>QXEO01000927.1:0-600000 GCA_007115705.1 Dactylis glomerata | reverse complement strand
AATTCCTCAATAAGCTCACATGTGCAATATTGATGAAATTGCAAATTTATTTCTTCCATTTGGTATCCCTCATTATGATACTTGTTGTTTTTATCAAAGCATCCCAACTATCTTCTTTCCCTTGTTGATATTTGTGATGTCTTTGACATGTTGGTGGTTGAAGTTCGTCAATATACAATAAGATAAATTGAGCCTTTGGCCATGCTTTAAAAGCAAAAATCTCATTGGTATATTGCATGACTTCATTTTGGATATCATGTTCTATTCTTAGTATCTATTTTGTGTGTACATGTTTCTTTGTGATAATTATCTTTGTGATATTGTCTACTTAGAAACTTATACACATGAGAGATGATATCTTATTATTTGATATCTTATTTGAACCTTATGTGTTGGGATGGAATGCTAAGCAATATCATTCATTGAAGACTATGTGGATGCTCTATGCTTATCCTTGTGTTAGTCTTATAATATTCTTTGTCATTCATATCACACAATCCTTTGGTTGAGCCTTTTAATATATTGTCCCTTGCTTGTTGCCCAACCATTTGTTTGATGCAAGTGTAAGCTTAATTTCTTCTCTATGATCTGTTGCAAATAGTTGCATTTTAAATATTATTGAGGGAGTGAGGATTCCATGTTGTGCAAATTGTATTCAAATACAAACATTCTAATTTTTGCATGTACCTTGGGGAGCTTCCTCATTTCATTTAAAGCACCATTTTGCGGTTAGCATAGTATTTAATTTCACTTGGTATCATTTTGTTTTGAATAATATTGAGGGAGTGATGATTTCATGTCTGTGCACCTTATACTTCAACTCAAATAGAATATTTTGTGCACACACCTTGGGGAGCTTCCTCATATTATTTGGAGCACCTTTTCGATCTTATCATAATATCTTTATTCAATTTGCTCTTTGGATTGTTTGATTGCTCTCTTCATTTATTGAAGTTTATCCATCATGTTATCTTTTTTTTGCAATCTTTGATCCTCAATATAGTTTGGTTTCCTTCATATATTTGTCTTTGTATACGTGCATGTGTCTTCACTTATTTCTTTTGGATATGCACACCGTTTTGGAGGAACTCACACTATATTGGCCTTCTATGTTTTTCGCCCATTTTGGCAATGGATGCCAATGGGGGAGAAGTTTCGAGGGTTTAAAGGGAATTGGCTTTTATTCTTTGGTTTGTTCTTAAGCATTTGCCTTGCATGCTTTGCATGGTTGAGTATATAGTGGAAACTCCCCCAACAACCTTGGTTGGCAATATATGCAATGAAATCAAGATCATTCACACGTGCATAGATTGTGGGGGAGTTTGCTCTATATATGGTGGTTTTACTAACATCACATACTTTTGTAGTATTTGATGTTAGTACAACCATTTTGGTTCTTTGAATTCATTATATAAACCCTCTCAAAGAGATTGTCATCAATTACCAAAATGGGGGAGATTGAAAGATCATGCCGAGCCCCATGTGTGATTTTGGTAATTAATGACAATCCCTATGGACTAATGGTTGCATTGAGTTATATGTGTAGGACTTGTCCATAGACAATGCTTGAACCATTTGTTGGATTCAAGGTTGTAAAAAGAAGATTATGTGTTGACCAAGGTGTTATTCAAGGAGTGATCCAAAGATTGGTCTTAAGGGAGTTGAGCTTATGTCAAGTGTGTCTCGAAGAATAAGATTGAGTGAGCTCTCTCGTGTATCCTCGAGACACCATCATTATGGAGGAAGAAGAATTGGCTCGAGGATTGATCAAGTCAAAGCGCAAGTTCAAGATGAGCAACTAGAAGAGAACATATGCTTGAAGCGTGCCATATATATTGTGATCATGGATATGTGAAGATATGCTTAAAGAGAGTCTCTTCCATAGTAGAGTATGGGGGAGCAATCCGCAAGACTTCACCAAGCAAGCTCAATCAAGAAAGGTGGTCCAACTTGAGAAGATCAAGATCGTCATTATCCACCTCAAGTGGAATGCTCAAGGCAAAGGTATGATATTGATAGGGTTTCTTTCTTACCGGTCTTATGGTGTTAGTTGTGAGACCGGATTATAGGATCGGTAGTCGTACTATCAAGAGGGGCTCTCGAGTGAGTAATTTAATCGTATCGTTCGGAGAGAGCTCAAACCTTTGCATACTTGGCATCATCTTTCTTGGTTCTTATTTGGGTTTTATTCATGTGAGGTTTTAGAGCTTGTGGTTATTTCCATGACAAGCTCTAGCTCATCAAAAACGGAATTCGTATGGAACACTTCCTGCGTTTTTTATGTTTGGAGGTTTTACCAGCTTGTCTTCGAAGAGAGGTCAAGACTTTCATCATTTGGTTTTATCCTCCTTGGTTGGACTATGATGTTTCTCTGCATAAAGTTGTAGAGCTTGTTGTTGTGATTGCAACGAGCCCAAGATCATCGAAAACAGAGTCCGGATGCTCAAGTTATTGCCGTTTTCGTTTTGGTGTTTCTGCCAGTTTCAGGAGGGGCGGCTTTAGCCGGCCCAGGGCTGGAAATAGCCGGACCGGGGCGCTCGATTTCCTCTCTGTTTCAGTCCGGATTTTTGTCCGGCTTTAGCCGGTCTGGCCGGCTTTAGCCGGTGTTAAGTCCGGCTTTAGCCGGTCTAAATGGCTGTAACGGTCAGATTTCGTGGGGGGGGGGGGCTATAAAAAGCCCCCATCTTCCTCCTTGGGCTGGTTGGTTGCTTTCTCTCTCTCCTCCATTGTTTTGACCTTCAAGAGCTTGCAATTCCTCTCTATCCCTCCCATATTTCTTGAATCTTGTTGAGGGATTTGAAAGAGAAGATCTAGATCTACAACTCCACCAATCAATCTCTCCTCTAAGTGAGGGGAACATCTTGGGATCTAGATCTTGGAGTTCTTTGTGGATTTCCTTTGTTCTTCCTCTCATATCTCTCCATAGTATTAGTTGCTTTGGTAGGATTTGAGTGAGAAGGATTTGAGCACTTTGTGTGCTCTTGCCATTGCATAGGTTGCATCGGTTTGAGTTCTCCCCGGAGATTCGAGTAAGTGAAAGTTTGTGAACTTATTACTCTTGGGTTCTTGGAACCCTAGACGGCTTTGTGGTGCCTTGGTGGCTATTCTTGGGAGCCTCCAATTAAGTTGTGGATGCGTGCCCCAAGCTTTATGTAAAGGCCCGGTTTCGCCTTGAGGAACCCCTTAGTGGAAGAGTGAGCTAGGCCTTTGTGGCGAAGCTCACACCGGAGAATAGGGTGAGGCCTTTGTGGCGTTGGTTAGGCCTTTGTGGCGATACCACACCCCTCCAATGAGACGTACTCCCTTTCAAGGGAGGAACTCGGGAATACATCATCGTCTCCACGTGCCTCGGTTATTCCTATACCTAAGCTCTTTACTTATGCACTTTACATTGTGATAGCCTTCGTGCTTGAAGTCATATATCTTGCTATCACCTTGTTGCTTGTATTGCTTAGCATAAGTTGTTGGTGCACATAGGTGAGCCTAGTTTATTTAGGTTTTGTGTGCTTGGCAAAATAAACGCTAGTTTAATTCCGCTTTTGTTCAAGCCATTCGTAAAATTTGATATCGCCTATTCACCCCCCCTCTAGGCGACATCTGTGTCCTTTCAACTCCTATAGTGGATCTTAATGCTTCTTTCAAAATCACTTGATTCGCATTTTCTGCGCCTAGCTCAAAGGCATTAAAGAAAAGCACTCTTGGGAGATAACCCAATGTTTTTACATTCAGTTCTTTTTCTTTTATTTAAGTCTTGGAAGTTATTACTACTGTAATGACCTCTCCTTATCATTTTTATTTCGTTTTTGTGCCAAGAGAAGCCTCTAATTTGAGTGAGGTAAGATTTGGGGATGTTGCTGTCCTCAAACAGTTTTCAGTGCTGCACCATAAAAATTTGTGAAAATTCTCTGTATATCTTTTGGACCTGCGATTTCTTGTGCATATGCCGTAGGTTATATCCAAACTTTCATTAGTTGGACACTTTTTGATTTGAGCAACAGAAAACCCTCTAAAAATTCGACCTTTGTCAGCTGTTCTGTTTTGACAGATTTCTGCCAATATTTGTGTTTGCCGCTTTATCGCTTTCTTTTTGAGTTCTTTTGATCACGGAACTTTTGGGGAAGTTGCTACATTAGTATATACTTTATATATGGTGGTTTTGAGTTGAAACCTAAAGCAAAAAGGGTTGATTCTATGTTATGCTTACACTAATGTTGCTAATAGATTTGTGTTTAGTTTTGTATGAAGGAAGTTTTCAAGTGTAGGGATTGGAGAATGATGAGATGAGTTGAAGAATGGACAAAAGCTCAAGCTTGGGTATGCCCACACACCCCAAGAAATATCTAAGAAGTCCAAGCATCAAAGCTTGGGGATGCCCCCGAGGCACCCCTTCTTCATCGGCAAAAATGAGGTCACCTTTCAACGCACTATATTTTTATTGCTTCATGCATCATGCGTTTTTCTTGGAGTGTCAGTTGTTTTTAGTTTTCAGTTTTCTTTAGTTTTCTTTGCTGCAATAAATGGTTGGACCCCAACAATTTTTTTTGGAGAAGTTGCATTGCTTTTCATTTGCCAAGAACACTCGTTGAACGATAAGAGTGAAAAACAGGTTTCCACGTGTGTTCTCTTTTTCTAGAACTGCGTTTAGCTTTTGATTTTCGCCTTGATTTATGTTCAGATCTTGTTATATCTTTGCATCAAGGTGTATTTTTGCCTCTGGTCCATATTGGTTTTCATCAAAAGAGTTGGTTATAAAAAGTTCGAATGGTGTTGGAAAAGAGAAAAAGCTTTATGCAAAAAAGTGATACAAGAAGGAGCTTGTGTAGACTGCGGCCTAGGCTTTTGCATGTCATGCTTGATGTCTTTTTGATAGTATGCTTAGTTGTTTTGCTATAGCATGACTTGTCTCAAATAACTGAGATTGCTTAATGAGCCTTTGAAAAAATCATGCGTTGTTTTAATTATTTTGAAGCATTATTTTGGTTTTCTCCTTGATGCTTTATTTGGGTTGACTTGGCGCATGCTCACACATGTTAGACTCATACAAAGTCGCCATTGCCTCTATGATCATTTAGTTTTTGACTTTTGATGCCATCTTATGCTTCTTTTAATGTCGCTTTGTCGCTTTGCATGATTATGACCGTTATTGCTCTCTTAGTTGGTCGTTCCCAGTCTTTTGCTAGCCCTCATTTTATACTGAGTATGAGATCTACTCGTGTATCCAATTCCTAAAAACCAAGTTTGCCATTGTGTCCACTATAAATTCCTATGCATGGTATTTGTAAGCCATTCCAAGTAAATTTTCACCTGCTACCTTTCAAAAAACCTTCAAAACACTTCTCGTTTTGTGACACTATTTTCAGCTCATGGGGACGTAGTGGTCGGAATTGCTATCTTCCATATTAAATTAAGTACCCCTCGACTAGGCAGCTTCATCTGCTCGTCATTAATTTTGCATGAGAGCTGGTCAGACCATTGCAATCTAATTTAAAAAATAAAAGAAAAAAAGGCACTCCTCCATGGTATGTGAATGTTGGTGGGCACCCGATGGAATCGATTAGCCATGGTTTGAGAAAGGAAAAAAGGTGGGGAGGAGTGCCAAAGCTTTATAAAAGAGCACCAATGTGCCAAACTTTCAAAGAACTTGGAACCGCTCTCACTTGTTTATTATGGAAGATAGTAAGACCCCATTGCTAGTCGTTGACAAAAGCAACCACCTCTCAAAACCTAACTTTTATCTCTGTTTTACAAATGAAAAGCTCTAGCACATGTTTAATCACTACTTCCCTCCGCGAAGGGCCTTTCTTTTACTTTTATGTTGAGTCACCACCTTCTATCTTTATGCACCGTCTAAGAGAGCATAGTTGTCATTCTGAGTATAATGTGCATTGTCCCAAAGTTTTCATTGATTGATTCATGATGTTGGTTTCACTTGTTCTTAAATTACTTGTATCTAGTTGCTCTCTTAAACTTGAAGGTGTCCTATGCATTTATGTTTTGCTCTCTCATGAAGGACAAGCTGAAAACCATTTGCTATGTTTTTCCATATGATTTGAACACACGTTTGACTTTCATTGTTTCATTTTCATGATCTTTTGTTTGTGTTCTTTTTCATGTTATAACATGGTTGCTAAGTTTCTTCTATCAAGATTATATCTTTCATGCCCATGTTTTAAGTTCTTTGATCCCAGCGCACAACGCTTACATATATGATCAAGATTGTGTAGGTGCATGCCACCTCAAAAATTATTTCTTTTGTTATCACTTACCTACTCGAGGATGAGCAGGAGTTAAGCTTGGGGATGCTGATACGTCTCCAACATATCCATAATTTTTGATGCTCCATGCTTGTTTTTACACCATTTGCTTTGTGTTTCGTTACACTTCGTGGCATTTTTATGCATTTTCTGGAACTAACCTATTAACGAGATGCCACAGTGCCAGTTCCCTGTTTTCTGCTGTTTTTGTGTTTCAGAAATGTTACACAGGAAATATTCTCGGAATTGGACGAAACAAAAGCCAGAAGTCCAGATATTTCACAGAGCTTCCAGAAGACCGAAGAGGAGACGGAGAGGAGCCACTGGTGGGCCACACCACCAGGGGGTGTGGCCTAGGGCTGGCCCGCACCCACCTATGGTGAGCCCCACCAGGTCCACTTCTGACGCCGCCCCTTCGCCTATAAAGACCCCCCGACGGGAAAAACCTAAACACCCGATCACTTTTCCAGAAACACATCGCGATCCGCCACCGTCGTCGACCTGAGATCGGGAGGGTCCAGAAGCTTTTCTCGGCACCCTGCCGGAGAGGGGAATCGCCACCGGAGGTCTTCTTCATCGCCATGCTTGCCTCCGATGCGATGAGTGAGTAGTCTACCTTGGACTATGGGTCCATAGCAGTAGCTAGATGGTTATCTTCTCCACCATGTGCTTCATGTTTAGATCTCGTGAGCTGCCTTACATGATCGAGATCACCGTTATGTAATTCTACATGTTGTGTTTGTTGGGATTCGATGAATATTGGTGTTATGATTGAGTTGAAGTACTGAATTTTATTTAAGTTATCTCTATGTTGTTTATGATCTTGCATGCTCTCCGTTGTTAGTAGCTATCTTGGTCGAGTAGTTGCTAGTGACTCCAAGAGGGGGTATTTATGCTCGATAGTGGGTTCATGCCTCTATTTAATCTGGGGGAGTGACAGAAACCTCTAAGGTTGTAGATGTGCTGTTGCTACTAGGGGAAAACAACATTCATATGCTCAAGGGCATATGCTTTGTTTACATTACACACTTTGCTTAATGCAGTTATCCGTTGTTCGCAATTTAGTACTTGTGGAGTTCTCGGATTGATTCGCCACAAGTGGATTATTAGTCATAGATGCAGTTGGATGGCGGTCTATGTATCTTGTTGTAATGCCCAGAGTGAATCTCATAGTGATCCTCTTGACATATCATGTTGTCTTTATTCTATCAATTGCCCAACTGTAATTTGTTTACCCAGCATGTGTTATTTTATCTTATGGAGAGACACCACTAGTGAACTGTGGACCCCAGTCCTATTTCCATTATATTGCTATCACCTGTTTACTTTACTCGCATTGTTTACTTTACTCGCATACTATTACTATTTTCCACTCGATACGCTCATTCCTTTGTTTCAAGCAAACCGGTGAGATTGACAACCTCATCGTAAGTTGGGAGCAAAGTATTTGGTTGTGTTGTGTGCAGGTTCCGCATTGCAGCTGGCAAAGCAAAGCTTGGACAAGGCGCCTTATAAATTGTCCGGAGCTGTCGCGAAGCTAGCGAGCATCACCTTCTGGAGTTTGGCTTTTTCCTGGACTGATAAACCTTGGTTTCTTACTGAGGGAAAATTTGTTACTGTACTCATCATACCTTCCTCTTGGGGTTCCCAACTGGGTGGTTATCCTGCCCGCATCACCGCGTCACCCCATGGTGTGGCTGGTCCCTGGTCCCCCTCCGTCTCTGCTTTGGACTCCGTCTCATGTCAGGAAAAATTGGAACTTCGGCTTTTGTTTCGTCCAATTTCAAGAATATTTCCTGTGTAGCTTTTTTGAAACACAAAAATAGCAAAAAACAGGGAATTGGCACTGTGGCATCTCGTTAGTAGGTTAGTTATGGAAAATACATAAAAATGCCACAAAATATAATAAAACACAAAGGAAATGGTGTATAAACAAGCATGGAGCATCAAAAATTATAGATATGTTTGAGACGTATCAGTCCCCCTTAATAATAAGATATATTGTGTATCTACATATTCATAAATATATGCCTACGCTCACTTGAAAAATGTAAGAGTTAACATTCTTAAAAACCTTAGAGAAGTCATGGAACAAAAAACAAAAGAGTAGCAAGATATAAGTATTCCTTGCTAGTTTTATTACTGTAACACCCCACTTTTTGTAACCCTGTTTAAGAAGTGATTAGTGAGCCAAAAATGAGGGCCAACAAAAACTTTTTTTTGTGCAAACCTCTGGAAGTACTATTTCTTGCGTGTATGTCCTGGTTGTTATGTTAATGAGGACTGTTTGAGTTTCTTGTTGGACGCTATTGTGAAACAACATAATCCTTGTGCCCTTGTGATCATGCCTTTATTTATGCTTCTAGCTACTTTTCTAAAACCATTATCTTGGCAACCTCTCCTTTATCAAATTATTTTATTTGTCCCAAAAATAGGCGCCAAGATTTATCTTTGAGACAAAGCTTTTATTAAAACTAGTATTTACAAAATTAATTGGGACCCCCAAAGTAGAGTGGTCCCACTATTTTACTCACTTATATTTTGTTGATGTTTATAAAAGGATTTCAAAACACCTTTAAGAAATTTTCTAAGGGAGATGCTATGTCTCCACTAGTCTCTGAAAAATCTACAAAAGCTTTACTCCTTTATTTGAAAACTCTTTTCTACTTGACCATGGCATGATCATCATTGAGCACTTGTTCAATCATTGTTTCTGGTGATGCTAGATTAGCTGCAAATGATTGACCTTGTGTGGTGAGTTGACTTTGTGTGACTTTGTTTGACTTTGATGTGTTGCTTGTGTGTGGATATAATCCTCATATAGGCCTATGGCCTAACCTATCCAAAATACATCCATTAGTATTCTGTCACATATAAGTTGTTTTCATGCTATCCTTCCAATAAAACCTATCTGTATATTTTCCTTTCAATCCTGAAACCCTAACTCTAATGTCTTAGTTTCACCATGAGACATTAGGAACCCCATTTTGAGGAATCTTAAAACTAATCAAACTAGCCCAAGGAAGGCACCCATGGTGTTATTAGAATCATCTTCATCCAACCATAAAAAGGTTTCACTCTAGTTTAGAAAGAATCATCTCTTGTAGACATTTCATCAAACACTTAGTGTGCAGACTATCTTAGTGTCTGTTAACAGATTCAGTTTTTTGACGCTTATATTAAGCTCATCTACCCTATCCATGGCAATGTACCTTTCTAGAACTCATCTTTGATATATATCCTTCCATTCTTTCCATTACCACTCATTCATTTGAGGTCATCTGCTACTAGCTCTAATCCTGTTTCTGACCCTAATCAAATCACTGACCATTTGACTATTATCATTTGCACTTTTGCTCACACTTCTAGAATTCGAAATAAATTGTTCAGAGACCATCCTATGACCTATTCCTCTTATTTTTGATCTACTCTAACTATCTATACACTTGCATGTGCATTTTGAGGTATGCCACCCATTTATGTGGGGTGGTTTTGAACTCTAATCAAAACTACTTCCATCCTTTAATTTTCTCCATAAATCTTTGCATCACTTTTTAGCTTTTACCATAAATTATCCCCATGATCCATTCCCTCTCTACTAACCTTTATAAATGTTATTCTTGCAATACCATCCCCTCCCCCATCAAAAATACCTATTTCTATTTCAAACTTTCTTATCTAAACACTCGCATAGGAATAGTAAACATGCTATTTCATGCACTCTTCTCAAATGAATTCGATGGAACTCCACCATGATATTTTATGCATGCCTTCTCCTATAAACCCCAAAGCCCCTAGTTATTTCTATCTATCACTTCCGAAACCTTGTCCAAAGTGTATTTCGGGCAAACCTTCAGATATCCAAATTTTGGTGATAATTCTATTTTGGCAAAACTTGACCATGCCTTATCTAATATTCTCACTACCCTCTCTCCCTCATAACCACATGCAGATCCTTGGGGATAAACAAACCCACTCCACAAAATATAGCTCTCATCATGCATGCATCTTTGTCATACCAATCTTTGTCCCTCCAAAATATTACAAAGACCCACCCTCAAATCATCACAATGCTCCATCCAGCACCTCCACACCTCTCTGGTCGGATTGGCACTGTAGCATGCATCTCTTCCTCTTGTCTTTAGTGCTTGGAAGGAGATCCATGCAAGATTTTATATCAACACCAAAATATTGTGCAATAGCCCTCCCCTCTGTTCCTAGCCGACCAAGGCACAACCTGGACACTCTGGACCCTCTCCACCGCCCCTCTCCCCCAACCAGAGCCTCTCCATGGGCCCCACCTTGCCCAAACCGACCTACATGCCATAGACCTCCCTCCCTCGAAATAAAAGCCCACAGCTCACCCCAGCCCCTCCTCACCGGCTCATTCCACTCCCTTTCCACCACCATGTCCTCCCAGAGCTCCAGGAACCATCTCTTGCTCCGTAGCAGGAGAGGAGGAGAGAAACCCTATTAGCACTCTGCAAAGAAGGAGGGAAGGATGGCGCTGTTCAGAACCCTCTTCTTCCACTCTCTCTGCCTGCGGGAACTCCTAGAATTCATAGAAACCTAACGCCGCCTGTCTTTTGGCCCAGGTACGTTAGGCCGTCGACCCTCCGAAGCACCGAGGTCGGCTCCTGCATGGCGGACGCGAAGCTCACCATCCCGGAAGCAAATCCCACTGTCCCGCTCACCGTCGAGCTCGTCCCATCGCGCCGCGTCGCCTCGTCTCCTCCCCATGGCCAGAGGAGGCCTCTAGGTGAGCCGCCATGCATCCCTGGCCGCGCTAGGGTTTCAGACCTATCTGCCCGCGACCGGAGGAAGAAGAAGGCTGACAACCGTTGATCGTAACTTGATCCGACGGCCAAAACTGCTCCTTACCGGTTCGGGTGCTCGGGCGGCTGGCAGCCGGGCCCCGCTGGTCAGCCGGGCCGGCTCCTCTCCCACGCGCGCCTGGGTGGAGTGGGCCGACGAGCTAGCGGATCGGCCCAGATCTGTTAGATCCGGCCCGCGGGACGTTTTTTCTTAGCAGTTTCATTATTCTTTTTCAGATCTGTTAAAAAACTTACTGCAAGTTTTAAATCCCAAATAAATTGGTAAACTCCATAGACTGAGTAGATCCAATTTTATGATTGATCTAGAACAAGTTACCAAGCATGCAGAATAAGTGGTTTGCCAAAAATTAGTGTATTTTCTTTTTGGCATTTAATCTTGCATAATGTGTCTTTTGTGCTAATAATTCCATATCTTGAGATCCAGAGACCCAATTGTATTGAATCCAATTTTGTATAGAAACCCTCTGTAGTACCTTTCACATGCCACTGGTTTGGTTGCAATTAGGGTTTTATTCTTTGCTTGGTTGTTTTTGCAAAATACTACTAGATCTGGATTTAGGGAATTATAAAACTTATTCTGTGAGATATTTTTGGGTAAAACCAATTTTGGGTGGTCATGTACTGTCAATTCTTGCTACTGACTATGGATAAATTTTTCTGAGCTTCTAGGATTTTCTGGTAGATTTATCTCTGAATCAGTAGTTATTCTCACTATAAAATGCATAGTTTATTGTCTGTTAATCAGAAAATTGCAAATCCAATTTTGTTGGGTTTGTATTGTTGTTAGTTATCTGATGATATACTGGATGACATGTTTTGAGCAAGTTTGAAGCCTGCATCATGTTTGGGTTGAGTATAGGGTTATTTACTATTAGAAATTGTTTTCCCTATTAATAAAGTGACTTTACTTTTATAAGATGAAATCTTGGTTCAGAAACTTGTTGCTTATCTGCAAGTATGCTTAACATGTTATTTGACCTATGTGACCACCTGCATGCTTGATTGAGATGAAGTGGTGTGGTGCTTGCTATGTTTGAAAAACCCTAGTTTTAATGGAATTACCTTGCTACTAAAAATCTGTGGAATCTTATTTTAGATTCTAAACATGTTTGTTTCTGATACTCTTTGATTATGTGATGTTGAGGGGTGAAGTGTTTGTGACTTGTGTATGGATGTATACTTATTATGTGCTTTTATTTTTCTGGCGATAGATGCGAGCGACGAGTGTGCGGAGGAAGGAGAGGTCTTTGGATATCAAGAAGAAGGAGACCAGGGACAAGCCAACCAAGGGAAGCCATCTACTTGTTGCATATCTGAATCCTACTAAGTCACTGTGCATTGTTCTACTCTTGTTCCATTGATATGCATTATTCTCTTATTGCTATTATTTCTTATATAGCAATAGTTGACGACTTAGCTCCACAAGTCGATTTGATATCATCTAGTAAGATGACACCCTTGGCACCTATTCAACACCTCTATATTAGAGACTTGGTGGTTAGCATCAAAGTCTTTGGAAAACTCTTAGTGGAGCCAAAAACTCTAGGATGGGAAAACTCTCGGAAAAGTTTTGCAAATGGTTTCGAAAACCTTGGAGTAGTATCTACTCCACTGAAATGTTTTCTAAATGGTTTTGGGACAAAGGGACACTTGGAATATGGAAGAAAGGAGTTGGTGGTTTTAGAAAAAGGCATTGGTGTTTCTTTGTAGTCGCTTGAAGCAATTAACCCGTGCAACCACATTACCCGGTATGGGATGGGCTTAGTTTGAAGTTTATTTGCTTTAGTGCGGGGAGCCTCACAACTATATAAGGGTCTGCAGGACCCTGGAATCCGGGTTGACGCTAAACGAAGGTCAACACATATCACGGCATATCCCGAGCCGCCGGAAGACACTTGGGTTCTCCCACCGTGGCGCCGGAGTTACGCTTTGGAGGAGGTACTATCGGGACGTGCCGGGGAGGTAAAATCCACAGGGTAGGCACCCGTACTAAGGGAGATAGATGGAGGCTTTGATCGATTATCCGAACCCCGCATACTTATGTATGACGGTCCGTGGTGGTATCCCGACGGATTTATCGATTGGTGTGGGTAAAGTGTACAACCTCTGCCGAGTGTAAAACTATTCGAATAGCCGCGTCCTCGGTTATGGACGGTTGTGGAGATCACTACATTGCCCAATGTCAGGTTTTGGTTTTATAATTGGTTTTCAAGGAAAATGGAGAAAGGTGCCGGACAGAGTACTTGGAGGGTACTGCCGTGGCACAGATGTGGTTCGGAGTACTTGCAGGGTACTGCCGAAGAAATGAAATTGGTCATGTGTGATTGACCGGATTTAAAAAGGATGGTGGTCATGTTTGATTGACCACCGGTGCTTCTCTTGGAACGGAGTTCCCCCTCCCTAGAGCCTTTACCAAAAATGCTTTACAAAAACTCTTCTTTAATAAGGGTATAGAGATGTCGTATGACATGCTATATCGACAAGAGAAACTTGATATAGAGATGTCGTATGACATGCTATATCGTCACGAGAAACTATAGTTAGATTAGAGCAGCTAGCCTTGAACCTTTTCCCTTGCTACAGCCAAACTGCATGTCAACACTTCCTTTTAGATGGTTTGCGAGTACAATTCAAATGTACTCACGGCTTTGTCCCTGGCTATTAACTTGGCCAGATTATGAAGAAGGTTATGAGGATGATGGGGAGGAGTTCGACGACGCTGGTGCGAACTAGGAACGTCTCCTAGTCAGTTGCCTATAGGGTAGTAGGCATGACTTGGGCCATCAATGCTGCTTGGTATTCGCTGCTCAGTTATAGACTTGCCCTGCGTGGCAATATCATGCTTGGTCATGCGACCAATTGTAAGTATATTATTCGATATTGTAAAGGATGATGTAAATCTGTTATCAACTCGGATATGTGGATTCATGACACACTGATCATGGTATCGTGAATTGTATGCATATCGGGTATCCCGGATGGGTAATCCGGGGTCCCCACAGAGTTGGTATCAGAGCCATCCTGACTGTAGGAGACCTTAGTTAGCATGGGCGTTAGATAGGAAAGTAATATTTTGCTAAAACTATTTGCAACGGTTATTTCTTTTAAGTAGCCAATAGTACAACTTATACCTTTCTCACCTCTTCAAAACTTCTAATCTTATCTCTCTAGTTTTCAAAGATGTTTGAAGTTTAATTACTCCATCCGTCTCATCTTCTTCAAAACTACCTACTGGACGATGTCCCCAAATAGACCTGGTGCTTAGCAGCATAATATGGAGCAAACTTCAGAAGGACGTCTTCAAACCTCCCCAACTGCAAAGAAAGAAGATTGTAGACAAGTATTTTGCCCTTGGTTGACACCAACGGCTCTGTCAAGAAGTTGACCTTGTTCCTCCCTGGATTTGCACTGTTGCAGTCGCCAGGGACCAAGTACTCAATTGCTTGACTAGAAATTTTTAGGCCTGTCACGAGACATTGCCACACATGGAGAACTCCAATGACCCTTCCGAAGACCTCACATAAATGTGATGTGAGACAAGAAGACCTGCAAATCTGCACTTCCGAACTCTTCATTGTCAGTTCAACAACACTGCAGCTTCACCCACAACCGCCATCAAGTTTCAGCTGAAGCCAGAAACCAGAAAATGAAGGAGTCAACGACTACGACCAACATGCCCCTAGGATGTATAGGACTAACCCCGAATATCGCGAGTTGATAGGCATCATTGGTACTTGAAGAACCTCATGTGATTTCTGCAATTGTCGGTTGTTTGCCTTGTGTGTTCTTGATGTTGTTGCAGTTACTTGGTGTGTTTCTTGAGTGTGTAATGTTACCTTGTGATTGTGTTTGTTTTGGCCTCTTGGCCTTAAAAACCTTCTGGTGTGTAAAAGAACCTTGGTTAGGAAACCTCTCCCTCTACTGTGTGTTCCCTCTTAGCTATTTATGTCAGCTCCAGTAGCATAGATAGGTCAGCAATAAAATGCTAACTCTAACCTAGGAAATAGTGAAAAATAACTCTTCTCGCAACTCATACCTGAGATCTCATACCACAATTTGTGTTGAGTGTCTCAAGCTTCATCAAGACCTCTCTACAATGTCAAGGAAGCAGAAGATAGACCCGCCTGGACTACAAGGGACTTCTAGAAGACAAAGACTTCACTAACCTGGATCGACTAACCTAAATCTAGAGTTTCCTAACATTGATGATACTCTCTTAACAGCCCAACACTTGCTAAACTTCTAACGAGCCGACTAACATTGAGCATAGTAGTATCAAATCCAAGCCTAACTTCTGCAGATCAGCACGTTTTCACCACTTGGAGCCGAAGACTCACGTGTTTGATCTCCACCAAGAAAATAGAAGAGTGAAGACTCTCCAAAATCGAGCCATTAATGCCGACTCTACATTTAGGAGATACCAATGGAGGTAGCAACGAGAAGAAGTGAAGACTTTTCTAACTAACTCGCACACTCGTTCAAAATTTGTCGAATTTGAAACAAAAACTGATCTATGCCACGGATGGAAATCCACATGAAGATTTCTCGAAAGATGAAGTCAACTCAAGGTATCCCAATATACCTCAAGATCCTCCAGGCTACAAAAATATGGAGAACCAACAAGATCTTCAATAGTCTCCACCAACCCGAAGATAAGAAGAAATAGGTCATCGACTACTAGAAGACACACCGTTGGTGGTGCGCCGCCACCTGAAGCAATCCCAGCCCACGCATACGACGACCTGGAAGAATGGTTTCCATTGGGACTAACCTATGCCTTGGTAGTTAGGAAACATAGAGGACTAAGACGACGAATTCGACGTGCCTATTAAGACCGAAGCATAGATGCTCTTGTCTACCGTCTGCAAGATCAAGATTAAAGGTCTACACCAACATCAAGCTTCCAGACGCAACACCAAGAATTGAAGACTCCATCAATCCACACGAAGGAAGCAACAACCCCCCCAAGACAACAAAAGCTACCCGAGAAGCCTCTACTCTTCAAGACCTCAATTTGCGAGCTGGAAGCCTTCTGACTCTCGAAGAATCCTTCCGGGCATACTAGATAGCCTGACCCCGCTAACCTTAAAAATGCCCCGATGAGGTTTCGACAAGATACCTTTGGCAACATCAACTCTTCGGCTCTCAACTGCAGCATGTGAAGACAACCTACATCTTCGATAAAAGAAAGTCTTCGACGCAACTCAAAGTGTCACCGAGAAGCTAGAAGAGCAACCCCTTGAAGCCTAACTCTAACAATTGTTCATATACCTCTCACTACTACGCTTAGGAATCTCGGGACGAGATTCTGTTTAAGGGGGGAAGAGCTGTAACACCCCACTTTTTCTAACCCTGTTTAAGCAGTGATTAGTGAGCCAAAAATGAGGGCCAACAAAAACTTTTTTTTGTGCAAACCTCTGGAAGTACTATTTCTTGCTTGTATGTCCTGGTTGTTATGTTAATGAGGACTGTTTGAGTTTATTGTTGGACGCTATTGTGAAACAACATAATCCTTGTGCACTTGTGATCATGCCTTTATTTATGCTTCTAGCTACTTTTCTAAAACCATTATCTTGGCAACCTCTCCTTTATCAAATTATTTTATTTGTCCCAAAAATAGGCACCAAGATTTATCTTTGAGACAAAGCTTTTATTAAAACTAGTATTTACAAAATTATTGGGACCCCCAAAGTAGAGTGGTCCCACTATTTTACTCACTTATATTTTGTTGATGTTTATAAAAGGATTTCAAAACACCTTTAAGAAAACTTTCTAAGGGAGATGCTATGTCTCCACTAGTCTCTGAAAAATCTACAAAAGCTTTACTCCTTTATTTGAAAACTCTTTTCTACTTGACCATGGCATGATCATCATTGAGCACTTGTTCAATCATTGTTTCTGGTGATGCTAGATTAGCTGCAAATGATTGACCTTGTGTGGTGAGTTGACTTTGTGTGACTTTGTTTGACTTTGAAGTGTTGCTTGTGTGTGGATATAATCCTCATATAGGCCTGTGGCCTAACCTATCCAAAATACATCCATTAGTATTCTGTCACATATAAGTTGTTTTCATGCTATCCTTCCAATAAAACCTATCTGTATATTTTCCTTTCAATCCTGAAATCCTAACTCTAATGTCTTAGTTTCACCATGAGACATTAGGAACCCCATTTTGAGGAATCTTAAAACTAATCAAACTAGCCCAAGGAAGGCACCCATGGTGTTATTAGAATCATCTTCATCCAACCATAAAAAGGTTTCACTCTAGTTTAGAAAGAATCATCTCTTGTAGACATTTCATCAAACACCTAGTGTGTAGACTATCTTAGTGTCTGTTAATAGATTCAGTTTTCTGACGCTTATATTAAGCTCATCTACCCTATCCATGGCAATGTACCTTTCTAGAACTCATCTTTGATATATATCCTTCCATTCTTTCCATTACCACTCATTCATTTGAGGTCATCTGCTACTAGCTTTAATCTTGTTTCTGACCCTAATCAAATCACTGACCATTTGACTTATCATTTGCACTTTTGCTCACACTTCTAGAATTCAAAATAAATTGTTCAGAGACCATCCTATGACCTATTCCTCTTATTTTTGATCTACTCTAACTATCTATGCGCTTGCATGTGCATTTTGAGGTATGCCACCCATTTATGTGGGGTGGTTTTGAACTCTAATCAAAACTACTTCCATTAATTTTCTCCATAAATCTTTGCATCACTTTTTAGCTTTTACCATAAATTATCCCCATGATCCATTCCCTCTCTACTAACCTTTATAAATGTTATTCTTGCAATACCATCCCCTCCCCCATCAAAAATACCTATTTCTATTTCAAACTTTCTTATCTAAACACTCGCATAGGAATAGTAAACATGCTATTTCATGCACTCTTCTCAAATGAATTCGATGGAACTCCACCATGCTATTTTATGCATGCCTTCTCCTATAAACCCCAAAGCCCCTAGTTATTTCTATCTATCACTTCCGAAACCTTGTCCAAAGTGTATTTCGGGCAAACCTTCAGATATCCAAATTTTGGTGATAATTCTATTTTGGCAAAACTTGACCATGCCTTATCTAATATTCTCACTACCCTCTCTCCCTCATAACCACATGCAGATCCTTGGGGATAAACAAACCCACTCCACAAAATATAGCTCTCATCATGCATGCATCTTTGTCATACAAATCTTTGTCCCTCCAAAATATTACAAAGACCCACCCTCAAATCATCACAATGCTCCATCCAGCACCTCCACACCTCTCTGGTCGGATTGGCACTGTAGCATGCATCTCTTCCTCTTGTCTTTAGTGCTTGGAAGGAGATCCATGCAAGATTTTATATCAACACCAAAATATTGTGCAGACGCCCTCCCCTCTGTTCCTAGCCGACCAAGGCACACCATGGACCCTCTGGACCCTCTCCACCGCCCCTCTCCCCCAACCAGAGCCTCTCCATGGGCCCCACCTTGCCCAAACCGATCTACATGCCATAGACCTCCCTCCCTCGAAATAAAAGCCCATAGCTCACCCCAGCCCCTCCTCACCGGCTCATTCCACTCCCTTTCCATCACCATGTCCTCCCAGAACTCCAGGAACCATCTCTTGCTCTGTAGCAGGAGAGGAGGAGAGAAACCCTATTAGCAATCTGCAAAGAAGGAGGGAAGGATGGCGCTGTTCAGAACCCTCTTCTTCCACTCTCTCTGCCTGCGGGAACTCCTAGAATTCATAGAAACCTAAGGCCGCCTGTCTTTTGGCCCAGGTACGTCAGGCCGTCGACCCTCCGAAGCACCGAGGTCGGCTCCTGCATGGCGGACGCGAAGCTCTCCATCCCGGAAGCAAATCCCACTGTCCCGCCCACCGTCGAGCTCGTCCCATCGCGCCGCGTCGCCTCGTCGCCTCCCCATGGCCAGAGGAGGCCTCTAGGTGAGCCGCCATGCATCCCTAGCCGCGCTAGGGTTTCAGACCTATCTGCCCGCGACCGGAGGAAGAAGAAGGCTGACAACCGTTGATCGTAACTTGATCCGACGGCCAAAAACAGCTCCTTACCGGTTCGGGTGCTCGGGCGGCTGGCAGCCGGGCCCCGCTGGTCAGCCGGGCCGGCTCCTCTCCCGCGCGCGCCTGGGTGGAGTGGGCCGACGAGCCAGCGGATCGGCCCAGATCTGTTAGATCCGGCCAGCGGGACTTTTTTCTTAGCAGTTTCATTATTCTTTTTCAGATCTGTTAAAAAACTTACTGCAAGTTTTAAATCCCAAATAAATTGGTAAACTCCATATACTGAGTAGATCCAATTTTATGATTGATCTAGAACAAGTTACCAAGCATGCAGAATAAGTGGTTTGCCAAAAATTAGTGTATTTTCTTTTTGGCATTTAATCTTGCATAATGTGTCTTTTGTGCTAATAATTCCATATCTTGAGATCCAGAGACCCAATTGTATTGAATCCAATTTTGTATAGAAACCCTCTGTAGTACCTTTCACATGCCACTGGTCTGGTTGCAATTAGGGTTTTATTCTTTGCTTGGTTGTTTTTGCAAAATACTACCAGATCTGGATTTAGGGAATTATAAAACTTATTCTGTGAGATATTTTTGGGTAAAACCAATTTTGGGTGGTCATGTACTGTCAATTTTTGCTACTGACTGTAGGATAAATTTTTCTGATCTTCTAGGATTTTCTGGTAGATTTATCTCTGAATCAGTAGTTATTCTCACTATAAAATGCATAGTTTATTGTTTGTTAATCAGAAAATTGCAAATCCAATTTTGTTGGGTTTGTATTGTTGTTAGTTATCTGATGATATACTGGATGACATGTTTTGAGCAAGTTTGAAGCCTGCATCATGTTTGGGTTGAGTATAGGGTTATTTACTATTAGAAATTGTTTTCCCTATTAATAAAGTGACTTTACTTTTATAAGATGAAATCTTGGTTCAGAAACTTGTTGCTTATCTGCAAGTATGCTTAACATGTTATTTGACCTACGTGACCACCTGCATGCTTGATTGAGATGAAGTGGTGTGGTGCTTGCTATGTTTGAAAAACCCTAGTTTTAATGGAATTACCTTGCTACTAAAAATCTGTGGAATCTTATTTTAGATTCTAAACATGTTTGTTTCTGATACTCTTTGATTATGTGATGTTGAGTGGTGAAGTGTTTGTGACTTGTGTATGCATGTATACTTATTATGTGCTTTTATTTTTCTGGCGATAGATGCGAGCGACGAGTGTGCGGAGGAAGGAGAGGTCTTTGGATATCAAGAAGAAGGAGACCAGGGACAAGCCAACCAAGGCAAGCCATCTACTTGTTGCATATCTGAATCCTACTAAGTCACTGTGCATTGTTCTACTCTTGTTCCATTGATATGCATTATTCTCTTATTGCTATTATTTCTTATATAGCAATAGTTGACGACTTAGCTCCACAAGTCGATTTGATATCATCTAGTAAGATGACACCCTTGGCACCTATTCAACACCTCTATATTAGAGACTTGGTGGTTAGCATCAAAGTCTTTGGAAAACTCTTAGTGGAGCCAAAAACTCTAGGATGGGAAAACTCTCGGAAAAGTTTTGCAAATGGTTTCGAAAACCTTGGAGTAGTATCTACTCCACTGAAATGTTTTCTAAATGGTTTTGGGACAAAGGGACACTTGGAATATGGAAGAAAGGAGTTGGTGGTTTTAGAAAAAGGCATTGGTGTTTCTTTGTAGTCGCTTGAAGCAATTAACCCGTGCAACCACATTACCCGGTATGGGACGGGCTTAGTTTGAAGTTTATTTGCTTTAGTGCGGGGAGCCTCACAACTATATAAGGGTCTGCAGGACCCCGGAATCCAGGTTGACGCTAAACGAAGGTCAACACATATCACGGCATATCCCGAGCCGCCGGAAGACACTTGGGTTCTCCCGCCGTGGCACCGGAGTTACGCTCTGGAGGAGGTACTGCCGGAACGTGCCGGGGAGGTAAACTCCATAGGGTAGGCACCCGTAGTAAGGGAGATAGATGGAGGCTTTGATCGATTATCCGAACCCCGCATACTTATGTATGACGGTCCGTGGTGGTATCCCGGCGGATTTATCGATTGGTGTGGGTAAAGTGTACAACCTCTGCAGAGTGTAAAACTATTCGAATAGCCGCGTCCTCGGTTATGGACGGTTGTGGAGATCACTACATTGCCCAATGTCAGGTTTTGGTTTTATAATTGGTTTTCAAGGAAAATGGAGAAAGGTGCCAGACGGAGTACTTGGAGGGTACTGCCATGGCACAGATGTGGTTCGGAGTACTTGCAGGGTACTGCCGAAGAAATGAAATTGGTCATGTGTGATTGACCGGATTTAAAAAGGATGGTGGTCATGTTTGATTGACCACCGGTGCTTCTCTTGGAACGGAGTTCCCCCTCCCTAGAGCCTTTACCAAAAATGCTTTACAAAAACTCTTCTTTAATAAGGGTATAGAGATGTCGTATGACATGCTATATCGACAAGAGAAACTTGATATAGAGATGTCGTATGACATGCTATATCGTCACGAGAAACTATAGTTAGATTAGAGCAGCTAGCCTTGAACCTTTTCCCTTGCTACAGCCAAACTGCATGTCAACACTTCCTTTTAGATGGTTTGCGAGTACAATTCAAATGTACTCACGGCTTTGTCCCTGGCTATTAACTTGGCCAGATTATGAAGAAGGTTACGAGGATGACGGGGAGGAGTTCGACGACGCTGGTGCGAACTAGGAACGTCTCCTAGTCAGTTGCCTGTAGGGTAGTAGGCATGACTTGGGTCATCAACGCTGCTTGATATTCGCTGCTCAGTTATAGACTTGCCCTGCGTGGCAATATCATGCTTGGTCATGCGACCAATTATAAGTATATTATTCGATATTGTAAAGGATGATGTAAATCTGTTATCAACTCGGATATGTGGATTCACGACACACTGATCATGGGATCATGAATTGTATGCATATCGGGTATTCCAGATGGGTAATCCAGGGTCCCCACAATTACCTCAAATAAAAACCGAATTTCAATGAGCACATGGACAATAATGCTTCAGCTCTTCATTAAAAAGCTTCTACGGGCATTTCTAGATGCAAAATCATTTATGATAATCATGGGCCGGTTTTCCTTTGATTATTTATGGATTCCTTCTTTATTTTTGCTTATTTTTATCTCTTTTATTTTTTAAAAAACCTAAAAACTATCACATTGAACAATTTTAAAATTAATTTAAACATTTTTTAAGTTCAACATTTTAATATTTGAATAATTTGAAACCATAAATTTTAAAAATCTAAACATTTTTTGTATAATGGAAAACTCCCATGATGGGAGGATTACACCAAAACACTTATTTTAACTTTGTATCACAGCGACGTTTTGATCTAGGGTTTCTCTAGCATGATGCGGACCACATCCACGCTGATGACTGATGCGGCACGGTGTTGATGATGTAAAGCACCATCCAGTTGGGAACCCCAAGAGGAAGGTATGATGAGCACATCAACAAGTTTTTCCCTCAGTAAGAAACCAAGGTTTGTCAGTCTAGGAAAAAGCCAAACTCCAGAAGGTGATGCTTGCTAGCCTACTAACACTCCAACAAGGGCGCCGTTTACGACACTTGTTGACACGTCTTCAACTGGTAGCAACGCGGAACCTACACACAACACAACCAAATACTTCGCTCCCAACTTACGATAAGGTTGTCAATCTCACCGGTTTGCTGTAAACAAAGGAATGAGCGTATCGAGTGTAAAGCAATAGTAATATGCGAGTAAAATAAACAGTGCAAGTAAAGTAAACAAGTGATAGCAATGTAAAGGAAATAGGACCGGGGTCCACAGTTCACTAGTGGTGTCTCTCCATAAGATAAAATAGCACATGATGGGTAAAGAAATTACAGTTGGGTAATTGATAGAATAAAGATAACGTGATATGTCAAGAGGATCACTATAAGATTTACTCTGGGCATTACAACAAGATACATAGGCCGCCATCTAACTGCATCTATGACTAATAATCCACTTGTGGCGAATCAATCCGAGAACTCCACAACAACATGTAGAATTACATAATGGTGATCTTGATCATATAGGGCAGCTCACGAGATCTAAACATGAAGCACATGGTGGAGAAGACAACCATCTAGCTACTGCTATGGACCCATAGTCCAAGGTAGACTAATCACTCATCTCGCTGGAGGCAAGCATGGCGATGAAGAAGACCTCCGGTGGCGATTCCCCTCTCCGGCAGGGTGCCGGGAAGAGCTTCTGGACCCTTCCGATCTCGGGTCGATGATGGCGGTGGATCGCGATGTGTTTCTGGAAAAGTGATCGGGGGTTTAGGTTTTTCCCGTCGGGGGGTCTTTATAGGCGAAGGGGCAGCGTCAGAAGTGGACCAGGGGGCCCTCACCATAGGTGGGCGCGGGCCAGGGGCAGACCACGCCCCTGGTGGTGTGGCCACCCTCTGCCTTTGTTCCGTCTCCTGTTCGGTTCTCTAGAAGCTTGGGTAAATTTCTGGACGTTTAACTTTTGTTTGTCCAATTCCGAGAATATTTCCATTGTAACTTTTCTGAAACACAAAAACAGCAGAAAACAGAGAACTGGCACTGTGGCATCTCGTTAATAGGTTAGTTCCAGAAAATGCATAAAAATGCCACGAAGTGTAACGAAACACTAAGCAAATGGTGTAAAAACAAGTATGGAGCATCAAAAATTATAGATACGTTTGAGACGTATCAATGACTTATGCCGCTGGTGCTCTCTCCTTTGTCCGCTCCACATCCATCTCTGTCTTCCCCACCGCAATCACCATGCGTCTCAACCGCAACAACTTCGTGATGTGGAAGACACAAGTCATCCCCAACATCTCTGCCCAAGGTCTTTTGGGCTACCTCGACGACAGTTGTCCCTCTCCGTTGAAGACGATCACCGCCAGAACCGATGATGCTGCAGTCACGACCACCACCCCTGCCTACACCTTATGGCTCCACATGGTTCATCTTGTCCTTAAATTAGCACACTATTGTGATCGATGATGCAGGATGTGTTTACTCAGATGATCGGCCACACTACCTCCACCGCTGTTTGTACGTGCCTCACCTCCATGTTTTCTGCCCAGGATTGGGCGATCATCCGACAAATCCGACGGAAGGTGGCGTCGATGAAGAGGAACAACATGGGGGCAACCGAGTATTTACACCTCATGAAGGAATTTGCTGACGCCAAAGCAATAGTCGGCACTCCTGTGCGTGACGAAGAGTTGATCGACTACATCATCGCTAGCCTCATCGCATTGTTCGCCGCACTCGAGGCCTTGCTCACTGTTTTATTTTTGGTTTTGAGAATTAAATAACGGAATACCTTTTTAGGGATCATAGCCCTCTTTATTAATTTATCATAAGGGGTACAAGATCCACATCAGGAGAATTTAGGACCCACAAGCGGCAACACTGGTCTCTGTATGATGTATTCAGCATCATGTACAATGTGACATTGAATGCACGGTCCTGTTTGGCCAGCCCAGGTAAGATCTTTCTTCCTGCAGTTTTTTTAAATGTGTATTTTAAAAAGGTTCATATTTGAAAAGCTTTGTGATTTTGAAAAAAATTAGCTTTGGAAAAAGCTAAGCTTTTTCTAAAAAAAATGTTTAGATTTTTTTTTAAATTGTTCCAATTTAAATATTGTTCACATTTAAATTGATAAGATTAAAAGATTTGTTAAAATTTCAAAATTGTATACATTTGAAAATAGCCAAACTTCAATAAAAGTTCATATTTTTAAAAATGTTTAGATTAAAAATATATTCAAATTTAAAATTGACCAAATTTGAAATTATGCAGATTTAAAAAAGAAACAAATGGAAAAAATATAATAAAAAGAAGAAAATTGAATACAAAAAAGAAATAGGAAAATGAAAAGAAAAATTGAAAAACTGAAAGAAAACCATCCTAAAAAAACTAGAAACTTGTAAAACCAGAAGAAGGCCGGCCAGTAGTTCCTCAAAGGTTCGCAAAACCGATGAGGGGAAAAGCTTACGTGGGTCAACCCACTTGTAGAACTAAAGCCGGGAATGGTAGATGTTTTGGGAAATCCAATTTAACACTCATAGTCGCGCGGGATACCATCGCGCCCGCGCGAGTTTGCGATTGGGCAGTGGCCATTAGCGGGCTATATGAATGAAGAGCGTTGATTTTCTCGGTTTTTGTGCGGTTTTTCTTTCTTGCTTTTGATTTTTTTTTCGGTTGCTTCGCTGCTTTACTGGTTCTTTTGATTTTTTCTTGGTTTTCATTTTCCAAACAATTTAAAATCTTAACAATTTAGAAATTTGAATAAATTTTAGATTTGATTTTTTGTTTTTGAACAAATTTTGGAGTTGAACAAAATTCGAATTTGAACAAATTTAAAATTTGAACAAATTTCTCATATGCACAAATTTAAAAATTGGAATTCATAAGAGGATCATCGTCCGTTTGCAAGGACGATGGAGATACCCCCCAACGAAAAAATGGAGAGCTCTCCCATCTCCCACCGGCGGCCTGCTTCCCCTAGCCGTTGACCATGGTTTTACTTCCTTCGGTTGATCATGGATGTCCTCCTTCTTTGGGATTTTTCGCCCGGTCGGGCGATTGCAGCTCAGGTGCGTCGCAAGTTCAATTCCTCGGTTCATTTCTCCCCTTCCTCTACAACCAAGGCCTTCTTCTTGGTTGCTCATTTCCATTACTCCTCCTTCCCTCTCTCGGAAGAGGCCGTGGGTGTTGCTCTGGAATGTTGTTTGGGTGGATCCGCTTCTGGTTTTGGTGTGATCCGTCTTAGTGATAAGAGATTTCGGTTTTCGGTGGCCTCAAACAAGGTGGGTCACTTCATCTACTCCCTAAGGGAAAGATGCTGGCCGGATTTTCACTGCTCATTCTCACTTTTCCGTGGGGATGGTTTTGCTGCTTGTTATGCTCCAAAGGTCAATGGGTCTATGGATGACAGGAATCCTCTCTGGCATTCTAATAGCTCACCGTCGAAGTCTATGCCCTCTCCTTTTCAAGGTTTCAATCATAACTTGGCTATCTCTACTAAGCTGGATTTTCTTAAGTCCAATGTTTTCGATGGTTCCTCTTCCAAAGAGTTAGCTAAATTTAATCTGAATCAGAAGTGCTCTGTGGATTCTTCTCTGGATACATCTTCTTCCTCGTCGCCGGTGATTTCTCAGACGTGCAATAAGCTTCGGGTGGGCGAGGTTGATTGCATTTTTTTGGATGCAAAAATCTCGCAAATTCAGAATTGTTCGAACCTTCCGACAAGGGCCTTTATTGGTAATAAATTTCAGAGTTATTGGTATTGGCTGGCAAGATTTAACTCTGATGCTAATTTCTCGCGTCATAAGTTGGAAATGGTACGAGATCTCCGTCAGGCGGGATATAATGAGTTTGAAATTCAGCAGTCCATTGGGCTTTGGGGTCTTCCTCTGGATCATATTTTAAATAAATTGCTTGGCCTCTGCGAGCCAAAGCCCGTGTCGTTGACGTGTGCTAACTGTCTGGTTTTGGGCCATTCTAAAGATCAATGTGTTTCAAGGGTTAGATGCCGCCTTTGTAAGGAGTTGGGCCACATGCCGCTATTGTCTGAAACGATGTCTCTCCTGCCATCGTGGAATTCATCTGGCTGTGTCTTGCCCCGTCCGAAAAATCTGGAGAGTTAAAGCGCAGGGGGACGTTTCCGTTTCAGGTGTCTCCGCTAATTACCCGCTTTGAGTCAAAAAAGGTCAAAATCCCCTGCTTCAAGGGAATAATTGTCTTGCCGATTCGGCTTCTAGTGTCCTTTCTGAGCCTAAGTGTTCCCTCCCGTCGTCTACATCGCCCCCTTCCCACCTTTCTTCCCCGGCTTCTCCCTCTTCGCCGCCCCAACCCGCACCTTCCTTGTCGCCATTCCCTAAGGCGGCTGGAAGCATGGCCAACTATCCGGTTGCGCCTTTCAACTTTCTCCCTGGTCCGGTCACCATTGAGCCTAGCCCGGCAGATCGTCTTCAGAGGTGCCATGTCGTGGTGGGAGATCCTCCCCTGCAACATGAGGAATATGGGATCATCGTCGTCACTCCTGAGATTGCCGACATCGACAAAGAAGCTGCCCTCGCGGAGGTTTGTGCTATCCTTGAAAGATATCTTCATGCCCCGGTCACTGGTCAAGTTTATAGTCTTGGGGTGGGTCTGGTTCGTTTTAGTTCTCCAGCCATTAGAGATCAGATCATTGTCTCTGGCCCTCATGCGATGGATAGGGACGAGGATCATGTTTTCTCGGTGGTGCGTCATGATGAAGGCCTCAATATGAGATCCCCTGTGTTTGAGAGAGAGGCTTGGGTATTAATGCTGAATTTCCCTCTAGACTATCAAACCAATTACTATGTTAACAAAGCTGTATCTCTGTTTGGCCGGATGGATCTATGGCATAATCCTAGAAGGGACATGACCAAAGTTCTGGTGAAAGTCCTGATCAGGTCTATGCGCCTTGTTCCTTTCAGTCTGGTTGTTTCTCGTGCTGCGAATGTCTTTGGTGCACTGGGTAGATCCTGGTCTGTCCCGGTCTATGTGTTGCATGGCAGGAATGTTAATCCTGAGGTGGTGGGTGATGAGGACCCAGTGCCACCGCTAAATGCCTCTCCGCATCCATATACTCTTCCGTACTTGACAATCGCACAGCAACAGCAATTTGATATGCAGGTTTGGGCTCAGCAAAACGCTGACATTCCGTGGCAGGCTAGCTTTAACAACGTCCATGTGGACAATGGTGAGTGGGGCGAGTGGCCTTACGAGGGTGAGAATCTCAGGGCAATTACTGGTTATGTGGGCCCTTCTATGATGGATGGTATTATTCCTGACCATAACGTTGTTGATGATCCTCGTACTTGGTCCCCGATGTCTGATATTGAGGAGGCTGCAGACAATGTGGTCACTGGCAGAGAATCTGGTCCGTTCAGTTTCGTGAGAGCTGGTGGTTCTAACCTATCCTTGGTAGTGGAAGATCCGCCCCTTTTCTCCTCCTTTGAGCAGGGAGAAAGTTCCAGGTTGAGGTCTCTGGTGGTGGGCACACTTTCGCTGGATTCTGACCAAGCTGCTGTTTCTGATCATGTTGATATGGATCTGCCTAGTCAGAACCATCAGGTGTCAAGGGAAGCTATTCTTTTTCTCCCTAACTTAGGTTCTTTCCCTGCTCTGATCAAGTTTCTCAATGATAAGATCTACCAGAAAATTTTGTGTCTCCAACAAATTACTGTTGATAGTGTCTCTCATGAGGATAGTGTTACCTTGCTTGCATCTGTGATTGAAAATGTTACTGCTAAAATTTGGAAGGGTTTGCTCACAAATGTGCTTTCTCCTCACTCAATCCTGGACTACGCAAGAGCTTTAGAGATTAAGAGAGTGCTTGCTCCTTCTGCTGATCGTCCTTCTCCCTTTGCAAACCTTTTTCTGAATGAATCAGGTGAATTAGAATGGATCCCTTTCCATCTGATGGGCTGTTCGCTGGGCTTGGGCCAGAATTCTTCTGGGCTGAATGATCAAGATAGCTTGTCCTCCACGACTACCTCTATATTTGAATCTGATGCGGATGTCTCCTCTGCTGCTCCTCGTCGCCGTGGTCGCCCACGCAAGATTAAAGGAGTTTCTGAGACCCCAGTGGTGAAATCCATGGTTAGATACTGCACTCGTAACAACAATGATGGGTACAAGCCAATTGCTCTTGCTGACACCCGCAAGCCTAGAAGCACTGCATCCAAGGCCTCCGCTCCCTCGGTTCTGCAAATCAAGGAAATGCAGCGCATTGGAGTGGAAGAGTGCCAGATCGATCCTGAAGAGCTCACGGAGGAGCAGCTGATGAAGGAGTCCACAGAATGAACTTCTGTCGTTCCTTGACTTCATTATATTTAAATTTCATGATGTCAAGACTATGTCTTTATTTGTCTCCTAAGACCCGTGTGTTAATCTGGCTGTTGCCAGTTTGGTGTGTTTAAGACCTTTATCTGTGATGAATCGTAATCGGTTGTGGTTTGTGTTAAGTTGGAACATCAGAGGCATTAATGATCCTGTTAAATGGCCTTTTATTCGTAACAAATTGGAAGAGAGTAATGCTTCCATTGTTTGCTTTCAAGAAACTAAACGAGAATCGTTTGACAGTAGTTTTATCAAGAACTTTGCGCCCAAGCGTTTTGATAAATATGCTTTTGTGCCTTCTGAAGGAGCTTCAGGTGGCCTCCTAACTCTTTGGATCAGCTCCCAATTCTCGGGACAGCTTTTATTGGAGGAAAGCTTTGGGCTTGCCGTGACCTTCACCTCATTGATCTCTTCTGATACCTTTGTGGTCACAAATGTCTATGGTCCTTGTGAAGGTGTGGCTAGGCAAAATTTTGTGGCATGGTTATTTGCTTTGAACATTTCCCAAGATGATCTCTGGCTTATTCTTGGAGACTTTAACTTCTACCGTTTTGTGGAGAACAGAAATCGTGATGGGGCAAATATGACTGATATAGCTACGTTCAATGAAGTTATTAGCTACTTGGGTCTTATTGAGCTTCCTATAAAAGGTCGGGCGTTCACTTGGAGCAATATGCAAATGGACCCTCTGCTGGTCCAACTTGATTGGTTCTTCACTTCCACGGCCTGGACCCTTAAGTTCCCCAACACTATTGTGACGACCTCAAATTTGATAACAAATTCGAAGTGCCCGTTATGTATTCCACCGCAATCCCAGAATCATTGTTGCGATATACATAACATAGTTGGTAACCAGTTCCATAGACATTACAATACGATGATTCAAATACAATGGTCATATAGACCAAGTCATATTACAACACAATATAGCAGCGGAAATAACGTCTTCGGCCCATGCCTTCTCCCTACAGGCAATTGGCGACTCACGGAGACGAGCTTAGTTCTGGTACTCTTCTTCATACCCTTCCTCCTGGTATTCCTCCCCGTAGTCTGGCCAAGTTGATAGCCAGGGACACAGCCGTGAGTACATTGGATGCACTCGCAAACCATCTCATAAATGAACAGATGAAGTAGATATGCAAGGTTTGGGTATAGTGGACTAAGCACTAAGTTGGTTTGCAAAAAGCTAGTTTTATTTCCCAAGAATGCTCATTGGTAGAAAAGAGGTTTAGTTCTCTAAGTCATTCTAAAGAGGAACTTCAATGTGTCAAGATCAAGGTCAAGTCATGTCAATTCAAATTCATGTCATTCACCAAGTTCACCCTTGTTATTTTTAGTCTTGACAAAAGCCAGGTAGAGTTTGCCAACCGTCCATGACCGAGGACTCGGCTATTCGAATAGTTTGAAACCTCTGCAGAGGGGTACACTTTACCCACAAGATTCGATACATCTGCCGGGAGAAATCCACGGTTCGCTATACACAAAGGTATGCGGCTTTCAGATAATCAAACAAACTCTTTCACTTGCTCATCCTAGTATAGGATCCTTCCCTAGAGCCCGGGATACGGACTTCCCGCTCCAGCGCCTCTAGTTATGCCCATCCCGGAGACCGGGTTAGTGGAAACCACTTGGTCAAGAAGTATCCGCCCGTGGAGTCCTTCCATGAAGATTTTATGCAAGACCTCCCATACTAAGATCAACAAGCTACGGATTAAGCCCCTTCCCATATAGGGGTAACGTGGTTGTACGGTATAATTGGCACCCATGTACATCACTCGTTGTCAATTGAGAAATACATTTCATAGTTCTTAGTCCAGATTATTTTCTTTCATAAAGCCATCATGTAGGAGCAAACTCCCAGTTCAAGTTTCAATGTCAAGTCACCCCTTTCAAATGGGGTTCCTCCCGAGATAGCCTCAACTTTTATTAGCGACTAAGCAACTACATTGAGTGATAGTACTACTACTATGGTTGGATAAACTCAGCTTGATGCTCTTGATAACCAAGACATCAATATGCTTCTATCATTCTACTCTAGCAATTCAATCATGCAATTTACTAAAAACAAGTAGAATGCAATATTAAAACTAGGTAGTGGGAGTATGAATCAAAAGATGGCTTGCCTTGGTTGGCAAAGTGTCCGGGGTTTTCTTCTTCTTCTTGATAATAATAATCCCCTCCAATATCCTCCTCGGCAACACTAGCGTCTAATAACGAATAAACACAAAGCACACCATCACTTCACCAAGCTAACAACACACCAAGCACACATCTTTGTTTGTTAACCAAAGCATTCATGTTGCATTGTTATGGTGTTGGATTGTAAGTCTTTCTTCTAAGTTTTCTTCAAGTGTGCAAGCTAGATTCTTTACTAAGTAGCATAAGTGGTTCACTTGTGCAGCATTGGTGTTGATTTAGGGTTACTAAGACAAGTTTAGGTGGGATGGGTCCACTAAGTGAATTGGTAAAGAGGGCAAATAATTCTAAGTGGGCACTAGTGATCTATCATTTTATGCTAACAAATAGGTTTGGGTTAGGGTCTAAATGAGCACACTAATATGGTTTGGGGTAGATTAGTGTTGACTAACAGTAAGAGGGGTCATTAGTAAGTTCACATTTTAATTTTCATGATTATTGATGGCTTAAATAATTTTCTAGAAATCTTTCATTAATTCACAAGCTATGGTCACACTATTCATATCCAATTTTATTCTTAACTGATTTTGAAATCTAACCAGTACTATTGGATAGAGTATTTTCTAAGCTTTCCAACGAATATTTATTTGCTAAATTTGGACTTATAAAACTCTAGGAATTTGAATTTGAAAATACCATTTGAAACAGTTTTGAAATAAAAGAAAAGGGCGGGAATTAATTAAAAATGATTCGGACCGAAACTTCACTAGCCAGGCCCAGTCCAGACGAAACCCGAACGGGCCTGGCCCAGAAAACGTTTCGCGTCGGCTGGGAAAAATAAAAGGGTGCTGACAGGCGGGGCCACGACGTCAGACCTAATTCAAAACCCGAATCGGTAAGTTATCGTCGGATTGCGATCTAACGGCTCCCAGTCATCGTCTCGACGAGAAAGGGCGGAGCTCACCTGCGAGCAGAGACGACTGTTCGACGGCGAGGGCGACGCGTAGGGGAAGCAGGGCTCGACGGCGACGCTCGGGATCGGCTACGGTACTCCTCCTCCTCCGATTCCCTGCAGAAGTTTGCCTCCCGGTGCTCGAACGCGGCGGCGCTGCTCCTGTCCAGTACCGCGCCGGCGAGGTTGGCTACGGCGAAGCAGAGCGAGAGGGAGAGAGTGGCGATGTCTGGGAGGTAGAGGGGAGTGAGGTGCGTTGCTTCGTTTGATCGCCGGGGGTTTATATAGGCCGAGGCGGCAGGGACAAGCTCGGCCAGAAGCTCGCCGTTGCGGGGGTCCTGGCGGTGCGTGAAGCTTCCTCCGGTCACGGCGGCCACGCTCGCGTGCTGGGGAGTTACTGGGTCGGCCGCGGGGGACTGTGGGTCGCCTCTGGCGCCTTCCAGGCGGTCGGCATCGCGCGGGACAGTGGGTTCCTGGGAGGGGGTCCTGGGCATTTTCTCCTCTTCTCCTCCTTCTTCCATGGCTTGGGTCAGGGCAGAGGGGGCTGGAATCGATCGAGGCGCGGCCAGGGGGCATGGCTACAGCACTTGGCCGAGCTCGAGCAGTGCAGCACAGTGAAGTTTGGTTTGATTTAAATTCCTGCTGCCAGTGTTCGACGAAATGCTTCCAAGAACTCAAAATTCGAATTTTTCAAATTTGCCACTTTGGGTGCTCATCATATTGGATAAGGTACCCTGGCATATTTTTGTTCTGGAGAAATAATGAGTTTTGCAAAAATTTATATTTCAAATTTGAAATGGTTTCTGTTTCAGATTCAAACTTTGGCTCAAGTTTGAGTGGTGTTCTGGTTTGAAATTTTGGTAGATCTTTGTTGGTTGAGTTAGTCCATAACTTGGTTAAGCTCAACTAAAAAGTTAAACCTGCAGGTGAGCTGTAGATTTCTTAATATAAGGGCTCAAAGTGGTGTGGTCATTAACAGTTTCTAGATCATATTAACTTTATCTCTTTCTTACCTATTTTTATTTTTGGTTCTTTTGGTTCCTAATATCTTTCTTAGTTGTTTCTATTGGTTCCCTTAGAATTGTTTAACCAATGCTCAAGCAAAAAGAACACACATAAAATCATAGAAATACAAATAAAGAGAATGCATGTATGCATGCAATATTGAAGAAAAAGTTTTATTTGGGTCCAATTTTTGACTCTTTATTTAATAAGAGTTGGGTTACAAATTCTGAGTTGTTACAATCTTCCCCCCTTAAAAAGAATCTCGTCCCCGAGATTCACTAATTAAGAACTGAAAAGATTGGGAAATTCTTTCTGAAGGTAATCTTCTCGTTCCCAAGTGGCTTCCTCTTCGGTGTGATTACTCCACTGAACTTTCAGAAATTTGATGCTTCGGGTTCGAGTGGTTCGATAAGCTTCCTCAAGGATACGGATCGGCATTTCACGATAGGTCAAGTCCTTGTTGATGTCCACAGAACGGTGATCAATATTCTTGAAGACTTCGGGCTTTTCCGGAACTTCAAGACATTTCCGAAGTAACGACACGTGAAAGACATCGTGTACTTCAGACAATTCAGGGGGCATTTCCAACTGATAAGACACTTCTCCTCTGCGGTCTAGTATCTTGAAGGGTCCAATATATCTTGGGGCAAGCTTTCCTTTTACTTGGAATCTTTGCATTCCCTTGAGAGGTGATACTCTAAGATAAACAAAATCTCCAATCTGGAAGGTCAATTCTCGACGTCTCTTGTCGGCATAACTCTTTTGTCTTGATTGGGCTGCCTTGAGGTATTCACGAATTATGCGAACTTTCTCCTCGGCCTCTTGCAGCATATCTGGTCCAAAAATCTGACTGTCTCCGGTTTCTGACCAATTCAGAGGGGTACGACACTTTCTTCCGTACAAAGCTTCAAATGGGGCCATTTGCAAACTGGCTTGATAACTGTTGTTGTAAGAAAACTCCGCGAAGGGTAGACAATCTTCCCATTTAGCTCCATAAGCTAGGACACAGGCTCTCAACATATCTTCAAGTATTTGATTCACTCTTTCAGTCTGTCCATCAGTCTGAGGGTGGTAAGCGGTGCTGAAGGCTAACTTGGTTCCCAGAGCTTGATGTAAGCTTTTCCAAAATCTCGAGGTGAATTGGGTTCCTCGATCGGAAACGATGGTTTTAGGAACTCCATGCAAACTGACAATTCTGGATAGGTACAGATCTGCTAGCTGATCTGAGCGATGAGTGGTCTTGACAGGAATAAAGTGGGCCACTTTGGTTAGTCTATCCACAATGACCCAAATAGAGTCATTTCCACGGCTAGACTTTGGAAATCCAGTGATGAAATCCATTCCAACAGATTCCCACTTCCATTCCGGAACTTGCAAAGGTTGCAGCAAACCAGCAGGACGTTGATGTTCAGCCTTGACTCTTTGACAGACATCACACTTGGATATAAACGATGCAATCTCTCGCTTCATTCCGTGCCACCAAAATTGTTCCTTCAAATCTTGGTACATCTTAGTTCCACCGGGGTGGATGGAGTAAGGTGTCTCATGGGCTTCCTTCATAATTACTTCCTTCAATTCTGAGTCAGCGGGCACACAAATACGGCCTTTGTACCAAAGAACTCCTTGATCATCTTCTTCAAATCCTGGCACCTTGCCGGAACCAATTCTGCGCTTGATTCCTTCAATACTCTCATTTCCCTTCTGGGCTTCTTTGATTTGGCTCATCAAGGTGGGTTGAAGCTCAAGGTTGGCGAGAAATCCTTGACTGACTAGTTCCAATCCAAATCTTTCAAACTCTTGGTGCAACATAGGTTGCTCTTCCTTGATCCTCATGTTCAACGAACACGGCTTCCTACTCAACGCATCGGCCACTACATTGGCCTTACCGGGGTGATAGTGAATTTCCAGATCATAATCCTTGATCAACTCTATCCATCTCCGTTGCTTCATGTTCAACTCCTTCTGGGTGAAAATATACTTCAAACTCTTGTGGTCCGAATAGATCTCACAGCGGTTGCCCATCAAATAATGCCTCCAAGTCTTCAAAGCTAGCACCACGGCTGCTAACTCTAGATCATGGGTTGGATAATTTTCTTCATGAGGTTTAAGCTGCCTAGAGAGGTAAGCTATGACCTTTCCTTCTTGCATCAGTACGCAACCAAGTCCAAGTTTGGAAGCGTCGCAATAGACATCAAAATTCTTGGTGATATCGGGCATGGTTAGGACAGGGGCGGTCACCAATCGCTTCTTGAGCTCTTGAAAACTCTCTTCACACTTAGGGGTCCATTCAAACTTCTTGTCCTTCTTCAATAGTTGGGTCATCGGACGGGCAATACTAGAAAATCCTTCGACGAACTTGCGGTAATATCCCGCTAATCCGAGAAAACCTCTAACTTCCGTTTGAGTGGTAGGGGCTTCCCATTCCAGGACTGATTTGATCTTCTTGGGATCTACCGATATTCCTCCTGCTGATAGCACATGGCCTAAGAATCCAACTTCCTTCAACCAGAACTCACATTTACTGAACTTAGCATATAGCTGATGCTCTCTTAGGGTTTCTAGAATTAATCTCAAATGGTTTGCATGCTCTTCTTCGGATTTGGAGTAGATAAGAATGTCGTCAATGAAGACAACAACAAACTTATCCAGGAACTCCATAAACACCTTATTCATGAGATTCATGAAATAAGCAGGGGCATTGGTCAATCCAAAGGACATTACGGTGTACTCATACAATCCGTATCGGGTAGTGAAGGCTGTTTTGGGGATATCCGTTGCACGGATCTTCAGTTGGTGGTATCCAGTTCTAAGATCTATCTTCGAGAATACTCTTGCTCCAGCCAATTGGTCAAACAGATCTTCAATCTTCGGGAGAGGATACTTGTTCTTGATGGTCACATCGTTCAGCTTGCGATAATCAGTGCACAGTCGGCTAGAACCGTCACTTTTATCCACAAACAGAACGGGTGATCTCCAAGCAGAAGAACTTGGTTGAATTAATCCTTTGCTCAAGAGGTCATCCAATTGCTTCTTCAACTCAACTAATTCAGCTGGGTTCATACGATAGGGTCGTTGGGCTATTGATCCAGTTCCGGGAATAAGCTCAATGATAAACTCAATATCCCGATCCGGTGGCATTCCGGGTAACTCATCGGGAAAGACATCCGGGTATTCACAGACGATGGGGACTTGCTCCAAAGTCAGTCCTGAGATACTCTTATGACATCTGGTGGTTTGGGGTGGTTTTACGGACACATGCTTGACTATGATTCCATTGCTACTCTTCATGGTGATGGTCTTTTTGGCACAATCTATCACTCCTTGATGAAAAGACATCCAATTCATACCAAGAACTACTTCCAAACCCTTGGTTCCCAACACTATCAAATCGGCTAAGAAAGCTATCCCATGGATTTCTATGGGCATTGCCAAGCAAGTACAACTAGCTTTTGTTACTGACCCGGGAATTTGCACAGACATGACGTCTTTCAAGGGTGTGGGTTGAAGTCCACTTTTATCAACGAATAATTGGGTAACAAACGAGTGTGAAGCTCCAGAATCAAACAGAACTCTTGCAAGAACTGAGTTAACAGGGAACATACCAAGCACCACGTCGGTTGCTTCCTGAGCTTCTTCAACATTCATGTGATTCAGACGGCCTCGAGAGTGAGGCTGGTTCCTTGGTGGATAGTTCTTACCATTTCCCACACGACGCTGCTGCTGAGCAGGAACAGTAGTCTTGGATGCATTATTCAGCTTCTTGGGGCACTCATTGGAGTAGTGCCCTTTTAGTCCACACTCATAACATGTAACACCAGACTTGTCACCAGGCTTGGGTAACACAGGGGCGCCATTTGGCCTTGGAGTATTGGTGTTGAAGTTGTTGCCACTAGGTCTTGGGGGTGCATGGTTGAAGTTGTTGCCGGGTGGGCGGTTAGGATAGTTGGGACGCGGAGCAGGTGCAGACGGCCTCATTGGTCTAGGGGTGAAACCCAATGGTGCATTTCCCCTTGGCTTCTGCGAGTTGCTCGGGTTGCCTTGATACATCATACGGCGCTTGCGGTTCTCCGTAGCTTGCTTGAGTTTGCCTTCCATCTGAATGGCAGAGTCAACCAATGACTCCAGGTCGGCAAAGGGAATACTAACCAGGACACATTGCATCTCATCATGAAGTCCATCCAGAAACCTTTCTTGCTTCTTCTCAGTGGTGTTGGTGTCATCTGGGGCATACCTAGACAAGGTAAGGAACTTGTCACGGTAATCCACCACAGACATGGAACCTTGCTTCAGATTTCGGAACTCATCTCTCATCCTTTTTACCAATCCCATGGGAACATGGGCTTTGCTAAACTTGCTCTTGAACTCCTCCCAAGGCATCACATACCCTGGGGCTTGCATGGCACGGGTGCTGTCCCACCAAGCTCTTGCTGCTCCAGCAAGATAGTGGGTGGTGTATAAGACCTTTTCATTTTCACCAACTTCAGCGACTGCCAAGTTGTTCTCCATGGTATGAAGCCAATCATCGGCATCTAAGGGCTCTTCAGACTTAGTGAATATAGGAGGGTTGGTGTTCTGGAAACTCCTTAACTTGGATCGGTGCTCTCCATTGCCATGGTTTTCTCCTTCACCATTGCCATTGCCATTGTTGTGGTTCGTTGCCATCTGGGTTAACTGCTGAAGAGTGGCCAAGTTGGCTTGGCGCTCAGCTCGGGCTGCTTCCCGGTCTTCCATGATCAACCTTAGCAATTCGGCCATTTCCGGGTTCGGGGGTGGGGGTGCTCGCGGCATCTGAAGGTAAGGTGCGTAAGACAAGAGGGAAAAGCTAATTTGCTAAGATTTAAAGGTACATGGATGATGCAATTTTGTTTTACTAAGGCCTTAGAGGCCAAATTCAAATTTCATTCATCACTCAACAAACATATCATACATACGAGTTCACACATTACAAATGGTTTACATCGAACCATTGCGACTCGTCTACTAGAGAGGGGGATACAACTCACACCTACACGAAGTGAACATAAAGTGGAACTCATACTAGGTAACACATGGAGCTCGAGTCTAAACAGCGGGCTCCTCGGGGTCTTCCTCCTCGTCGCTCACAATGAATCCATTGTGTCCACCATCCTCCGGATCATCGAGGTCCTCCATGAAGTCATCCTCATCACTAATGAGGGCATTATCCTCCTTGCGGAGATCAATGCCTTCCTCCTCACCAAGGTGATCCTCCAGACTCTCAATGTACGAGGTCAACTCCGCCACATTGGCCTTCAACTCCTCAAGGTCCTGTTCCTTCTCATCGCGCTGGCGACGAAGGCTCTTGCGCTCCTTCGCAAGGATCCTGATAGTGCTCCTTGCTTCCACCAGTGCAACGTGCTCGAGGTTGGCCCTAGTACGGGCACGGTCGGCCTCCTGCTGAGTGGAGTACAGCAAGAAGTCCATGTGGTCGATGTAGGTACTCGGCTCATTCTGCCCGGGCATGTTTGCGGGACGCCCATCCGCATCACGCCGAGCAAAGTCCTTGAAGCGTCCTCCCTGAACCTCCTCAACGTGCAGTCCGCATAAGCGGGCGTGCATCTCCTGCATCGCTCGGACCAAACCATCGGCCCAAGTGTTCTCCACAAGCTCAAACTTGACCCTTGGAGAACCCAACATCCCCTTCTTGCCACGGCAACTAGCTCGGATGAGCCACCGTAGCTCTCCATCCGGGTGCTCATTGAGCACGGCTCCCTTGAACTCCGGGTACAAACGGTTCAGGAACAAGGTCAAAGTGGTGAGGTCGCGCTCGAAACAAAGGCTGCCACCTTGGCCCAACTGGTACTGCTCAGTGAATACCAGGGCCATCTACAAAATTTTAAGTTAGTTCAAGTTAGTGATCAACTCAAGTGTGCAAAATTTTAAGTAAGCTAAACTGAAGTATGTATAAAACTTTGTAACTAGAGAGGAAAGACTAAGCAATTTTTGCAACCGTTCTTGTATCTTTCTTTTATCAAGGTTTTGTTTTAACGCCCATTCTAACTAAGGTCTCCTATGGTCAGCCTAGGCTCTGATACCAACTTGTGACGACCTCAAATTTGATAACAAATTCGAAGTGCCCGTTATGTATTCCACCGCAATCCCAGAATCATTGTTGCGATATACATAACGTAGTTGGTAACCAGTTCCATAGACATTACAATACGATGATTCAAATACAATGGTCATATAGACCAAGTCATATTACAACACAATATAGCAGCGGAAATAACGTCTTCGGCCCATGCCTTCTCCCTAAAGGCAATTGGCGACTCACGGAGACGAGCTTAGTTCTGGTACTCTTCTTCATACCCTTCCTCCTGGTATTCCTCCCCGTAGTCTGGCCAAGTTGATAGCCAGGGACACAGCCGTGAGTACATTGGATGCACTCGCAAACCATCTCATAAATGAACAGATGAAGTAGATATGCAAGGTTTGGGTATAGTGGACTAAGCACTAAGTTGGTTTGCAAAAAGCTAGTTTTATTTCCCAAGAATGCTCATTGGTAGAAAAGAGGTTTAGTTCTCTAAGTCATTCTAAAGAGGAACTTCAATGTGTCAAGATCAAGGTCAAGTCATGTCAATTCAAATTCATGTCATTCACCAAGTTCACCCTTGTTATTTTTAGTCTTGACAAAAGCCAGGTAGAGTTTGCCAACCGTCCATGACCGAGGACTCGGCTATTCGAATAGTTTGAAACCTCTGCAGAGGGGTACACTTTACCCACAAGATTCGATACATCTGCCGGGAGAAATCCACGGTTCGCTATACACAAAGGTATGCGGCTTTCAGATAATCAAACAAACTCTTTCACTTGCTCATCCTAGTATAGGATCCTTCCCTAGAGCCCGGGATACGGACTTCCCGCTCCGGCGCCTCTAGTTATGCCCATCCCGGAGACCGGGTTAGTGGAAACCACTTGGTCAAGAAGTATCCGCCCGTGGAGTCCTTCCATGAAGATTTTATGCAAGACCTCCCATACTAAGATCAACAAGCTACGGATTAAGCCCCTTCCCATATAGGGGTAACGTGGTTGTACGGTATAATTGGCACCCATGTACATCACTCGTTGTCAATTGAGAAATACATTTCATAGTTCTTAGTCCAGATTATTTTCTTTCATAAAGCCATCATGTAGGAGCAAACTCCCAGTTCAAGTTTCAATGTCAAGTCACCCCTTTCAAATGGGGTTCCTCCCGAGATAGCCTCAACTTTTATTAGCGACTAAGCAACTACATTGAGTGATAGTACTACTACTATGGTTGGATAAACTCAGCTTGATGCTCTTGATAACCAAGACATCAATATGCTTCTATCATTCTACTCTAGCAATTCAATCATGCAATTTACTAAAAACAAGTAGAATGCAATATTAAAACTAGGTAGTGGGAGTATGAATCAAAAGATGGCTTGCCTTGGTTGGCAAAGTGTCCGGGGTTTTCTTCTTCTTCTTGATAATAATAATCCCCTCCAATATCCTCCTCGGCAACACTAGCGTCTAATAACGAATAAACACAAAGCACACCATCACTTCACCAAGCTAACAACACACCAAGCACACATCTTTGTTTGTTAACCAAAGCATTCATGTTGCATTGTTATGGTGTTGGATTGTAAGTCTTTCTTCTAAGTTTTCTTCAAGTGTGCAAGCTAGATTCTTTACTAAGTAGCATAAGTGGTTCACTTGTGCAGCATTGGTGTTGATTTAGGGTTACTAAGACAAGTTTAGGTGGGATGGGTCCACTAAGTGAATTGGTAAAGAGGGCAAATAATTCTAAGTGGGCACTAGTGATCTATCATTTTATGCTAACAAATAGGTTTGGGTTAGGGTCTAAATGAGCACACTAATATGGTTTGGGGTAGATTAGTGTTGACTAACAGTAAGAGGGGTCATTAGTAAGTTCACATTTTAATTTTCATGATTATTGATGGCTTAAATAATTTTCTAGAAATCTTTCATTAATTCACAAGCTATGGTCACACTATTCATATCCAATTTTATTCTTAACTGATTTTGAAATCTAACCAGTACTATTGGATAGAGTATTTTCTAAGCTTTCCAACGAATATTTATTTGCTAAATTTGGACTTATAAAACTCTAGGAATTTGAATTTGAAAATACCATTTGAAACAGTTTTGAAATAAAAGAAAAGGGCGGGAATTAATTAAAAATGATTCGGACCGAAACTTCACTAGCCAGGCCCAGTCCAGACGAAACCCGAACGGGCCTGGCCCAGAAAACGTTTCGCGTCGGCTGGGAAAAATAAAAGGGTGCTGACAGGCGGGGCCACGACGTCAGACCTAATTCAAAACCCGAATCGGTAAGTTATCGTCGGATTGCGATCTAACGGCTCCCAGTCATCGTCTCGACGAGAAAGGGCGGAGCTCACCTGCGAGCAGAGACGACTGTTCGACGGCGAGGGCGACGCGTAGGGGAAGCAGGGCTCGACGGCGACGCTCGGGATCGGCTGCGGTACTCCTCCTCCTCCGATTCCCTGCAGAAGTTTGCCTCCCGGTGCTCGAACGCGGCGGCGCTGCTCCTGTCCAGTACCGCGCCGGCGAGGTTGGCTACGGCGAAGCAGAGCGAGAGGGAGAGAGTGGCGATGTCTGGGAGGTAGAGGGGAGTGAGGTGCGTTGCTTCGTTTGATCGCCGGGGGTTTATATAGGCCGAGGCGGCAGGGACAAGCTCGGCCAGAAGCTCGCCGTTGCGGGGGTCCTGGCGGTGCGTGAAGCTTCCTCCGGTCACGGCGGCCACGCTCGCATGCTGGGGAGTTACTGGGTCGGCCGCGGGGGACTGTGGGTCGCCTCTGGCGCCTTCCAGGCGGTCGGCATCGCGCGGGACAGTGGGTTCCTGGGAGGGGGTCCTGGGCATTTTCTCCTCTTCTCCTCCTTCTTCCATGGCTTGGGTCGGGGCAGAGGGGGCTGGAATCGATCGAGGCGCGGCCAGGGGGCATGGCTACAGCACTTGGCCGAGCTCGAGCAGTGCAGCACAGTGAAGTTTGGTTTGATTTAAATTCCTGCTGCCAGTGTTCGACGAAATGCTTCCAAGAACTCAAAATTCGAATTTTTCAAATTTGCCACTTTGGGTGCTCATCATATTGGATAAGGTACCCTGGCATATTTTTGTTCTGGAGAAATAATGAGTTTTGCAAAAATTTATATTTCAAATTTGAAATGGTTTCTGTTTCAGATTCAAACTTTGGCTCAAGTTTGAGTGGTGTTCTGGTTTGAAATTTTGGTAGATCTTTGTTGGTTGAGTTAGTCCATAACTTGGTTAAGCTCAACTAAAAAGTTAAACCTGCAGGTGAGCTGTAGATTTCTTAATATAAGGGCTCAAAGTGGTGTGGTCATTAACAGTTTCTAGATCATATTAACTTTATCTCTTTCTTACCTATTTTTATTTTTGGTTCTTTTGGTTCCTAATATCTTTCTTAGTTGTTTCTATTGGTTCCCTTAGAATTGTTTAACCAATGCTCAAGCAAAAAGAACACACATAAAATCATAGAAATACAAATAAAGAGAATGCATGTATGCATGCAATATTGAAGAAAAAGTTTTATTTGGGTCCAATTTTTGACTCTTTATTTAATAAGAGTTGGGTTACAAATTCTGAGTTGTTACAACTATGGTAAATCCTTTGGCTAGGCCGACCTCGGATCATGTACCATGTGTGGTGTCTATTGGTACGTCTATCCCTAAAGCTAAGGTCTTTAGATTTGAAAATTACTGGATCAGATTGCCGGGCTTCCTTGATATAGTAAAAAACATTTGGGATATTCAGTGTCCTGGTGATGGGGTGAAATGCATTTCTGCTAAGCTTAAATGTTTAAGAAAGGGCCTCAAGCAGTGGAGTTCTAATTTCCAAGCTCTGGATGTTCTGATAAGTAATTGCAATTCGGTGATTTTCCAAATTGACAATCTTGAAGAGCAACGCTCTCTACATATCTCTGAATGGAATTTTCGGAACATTGTCAAAAGGAAACTCCAAAATCTGTTACTCTGTAAGCAGGACTTTTGGAAAAAACGTTGCACTGCTAGGTGGGCCAAATTGGGTGATGAAAATACTTCTTTTTTTCACTCCATGGCTACTATTCGGTTTAGAAAGAATACTATCACATCACTTGCTAGGGAAGATGGTTCCTTGGCAGTGGAACATCATGAAAAGGCTGGTCTTCTCTGGCATTCTTTCAAAGAAAGACTTGGTGTCTCTCAGCCCATTTCTCAGTCTTTTGACTTTGCCCCTTATCTAAATAATTTGGAGGGTCTGGAAGAGTTATCTGCTCCTTTCTCTTTCGAAGAAATTGATAAAGTGGTGGCCCATATGCCTAGTGACCGATCACCTGGGCCAGATGGATTCTCTGGTCTATTTCTCAAAGTGTGCTGGCCAGTAATAAAATTTGATTTCTACCGTTTATGCCAGGAATTTTGGGATTGCTCTGTTAATCTTCAGAGTATTAATGATTCTTTCATCACTCTTATTCCCAAAATCCTTTCCCCAGAATCTCCGAGTGATTTCAGACCCATATCTCTGCTAAACATTTGCCTTAAGCTCATCACCAAAATTTTGGCTAATAGACTCCAAAGTAAAATCCTCAAATTGGTCCATACTAATCAATATGGATTTCTGCAGTCAAGGAATATCCAAGACTGTGTGGGCTGGGCATATGAATATATACACCAGTGCAAGCAAGGAAACTCTGAAACAGTTATTCTTAAACTTGACTTTGCTAAAGCTTTTGATACGGTGGAACATGAGGCTATTCTCAAGGTGTTTGAAAACTTTGGCTGCGATTCTAGATGGCTGGCCTGGATGAGAATGTTGATGTCAACAGGTACTTCGGATATTTTACTTAATGGAGTGCCTGGCAAGAATTTTTTTTGCCGTCGTGGGGTTCGTCAAGGTGATCCGTTATCTCCACTTCTGTTCATGGGAGTATCTGATCTTCTCCAAGGCATGGTTAATCACTTGTTTCGGTCTGGTGTTCTACATGCTCCGTTGGATATTCCAAACACTGATTTTCCCATAGTGCAATACGCTGATGATACTTTGCTGATATTGCAAGCTGACTCGGATCAACTGTCTGCTCTGAAATCACTTCTTGAAGATTTTGCTCAAGCTACCGGTCTCAGAGTGAACTATGCGAAGTCTTGTCTCATCCCCATAAATATTTCGGACGAAAGATTGTTGTCTCTTGCAACTTCTTTTGGTTGCGCGGTTGGCAAACTTCCTTTCACTTATTTGGGATTGCCCCTGGGTGTGACTAAGCCAACTATCCAAGACCTCTCTCCTCTTGTTGGCTTGGTAGAACGTAGACTCAATGCTAGTGCTAGATTTTTGGGTTATGGGGGTAGGCTTGAGTTTGTCAGATCGGTTCTATCTTCACTGCCATCTTTCTATATGTGTTCCCTCAAAATTCAGAAGACCATTCTGAATATTTGCAACAGGGCACAACGTCATTGTCTTTGGGACAAAGAGGAGGACTCTTCCCCTGTCAATGCTCTTGCGGCATGGTCTAGAGTGTGCAGACCGAAAAAATATGGAGGCTTGGGTGTCCTCAATCTGGAATTACAAAACAGAGCCTTACTTTTGAAGCAGCTGCACAAATTTTATTCCAAGGCTGATGTTCCTTGGGTAAAACTAGTTTGGTCTCTCTATGGTAACTCGATTCCTCATGCTCAACCTAAAAGAGGTTCCTTTTGGTGGAGAGACATTTTCAGTCTGGTTGATGATTACAGAAGTGTCTCTCGCTGTCAAATTGGGGATGGCACCACTGTCCTCTTTTGGAAAGATTTCTGGGCCAATGGAGAACTTCTTTGTGATAAATTCCCAAGATTATTCTCTTTCTCTCTTGATGAAGACATCTCTGTGGCGTCTATGATTTCTTCTGAAGCCCTAACATCTTGTTTTGCTCTTCCCCTGTCTGTCGAAGCCTTTCAAGAGCTACAAGAAGTCTCTGCAATTATCGAGGATACTGATATCTCGGAGACTAGGTTGGATCAGAGAATGTTTGTTTGGGGAGACAAATACACTCCTTCTAGGTTTTATAACTTCCTCTTTGAACAACTACCCCAAGATCAGGCTCTGCATGAGGTATGGGCGTCCAAATCTATGCCTAAACTCAAGGTTTTCTTATGGCTTCTTTTGATCGACCGACTTAATACTCAAGATATAATGCAACGAAAGCACTGGCACATTGAGTCAGGTCCCGACTGCTCCCTCTGTGCGGAAGAAATCCTTGAAACTAGAGACCATCTTTTCTTTGGATGTGATTTTGCACAGGAATGCTGGGACGCCACATCCATTCAGTGGACTCTTGCAGGCTCTATCTCTGACATGTTTTTATTAGCAAAAAATAATTTTACTGGCCCTTGCTTCGTGGAAACCTTTGCCTGTGCTGCTTGGAACATTTGGAAATCCAAAAATGATATAATCTTCAATGGAGTGCCTGCTTCTTTGGCTAGATGGAAGATTAGGTTTCAGAACGATCTATTCCTTCACAAATTCAGGGTGAAGGCTGCTTCTGTGCAACCTCTGGTTGATTGGTTGAGGGACTTCTCTGTTTAGCTTTTTTACTTTCTAGATTAGCCTCCTTTGCTCCCTTTCTTGTTGTATATATCCCTCTTCTGATGTAAATCCCTCTCTGATCTTCTCCTTGTACATTCTTATCCCTTTATATATGGAAAAATGACACCGTAGAAGTTTTCTCCTACGGTAAAGGTGTCAAAAAAAAATTAAAAATTGGACAAATATAGAATTTGAACAAATGCGAAATTCAAACAAATTTCTAATTTAAATATTTTTTTCAAGATCTGATTTTATTTGGCAAAATAAAACAGAAAAAAAGAAAGGACCCGCGCCCCGTACGTGGGCCTGGCCCATACTACGCGTGCGGAACGGAATAGAGGAAGTAGATCTCCCCGTTGTTTCTGTAACGGAAGCCCGTGCCCCCTCCCCAGTCCTGTACTTACACGTGGTGATGCGTGAGTTAATCTAGATCCTGTAATCACGGCTCAAGACCAAAACCGCACCAGTCCTGTACTTACACGTAATCCCGTAAGTGCTAATCCGTAAAAATCTTCCCGTACGTGTAGCATTACTGTCCCCAGTCCCCCCGCCGCCGCCATCACCGGAATTTCTGTCTGCGACGATCGGCCGGCCGGGTAGGGAAGAGATTGTCTGGTCTGATGTCGGGGGAGATGGATGCGCACCTACTCAGATACGAGCTCGACTTCGATGAGCTCAAGGCTACCGAGGGTTACAACCCGCCCGACGATTTCCTTATCCGGGAGCTGCCACTCCACGCCGGCGGCGCCATCCCCGGCAGACAAGAAACCAAGGAGCTACTCTGGTACGAGTATCCTAGCCCCTTCAACAGCGACTGTGACCCGGAGGTCCAGGAAGAGAGGGATCGGGAGGAGCGGCAGCTTCTGCTCGAGGAAGAGAGTCTGAGGCAGACGCTTGAGGAGATGGACCAGCAGCGGCAGGAGCTCGAGATTGAACTGCGCCGGCGGGGCCCTGTGGAGAGGCAGCGGCTGCATCAGAAGGAGAGCCAGAGGCAGCGTCAGCGGCGGGAGGACTGGGAGGAAGAGACGCGGCTTCAGCTCGAGGAGGAGATTATGCGGCTGTGCCTTGAGGAGGAGAGTCCGGGGATGAGCCTTGAGGAGAGAAAGAGGCTCCGCAAGCAGCACCTGGATGTGTTGCGGCGGCAGCGTCTGGACGAGATAGAGCGGCAGCGTCTGGACATGATGCAGTGGCAGCGCCTGAGCGAGAGGCAGCGGCGGCTTCTGGATAGTGAGTGGCATCAGCTAAGGCAGGAGCTGGATGTCCTCTACTCGGATGAATGGCAGTCGCTGGGGCAAGAGCAGGATGACGCCGAGGGGTCAGACGCCGAGTTATGGGTAAATTCAGACGACGATGAGCCATGGCCAATTTCTTCAAGCAGCGAGCACAAATTCCATGTGGAGGAGCTCCAAGTCCATATGCCCGAGACACCTTCTTCTCCGGACAGGGATGCACCCGAGGAGCTTGAGGTCCACTTGCAGATGTATGAGAATGACGCATCCAACATCCCTCGATACCGTCTCTTCAATTGCGAGGCCAACACCCAGGAGCTCCTCCTCGGATTCCCCCTCAAAATTCCCTACTACATCTACGCCGGTCGCTGCAACCTCAAACTTGAAGGCTATGAGCTTCGGTATGCTGAACTCTTCCCCAACTTCGATAGATGGAACCATAGGTGGGTGCGCCCGACCACCTACGAAGGTGATGATCAATATGTGGACTTTTTCAATGAGTTGTTGGGGAAAGTGGAATACATGAATACCAAAGATCGAGTCTTGGCCAAAGCTATCACCATCGCCAACAAAGGTTTCAGGAAAATACTTTATTTTCAGATAGAGCTCGCTGTAGGGGATTGCATGATGCTTGTTGAGGCGAAGGAGAAGTTCGAGCAGAGATGCAACCTCTATGCTTATATTGCTTCTGAAATTTATTTTCAAAAGCAAACATATGAATCCGTGATTGAGCGTATAGTGACTGGTCAGGAAGTGTTGCCCTACGAACTGACAGAGCTTGGAAGCGATGCCAATGAGGATGACGCTGTGGAGATGCGTGAATTCGTAAGTGATATTATATGATCTATGTCATTTGTTTGAGTCAATGAAGATGATGCCTGCGAAATGTCTGATTTACCTTTTCCTTTTGTAGGTGGATCACCTTGTAAGATCTACTCCAATTGAGGTAATTTTCATAACCTTGTTCTAGAATCTAGATTGTTCTTACTTTTTTTCTTGTTACTCAGCTTTTTGGCGATTACTGTTATGTTGGGAATACCCTATAGGGCCAAGTTAGGCAGGATTGGTACCTGCTGTCATATGTGGTGCTTGATTGGTAATAGTCACATGGAATAGGTGCTTGACTGGTACGAGGCATAATGATATGTCTACTGTAGTCTAGTTTGTCCAATAAATGGAGGATAGTTTGTCTAATCTGAAGACAAGCAATATTCAGTAGTCTATTCTCCCTGAACACCTATTCTCTTTGTCGCCCAAATCCGTACCAACTCGTTGGCAATTTGTGGTAGTTGTCATAACGTTGGATCCATTTACCACTTACAAGCACATAGCTATGATGATATTGTGGTAGTTAAATAGCCTATACCTTGGAATACACCCACCAGAGATTGGCTTTTGACATAAGAGTGTGGAAATTAGCAATACATGTGCCACAATCATAAATTAAAATCACAGTAGTAATTTTTACATTATGTGATCCTTTTTTGTCAGAGGCGAAGAAACCAAGTGAACGGAGTTCTCAGTGTATTATTCGAATTCAGCTTGTCTAAAATGAATTTCCAGTATTAGTGGGTTGGATATCTAGCTTATCACGTCTTGTTTGGGACCAAGGACTTCGTTGTTGTTTAAAATTCGAATATAATTAAGGTGCATCTAGAGTCCTGTTTTTCCTTTTGCTGTAATTGCCTCCTAGGAGGATTGTAACCAAAACTCTCTCTCTGTTTTTCTCGATCTTTTTTTGACTTGTACACTTTGTTTCGGCAACCGTATGTGTAGACTAACTATCCATATGATGCACAAAAATATTACCCTTGCAGCTGCCTTCCACTACAAGGTCTGACCACGTGTATAAGAAATGGGTGTCTGAGCAGATTAACTTGCAGGTATCTCAGTTTTCAGTCTTGTTCTGTAAATTATGAATCTGATAATGTCTTACTATCAAGTGCAATGCTGGAGACTGGAGAGGCTAATATTGTCTCTTTTGTCCACAGTTCAAACCATATTTTCACCTTTACCTAAATTACCTTGTGGAGAAGATCAATATGGCCCAAGATCTTGGTCTGGCACCTGAGGTAAATGTTTGAGCTAAATGTATTCGTTCCAAGGAAACAAAGTAATGTAGTTTTCTTGCTTCATATGTGTTGTCTAAAAGCTTTTCGTTGACTTGCAGGATACAAGTTAATGAAAGGTCAGAGTTATTCAAGTGGAGCCTTACAACTCAAACCATGGAGTTTCCTGGATGTGCCGATGTACTACTACATTTTCATGTAAATGTTGGCATGTTTCCTGGATATTGTTGGCGATTCATGCTCTCCGATATGTCAAAAACACTATATTTGCAGTCTTGTTAAATTAATCCACAATGAAGCCTGTCAGGAGTCTTGTTCCCTCGTGAAAGAAGCCAAGGAAAGTGTCGCCACCACACACCTCAAGGGACAAGAATCTGAAAATGGGTAACCCTGATCAAGTCAAGACTTATCATTCACCTGCAGTGTTGCTTTACTCCATGTACTCGCCGGATTATAGGGCAATTACGCACTTCGAGACAAACTTTGACCTTTAATTTTAGTTAAAAAAATATAAGATATATTATATAAAAATTATACCATTGGATTCATATTCAAAAGAACTTCTCAATGGTATAATTTTTATGTCAAATATCTTATATTTTCTTAACTAAAATTAATAATTAAAGTTTGTCTTAAAATATACATTTGCCCAATAATCCGGTATGGAGGGAGTAGACATTGTGCGTTCGCTTTGTGTGTGCCCTGAGGATGCTCTGTAGTTGTTTCAGGTGTTCTCTGTGTAAACCCAGCTATCTTGAGTGTTATCACCGTATCTCTGAAGCCTGAAGTGTAAAATGTTACTTGTTGAAGGTTCAATTGTGTGAAGTCAATTATTCATCGCTACAACTTCTCGATTTATACACTGCCTGACCATTAGTGCAATTGTGGAAAGCTAATTATACACTGCCTGACCATTAAATTTGACCCAAGATTAACGCAATACTCATGGTGATGTTGATCAAGTACATAGAAAAGGTGACTTAAATAGGAGGGAAAAACTAGTACTGCAGTGGGCAGCCGATCCTGTTTTGTTTTGTTATATAGCTGCAGGCTCGGAATTTTCAGATACGGTCTCAGCCCCCAATTGACTGCTACCTCCTGTGCTCGCAGGCGTTTTGTCTGTAGATTTATACGAAAACTGTGACTCGCTCAAGTCGATAATAATGTGAGGAACCACAGACTACAAAAATATTGCAATTTCCATCTTGCTAACACAAGTGTTGTTTCCTACAGTAAGTATGCTTCCAATGCCTTGGTACTTTGTTATCTTGATTCTTGATCAAAGCGTTAACACGTAAATCAAAGCATTTCCATCTTGGTACGTTGTTTCTCTCCTGGTGGCAGTCCATGTTCGTTGCTACAGCCCGATATGCCGGTTGCCTCTGAGAGCGAGGGCATGGATGGGATCTTGGCTCCAATAGTGCAAATCACTCCAGAGCTTAATGAGTTGTGTGGGGAATCTCCGGTGCTGCTTCCTTTGGAGGAGGGCTCAGATGGAGCCTTGGCGATGGCCGTGGTGCCCTCGCAACCACAGTCGCTCGCCTCTGTTGACAGTGGAGTCTTGGCGCATAGCTCTGATGCTGTTTTTGCTAAAGAGCTTTGCGGCTTGCTCGCCAGTTTAGAGGCAGCTAGCCCTGGATATGGCAAGGATATTGCCTGTGTTCTAGCGGGAAAGGCTTCAGATGATATAATTAGAAAGGTGGAAAAGTCTTTCAAGAAGGTATCTATCTGGGGCAAAAGAAGGAAGAGGGCGTAACAGGAAATGCTTTGGTAGCCGCTTGTTTGATGAACCCTCTTTGGTCGTTGGTGCATTGGATGTTCTTTGCGGCATGGTGCTCCACATGTTGTTGTTCGCAGTTGTGGTAGTTTTGGGTGTGTTTGTTGGTTTGAAGGTTGTATGCTTTAGGTTTGTTCTCTTGTGGTGTTGTTGTTACGGTTTTCGCCCGGTTTTCCGTTAATTAATTGGGCTTTCTCTTCTTCTTAATAAATTGACGAGGCAAATCTTTTGCCTCCGTTTCAAAAAAAAAAAAACAAAAAAAAAATTTCAACACGGATTAATAAATACCAAAAAGAGTCACAGTTCCAAAACCGCTCAAGATAACAAACAAAGAAAGAACCTACAGCTGACTGTAGAAGGATAGGGGGAGAAAGATTGCGGAATATAGTGGTTGTTTATTGAGCCTCTCGGGTGACTATATATAGAAGTACAATGGACCGACTGGAGTACAAGACAAGACACGGATCCTAGTCTATTCTTGTACAACACGTATACTCTAACATCCCTCCGCAGTCATAGCGGTAGTGACGTGAACAACTGTAGCATCACGGACGGTCAGACTGGAGAGAAAACCGAAGTAGACCAATGCGCTGACATCCCCCCGGAGTGGTAGCGGGAACATCGTGGACGGTGTCACATCGCAGAAGCTTGGACTGTGGAGAATGCTGGTGAGGAGCTCAGGCGAGGTGGTAGCCCTTGTGCCGATGTCGAGGGAGCCAAGAGCGGTGGGTGCTGCAACCTTGGTCGAGGTAGCCGTGTGAGGGTTCGCCGTGGTCGATGTCATGGTCAGGGTTGCCGGTGTCGATGTAGCCGCACTTGAAGCCGCAGACGCGTACGTAGAAGGACGACGACGCGTCGAGGCAGTCGTCGAGGAGAGCGATGCCGAAGTTGATGCAGTCCGAGCCGTCGAGGACGAGGTGCGGCCATGTCTTTGCCAGAACCAGGTGCACGTCGGGAACGAAGGCATACTCCAGTTGTGCCAAAACCGAGTACGCGAAGACGAACACGAGGACGAGGCGCTGCGATCGAGCTTGCCAGACTCGGGAACGCGTCGGGGATGAAGGCAAGCACCGGTGGTGCCAGTACCGGGCGTGCGAAGAACGGGACCAGTAGAAACAACTTCACGCCATGTCGGAGAGGAGACTAGCATAGAAGACCTCCACGACGGTTGCGAGGCGCACAACGGCAGAGAGTGTCGATGCAGTCCGCGGTTATCGGAGTAGACGAGCAGGTGTAGTCGAGAACAAGGCGATGACGCTGACAATGAAGTCGTGCTGGACGTAGACGTAGAAGGCGGCGAACCAGCGACGACCAAGAGTGGCCATGCTGGATGCCTAGACAGGTGAAGGGGTAGTCGGCGGGACCTGCGACGGCTAGGAGTGGCCCTGCAGGTTGCCTGTGGAGATGCGGCGGCGGTGCTCGAAGTAGGCGAGGAAGAACCCGGAGGCGTGACGAAGACCATGCGCGGACGGCGGCATCCCGCACTGAGGGAGGTGGCACGGTGGAAGCTAGCGACGTCCTCGCGAGGTGACATCGATGACCGCGTGTAGCGATGCTACGGCCCGATGGGACGGCGCAGCTGCAGGGCGCGAGTCGGTGCAGCGGCGTGAGAACCACCAGCAACGTACAAGCCGGAGAAGGCACGTTGATAGCTGGCGGCGGGGATGAAAGGCGGCGACGCTACGGCCCGAAGGGGCAACGCAGCGGTAGCCCGATGCTCGAACGGTGGTAGGCGCGTGCTCGGGGACGTACTTGGCGGAGACGTGATCGGTTGATCAGATCGACGGCGGCGCTGTACGCGCCAAGTCCTAGACGACGGCACACAGATCGAAACCCGTGGCGTCATCGTCGGTGAAGTCCCCGGCGATGACGGCGAAGACGGACCGACGATGAAGACCGCGCAGGCGTGGAGTCGGCAGTGAGTACCGATGCGTCCCTCGGACAACGCGCCCGGCGTTGCCGCGCGGTTGGTGAAGGCGAGCCGGCCGATGCGGAGTCGGCGCCGGTGAGACGACCGCGGCAGCCTATGGAGGTAGGCCCAGCAGCCGACCGAAAGACCGCGACAGCCGACAAGAGCCGACCGAAGCGGCGACGGCGCCAGCGCGTCGGCCGCGATAGCCGGCGTATGGGTGGCCGCTGGTGCGAGGTCGACGCCGAGGTTGGAGTAGAGGCGCGTGGTGATGGCGGCGGTGGCCGACGCAATCCGATCTACGATCGGTAAACCAAAAAGAAAACGCCGATCAAGCGACCGGCGAGAAAAAGACTATAGGGCAGCCGATCAACGGATCGGCGGATGAACCCTAGGTCAGGTCGCGCGGCCCCCGGTGGAGATCATGGAGGTCGACCTCCCCGGGGGCAGCGCGGTGCGGAAGCGTGGGCGGCGGCTAGGGTTTGGACCGGTTTAGGCTGATACCATGTAGAAGGATAGGGGAGAAAGATTGCGGAATATAGTGGTTATATTATTGAGCCTCTCGGATGAGTATATATATAGAAGTACAATGGACCGACTTGAAGTACAAGACAAGACATGGACCCTAGTCTATCCTTGTACAACACGTATACTCTAACACTAACAATGGTGAAAATTTAGGAGCCGTAATCAGCAGAAGCAAACTCAAACATGACCCATCAATCAAGTTAACCAAATGAGCACTAGATCATGTTCTTGCAGTGATAAGTGAATATCATTCTATAAGCCAGGGTGTTGAACTGATTCCCGTTGAACGCGCTTGCCTTTTTTTTAGGGAAAACCATCATGGTATCTTTATTACTTATCAAATAAACTTACATCATTCGTAAGGAGCTCGACAATAAACGCAGAAGGATCCTCAGTCCAGCAAACTGAATAAGGTCCCTCCGCTTTACTAGCTAAAACATGAGCCACCAAATTGCTTTCCTTATAACTATGAATGAAGTTAACATGTGAAAAACCTCTAGCTAAGAAGGTGCACTCCTTATAGATGGCCGCCGCCGGGGGTCTGTAAGACAGCCTCGGTTCCTCGCGTCGCCTCCTCCAGGCGACCGGGGGGCGAACCCTAGCCACCCGCCGCCGCCGCCCCTCCTCCCCTCCACCCTCCCCTCGTCGCCTCCCGAGGCGGCCGCCGGACAAAGCCGAGCGACGCCGGTGAAGGGGGCGGCGGGGAACTAGTGCCTCTCGGCGCCCAGCGTTGTGGTCTGGAGGGAGACCCCTGCTGGTGACCGGAGGCCATGCGCGGCGCGGGGATGGCGCGCTGGCATGGCGCGGCTGTGGTGGCGTGCTGCTGCTGGCGGCGCGGCTGCGTTGGGCTGCGCCGACGTGCGCGTAGAGCCCCGATGGGCTTGAGCGGGCCCCGATGGGCTCGTGCGGGCCTTGCCCCCTGGCCCTTTTCTGGCGATGCTGCTCCTGCGCCCGCGGCCTCCTGCTTGCCCTTGCCCCTGGAGGCCGCTTCCTGCTTGCCCTTGCACCGGCGGCGGTCGCTGCTGCGGTGCAAGTGCCCCTCGGCCCTGTTTTGGCGTCGACGGGTTGGTCTCCTCCTGCGGCTAGTGGGGGCTCTGGCGATGCTCGCCATCGGCCGGTCTGTGCTCTGTCCTGCCTCTGGTACAGACTGAGCTTCTCCTTCCACTTTGTGCAGGTTTGCTTGCTCCGGGAGGTTTTGGTCTAGGCGAAGGCTTTGCGACGGCGACGTCCGCGGGCGTCGCTAACCTCCTTGGAGGCGTCGTGTTGGACCATTTCTCTCCCAGCAATCTTGAGGCGCAACTCCTTACCATCGGCGCTCGTGTCGCCGTTTCTTCTCTTAATTTTGGGCGGTGCCCGTGCCACAGTCGCACAATGGTTCCATCACTTCACACTCTTGCTTCATCGGTGCTCCAGCGAACTCCTCTACCTGGTTCCTTTGCTTCGTCCTCCAATTTGCTTGATGCCCTTCCAATGCCGGGTTAGCGAGTTCTTGATTCGTCTCCATGGCTGTCCTCGTCCTCGCGAGGTGTCCACCCTCCTTTGGGGCTTCCTCCCCTCAAAGGGCGAGTGGAGGGCGTCCCCCTGAGCAGGATCCTTTGAGCCTAATCTCCTCGCTCTCTTGCTTCGGTCTTCCCTTCTTCGGGGCTTCCTTCCCCTGAAGAGCGAGTGGTCGTCGTTGACATGAGCGGCAACCACATAGCCAGATTCGACTGGCTTGATGCGGTCTGGCGTCTTCTTGCATTGCAGAGTTTTTCGTGCCCGGTTGTGTAGCTGTGATGCTATCCCTCCTATCTGAAGCCGGGTTAACAAGTTCTTGGCCCTTCTCCGGCTGTCCTCTTCCCTCGCAGTAGGCCTCCCTTCTTCGGGGCTTCCTCCCCCCTAAGAGCGAGTGGAGGGTGTTTGCTAGGGCGACAACCATGGTAGTGGACTTCCTTGTTCTCTTTTTGTAGTCCTCCCTCCTTCGAGGCTTCCTTTCTTTGAAGGGCGAGTGGAGTTCTTCGGAAAGAGCGGCAACCATATAGCCACATGCGGATGGCTTGATGAAGATGGGAGTTGGTGATCTTCCTTCTAGTCTGCACTTGTCCGGCAAGCGTGGATCCTTGGTGGCGCACTTCTTTGGCGTTCCTGTATTTTTGCTAGATTGTGGAGTTGTTTGTTTTCTATATCCCCTGTAAACCCCCCGTGTACTTCCCTCATTTGTTGTAACAGAACATGGCCTTACTAGGCTCTTTCGAGTGGAATGGAACAAGCGGTGGGGACTAGTTCCCCCCGTTAATCTCGAAAAAAAATAGATGGCCGCCGCCGCTCCAATTGAATTCCCACCATTAAGCATAGTCGAGATCACCTCCATACAATCACTAGTGACAATCAACTTCGTGCAACCTACTTGGCCTACCAATAGTAATCCATCCCGAAGAGCCCCAGCCTCCGCTAAAGCTGCATCTGTTATAGACGAGATACCACATTTATTCCATGCGATAAAAGTCCCAGAGTCATCACGAATAACAGCCTCCGTAGCACCCTCATCGGCATTTTTTTAGATAAAAGGCCTAAAGCCCCGACTTTAAATTAATAAAGCCCTGGGCAGAGTTCAACAACAAGTTTCACACACAGCATGACATTACAAGCCATATAAATAAAAGGTTCTTGGCAACACTTACCAACTAATAGCAAAGCTAATAGAATAGACTTAAACAACAGCCATAGTTCTTGGGGTAGAAATGCGCGTTTGCAGGTACAGTGTGCGAAGCACGTCCAACAGGCACTCCATCTTCGATTTAAGTTTGCTCCGTAGCAGGGGACGCCACAACTGCAGGAAGAGAGAAGTTTTGAAGAAGCAGTCAGCAGGCTGTGACGGCAGTTTATGCTCGATGGACATTTTATTTCGAATGTTCCAAAGAGCCCAACTCTGGGCAGCAAACAACATCCAAATCGAAGTCTTAAAACTCACAGAAAGAGAGTTTACAATAAGAAAGAAATCCTGGAAGGATTGAGGATTCCACTGAACCCCCAGAGCTTCCCTGATTCCGCTCCAAGCAAACGAGGCCAAATGACAAGTGAAGAATATATGATCCACTGTCTCAGACTGGCCGCATAGGGCACAGTTGCCATCAGAAGCTCCATGACATCTATTAATCTGAGCATTAGAGGGTAGTCTTCCTTTGGCCATCTGCCAGAGGAAGATTTTAATTTTCAACGACAATTTAGCACTCCACAACAGTGACTCATGGGGAAGACTGGGCCCCTGATTGATCTTACGATAAATAGAAGACACCGAGAACTTGCCGTTGCTCTCCAAACCCCAGGACACCGAGTCAGGGAGGGGAGACAGCGAGACTGCACTAGTCTCACGAACCAGCGAAGACCAAAGCTCCAGATCCTCAGGGCCAAAGGAACGCCGAAAAAGGAGAGAGCTAGGCGAGACTGGCAAAGCATGCACCACATAGATGTTTTTGTTAGAACAAATGTCGAAAAGCCTTGGGAATCTGATAGCAAGTGGAGCATTTCCCACTCGCCAATCAGTCCAGAAGCAAACTTTCTCCCCATTTTCAACGTGGTATTTAGCTCCCAGCTTAAAGAAGTGCTTAATTTTATTAATATTATGCCAGAACTGAGATCCTCCCTGACTAGTTGCAGCAAAGATGTTATCAATGTTAAAGTACTTGGCTTGCAAAAGTTTGAACCAAAGCGAGTTATGTTCTGCAGAGTCAAAAAGTCTCCAAATCCATTTTTTCATTAGGGCAATATTCAAAAACCTGGTGTTGATGATCCCGAGACCCCCTTGGTCCTTTGGCTGGCACACTTCCGGCCAATTCACCCAGTGAAATTTCCTTTTTTCACCAATTCCTTCCCAGAAGAATCTAGCTAGGTGTCTATCAAAACCCGTATGAGTACCATCCGCCAGCAGGAACAACCCCATACTAAAGATGGTCAAACTGGTTAAGCAAGAGTTAATAAGAGTAAGACGCACGGCCGACGACATGAACCTCCCCTGCCACGGGTCTACTTGATGACCAACCGTGACAATTAGTCCCTCCCAATCTGCCATCGTAAGAGCTCTATCAGCCATCAGAAACCCTAGATAAGTGAAAGGGAAAACTCCTTCCTTGCAGTTAAGAGCATTGGCCACCCTGGCCTGCTCTGATGGGGAAGCCCCCATCACAATTACCTCACTCTTGAGGAAATTGATCTTTAAACCCGATAAGATCTCAAAGGCAATAAGAAGAAATTTTAAGTTAGCAATACACATATCATCGAGGGCAAGCAGCAGAATGGTATCGTCTGCATATTGAAGGTGCGTAACACCGCCTTGAATAAGATGGGGGACAACTCCTCTGAGGTGCCCTGCTCTGGTTGCAACGTCAATAAGGGCAGAAAGCGTGTCTGCCATGAAGTCAAACAGAAGTGGAGAGATAGGGTCACCCTGACGGACTCCCCTCCTCGACATTTAGTTTGCAAAACCCCTCCTTTGGCTTCTCCCATCCTTCTCTTCGTTTTCCCACATTCTTTTTTTACTTACTTGCCTTCTTTGAACCATAGTGCTGCAAATAGACGGTCACATAGTTTATTACCATTTGATATTGTCACACTAAACCAAGTCCCCTTCAAGCTCATATGCATGTCATATCACTATGCACATGGTGATGTTTGAATTAAGAAAAACCCTTGATTCTGCTCCTAATCATCAATTCAAATACCTCAGTTCTTGCTTAAAAATGACATTTGAAGTACCAACTCTTGCAATTCTTTGCACATAATATAAACCATGCAAACTACAGGAGCAGATTCAAACGCCTGAATAGTTGCAGAACTTACCAGTTTCACGCTTGCCATTATCAGGGCGATCACTAAAACAATTGAGCGGTGGGTGAGAAAATTGTAAATTACCACCATATTTGGGGTTAGGGTTTTAAAAAACTACTACTTTTCAGAAAAATTTCAAAAAACCACCAGTCTATCCTCTAACTTCGCAAAACAGGCTAATAGCATATTTTAGGTCATTAAATAGTGTATCTGACAAGAAGGGCCCACTGTAAGGTCGACGTGGCCTAACTCTTTGTTGTACTTTTGTGAAAAACACCTCTATATATTATGTCTTCATATCTAGAGTCCATTTTTTATTTTTTCAATTTCTCCTCATTATTATTTCCCTTTGTTATTCATTTGTTTATTTCTTTTTTTAGGTATGGCATTGATCGACGACCCAGCTTCGGCCATGCCCTGACGTGGCCAGCTCCGGCCAAGGCCCGAAGCAACCATATCCGGCTAGGCCGGTCAAGCAGGGAGGACAGAGGGTGACGGGATGGCGCAAGCGAGCTCCGCAGGCGAGCTCGGGGCAGGGCAGCGCATGCGAGATCTCGGGGCGGGGTCATAGTGGGTGCCGGCGAGCTCGACCGTGGTGAGATTGGCCAGGGGCGGGCGCCGGCGAGTTCGGGCAGGTGCGGGCATGGCGACCTTGGGCATGTGCGGTCGCCGGTGACCTCGGGCATGTGTGGGCGCCGGAGACCTCGGGCATCTGTGGGCGCCGGTGACCTCGGGCATGTGCGGGCACCGGCGACCTCGGGCATGTGCGGGTGCCTGATACGTCTCAAACGTATCTATAATTTTTGATGCTCCATGCTTGTTCTTACACCATTTGCTTAGTGTTTTGTTACACTTCGTGGCGTTTTTATGCATTTTCCGGAACTAACCTATTAACAAGATGCCATAGTGCCAGTTCCTGTTTTCTGCTATTTTTGTGTTTTAGAAAAGTTACACAGGAAATATTCTCGGAATTGGACGAAACAAAAGCCAAATCTCCTAATATTTACCGAAGCTTCCAGAAGTCCGAAGAGGAGACGGAGGGGGGCCACGGGCTGGCCACACCATAGGGCAGCGTGGCCAGCCCCTGGCCCGCGCCCCCTATGGGTGAGGCCACCCTGGCCCACCTCTGACGCTGCCCCTTCGCCTATAAAGAGCCCCTGACGGAAAAAACCTAAAGACCCGATCAATTTTCTAGAAACACATCGCGATCCACCGCCGTCGTCGACCCGAGATCGGGAGGGTCCAGAAGCTCTTCCCAGCACCATGCCAGAGAGGGGAATCACCACCGGAGGTCTTCTTCATCGCCATGCTTGCCTCCGGCGCGATGAGTGGGTAGTCTAGCTTGGACTATGGGTCCATAGCAGTAGCTAGATGGTTGTCTTCTCCACCATGTGCTTCATGTTTAGATCTTGTGAGCTGCCTTACATGATCGAGATCATCTTTGTGTAATTCTACATGTTGTGTTTGTTGGGATCCGATGAATATTGGTGTTATGTTAAGTTGATGTGCTGAATATTATCATATGTTATCTCTATGTTGTTTATGATCTTGCATGCTCTCCGTTGTTAGTAGCTATCTTGGCCAAGTAGATACTAGTGACTCCAAGAGGGGGTATTTATGCTCGATAGTTGGGTTCATGCCTCTATTTAATCTGGGGGAGTGACAGAAACCTCTAAGGTTGTAGATATGCTGTTGCCACTAGGGAGAAAACAACATTCTTGTGTCCAAGGACATTCATTTTGTTTACATTACACACTTTGCTTAATGCAGTTATCTGTTGTTCGCAACTTAATACTCATGGGGTGTTCGGACGATATCCCCGCGAGTGGATTATTAGTCATAGATACAGTTGGATGGCGGTCTATGTATTTTGTTGTAATGCCCTGAGTAAATCTCATAGTGATCCTCGTGACATATGCACGTTATCTTTATTCTATCAATTGCCCAACTGTAATTTGTTTACCCAGCATGTTGTTATTTATCTTATGGAGAGACACCACTAGTGAACTGTGGACCCCGGTCCAATTTCTTTTACATTGTTATACCGTTTTACTTTTACTCGCACTATTTACTTTCTCGCATACTACTACTATTTTCCACTCGATACGCTCAATCCTTTGTTTACAGCAAACCATTGAGATTGACAACCTCATCGTAAGTTGGGAGCAAAGTTCTTGGTTGTGTTGTGTGCAGGTTCCACGTTGTTGCTGGTGCAAAGCAAAGCCCTGGACGAGGCGCCTAATAAATTGTCCGGAGCTGTCGCGAAGCTAGCAGGCATCACCTTCTAAAGTATTGGCTTTTTCCTACTGGTTCGATAAACCTCAGTTTCTTACTGAGGGAAAACTTGCTATTGTGCTCATCATACCTTCCTCTTGGGGTTCCCAACTGGGTGGTTATCTGCCCACATCAAGCTAATTTTCTGGCGCCGTTGCCGGGGAAAAACAAGACTTCTGCAAGGGGAGTTTCGCACGCACATCCTTTACTTTGTTTTAGTTTTGCTTTACTTTATTTTTGCTTGCATCATTTTATCAAAAATACAAAAAAAATTAGTATCCTTTATAGTTGTTACTTTATTAATCTTAGTTCATTATGTTGTTCCCTAAGTATGTTTTGGAGGACCTCTCAGTAGGTAGTGGTTCTATTATTGGGAAAAGTAATATTGAGGAGTTCTTTAATCATCTTAGCATGCATAAAGATGTTGAGGATAAATCTTTGGTTGAGCTTGCTCCTAGTTATGAAGTTGCTTCTGCTTATTTAGTTCACATGTTGGAAGCTAGGTTTGCTAGCCTTAATCCTTTTATCCAACACATGTTTCTTAAGCTTCATGATATTGAAGACTCCGAAAAGAAAGATTTTATCTTGGAGACTTTGCGTAGAGAATTTAGAGATGTTGTTATTAAAGCTAGGAAAGTTTTTAAGTGTTTTAATATGTTTGGTTCGCCTATTAATGTTGTTGGTACAAACAAAGAAGAAACCCAAGTACCAATACCTAGCAAACTCTTGGGATTGCATGAGGCTTTTGAAAATAATTTTGATTGGATCTGTCCTAAAAATATTTTTAGTGAATTGAGTGAACCAAAGCTTGATCACAAGGGGTCTTCAAAAACTTATGTGGATGCAATACAATGTCTTATTGAAAATACTTCTGCAATTGATCTTAATGCCTCACTTGATATTACTTGATTTGCACTTTCTGCGCCTAGCTCAAAGGCGTTAAAGAAAGGCACTCTTGGGAGATAACCCATTGTTTTACTTTCAGTTCTTTTGCTTTCATTTGAGTCTTGGAAGTTATTACTACTGTAATAACCACTCCTTGTCCTTTTTATTTCGTTTTTGTGCCAAGAGAAACCTCTAATTTGAGTGAGGTAAGATTTGGGGATGTTGCTGTCCTGAAACAGATTTCGGTGCTGCACCGTAAAAATTCGTGAAAATTCTCAGAATATATTTTTGACCTGCGATTTCTTGTGCATATGCCCCAGGTTATATCCAAACTTTCATTAGTTTTACACTTTTTTGATTTGAGCAACAGAAAACCCTCAAAAAAATTGACCTTTGTCAGCTGTTCTGTTTTGACAGATTTCTGCCACTATTTGTGTTTGCCTCTCGATCGCTTTCTTTTTGAGTTCTTTTGATCATGGAACTTTTGGGGAAGTTGCTACAGTAGTATATGCTTTATATGTGGTGTTTTGAGTTGAAATCTGAACCAAAAAGGGGTTGATTCATTATTATGCCTATACTAATGTTGCTAATAGAATTGTGTTGAGTTTTGTATGAAGGAAGTTTTCAAGTGTAGGGATTGGAGAATGATGAGATGAGTTGAAGAATGGACAAAAGCTCAAGCTTGGGGATGCCCACGCACCCCAAGAAATATCCAAGAGGTACAAGCGTCAAAGCTTGGGGATGCCCCGAGGCACCCCTTCTTCATCGGTAAAAATCAGGTCACCTTTCAACACACTATATTTTTATTGCTTCATGCACTATGCGTTTTTCTTGGAGAGTTTTGTCTTTAGTTTTCAGTTTTGTTTTGTTTTGTTTTGTTTGCTGCAATAAATGGTTGGACCCCAACAAATTTCTTTTGGAGAAGTTGCCTTGCTTTTCATTTGCCAAGAACACTCCGTTTTTCACTCTTATCGTTCAACGAGTGTTCTCTTTTTCTAGAACTGCATTTAGCTTTTGTTTTTCGCCTTAATTTTTGTTCAGATCTTGTTATATCTTTGCATCAAGGTGTATTTTGACCTCTGGTCCATGTTGGTTTTCATCAAAAGAGTTGTTTCAAAAAGGTTCGAATGGTGTTGGAAAAGAGAAAAAGTTTCTTGCAAAAAAGTGGTACAAAAAGGAGTTTGTTTAGACTGCGGCTTAGACTTTTGCATGTCATGCTTGATATCATTTTGATAGTATGCTTAGTGGTTTTGCTGTAGCATGACTTGTCTCAAATGACTGAGATTACTTAATGAGCCTTTGAAAAAATCATGCGTTGTTTTTATTTTATGGGAGCATTAATTTGGTTTTCTCCTTGATGCTTTATTTGGGTTGACTTGGTGCATGCTTACAACATGTTTGACTCATACAAAGTCACCATAAGCCTCTATGATCATTTAGTTTTTGACTTTTGATGCCATCTTATACTTCTCTTAATGTTGTTTTGTCGCTATGCATGATTATGACCGTTATTGCTCTCTTAGTTGGTCGCTCCTAGTCTTTTGCTAGCCCTCATTTTGTACTGAGTATGAGCTCTACTCATGCTTCCAACTCCCAAAAACCAAGTTATGCCAATGTGTCCACTATAAATTCCTATGCATGGTATTTGCAAGCCATTCCAAGTAAATTTTCATGTGCTACCTTTCAATAAACCTTCAAAATACTTCTCGTTTTGTGACACTGTTTTCAGCTCATGAGGACATAGTGGTCGGATTTGCTATCTTCCATATTGTTTATTCCAAAAAGAAAAAAAAAGAAAAAAAGAAAAGAAAAAAGACACTTCTCCATGGTATGTGAATGTTGGTGGGCACCCGATGGAATCGGTTAGCCATGGTTTGAGAAAGGAAAAAAGGTGGGGAGGAGTGCCAAGCTTTATAAAAGAGCACAAAAGTGCCAATCTCTCTCAATAACTTGCTTCATTTTTGTATGGAAGATAGTAAGAACCCCATTGCCAGTCGTTGAAAAGACAACCACCTCTCAAAACCTAATTTTTATCTCTCTGTTTTACAAATGAAAAGCTCTAGCACATGTTTAATCACTGCTTCCCTCTGCGAAGGGCCTTTCTTTTACTTTTATGTTGAGTCAGCACCTTCTATCTTGATGCACCGTCCAAGAGAGCATAGTTGTCATTCTGAGTTTAATGTGCATAGTCCCAAAGTTTATCATTGATTGACTCATGATTTTGGTTTCACTTGTTCTTAAATTATTTGCATCTAGTCGCCCTCTTAAACTTGAAGGTGTCCTATGCATTTATGTTTTGCTCTTCCATGAAGGACAAGCTGAAAACCATTTGCTATGTTTTTCCATATGATTTGAACACACGTTTGACTTTCATTGTTTCATTTTTCATGATCTTTCGTTTGTGTTCTCTTTCATGTTATAACATGGTTGCTAAGTTTCTTCTATCAAGATTATATCTTTCATGCCCATGTTTTAAGTTCTTTTGATCCCAGCACTCAATGCTTTACATAGATGATCAAGATTGTGTTGGTGCATGTCACCTCAAAAATTATTATTTTGTTATCACTTACCTACTCGAGGATGAGCAGGAGTTAAGCTTGGGGATGCTTGATACGTCTCAAACGTATCTATAATTTTTAATGCTCCATGCTTGTTCTTACACCATTTGCTTAGTGTTTTGTTACACTTCGTGGCGTTTTTATGCATTTTCCAGGACTAACCTATTAACAAGATGCCACAGTGCCAGTTCCATGTTTCTGCTATTTTTGTGTTTCAGAAAAGTTACACAGGAAATATTCTCGGAATTGAACGAAACAAAAGCGGAACCTCCTATTATTTAACGAAGCTTCCAGAAGTCCGAAGAGGAGATAGAGGGGGGCCACAGGGCGGCCACCCCATAGCGTGGCACGGCCTGCCCCTGGCCCGCGCCCCCTGGTGGTGAGGCCACCCTGGCCCACCTCTGGCGCCGCCCCTTCGCCTATAAAGACCCCCCGACGGGAAAAACCTAAAGACCCGATCAATTTTCTAGAAACACATCGCGATCCGCCGCCGTCATCGACCCGAGATCGGGAGGGTCCAGAAGCTCTTCCCGGCACCCTGCCGGAGAGGGGAATCGCCACCGGAGGTCTTCTTCATTGCCATGCTTGCCTCCAGCGTAATGAGTGAGTAGTCTACCTTGGACTATGGCTCCATAGCAGTAGCTAGATGGTTGTCTTCTCCACCATGTGCTTCATGTTTAGATCTCGTGAGCTGCCTTACATGATCGAGATCATCTTTGTGTAATTCTACATGTTGTGTTTGTTGGGATCCGATGAATGTTGGTGTTATGTTAAGTTGATATGCTGAATATTATCTTATGTTATCTCTATGTTGTTTATGATCTTGCATGATCTCCGTTGTTAGTAGCTATCTTGGCCAAGTAGATACTAGTGACTCCAAGAGGGGGTATTTATGCTCGATAGTTAGGTTCATGCCTCTATTTAATCTGGGGGAGTGACAGAAACCTCTAAGGTTGTAGATATGCTGTTTCCACTAGGGAGAAAACAACATTCTTGTGTCCAAGGACATTCGTTTTGTTTACATTACACACTTTGCTTAATGCAGTTATCTGTTGTTCGCAACTTAATACTCATGGGGTGTTCGGACGATATCCCCACGAGCGGATTATTAGTCATAGATGCAGTTGGATGGCGGTCTATGTATTTTGTTGTAATGCCCAGAGTAAATCTCATAGTGATCCTCGTGACATATGCACGTTATCTTTATTCTATCAATTGCCCAACTGTAATTTGTTTACCCAGCATGTTGTTATTTATCTTATGGAGAGACACCACTAGTGAACTGTAGACCCCGGTCCAATTTCCTTTACATTGTTACACCATTTTACTTTTACTCGCACTGTTTACTTTCTCGCATACTACTACTGTTTTCCACTCGATACGCTCAATTCTTTGTTTACAGCAAACCGGTGAGATTGACAACCTCATCGTAAGTTGGGAGCAAAGTTCTTGGTTGTGTTGTGTGCAGGTTCCACTTTGTTGCTGGTGCAAAGCAAAGCCCTGGACAAGGCGCCTAATAAATTGTCCGGAGCTGTCGCGAAGCTAGCAGGCATCACCTTCTGAAGTATTGGCTTTTTCCTACTTGTTCGATAAACCTCGGTTTCTTACTGAGGGAAAACTTGCTACTGTGCTCATCATACCTTCCTCTTGGGGTTCCCAACTGGGTGGTTATCTGTCCAGATCAGTGCCAGCGACAAGCGACCTCGGGTATGTGCGGGCACGGTGACATCAGCCAGGGGCAGGCGGCATCGAGTTGGGCCAGGGCAGGCGGCGCTGCGAGCTTTGCTGCGGCCGGGTGGGTGATGCGGGCAGGATGACCACCCAGTTGGGAACCCCAAGAGGAAGGTATGATGAGTACAGTAGCAAATTTTCCCTCAGTAAGAAACCAAGGTTTATCGATCCAGTAGGAAAAAGCTAAACTCCAGAAGGTGATGCTTGCTAGCTTCGTGACACTCCAACAAGGGCGCCATTTACGATTCTTGTTGGTGTGTCTTCAACTAGTAGCAACGCGGAACCTGCACACAACACAACCAAGTACTTTGCTCCCAACTTACGATGAGGTTGTCAATCTCACCGGTTTGCTGTAAACAAAGGTATGAGCGTATCGAGTGGAAAACAATAATACACTAGTAGAGAAAAGCTTATAGCCGGCATGACTACCCCTGGCGCATAATACTCATATTCGCCGGTGGTATAGTTACCCCTGGCGCATAACTATGAATTCGCCGGCGGTAATGTGTTACCCCTGGCGCATAAAAAATTTGTTCGCCGGCGATACTAGGTGGCGGGCCCACCACGGTTGGGACGACACTTAGGAATTATTATTGCCGGCGCATAACTACATGGTGCGCCGGGGATAACAGAGTTACCGCCGGCGAATAAAGGGCCTATGCGCCGGGGATAAGGTGGGCTCGGCCCACCCTGCCAGGCTGATTATTACCCCTGGCCAGTCTACGTAGTATGCGCCGGCGATAAGGGCCTTACCCCTGGCGCATACAGTCCTATGCGCCAGGGATAACCTGGGATATTTTTCCAGCCAACTCCTTACTCCTTCACCTACCACCACCACCCATCTCTCCCCCTCACTTATTGCATCTCGAGCCAAAGCACTTCCAAACTCATTTCCCCACTTCCCTCCTCCCAATTTAGCTATTTTAGCCAGCAATATTTGATGTATCTTAGCCAATCTCTTCCTACCCACATGCATTCACCCTCTACCAAATTAGATCTCTCCCAAATACATGCATGCTTGTAGATCTAGATCTAGATCTAGAACTTCATAGTAACGGTTGACGCGTCAATATATGTACCGGTCTAATAGGTACGTTCATAACAAGAGAGAAAGACATGATGGCATGAGAATGAGTTGCCGATGTTTTGCCGGAATGTTGATTGACTTCTATTCCGGCGAATTTCCGGCTCTCCACGTGACCTTTTTAGGGAAGGTCATGCCGAAATTTTCCGTCATAACCGAGACGATCGTTCTAATCAATTCTCTTGTTGTAACAGGCAACAATGGTGTTCACGATGAGAGAAAGCGATGTGGATAGATACGTGCAACGCGCGATGGCCGAGATGCATCGAAATAACGACATGTATATAAGGTGTCCGTGCCGAAGATGCAAACTAGGGTCCATGTTCACCCCCTCTTCAGGCATGGTGAAGGAGCACCTGCTTAGGTATAGTTTCATGGAGGACCACACCCAGTGGATGGGTGATGATAACCAAGATGATAATCATGACCAAGATGGGGCGGCGAGATCAGAAAATGAGGAAGACGGCAATGAAGACGACGAAGAGGATGCCGCCCACAACGAAGAAGAAGAAGAACTGGAAAATATAGAAGTCGAGGACAGGAGTACCCTGCTAACCGCAGCCATGCGGGACCCTCACTTTAAAGAACTTCTTATGAACAATATATCGACTGGCGCCAGAGCTGGCGATAGACGGAAATCTAAGCTGGCGCAACTGGAGATAGACTCGAGAACTCCATTGTACGACGCACCTGGTCGCGAGCCGGAGGAGAACCGCTTGAGAGTAGCTCTCGATCTTCTGGAGATGAAGGCAAGACACGGATGGTCCGACTCGAGCGTGGACGACCTCTTCCGATGGCTGAAGAAGCACTTTCCTAAAGATAACACGTGTGCCGGTAGTCTAAATGAGGCCAAGAAAATCGTGTGCCCTCTCGATTTGCCGCACACAAAATACCACGCCTGCGTCAACGACTGCATAATTTATCGGAATGAGCACGCGGACGAGACCACATGCCCAGTGTGCGAAGCTGATCGGTACAAGAGAGGGACCAAGAAGGCTCCTCGAAAAGTTGTGTGGTACTTCCCGCTAAGGCACCATCTGCAGCGGTACTTTGCGGACCCCAAGGAAGCAAAGCTCATGCTCTGGCACGCGGATAGAAAGGCGGCGGTGTTGCTTGATCCAAAACGGGTTGAAGAGCCAGTGCTGACGCACCCTTCGGATGCAAGCCAGTGGAGAGCATTAGACGAGGAGTACTATGAAGACTTCGAGAGAGATCCAAGGAACATCAGGCTTGGTGCGAGCACCGATGGACTCAATCCGTTTGGGAACCAGAGCAGCAAGCACAGCACCTGACCGGTGTTTGTATGGATGTACAACATCCCCCCTGGCTGTGCCTGAAGAATAAGTACATACACATGAGTATGCTAATTCAAGGGCCAACACAGCCAGGGAGCGATATCAACCTGTATCTCGAGTTGTTGAAGGAAGAGCTAGACACCTTGTGGGAGGAAGGGGTAGAAACATGGGACGCCCACAAGGAAGAAACTTTCTGTCTCAAAGTCGCGCTGCTCACGACGGTGCAGGACTATCTTGGATACGGATATATTGCATGCCAGGTGTGCCACGGACACAAGGCTTGTGTGAGGTGCTTGGAATTGACGCCATTTCTACAGCTGGGTAAGGATCCCGGATCTTCGAAAACCGTCTACATGAGGCATCGAATGTGGTTACCCAAGAACGATCCCTAGAGAAGGCGTGGAGATCTTTTCAATGGTAAAGATGAGCTCGAAGGACCTCCACCTAAGAGGAGCGGCGTCGAGATCGATATTTTGTTGAAAGATTGGAAAAATTGCCCTCCGCCGGGAAAGATAATAAAGAAGCGAAAGCGAGGTGAGAAGAAGAACAAGGCTGAAGTGGAACCACTCATGGGTGTATGGAAAAGGAGGTCCATGTTTTGGGACTTGCCCTACTGGAAGATCCTTGGTACGCCTCATTGCCTTGATGTCATGCACATCACGAAGAATGTGTGCGAGAGCTTGCTTGGCACTCTGTTCAACATGCAGGATAGGACCAAAGATGGGCCGAAAGCGAGAACTGACCTCATGGCCCTAAATATAAGGAACGAGCTTCACTTACCACCGGCGAAGGAGATCAGCAAGGGCAAATCATGCAGCCTCGTCCCCTCCTGCTTCACTCTAAGTCCCAACGAGCTAGACCAGATGTTCAAGTGCCTCCTGGGAGTCAGATTTCCTTTAGGCTACGCAGGGCTCATAAGCAGATACCTGGACCCAAACAAAAAAATCTTCAACGGGATGAAGTCTCATGACTGTCACGTCATGATGACGCAGATACTTCCGGTAGCAATCCGAGGGATAATGGAACCGCACGTCCGTCAAACAATTACTGGGCTCTGTCACTTTTTTGACGTCATCACTCGAAAGTCGATAAGCGTGAAGAAACTAGGGAGGCTGCAGGAAGAGATCGTCACCATCATAAACGAGCTTGAGATGTACTTCCCGCCCACATTCTTTGACATCATGGTCCATCTGCTTGTCCATATAGTGGATGATATCGAGGATCTCGGGCCTACATTCTTGCACAACATGATGGTGTTAGAAAGAATGAACGGGATCATCAAAGCATACGTTCGTAACAGGGCACATCCAGATGGAAGCATCGTCCAGGGCTTTCTCACCGAAGAGTGCATCTCTTTCTGCAAGAACTATCTAAATGAGGAGAACACACCGGTTGGTTTGCCCACAAACAAGCACCTTGGCAGGTTTGAGGGAGTAGGCCACAACACTGGCAAGAGGGCAATGGATGTGGACTGCTATGGTCGGAGAGCCGACTTCAATAGGGCCCACTTAGTAGCGCTACAACACATTGAAGATCTCGAACCTTGGGTGGAAGAGCACAAAACCATGATCAAGAACAGTGCATGCAAGCCGATGACGGAAGAAGAGATATTTAGAGCACACAACTCCTCTTTCGCACGCTAGTTCAAAGACCAGATCGATGCCAATCCCCCGCCAATGACCTCTGAGAGCGACAAAATGTTACTCGCCTTGTCATATGGACCCGCGCCCAACCTCATGACTTATCAAGCATACAACATCAACGAGTACACATTCTACACGGTGGAAAGAGACAAAGGAGGCGATTATCAGAACTCGTCTGTAACGATGGTGTCTTACACGGGTGAAGAGAAGAAAAGATACTACAAAAAGATCGAGGAAATCTGGGAGCTCGACTACATCGGTGAGAAGCTTCCGATGTTCCGTGTCAGATGGGCTACAAACATCACAAAAGAAGACGAATATTTCACCACTATGTGTATGCCCGAAGCCAACAAATCCAAGACCAAGAACCCTACCGCGCAAAATGAGCCATGGGTACTGGCTAGGCATGTGGAGCAATGCTTCTTCATAACCGACCCGTCCAGGCCAAGTCGTGTTGTTGTAAGGAGTGGAAAAAGGGCCCTCGTCGGAATGGATGGAGTCGCCAACGAGCAAGACTTCGACGGCCTCGTAGGAGACCCAATGATGGAAGAATCCGATGAAGACGACGCAACATACACCAAAAGAAGAAGCAGGACCACGCTACCTAGGACAGGTGTTCCGTACACAAGAAGGAGTCAGGATATGGGGGTCAAGTATTCAACAACGACGACCAAGAAAGGCAATTCACAGAGACGAAGATGAGCATGATGCATGTAAACGCTAATGATATGTATCGATCTCCAATTAATGATGTATAAGTTTACAACACATATGATTATATTATCCTTGTCTTATGCCCATATATTTATCACATATTTCTTAGTCACAATAATTAAAGGTTGGAAACAAAAAAAGAAAAAACAAAGAAAAAAGAAAAAACACATGATTATATTTCCTTTTTTTTAGTCACAATAATTATAGTTAGGAAAGTAAAAAAACAAAGCAAAAGAAAAAACAAAGAAACAGAAAAAACAAAGCAAAAGGAAAAAACAAAGAAACCAAAAAAACAAAGCAAAAGGAAAAAACAAAGAAAAAGAAAAAATGGCGATTTTATCCCTGGCGAATATCGCCCTCAATTCGCCAGGGGTAATTAGTTGGTGGGTCCCAGTCTTAGTTTATCGCCGGCGAATAACACCCTGAATTCGCCAGGGATAATTCTCGCAGCCCCACTGGTCATAGGGTCAGTTCTTACCCCTGGCAAATTCCTTGTCTTATGCGCATATTCGCCAGGGGTAAACTAACTCCCTATACCGTTTCGGCCCTTCTCCCTCCTCTCGATCCCCTCTCAAACTCTAACTCTCTCCTCCGCCCACGCGCGCCTGCAAGCTCCTCGCCGCTACGCGCTGCACCGCTCCGCCACCCATCTCCGGCGACAGCGCGCCGACCTCCGCCGGCGAGGAGATCCCGCTCTCCTCCGCTCTAGTGCCGGCGGCGTCCCGGATCGGACGCGTCCTCCGCTCTAGCGCCGGATCGACGCGCGTCATCGCCATCCCCGCCTCCGTGTCGAGGTACTACTACTTCCCGCTCCTCCTCCGTACTCCGCCCACCATCGCGATCTGTCATGTATCGAGCCGGGAAAAATCACTTGGTGCGGGGCGATCTAGGTAGCGCGGTTTGTTAGCTTAGTTACATTTCTGCTTGGATTTCGGCTTGCTACCGTACAGTAATATATTTGTTGCCGGTTTCCGATTTGTTGCCGGTTTGCTGTGTTCAAAAATGACAATACAATGCAGACGCTTAGCAACTGTTACGCTGATATTTGTTTCTTGGGGGTTTCTTGGTGATTTTGCTTGTCTGACCAGTGATGGATCCTTTTGGTTGGATGATTTGGGGATGAATGGTTAAAGAGCTTGTCTTCCTCGTTGTGGTGGCTTGGTTATTTTCCCCATGTCCTCTTGTTAATCCAAGATGTAGAGCACGAATGCGAACCTCTTGGAACTTAACTATTCCAGTTATGTAAAGCTTCCCAGTTTGATGCCGTTTATACTCTATATAAAGTCTCTTGCTTAGCACTGTTAGCATGTTAACACCATAAAGCCAGGAGCTATGCTATGTTGTGATGTCATTACTAGATAGCTAGGTTAACACTGAGCTGCTTACCAAGCTAACGCTGCGTCTTCGACTAGACCCTAGTAAAGACCCTAGTAGGCTAGTACTCCTTGGCCAAAAATGGGCACCGTAAAATCATACAAGTTACCTATGCTGATCTCAGATTCTGGTGCTTGATAGAAATGAGCCGTGACCTCTGGTCCTACTAGAAATGTAACTTTCTTGACCCCAAATATGCTCAGCGTGAACACGCTGCCTAGCTTTGTATGCAGCTCTTGGATTACTGTTTGTTGACCTTTCATCAGAAGTGTAGGCAAAGCTAACATCATAGAAACCCCACTCACCACAGGTGGAAGCGATGTTTCTTTTTGCACTCAACCAACAATTCTTGTTACAACTGGCTTTATGATAATTATAGTGAGCAACACCATTGATACGGTCAAATATACTGTTACAGCCATTCCGGTGTGCATCTGGCTTGCTGGTGATGCAACCAGCGTAGCAAACAGTAAAAAATGTCGAACCTGGATATAATATGATGGTCATATATGTTAATGAGTGCATATGAAATATCACGTAAATAAAAGGCTAGTTTTACAGCACATATATAGTACAAATCATACAGTATAATACAATGGTATCTATAAAAACAATTTGATTGTACTTCTGACAACATCATTTGCATCGTAGACATATGAGTAATTCATCCATTACCCTCTGATTTGTGATATTATGAGAGCTTTTACTCTATACAAAAAGTATCGGCACTTTGACTTTTTCTTAGTTGTGACATTATGACTACTTTACTGTATTTTCCATGTACACAGAATTCATTCTGCTACTAAGTCTTGTGCTCTTTCTACTAATTCTTGTGCTTGTAGCTTGGTTGTGCTTGTACAGTAGATTGATGTGCTTGCACAATATTTACTAAATTAATTGGATACAACAGTAATAATGTTAATTCTGGACTCTGACAACAACCATTGCTTGTAGGAGTGATAACAACAACTGTAATAAAGTACAAGTATTCAGTTAGCAAACCATCCATTTCTATTGACACAATGTAAGAACTTAAGCTATTGGGTCTGTTTTGCACCTGGTATGGTTTTTCAGTACTTGATGCATGGCAGGTTTCCTTTTTATGGTTAATTTGCTTTATAATAGACATGATTTAGCTCATAATTAAAGCCAGTGTATACTGAAGTGTTAATCTTGTTAATTTTATCGGGTAGTTAAACCTGCTATTCTGTATGGGGCTTAAATACCCACTGCAAACAGTTAAACCTGAGATCATTAAAGTGTGTACTTACTCATGATTAGTAGAGAGAAGAAAACACACAGTTTTTGACCTAAAATTCTTTTCCCAAGTTTTAGATTGATATTTGTTTCTCTGGCACATGAAAGTTACATGGTGTGATTAATTATGGCACCCAACATCGATTTGATTTATATTCAAACAGTGGAGCATTGTCCTGTTAAAACCATGCATGTCTTATCTTAAACCGAAGGAATAAGCTTGATTTGAAGTATTGTCTTGCAAGGTTATAAATAGCTACTCATTGTTCATATTATCTATTAATATGACCACATAGTTGTTTGTATCACTGAAACTGAGCTGCTATGTTTCCAAGTCAAGAGTGGTTACTGTTAATATGATCACATAGTTGTTTGTATCACATAGTTCATATTATCTGTTAATATTATTGTTTCTGTTCTGTTATTGTAAGCTGGGAACATGGTCCTGGTTATTGTAAGCTGGGAACATATTTTGTTTACTGGGCTGTGAATTTTTTTGTATCACAGAATTCATTCTGCTACTGAGTCTTGTTCTGTTTTGTACTGGGAACATGGTACTGGGAACTAAGCTTGTGTTTATTCAGTGCCAAAGGAATTTCTGTCATAAGCTATGTGTATGTTGTGCAGGTACATTGAGTGCCAATGTTTCGCCGGAATGTTGATTAACTTCCGTTCCGGCGAATTTCTGGCACTCCGGCATGACCATTTTTAGCAAAGGTCATGCCGAATTTTTGCCGTGAAAAATTGTGTCGCTATCTCTTGTCGCTTGTCTAAAAACTCTTCTCTTGTGTAGCCATGTCGTCTTCTAGAAACCGGAACGTCGACGACGACGGGTCGTCTTCTCGGCAACTAGATATGGAAGAGCACTACAGGCTCATGGCCCTGGAGTCGCAACAGGAATATGCTGAATATCGGCCTAGTGACGATGATGATGCTGATGACGATGCCGAAGCTGGTGATGACTATGAGAGGAGGGTCATCGACCAGGAAACCACCGATAGTGGCGCCGGTGCGGGTGGCTCCGAGACATCTAGCCAGGCGAACAGAAGAGTTTGGAAGAAGCGGCGCCCAAACCTTGTCGCCACCCAGCGGGACACATTCACATTGGTTGACCCCGCTAGTGGTATTCTGAAGGAGCCAGTAAAATTCGCGAAGGGGTACGGCCTCCAGCTGGCAGCAATCCTTTGTGACGTCGTCAACGTCAATGAGACGAACCTCCGAAGTAAGGGCCATCTGCGCGTCCAGCTAATCCCGAGGCTGCACGCACGGTACGAGTTCCCTCCGGAGTACAGAAACCAGGATCTGAAGAAGAATATTGTGAACAGATATGCCCTCACAAGGTTCACCAAACACCTTAGCAGTTATAAAACTATGCTGAGGGAAATGATTGCTGGTTATGAGCCTTTCGAAGAGGTCCATCGCCACTTTCCGCGGATGACAGAAGAGGACTTCAAGGTCTTCCTTGCGAATGAAGCCGATGATTTCACCAAGGCGCAAAGCAAATGGGGGAAGGACCTTGCGGAGAAGAACATTGGGCACCACCATCTCGGTTGCCATGGTTACGACGGCAAGAAGCCAAAATGGGACAAGGAGGACCAGACATACATAGAGCAGGGCATCGAGAACCCCTACGAAAGGTATGCAGACCCGCTGTTCAGGGCATTTGTCAGGTCCCGGTACCGTAAAGAAACAGAAACCGGGAAACTCGTCACGGACCCCAAGGTGGTGCAGGGTGTAGTTTTGCGCACGGACCCGAAGGTGGTGGAAGTCGAGAAAGTAGTGGTAAGAAATTTACAAGATTGTTAAGTCCATTGCAAGCTAGTAGCACATAATTCTAAAATTGTTCATGTTGTCTCTTCTGCAGCAAGCACAAATACAAGCAGCTGAATCCGCTGGCCCCTCGTCCCAGACGTCGACAGGCAAAGTCCTGTGGGACAATCCTTACGTAAGGGGCATAAACATCGGAAAGGAGCAGCCGCCATTGAAGAGGCCGCACTTAGGCCGTGTCACCGGCGCCGGAGCAGGTCGCAAGCACTCCGCCTATGGCTTGGCTGAGCCTAGCACCAAGGAGTCGCGACAGGCGAAGAAGAGCCAGGACACTTCAGAGACGGAGGCCCTCAAGAGAAAGATCACGGACTTGGAAACAAACATGGAAAGGAGGGTCGAGGAGAAAACTGTTGCGAAGGTCAACGAAATCATGCCCGACCTCGCCCAGAGGATCGCCGCTTATATCGTGGGAGGCCAAACGGGGCCGTTACCGTTGCTGAGCTTAGGCGCCAGCAACTCGGACAAAGAGGCGCCGCAGGCTCAAAGTGAACCACAACATGATTCACACGCTGCAACGGTGACTCCGGAGGGCAGCAACACAGGTGCTGGCCGTACGGAGGACTCGCCGGCCGTGGCGGCTAGCAGCCCCTCCATCACTTGCACGCCCGCCGGTCCGTCGATGCTTGCCGAGCTCGACGCCCTCACGGTAATAAATTAAGCCTCCTCTGCAAGCAGTCAATTACTTCACCGCCGCCACTCTCTATTGAAATACGTGTTGTGTTTCTGCAGGAGAGCTCGACACAATGCACCTTGCTACTGAAATTGGACAACCAGTTCAAGGACGTGGTGAAGGGAAACATCTTGATGCCACTCAGTTGGCAGTACCACGGCAACCCTATGCCCGATAGCGTGCACCGGGTTCAGGTGGCACATGTGTTGCCGTTCTGCCATGACTTGTATCCTCCTAACCAACCAGCGGACGCCAAAAGCGAGCTGAAGATGGGACAACTCAAGAACCACATCTTGCTATGGCCAAAAGCCCTGATTCGGCTGAACACCGCCTTAAGGTCGGAGGCAAGCCAAGAAAGGGTCACTCCACCGGTTGCGTCGGCGGCGCCGAGCCAAGGCAAGGTCGCTCCGCCCTCTGTGCCGGAGGCAAGGGAAGAAAGGCCCGACACTCCACCCACTTATGATCCTCCCGAGCATGATGGCGCAATGGATATTGACCAGGCTCCCATCGATACTTTTATTGCTGATTTGGAGGCCGACGATGCTCCTCGACATGTATCCGATCAAGGCCGTGGTCCTCTGGCGAAGAAGCTGATGTTCAGTTCTCAGGAAACGCCAGAGGAACAAGCTGCCGCCTTCACCGCGCCGCCGCAATCTATGATTTCGCCGAAGACACTCTTCATTCTAACGAAGGAGCAGATGCAACAAAAAGGCACTCCCTTCTGCAACAAGAAGAAGGAGAGGAAGTGGAAGAAGAAAGGTGAAGCGGCCTCTACCTCTGTGCGCTCAGCGGCTCGGGTTCTCGACAGGTTGTTGACCCCTTGGAGGAAGATGCATTATCTCGGTTCACCGATGCTGCCGAGTGAGATTCTCAAAGATATGGGGGGCAGCATCAAGGATATGCATGACAACATCATGTATCTGGAGGACCAACTTCTCAGAGAGAAAAATCCCGGGTACCCGGTACATGTGGTCAAGGTGCCCACCAATGTGGGCTTTGTGGATGGGTACCCAGGGGATCTTTTCTTTATTAGATTCGAAGACATCTTCAGGCTCTTGCACATGTTTCGGATGGACAAAAGCTTGGTCCGCCTGATATCGCTCAACATGGCGCACGATATCATCATAGAGAGGAGAGGGAGGCACATGATAATGGACCCCTTCTACATGGATGAGCTATTTCTTGGCGCCCCTGGGAACTGGGCGATTGTCTCGAAGTACATCGAGGATTTCATGGTAGCCAACAAGGATAAGGACTGCTTTCTCATGCCCTACTTCCCCGAGTAAGTAGTCCTTCGCTGCCCGTCGGTACATTAATTCTTTCGTAAATTTTATTTATCTAAGGATCACTTGTTGTTTTGCGCAGAGGAATTCACTGTACCCTCCTCCTCGTTCACCCGTATGAATCGGGAGTGGTTAACCTGGACTCGGGAAGTGCGAATCGCAAGGACTACACCGAGATGAAGGGTGTTCTTGATAAAGCCTTCAACGACTTCGTCACTAAGGCCGACCGCCCCCTCAAAAAGTAGAAAAAAGTACGAGGATGCTTCACCCTCTTCCACCAAACCGAGTTCTGCTGCCACAAGCAGGCTGAGCCAGATAGTGGGCTGGAGGCCTGGTACGCCATCCTACATATGAGGGACATCATCAAAACAGAACAAGACCTATTGGTGCCAGAAAGACTCCGAAAAGCTAGCATAGACATGGCGAACGCCACCGATGCACAAGTGCGAGCTGAGTTCCGTGCCATTCAACGTACCATTTGCTCGATCATTTCGAGGGATGTGACCAAGAAGGGTGGCTTGTTCCACACCGGCTTCACACCACCGCCAAATTCAGAAATCCAGACCCGCTTAGAGTTGTGCTATGACACGAGGACATTCAGCACGCTCGACGGAATCCATCCCTTCCCACCAAAACCTAAAACTTAGAGTTAGTTTATAAACCGTATTTATTGCACAACTTTCATGCTTCATTACTTAACCACTAACTTTTTCCTTATGTGTAGATGACGTGGTATGTCGTGTACAAGGGCAAGGTTCCCGGAGTCTACGACGACTGGGAAGAATGTAGGAGGCAGGTACACCATTTCAGCGGCAACAGCTACAAGGGATACAATACTTTGGCAGAGGCGCAAACTAGATATGCCAACTATCTAGCGTGAGAGAGGACGAGGGAGATGGAGAGGAGCCGGATGACCACCTTCCTCGTGATGATGCTCACCGCCGCCACTGTCTTTATTTTCTATGTGTTCCTTGTTTAGCTACTTTGTGTACTCTCCCGAACAAAACTTGTAAGTCCGGATCGAGAATTGGTGCAACTTGTGAATATTGGAGTCTTGAACACTTGTGTGTAATATTAGAGACTTGTTTGTAATATTGGAGAATTGTTTGTAATATTGGAGTCTTGATCACTTGTAAACATAATTCCTTGTTTTGCTGCTATTATTCTGTGTATTATGTGATGTATATCTGCTATATATCTGCTGTATAAAATTTTATCTTTTTCCTCCTGTAATTATTTTTGCTGGCGGAGAGAACAGTTATTCCTGGCGCATTGCAAATTCGTCGGCGATAACTTCTACTGCCGGTGCATAGCAACATTCGCCAGGGGTAACAAGTTACCCCTGGCGGATGTTGCTATTTGCCGGCAGTAGGTGCAGTTATCGCCGGCGAATTTGCAATGCGCCAGGGATAATGCATTACCGCCGACATTGGTGTCGCTGGCGAGTTGTAATTCGCCGGGGATAAGCAATTTTGGTGCGCTGGCGGTAGGCTTTTCCCTACTAGTGATAGTATGCGAGAAAGTAAACAGTGTGAGTAATAGTAAAACGGTGTAACAATGTAAAGGAAATTGGACTGGGGTCCATAGTTTACTAGTGGTGTCTCTCCATAAAATAAATAACAACATGCTGGGTAAACAAATTACAGTTGGGCAATTGATAGAATAAAGATAACATGCATATGTCAAGAGGATCACTATGAGATTTACTCTGGGCATTACAACAAAATACATAGACCGCAATCCAACTGCATCTATGACTAATAATCCACCCACGGGGATATCGTCCGAACACCCCATGAGTATTAAGTTGCGAACAACAGATAACTGCATTAAGCAAAGTGTGTAATGTAAACAAAACGAATGTCCTTGGACATAAGAATGTTGTTTTCTCCCTCGTGACAATAGCACATCTACAACCTTAGAGGTTTCTGTCACTCCCCCAGATCAAATAGAGGCATGAACCCAACTATCGAGCATAAATACCCCCTCTTGGAGTCACTAGTATCTACTTGGCCAAGATAGCTACTAACAACAGAGAGCATGCAAGATCATAAACAACATAGAGATAACATAAGATATATGATTCAGCACATCAACTCAACATAACACCAATATTCATTGGATCCCAACAAACACAACATGTAGAATTACACAAAGATGATCTCGATCATGTAAGGCAGCTCACGAGATCTAAACATGAAGCACATGGTGGAGAAGACAACCATCTAGCTACTGCTATGGACCCATAGTCCAATGTAGACTACTCACTCATCGTGCCAGAGGCAAGCATGGCGATGAAGAACTCCGGTGGCGATTCCCCTCTCCGGCAGGGTGCCGGGAAGAGGTTCTGGACCCTCCCGATCTCGGGTTGACAGCGGTGGCGGATCGCGATGTGTTTTTCGAAAATTGATCGGGTGTTTAGGTTTTTCCTGTCGGGGGGTCTTTATAGGCGAAGAGGCAGCGTCAGAGGTGGACCAGGGCGGTCTCACACATAGGGGGCGCGAGCCAGGGGCTGGCCGCGCCGCCCTATTGTGTGGCCGGCCCGTGGCCCCTCTCCGTCTCCTCTTTGGACGTCTGGAAGCTTTGGTAAATTTCTAGATGTTCGGCTTTTCTTTCATCCAATTCCAAGAATATTTCCTGTGTAACTTTTCTGAAACACAAAAACAGCAGAAAATAGGGAACTGACACTATGGCATCTTGCTAATAGGTTAGTTCCGGAAAATGCATAAAAACGCCACGAAGTGTAACGAAACATTAAGCAAATGGTGTAAGAACAAGCATGGAGCATCAAAAATTATAGATACGTTTGAGACGTATCAGCATCCCCAAGCTTAACTCCTGCTCGTCCTCGAGTAGGTAAATGATAACAAAAGAATAATTTTTAAGGTGACATGCACCTACACAATCTTGATCATCTATGTAAAGCATTGAGTGCTGGGATCAAAAGAACTTAAAACATGGGCATAAAAGATATAATCTTGATAGAAGAAACTTAGCAACCATGTTATAACATGAAAAAGAACACAAATTCAAGATCATGAAAATGAAACAACGAAAGTCAAACATGTGTTCAAATCATATAGAAAAACATAGCAAATGGTTTTCAGCTTGTCCTTCATGAGAGAGCAAAACATAAATGCATAGGACACCTTCAAGTTTAAGAGGACGACTAGATACAAGTAATTTAAGAACAAGTGAAACCAAAATCATGAATCAATCAATGATAAACTTTGGGACTATGCACATTAAACTCAGAATGACAACTATGCTCTCTTAGAGGGTGCATAAAGATAGAAGGTGGTGACTCAACATAAAAGTAAAAGAAAGGCCCTTCGCAGAGGGAAGCAGTGATTGTGATTTTTATAAACCTTCAAAAATTATGGTACTTACTAGCTTTGAGCTCTCATTGCCCCCATCATAGGCATCTTGAATGGTTAAAGTTAATGCGAGTACGATTATGAAGCATATGCTTGACAAATCATAAGTTGAAAACCTCGTGTCCCATGAAGTACGAATACCCAAACCTCATGCTACTCGACTTAGAGTCCCAAGCAAGCTCTTGTCATTGTAAGTATACACGTATCATCGAGAACCGCCAACGGGGTACCTCCGTGCCCGATGACATGAAACAAGCCCACATCAAAATGACAGGACAAACAGACAATGAACACCTCGGCATCTCTTTTATTTACCATTGGTATAGCTTTTTATTTTGAGATGCGTAGTCGAATGTTCACTATGGGCATGCTGTAAATTTCCACCATGAATTATGCATGGCTTAGATTAGCGGCCCAGGCATTTCTCTAACACGTATACAAACTCCATGATCCCGCAAGATTCCCAAATTATTTCACATCGCGAGTATCCATAAACAAAAGATCATGATACCAACTCAAATAAGAAGTGCAATGTTGAAAGCTTGCCCCATGACGGCATGGCTGGGCTAATTTCCAACTTACAACTTGCAAGCATAACAACTCAACATAAGAGAGCCACAATGTCAAAATTTTAAGAACGAGAAAAGTAAAGTGTGCCATCAGGTTCGTGAGAGCTTTACAGACCAATTTTCGCATAACACCAAAAGAGTTTAATTTGAAGGATGGATAAAAGCAAGTCAAATGTACTTTAGAATAGCAAATTGCTAATAGGTATGTATGGTGGACACATTGGAACAACTTGGTTTTTGGGAGTTGGATGCACGAGTAGAGCTCATACTCAGTACAAAATGAGGGCTAGCAAAAGACTGGGAGCGACCAACTAAGAGAGCAATAACGGCCATAATCATGCATAGCGACAAAACATCATTAAGAGAAGCATAAGATGGCATCAAAAGTCAAAAACTAAATGATCATAGAGGCTTATGGTGACTTTGTATGAGTCAAACATGTGTGAGCGTACGCCAAGTCAACCCAAATAAAGCATCAAGGAGAAAACCAAATTAAAGCTTCCAAATAATAAAAACAACGCATGATTTTTTCAAAGGCTTATTAAGCAATCTCAATCATTTGAGACAAGTCATGCTACAGCAAAAATCACTAAGCATACTATCAAACCGACATCAAGCACGACATGCAAAAGTCTAAGCCACAGTCTAAACAAGCTCCTTTTTCTACCACTTTATTTTGCATGAAATTTTTTCTCTTTTCCAACACCATTCAAACCTTTTTGAAACAACTCTTTTGATGGAAACCAACATGGACCAGAGGTTAAAATACACATTGATATAAAGATATAACAAGATTTGAACAAAAATCAAGGCGAAAAATGAAAGCTAAACGCAGTTCTAGAAAAAGAGAACAGTTGTTGAACGATAAGTGTGAAAAACTGAGTGTTCTTGGCAAATGAAAAGCAAGGAAACTTCTCCAAAAGAAATTTGTTGGGGTCCAACCATTTATTGCAGCAAACAAAACTAAACAAAACTGAAAACTAAAGACAAGACGCTCCAAGAAAAACGCATAGTGCATGAAGCAATAAAAATATAGTGTGTTGAAAGGTGACCTGATTTTTGCCGATGAAGAAGGGGTGCCTCGGGGGCATCCCCAAGCTTTGACGCTTGTACCTCTTGGATATTTCTTGGGGTGCGTGGGCATCCCCAAGCTTGAGCTTTTGTCCATTCTTCAACTCATCTCATCATTCTCCAATCCCTACACTTGAAAACTTTCTTCATACAAAACTAAACACAATTCTATTAGCAACATTAGTGTAAGCATAATAATGAATCAACCCTCTTTTTGCTTCAGATTTCAACTCAAAACCACCACATATAAAGCATATAATATTGTAGCAACTTCCCCAAAAGTTCCGTGATAAAAAGAACTCAAAAAGAAAGAGATAAAGAGGCAAACACAAATAGTGGCAGAAATCTGTCAAAACAGAACAACTGACAAATGTCGATTTTTTCATGGGTTTTCTGTTGCTCAAATCAAAAAGTGTATAACTAATGAAAGTTTGGATATAACCTGGGGCATATGCACAACAAATCGTAGGTCAAAAAGATATTCTGAGAATTTGCACGAATTTTTATGGTACAACACCTAAATCTGTTTCAGGACAGCAACATCCCCAAATCTTATCTCACTCAAATTAGAGGTTTCTCTTGGCACAAAAATGAAATAAAAATGATTAGGAGCAGTTATTACAGTAGTAATAACTTCCAAGACTCAAATAAAAGAAAAATAACTAAAAGTAAAACAATGAGTTATCTCCCAAGAGTGCTTTTCTTTAACGCCTTTGAGCTAGGCGCAGAAAGTGCAAATCAAGTAATATCAAGTGATGAAGCATCAAGCTCATAATTTTCTCTAAGAATAGAGTCAAAAAGTAATTTATTTCTCTTTCTAGGGAAGTGTTCCATACCTTTTTGAGTGGGAATTGATATTTGATGGTGCCTTCCCTCATATCAATGATGGCACCTACAGTTCGTAGAAAGGGTCTTCCCAAAATAATAGGACATGAAGCATTGCATTCAATGTCCATAACAATAAAATCAATGGGAACAAGGTTATTGTTAACCATAATAAGAACATCATTAATCCTTCTCAAAGATTTCTTCTTAGCAACATCAGTAATAGGAACATCATAATAACACTTTTCAAGTGGTGGTAAATCAAGCATGTCATAAATTTTTCTAGACATAATAGAAATACTAGCACCTAGATCACATAAAGCATGGCAATCAAAACCATTAACATGCATATCAATGATGGGTTCCCAACCATCTTCTAACTTCTTGGGAATAGAAGCTTTTTGCTTCAACTTTTCATCCCTAATTTTCATAAGAGCATTGGTAATAACATTTATAGGACTAGCATTAGGAGTCAAAGCAAGCTTTTGCAAGAACAAAATAACTTCAGATATATTGCAGCCATCAACATCAAAATCATTAAAATAAATAGAGCTATTATCTCCTACACTCTGAAAAATTTCAGCACTCTTTTGAGAAAAAGTTTTTGCTGTTTTGGGCTTTTTAACACAAGGAGTAGGAGTTTTCTCTACACCAATCAAAGTAAGAGGATTGCTAGCATTTGGAACAACATCATTAGAGGTAGTAATGGTACATACCTTCATTTTCTAGCCATCTCATCTTCTCTTTCCCACCTGGCATGCAATTCTGCTAACATCCTAACATTTTCATCAATTCTAACTTGGATAGCGTTAGCAGTGGCAAAAGTATTGTTCTCCTTCACATCATTAGGAAACACTTTTAATTTCAGAAGTTCAACATCAAGAGCAAGGCTATCAACTTTAGAAGCGAGAATATCAATTTTGCCTAACTTTTTCTCAACAGACTTATTAAAAGCAGTTTGCTTACCGATGAAGTCCTTGAGCATTACCTCAAGCTCAGAGGGCGCGGCCCTAGTGTTGTTGGAGGAATTACCATAAGAGTTACCATAACCATTACCGTTGGTAGAAGGATACGGCCTATAATTGTTACTATCAAAATTGTTCCTATAAGCATTATTGTTGTAATTATTTTTTCTAATGAAGTTTACATCAACATGCTCTTCTTGAGGAACCAAAGAGGCCAAAGGAGCATTATTAGGATCAACATGAGATCTATCATTAGAAAGCATAAGCATTATAGCATCAATTTTATCACTCAAGGAAGAGGTTTCCTCAACAGAATTTACCTTCTTACCTTGTGGAGCTCTCTCGGTGTGCCATTCAGAATAATTTACCATCATATTGTCGAGAAGCTTTGTTGCGGCGCCCAAGGTAAGGGACATAAAAGTGCCTCCAGCAGCTGAATCCAATAGGTTCCTTGAAGAAAAATTCAGTCCTGCACAAAAAGTTTGGACAATCATCCAAGTAGTCAGTCCATGAGTAGGGCAATTCTTTATCATAGATTTCATTCTTTCCCAAGCCTGAGCAACATGTTCATTATCAAACTAGGTAAACTTCATAATATTGCTACGCAAAGCTATAATCTTAGCAGGAGGATAGTATCTTCCAATAAAAGCATCCTTACACTTAGCCTATGAATCAATACTATTTTTAGGCAAAGATAGCAACCAATCCGTAGCTTTTCCTCTCAAAGAAAAAGGAAACAACTTAAGCTTAATAATATCACTCTCTACATCCTTATATTTCTGCATCTCACATAGCTCAACAAAATTGTTGAGATGAGCTGCAGCATCATCAGTACTAGCACCAGAAAATTTCTCTTTCATAACAAGGTTCAATAAAGCAGGCTTAATCTCATAAAAAATAGCAGCAGGAGCAGGTGGCGCAATAGGAGTGCAGATAAAATCACTATTATTAGTGCTAGTAAAATCACACAACTTGGTGTTCTCATGAGTACCCATTCTAGCAAAGCTAAAAGAAGACAAGTAAAAGCAACTATAAAGGAAACTTTTTTTTGTGTTTTTGATAAAAGCGATGCATGCAAAAAATAAAGTAAAGCAAAACTTAAATCAAAGTAAAGGATGTGCGTGCAAAACTCCCCTTGCAGAAGTCTTCTTTTTTCCCGGCAACGGTGCCAGAAAATTAGCTTGATGCGGGCAGGATGACCAGCCAGTTGGGAACCCCAAGAGGAAGGTATGATGAGTACAGTAGCAAATTTTCCCTTAGTAAGAAACCGAGGTTTATCGATCCAGTAGGAAAAAGCTAAACTCCAGAAGGTGATGCTTGCTAGCTTCATGACACTCCAACAAGGGCGCCATTTACGATTCTTGTTGGTGCGTCTTCAACTAGTAGCAACGTGGAACCTGCACACAACAACCAAGTACTTTACTCCCAACTTACGATGAGGTTGTCAATCTCACCGGTTTGCTGTAAACAAAGGTATGAGCGTATCGAGTAGAAAACAATAATAGTATGCGAGAAAGTAAATAGTGCGAGTAATAGTAAAATGGTGTAACAATGTAAAGGAAATTGGACCGGGGTCCACAGTTCACTAGTGGTGTCTCTCCATAAAATAAATAACAACATGCTGGGTAAACAAATTACAGTTGGGCAATTGATAGAATAAAGATAACGTGCATATGTCAAGAGGATTACTATGAGATTTACTCTGGGCATTACAACAAAATACATAGACCACAATCCAACTGCATCTATGACTAATAATCCACCCACAGGGATATCATTTGTGAAAGATCATATCGAGCCCCATGTGTGGTTTTGGTAATTAATGACAATCCCTATGGACTAATGGTTGTATTGAGTCATATGTGTAGGACTTGTCCATAGACAATGCTTGAACCATTTGTTGTAGTCAAGGTTGTAAGAAGAAGATTATGTGTTGACCAAGGTGTTATTCAAGGAGTGATCCAAAGATTGGTCTTAAGGGATTTGAGCTTATGTGAAGTGTGTCTTGAAGAATAAGATTGAGTGAGCTCTCATGTGTATCCTCAAGACACCATCATTATGGAGAAAGAAGAATTGATTCGAGGATTGATCAAGTCAAAGCGCAAGTTCAAGATGAGCAACTAGAAGAGAACATATGCTTGAAGCTTGCCATCTATATTGTGATCATGGATATGTGAAGATATGCTTAAAGAGAGTCTCTTCCATAGTGGAGTATGGGGGAGTAATCCGCAAGACTTCATCAAGCAAGATCAATCAAGAAAGGTGGTCCAACTTGAGAAGATCAAGATCGTCATTATCCACCTCAAGTGGAATGCTCAAGGCAAATGTATGATAGTGTTAGGGTTTCTTTCTTACCGGTCTCATGGTGTTAGTTGTGAGACCGGGTTATAGGATCGGTAGCCGTACTATCAAGAGGGGCTCTCGAGTGAGTAACTTAATTGTATCGTTCAGAGAGAGCTCAAACCTTTGCATACTTGGCATCATATTTCTTGATTCTTATTTGGATTTTATCCATGTGAGGTTCTAGAGCTTGTGGTTATTTCCATGACAAGCTCTAGCTCATCAAAAACGGATTTCGCATGAAACTCTTATTGCGTTTTTAATGTTTGGAGGTTTTACCGGTTTGTCTTCGTAGAGAGGTCAAACCTTTCATCATTTGGTTTTATACTCCCTTGTTGGACTATGATGTTTCTATGGATGAAGTTGTAGAGATCGTTGTGGTGATTCCAACGAGCCCAAGATCATCGAAAACGGAGTCCGGATGCTCAAGTTATTGCCGTTTTCGTTTTGGTATTTCTGTTGTTTCAGTGGGGGGCGGAAATAGCCGGCCCGGGGCCGGAAATAGCCGGTCAGACCGGCTTTAGCCGGTCTGAGGGCCGGCTTTAGCCGGTCTGCCCAGATTTTGTCTCTATTGCAACCCGGATTTTTGTCCGGCTATTTCTGGCCAGGGCCGGACTTTTTAGGCCGGCTATAGCCGGTGTTAAGTCCGGCTTTAGCCGGTCTAAATGGCTGTAACGGTCATATTTCGTGGGGAGGACCTATAAAAGGACCCCCTTCTTCCCCAAGGGCTGGTTGGTTGCTTTCTCTCTCTCCTCCATTGTTTTGACCTTCAAGAGCTTGCAATTCCTCTCTATCCCTGCCATATTTCTTGAATCTTGTTGAGGGATTTGAAAGAGAAGATCTAGATCTACAACTCCTCCAATCAATCTCTCCTCTAAGTGAGGGGAACATCTTGGGATCTAGATCTTGGAGTTCTTTGTGGATTTCCTTTGTTCTTCCTCTCATATCTCTCCATAGCATTAGTTGCTTTGGTAGGATTTGAGTGAGAAGGATTTGAGCACTTTGTGTGCTCTTGCCATTGCATAGGTTGCATCGGTTTGAGTTCTCCCCGGAGATTCGAGTAAGTGAAAGTTTGTGAGCTTATTACTCTTGGGTTCTTGGAACCCTAGACGGCTTTGTGGCTTTGTGGAGCCTTGGTGGCTATCCTTGGGAGCCTCCAATTAAGTTGTGGATGTGTGCCCTAAGATTTGTGTAAAGGCCCGGTTCCGCCTTGAGGAACCCCTTAGTGGAAGAGTGAGCTAGGCCTTTGTGGCGCAAGCTCACACCGGAGAATAGGGTGAGACCTTTGTGGCGTTGGTTAGGCCTTTGTGGCGATACCACACCCCTCCAACGAGACGTACTCCCTTTCAAGGGAGGAACTCGGGAATACATCATCGTCTCCGCGTGCCTCGGTTATTCCTATACCCGAGCTCTTTACTTATGCACTTTACATTGTGATAGCCTTCGTGCTTGAAGTCATATATCTTGCTATCACCTTGTTACTTGTATTGCTTAGCATAAGTTGTTAGTGCACATAGGTGAACCTAGTTTATTTAGGTCTTGTGTGCTTGACAAAATAAACGCTAGTTTAATTCCGCTTTTGTTCAAGCCATTCGTAAAATTTGATATCGCCTATTTACCCCCCCTTCTAGGCGATATCTGTGTCCTTTCAATTGGTATCAGAGCCAGGTTTCTCATTTTAGGCTTCACCGCCTTGAGAGCAAAGATGTCGGCTAGGGGATTAGTGCACAATAACACTTCTATATTTGATGGCACAAATTATGATACTTGGAAAATTCACATGCTTAATTATTTTCGGGTCATGGACCCATCTATGGAGAGAATTGTAGATGCGGGTTTTTCTCCTCCAATGGATACTCAAAATCTATCTTTAGAGGATGAGAAAAACTTGTATCTCAATGCTCAAGCTACTCATGTGATTGTTAATTCTTTGAGCGATGTAGTTATCTTCTCTATCATGCCTTTTCGGAGCGCTCATGATATATGGACAAAGCTTCAAGAAAAATATGATATGTCCAAGATTATTGGGGATGATTGTATTCCTTCCACTTCCGACCGTGATGAACTTTCATCCACTTCACCAACGTGTGGCAAGACACAAGGTAACAATATGGTGAGTGGTGATGAAAATTGTAATGTTGATAGTGAGCTAACTTTTGATAGTCATTCATCTCTATCTCATTACAATGCTTCATCTTTGGACTTATACACTTCAAGCACCAAAAGTACTTTACATGCTTGTGTTGATAGTCCTTGCATATCATGTATAAATTGCTTGATGAAACCTAATGATGATATGCTTATTGCATCTTGTTGCCATGATACAAATGCTTCTATTTCCTCTAGTATTTATGATGCTAACCATATAGAGGAAACTGAAGAGTCTTTGGGCCAAGACAAGGTCTTGAATGGAGCTTCAAGTATTTCTTCTTCTTCTTCTCACGGTTCCAACATATGCCTTATGGCTAGGTCTTCAAATCATAATGATGTTGAGGACAATGGTGAGGATGAGGAAAATGAAGAAGACTATATTGAGTATTTAAACAAGAAGGGTAAGGTGGTCTTTGATGCTTTGCATAACCATAAAAATATTTTGCCCAACTTCTTTGAAATCATGAGTTGTGCTATTGAGAGCACAAAACTCATTGAGATGAAGGAAGAACAAATTGATAATATGTTTTCTCTTGAGCGTGAGTATGCCAATGATATCAATGATTTAAAATATGCTCTAGAGGAAGAGACAGAGCTTCGGGTTTCTCTTGAGGAGAAGCTTGAATCCATTGAGGAGTCATGTAATGAAGTTATTTCTAAACTCACTAAAGAACGTGACCTCGCTCTTGCCAAGTTGTCTTCTCCTATTCATAATGATAATGATGCATGTGCTACTAACTCTACTTCTTGTGAAGCATCTATTTTGAAGGAGAATGTTGAGCTAAGGGCTCAACTTAAATTGCTAACTAGCAAGTATGGGAAATTGGAAGAAATTCATGAAAAGCTATCTAGCTCTAATGAGGATCTTCTAGTGTCCCATGCTCGCCTAAAGTTAGCTCACGAGGCTATATCTACAAAGGTAACATCTTGTGAGCCTCATGTGGGCACTAGCACTATTTCCCAAAATGCAATATTGCCATGTGCTAGTACTAGTAATTCATCCACTCATACTATTTCTACATCTAGTGATGAATTACCTTCCTTGCCTTGTTGCTCTAACAATGTAGCCTCTACTTCCCCTAGTACTTGTGTTGTCACTAACCATGTAGAGGAAATCAAAGAGCTCAAGGCCCAAGTTACTTCGTTGAAGAAAGACTTGGAAAAACGTCATGAAGGGAAGTCCACACTCAATAAGATCTTGAGTGTGCAAAAATCCCCCAATGACAAGAGTGGACTTGGATTTATCTCTAACAACAAGAAGAAGTCCAAAATATACAAGAAGAAGAAGGGCCAAGAACAAGTCAAGAATTTGGCCAAGATTGTTTGCTTCAAGTGCAAAATTGAAGGGCACCATGTTAGATCTTGCCCTTTGAAGAAAAAGGCACTTAGTGAGAAGCAACAAGGGAAGCGGTCTCAAGTTCAAGCCCTTGCTCAACCTCAAGTTGAAGAAAGGTCACTTCCCAAGAAAAATCAAGCTAATGCTCCCCTTGTGGAGAAATCAAGTGAGAAGAAGGTGAAGAAAAGAACTTGCTACATATGCCATGAGAAGGGTCACCTATCTTCTTCATGCACTAGTGGTAACTCATCCAACCCTATCATAATTGAAGATGTTTATTCGCTTTGCAAGGATAAGGTTGGCAATGTGTTTGCCAAATTTGTTGGTACTCAAAGTGGTGTCAAGAAAAGAACCATTTGGGTTGCCAAACCTATTGTTACTAACCTCTTAGGACCCAACTTGGTTGGGGACCAACAAGCCATTACTTGAACAATAGGTGTTGTTGGAGGGCATTGGAGACTTGGCAATATCATGAAGAATTAAGGGATCTTCATCAATTATATTTTCTCAAGTCAAGTCAAGGGATTATCTTGTGTCTATCATATATCCAATGTTCCTCCTTGCGGTAACATGTATTCAACTTATCTACATTGAAAGTTACTCGCCCCTTTGCATGTGTTGGGTTTTGTATCTTGCATATGTTTGTATATGTTGTGCTTCCTACTTGCTTCATTTTGTGTAATCAAGCATGTGCATGTTGGTTTGCACACCATGTACGGTTGTTCTTGTTGAGCCTTTTGCATATTTCTTGTATCTTGTTGGCTCTTGTGAGAGATTAATGGTTCATCCCATTTTGGGAGAGTGATATGCTTTTGCACTTCATAATCCTAAAAATGTGTGTACATGAGGAATACCACTTAGTGTTGATATTTAAAGATTATCTAGTTTCTATGTGGTATGTCATTCTCATGAGAAATTCAAATTCTATAATGTCCATTAATCATCTCTTGTTGGATTTTATTTACCTCTTGTGAAAAGAAATGCTTTATCACATTATGGGGGAGTAATATACTTTGTGCATACTACAAACCAATAAAATGTGTATATTTGAGGTTGTGTCACATTGTGTTGATATTGTAAATTATCTTGCTTCTATGTAGCATGTTTGCTCAAACAAGTTCCAATTTGCCAAATTATTTTATTGCTCTTGTTTTGGATCTTGTTTATGAGATAATTTCTTGATAGGGTTTTCCTAAATGTGGAATGCTACATCAAAGTTGGAAAACCATTTGCTTCAAGCTATCCCAACCATTGCCTTGCGTGATTGTTTAACTATTTGAGTCTATCAAGAATATCTTCTTTAGCATGGTTTTTAATTCTTATCCTTTTCTGTATGCTTCTTTGTTGTGAATATGATCTTGGATTTATATGTAAACTACCACCGGGAAATAAATCCAAATACCTCTTGTTTTTGGACAATTGGTACTATATCATGTGGGATATGTATATTGATCATCTTCACATTGGCTATTGCTTTTAATTGCCTTATCTCTAGCCAAAAATGTATTTGTTTTAGCTCCCATTGTCTTCCTTGACTTTTTGTTCTTCCATTTGATTTCGTTGAACTTGTTTTGTGTTTATTTCTATGTAGGTAGATGTGATGATCCCACTTGTGTGCATTTTGTATTCAAATGCAAAATCATAAATAATGCACTAATCTTGGGGGAGCTCTCCTATATTTGTTATAACACACTCTTTGTGCTTATTTCAATTGGTATTGGTTTTTTTAGTAAGACAAATCTTTTCTTTTTGGTACTTAGTGTGCCATCATAAAAAGTGTGGAGAGTTTGGTTTGTTTGTTTGAACCTTGCTCTCTTTGGGAGTTGGTGATCTCAGTCCTTATTATTTATTTCTTACTCTTAAAATGAGATATGTCTTTGAGCATGTGTGTTTTAGTTATGCTTTATGCTCATTGGCTTTTGCTTGGTTCACTAGTTGAACTTTGGAGTCAATCCTGTGTTGATTTGATTCTTTGATATAATTTGGACAACCTTTTGTCGCTTCACAATTTTGTGTGCTCGCTTGTCCTTCTTGGTGTTTTGTCCAAATTGTATCTCCTTTGGCTCTTGAAAGTCATGTGCATGCATATTTACTAAATGTATACTTTATCGCATGCTTTGCTTTCTTTGATCAAATATATAGGAGAATCTCCATCAAATCCTAAATCGGCTAAGATGTGCATGAAATTCAATTTCATATATATATGCACATATTTATGTGGAGTTTGTCCTATATGTTGTAGTTTCTAACTACTCTGGACCCAATGAGTTTGGGGACCATCTTGTACTTGAACTTTGTTTTAGGTACATGGAGATATATTGGTGCTTGTCTCAATAATAAGGATGAAGTGGTGACTAAATGATAATTTGAGGCAATCTAGGATTATTGAAGAACTCCTATCTACTACATCCTACCTTTAATATCTCGGTAACAAGTATCTTTTTTATGCATACTTTTCTAGCGTCCAACCTTGTGTAGGTCGTTTCTTGGCATGGATATCTTTATTTGAAAATCATGTGGTTCTTGCAAGGATTCTAATGAAACCTCTTTATTGCAAATGTGAGCAAGTTGAGATGAGGACATATTATTGGGAATATATAAAAATCATGCTCATGATTCTCCTATCCCATATATGTCAACTTAGCAATCTTTTTGCATATCAATTCTTCAATAAGCTCACATGTGCAATATTGATGAAATTGCAAATTTATTCCTTCCGTTTGGTATCCTTCGTTTTGATACTTGTTGTTTTTATCAAAGCATCCCAACTATCTTCTTTCCCTTGTTGATATTTGTGATGTCTTTGACATCTTGGTGGTTGAAGTTCGTCAATATACAATAAGATAAATTAAGCCTTTGGCCATGCTTTAAAAGCAAAAATCTCATTGGTATATTGCATGACTTCATTTTGGATATCATGTTCTATTCTTAGTATCTATTTTGTGTGTACATGTTTCTTTGTGATAATTATCTTTGTGATATTGTCTACTTAGAAACTTATACACATGAGAGATGATATCTCATTATTTGATATCTTATTTGAACCTTATGTGTTGGGATGGAATGCTAAGCAATATCATTAATTGAAGACTATGTGGATGCTCTATGCTAATCCTTGTATTAGTCTTATAATATGTTGTGTCATTTCTCTCACACATTCCTTGGTTGAGCCTTTTATATGTTATCCCTTACTTTTTGCTCAACCATTTCTTTGATGCAAGTGTTAAGCTTAATTTCTTCTCTATGATCTCTTGCAAATGGTTGCGTTTTAAATGTTATTGAGGGAGTGAGGATTCCATGTTGTGCAAATTGTATTCAAATACAAACATTCCAATTTTTGCACGTACCTTGGGGAGCTTCCTCATTTCATTTAAAGCACCATTTTGCGGTTAGCATAGTATTTAATTTCACTTGGTATCATTTTGTTTTGAATAATATTGAGGGAGTGATGATTCCATGTGTGTGCACCTTATACTTCAACTCAATAGAATATTTTGTGCACATACCTTGGGGAGCTTCCTCATATTATTTAGAGCACCTTTTCGATCTTATCATAAAATCTTTATTCAGTTTGTTCTTTGGATTGTTTGATTGCTCTCTTCATTTGTTGAAGTTTATCCATCGTGTTATCTTATTTTTTTTGCAATCTTTGATCCTCAATATAGTTTGGTTTCCTTCATATATTTGTCTTTGTATATGTGCATGTGTCTTCACTTATTTCTTTTGGATATGCACACCATTTTGGAGGAACTCACACTATATTGGCCTTCTAAGTTTTTCGCCCATTTTGGCAATGGATGCCAATGGGGGAGAAGTTTCGAGGGTTTAAAGGGAATTGGCTTTTATGCTTCGGTTTGTTCTTAAGCATTTGCCTTGCATGCTTTGTATGGTTGAGTATATAGTGGAAACTCCACCAACAACCTTGGTTGGCAATATATGCAATGAAATCAAGATCATTCACACGTGCATAGATTGTGGGGGAGTTTGCTCTATATATGGTGGTTTTACTAGCATCACATACTTTTGTAGTATTTGATGTTAGTACAACCATTTTGGTTCTTTGAATTCATTATATAAACCCTCTCAAAGAGATTGTCATCAATTACCAAAATGGGGGAGATTGAAAGATCATATCGAGCCCCATGTGTGGTTTTGGTAATTAATGACAATCCCTATGGACTAATGGTTGTATTGAGTCATATGTGTAGGACTTGTCCATAGACAATGCTTGAACCATTTGTTGTAGTCAAGGTTGTAAGAAGAAGATTATGTGTTGACCAAGGTGTTATTCAAGGAGTGATCCAAAGATTGGTCTTAAGGGATTTGAGCTTATGTGAAGTGTGTCTTGAAGAATAAGATTGAGTGAGCTCTCATGTGTATCCTCAAGACACCATCATTATGGAGAAAGAAGAATTGATTCGAGGATTGATCAAGTCAAAGCGCAAGTTCAAGATGAGCAACTAGAAGAGAACATATGCTTGAAGCTTGCCATCTATATTGTGATCATGGATATGTGAAGATATGCTTAAAGAGAGTCTCTTCCATAGTGGAGTATGGGGGAGTAATCCGCAAGACTTCATCAAGCAAGATCAATCAAGAAAGGTGGTCCAACTTGAGAAGATCAAGATCGTCATTATCCACCTCAAGTGGAATGCTCAAGGCAAATGTATGATAGTGTTAGGGTTTCTTTCTTACCGGTCTCATGGTGTTAGTTGTGAGACCGGGTTATAGGATCGGTAGCCGTACTATCAAGAGGGGCTCTCGAGTGAGTAACTTAATTGTATCGTTCAGAGAGAGCTCAAACCTTTGCATACTTGGCATCATCTTTCTTGATTCTTATTTGGATTTTATCCATGTGAGGTTCTAGAGCTTGTGGTTATTTCCATGACAAGCTCTAGCTCATCAAAAACGGATTTCGCATGAAACTCTTATTGCGTTTTTGATGTTTGGAGGTTTTACCGGTTTGTCTTCGTAGAGAGGTCAAACCTTTCATCATTTGGTTTTATACTCCCTTGTTGGACTATGATGTTTCTATGGATGAAGTTGTAGATATCGTTGTGGTGATTCCAACGAGCCCAAGATCATCGAAAACGGAGTCCGGATGCTCAAGTTATTGCCGTTTTCGTTTTGGTATTTCTGCTGTTTCAGTGGGGGGCGGAAATAGCCGACCCGGGGCCGGAAATAGCCGGTCAGACCGGCTTTAGCCGGTCTGAGGGCCGGCTTTAGCCGGTCTGCCCAGATTTCGTCTCTGTTGCAACCCGGATTTTTGTCCGGCTATTTCTGGCCAGGGCCGGACTTTTTAGGCCGGCTATAGCCGGTGTTAAGTCCGGCTTTAGCCGGTCTAAATGGCTGTAACGGTCATATTTCGTGGGGAGGACCTATAAAAGGACCCCCTTCTTCCCCAAGGGCTGGTTGGTTGCTTTCTCTCTCTCCTCCATTGTTTTGACCTTCAAGAGCTTGCAATTCCTCTCTATCCCTCCCATATTTCTTGAATCTTGTTGAGGGATTTGAAAGAGAAGATCTAGATCTACAACTCCTCCAATCAATCTCTCCTCTAAGTGAGGGGAACATCGTGGGATCTAGATCTTGGAGTTCTTTGTGGATTTCTTTTGTTCTTCCTCTCATATCTCTCCATAGCATTAGTTGCTTTGGTAGGATTTGAGTGAGAAGGATTTGAGCACTTTGTGTGCTCTTGCCATTGCATAGGTTGCATCGGTTTGAGTTCTCCCCGGAGATTCGAATAAGTGAAAGTTTGTGAGCTTATTACTCTTGGGTTCTTGGAACCCTAGACGGCTTTGTGGCTTTGTGGAGCCTTGGTGGCTATCCTTGGGAGCCTCCAATTAAGTTGTGGATGCGTGCCCCAAGATTTGTGTAAAGGCCCGGTTCCGCCTTGAGGAACCCCTTAGTGGAAGAGTGAGCTAGGCCTTTGTGGCGCAAGCTCACACCGGAGAATAGGGTGAGGCCTTTGTGGCGTTGGTTAGGCCTTTGTGGCGATACCACACCCCTCCAACGAGACGTACTCCCTTTCAAGGGAGGAACTCGGGAATACATCATCGTCTCCGCGTGCCTCGGTTATTCCTATACCCGAGCTCTTTACTTGTGCACTTTACATTGTGATAGCCTTCGTGCTTGAAGTCATATATCTTGCTATCACCTTGTTACTTGTATTGCTTAGCATAAGTTGTTAGTGCACATAGGTGAACCTAGTTTATTTAGGTCTTGTGTGCTTGACAAAATAAACGCTAGTTTAATTCCGCTTTTGTTCAAGCCATTCGTAAAATTTGATATCGCCTATTCACCCCCCCTCTAGGCGACATCTGTGTCCTTTCAGTTTGAACACCCCATGAGTATTAAGTTGCGAACAACAGATTACTGCATTAAGCAAAGTGTGTAATGTAAAAAAACGAATGTCATTGGACATAAGAATGTTGTTTTCTCCCTAGTGGCAACAACACATCTACAACCTTAGAGGTTTCTGTCACTCCCCCAGATTAAATAGAGGCATGAACCCAACTATCGAGCAGAAATACCCCCTCTTGGAGTCACTAGTATCTACTTGGCCAAGATAGCTACTAACAATGGAGAGCATGCAAGATCATAAACAACATAGAGATAACATAAGATATATGATTCAGCACATCAACTCAACATAACACCAATATTCATCGGATCCCAACAAACACAACATGTAGAATTACACAAAGATGATCTCGATCATGTAAGGCAGCTCACGAGATCTAAACATGAAGCACATGGTGGAGAAGACAACCATCTAGCTACTGCTATGGACCCATAGTCCAAGGTAAACTACTCACTTATTGCGCCGGAGGCAAACATGGCGATGAAGAAGACCTCCGGTGGCGATTCCCCTCTCCGGCAGGGTGCCGGGAAGAGCTTCTGGACCCTCCCGATCTTGGGTCGACGATGGCGGTGGATTGCGATGTGTTTCAAGAAAATTGATCGGGTGTTTAGGTTTTTCCCATCGGGGGGTCTTTATAGGCGAAGGGGTAGCGTCAGAGGTGGACCAGGGCGGTCTCACACATAGGAGGCGCGGGCCAGGGGCTGGCCGCGCCATCGTATTGTGTGGCCGGCTCGTGGCCCCTCTCCGTCTCCTCTTTGGACGTCTGGAAGCTTTAGTAAATTTCTGGATGTTCGGCTTTTGTTTCGTCCAATTATGAGAATATTTTCTGTGTAACTTTTCTGAAACACAAAAATAGAAAAAAACAGGGAACTGGCACTGTGGCATCTTGTTAATAGGTTAGTTCCGGAAAATGCATAAAAACGCCATGAAGTTTAACAAAACACTAAGCAAATGGTGTAAGAACAAGTATGGATCATCAAAAATTATAGATACGTTTGAGACATATCAGTGGGCGGCGGCAGCTGAAGCGGGCGGCGCCGAGATCTAGATCTGTCCATGGTGGGGATTGGCGGAGGTAGGTTAGGGATAACATGTGAGGCCCACTTGCATAGAGAGAGAAAAAAGATTGGAGACGAGATCTAAAAAATGGATCTCTACTATATTAAATTGCTAGAGGTAGTGATTATTGGTTAGTCGTCCTACCCTCTCACGCGAAGAAAATTGCTGACGCTGAAAAAACCCAAAACGAGAGCAGAAGAAAACTCCCATCCCCACAAACGACCAAGCAAGACGAGAAGAAAACAAGTAGACAATCCAACCCACAATTCCCACAATCCCATGACCCATCCATCCGTTTTTGTGTCGTCGGAGTTCCCTATCGAACAGAAGATAGGAGGACCGGAGTGAACCCATGGCGGACATCCTAACGCGCCGCAAGGGACAACATGTCCGCTACATACTCCCCGCCTCCACGAACGCTCCCTTCCAATTTCCTCTAGGGGAAGACATTGCAGAGTGGGGGAGGATATGGCGCTGGAGGCGCTGAGGTCGTGGGGGACTTTCATGCCCCAGCCGAGCTCGCCTCTGCCACCTGTGGCGACTCTCTTGGTTGGCCTACTTATCCTTGTTGCGTGGTTTTGATCTGGCGGGAGCATGCTACCCAACCCGCCCGCTACTGGTGAAGGTCAGGGTTGGCACCGATGACGGCCACAAGCACATAACCATCTTCTTTGGCACCTAGACAGACACCGCCGTGGACCGTCGCCAAGGTTGTTGTTTGATCCGCCCCAATCCAAAAGCTTGCGTGATTTTTTTAGCATTGGTGCATGCCCCTTCTTTTCTTTCGGCCCAATTTGATTCATTTTGGCTATGATTTGGTGGTTGTAGGCTATGGCGATGGAGGTGAACGTGCGATCTATAGGAGAAAGTGGTGTTCGGAGTGGTGGATCTGGTAACTGTCATCCATCTGCATTTGGACCCAACTATCTGCGTTTGGAATTTTTAGAGGTTCTTGGATCACATGTAGGTTCTTGGATCACATGTAGAAACAGTGAGCTCTTGCCCTCTTGATTCATGTATTACTCAATTGATCATGTGAGCTCTCATCATTATGATTCATGGATTGTTGAATTGCCCACATGAACTTGCTGTTTTGATTTGTTGATTGCTAAACTGCCAATGAGAGCTATCATTGGTCCATAGATTGCTAAATCCGGTGCCTAGACAGACATCCCCGTGGACTGTCGCGAAGGTCATTGTTTGATCCGCCCCGATCCGAAAGCTTGCATGTTTTTTAGCATGAGTGCCCATCCCTTCTTTTCTCTCGGCCCGATTCGATTCAATTCGGCTATGATTTGGTTGTTGCAGGCTATGGCGACGGAGGTGAACACCCGATCGATAGGAGAAAGCAGTGTTCGGAGTGGTGGATCTGGTAACTGTCATCCATCTGCATTTTGACCCAGCTGTCTGCGTTTGTAATTTTGAGAGGTTCTTGGATCACATGTAGAAATGTTAGCTCTTGCCCTTTTGATTCGTGTATTACTCAATTGATCATGTCAGCTCTCGTCATTATGATTTATGGATTGCTGAATTGCCTACACGAGCTTGCTGTTTTGATTTGTTGATTGCTATACTGCCAATGCAAGTTGTCACTGGTTCATAGATTGCTAAATTGCCCCTTTCCTCGCTTGTCCCTTAACTCCCTGATGCTCATACCTACATTTTATTATAAAGCACAAGTTCTAAAGACATTTAAGACATTACTCATAAGCCTACTATGGTATGGGAAATGTCTATGTACTTTTGACCCACCGGTGGCTGATGACCCACAAGTATAGGGGATCGCAACCGTCTTCAAGGGAAGTAAAACCCAAATTTATTGATTCGACACAAGGGGAGCCAAAGAATATTTATAAGCCTTAACAGATGAGTTGTCAATTCAGCTGCACCTGGAAACAGACTTGCTCACAGCAGTTTATCAGTAGCAACCATTTTATAGTAGTGGCAGTAGTAAAATAGTAGCAGCAATAGTAAAATAAAGATAGTAGCCATATCAATATTAACAGTAGGATTAAATATTGTAGGTATAGGGATGGATGAACGGGCATTGCATGGACAAGATAATTCATGTAATAATCAAGACATGGGCAATTGCAGATAAATAATAATAAAGCATCCTAGTACTAAACAACCATAGGCATGTGTTTCGTATATAGTCGTACGTGCTCGCAATGAAAAACTTGCACAAGATCTTCTGTCCTACCAGCCCATTTGCAGCGGGGCCTCAAGGGAAACTACTGGTAATTAAGGTACTCCTTTTAATAGAGTACCGGAGCAAAGCATTAACACTCAGTGAACACATGTCATCCTCATATCACAGCCATCCCCTCCGGTTATCTCAATTGTTGTCACTTTGGGGCCTCGGGTTCCGGACAACGATATGTGTATACAACTTGTAGGTAAGACCAAAAACAACAATTATCATCATAAAACAATAACAAGTTCAGATTTGAGATCATGGCACTCGGGCCCAAATTGACAAGCATTAAGCACAACAGGTTGTAACAATGTCATAAGCACTAACAATGGATACTAGGCACCATGCCCTAACAATCTCATAGCAATTACATGAATGATCTCATCCAATCCCTACCATGCCCTTCGCCTACAGCGGGAATTACTCACACATGGATGGGGGAGTCATGGATGGTTGATGGAGAGACATCGGTGATGATGATGATGATCTTCTCCAAATCCCCGTCCCAGCAGGGTGCCAGAACGGAGTTTCTGGTTCCGAATCGTGGTTTCTGGTGGTGGCGGCGCAACGGAACTCTATCTGGGAAAAACGCCGAACCCCCGATCCTTTCAGGTCAGAAGGTATATGTAGGCGGAAGAAGGGGTCGAGGCGACGCCTGGGGCGGCCACACCACCCCCTGGCGTGGCCTGGCCTAGCCCGCGCCACCAGGTGGTGTGGGCCCCTCGTGCCCCCCCTCCGTCTCACACTCTGGCTCCGTGTGTCTTCTAGTAAAATAGGATTTTGTAGTATTTTCCAGGATTTTTCCTAAAAGTTGGATTTATGCACAAAAACAAGACACCAGGGCAATTCTGCTGAAAACATCGTTAGTCCATGTTAGTTGTATTCAAAACACACAAATTAGAGGAGAAACAACAGCAAAAGTGTTCGGGAAAGTAGATACGTTTTGGACGTATCAACTCCTCCCAAGCTTAGCTTATTGCTTATCCTCAAGCAATTCAGTTAACAACTGAGTGCGATAAAAGAAACTTTCATAAACACATTTGCTTCATGAGATGTATATATTCTCACTATATGATCAAGTACTCAGGTAGTTCATAATAAGAAGTATGCAACTAATGTTATCTCATAGTCATGCAAGCTATGAAAAGGTACCAACACACTAATAACAAGCAACATGAAACATAAGAAGCTACAAGATTGTAATGCTCATAATAAGATATGAAAGAGTGGCATCTCGCTTGCCTTTATTTGTGGAGCAAAACATAAATGCCAAGGCACCTCTGAAGTTCAAGAGAAGACTAGAAGTAGAAATATCAAAGATACAAGCATCAAAGTTATACCACAATTAACCGTGTTCTGGGACAAGAAAATTGCACTAAGAACGACAGCCATGCTCTTAAGAAGGTGCTTAAAGTTAGAAGATGAAGACTCAACATAAAGTAAAAGAAAGGCCCTTCGCAGAGGGAAGCAGGGATTTAACATGTGCTAGAGCTTTTCATTTGTAAAACAGAGAAAAAAATTGTTTTGAGAGGTGGTTGTTTCCTATCAACGACTGGCAATGGGGTTCTTGCTATCTTCCATACTAAATAAGTTGAGAGTGGTTCCGAGTTCTTTGAAAAATTGGCACATTGGTGCTCTTTTATAAAGCTTGGCACTCCTCCCTACTTTCTTTTCACAAACCATGGCTAACCGATTCCATCGGGTGCCCACCAACTTTCACATACCATGGATTTGTGCCTTTTTTATTTAGATTACAATGGTCTGACCAGCTCCCTTGCAAAGTTAATGACGAGCAGATGAAGCATGCAAGTCGAGGGGTACTTAATTCAATATGGAAGATAGCAATTCCGACCACTACGTCCTCATGAGCTAAAAACTGTGGCACAAAATGAGAAGTATTTTGAAGGTTTCGAAAGGTAGCACACGAAAATTTACTTGGAATGGTTTGAAATGCCATGCATAGGAATTTATAGTGGAATCTTTGAAATTACTTGGTTTTAAGGAGTTGGATGCACGAGAAGTATTCCCTCTCAGTACAAGTGAAGGCTAGCAAAAGACTGGGAAGCGACAATCGAGAGAGCAGTAACTGTCATAATCATGCATGTGACAAAAAAAATTAATATAGGCATAAAAATGATACAAGAACTCTGAGGCAAAGTAAATCATTGATTGCGGTGCGGTGTTGATGTAGATGACCGACCAGTTGGGACCCCAAGAGGAAGGTATGATGAGCACAACAACAAGTTTTTCCCTCAGAAAGAAACCAAGGTTTATCGAACCAGTAGGAAAATGCCAAACTTCAGAAGGTGATGCCTGCTAGCTTCGCGACAGCTCCAGACAATTTATAAGGCGCCTCGTCCAGGGCTTTGCTTTGCACCAGCAGTAACGTGGAACCTGCACACAACACAACCAAGTACTTTGCTCCCAACTTACGATGAGGTTGTCAATCTCACCAGTTTGCTGTAAACAAAGGATTGAGCGTATCGAGTGGAAAGCAATAGTAGTATGCGAGAAAGTAAACAGTGCGAGTAAAAGTAAACAGTAATAGCAATGTAAAGGAAATTGGACCGGGGTCCACATTTCACTAGTGGTGTCTCTCCATAAGATAAATAACAACATGCTGGGTAACAAATTACAGTTGGGCAATTGATAGAATAAAGATAACATGCATATGTCACAAGGATCACTATGAGATTTACTCTGGGCATTACAACAAAATACATAGACCGCCATCCAACTGCATCTATGACTAATAATCCACTCACGGGGATATCGTCCGAACACCCCTCGAGTATTAAGTTGCGAACAACAGATAACTACATTAAGCAAAGTGTGTAATGTAAACAAAACGAATGTCCTTGGACACAAGAATGTTGTTTTCTCCCTAGTGGTAACAGCACATCTACAACCTTAGAGGTTTCTGTCACTCCCCCAGATTAAATAGAGGCATGAACCCAACTATTGAGCATAAATACCCCCTCTTGGAGTCACTAGTATCTACTTGGCCAAGATAGCTACTAACAACGGAGAGCATGCAAGATCATAAACAACATAGAAATAACATAAGATAATATTCAGCACATCAACTTAACATAACACTAATATTCATCGGATCCCAACAAACACAACATGTAGAATTACACAAAGATGATCTCGATCATGTAAGGCATCTCACGAGATCTAAACATGAAGCACATGGTGGAGAAGACAACCATCTAGCTACTGCTATGGACCCATAGTCCAAGGTAGACTACCCACTCATCACGCCGGAGGCAAGCATGGCGATGAAGAAGACCTCCGGTGGCGATTCCCCTCTCCGGCAGGGTGCCGGGAAGAGCTTGTGGACCCTCCCGATCTCGGGTCGACGACGGCGGTGGATCACGATGTGTTTCTGGAAAATTGATCGGGTCTTTAGGTTTTTTCCGTCGGGGGGTCTTTATAGGCGAAGGGGCAGCATCAGAGGTGGGCCAGGGTGGCCTCACCCATAGGGGGCGTGGGCCAGGGGCTGGCCGCGCTGCCCTATGGTGTGTCCAGCCTGTGGCCCCCCTCCGTCTCCTCTTCGGACTTCTGGAAGCTTCGGTAAATATTAGGAGATTTGGCTTTTGTTTCGTCCAATTCTGAGAATATTTCCTGTGTAACTTTTCTAAAACACAAAAACAGCAGAAAACAAGAACTGGCACTATGGCATCTTGTTAATAGGTTAGTTCTGGAAAATGCATAAAAATGTCACGAAGTATAACAAAACACTAAGCAAATGCTGTAAGAACAAGGATGGAGCATAAAAAATTATAGATACGTTTGAGACGTATCAAGCATTCCCAAGCTTAACTCCTGCTCGTCCTCGAGTAGGTAAGTGATAACAAAAGAATAATTTTTTAGGTGACATGCACCAACACAATTTTGATCATCTATGTAAGCGTTGAGTGCTGGGATCAAAAGAACTTAAAACATGGGCATGAAAGACATAATCTTGATAGAAGAAACTTAGCAACCATGTTATAACATGAAAAAGAACACAAATGAAAGATCATGAAAAATGAAACAATGAAAGTCAAACGTGTGTTCAAATCATATGGAAAAACATAGCAAATAGTTTTCAGCTTGTCCTTCATGGAATAGCAAAACATAAATGCATAGGACACCTTCAAGTTTAAGAGGGCGACTAGATACAAATAATTTATGAACAAGTGAAACCAAAATCATGAATCAATCAATGATAAACTTTGGGACTATGCACATTAAACTCAGAATGACAACTATACTCTCTTAGACGGTGCATAAAGGTAGAAGGTGGTGACTCAACATAAAAGTAAAAGAAAGGCCCTTCGCAGAGGGAAGCAGTGATTGCGAGTTTTATAAACCTTCAAAAAATTTGGTACTTACTAGCTTTGAGCTCTCATTGCCCCCATCATAGGCATCTTGAATGGTTAAAGTTAATGCGAGTACGATTATGAAGCATATGCTTGAGAAATCATAAGTTGAAAACCTCGTGTCCCATGAAGTATGAATACCCAAACCTCATGCTACTCGACTTAGAGTCCCAAGCAAGCTCTTGTCATTGTAAGTATACACGTATCATCGAGAACCGCCAACGGGGTACCTCCGTACCCGATGACATGGAACAAGCCCACATCAAAATGATAGGACAAACAGACAATGAACACCTCAGCATCTCTTTTATTTACCATTGGTATAGCTTTTTATTTTGAGATGCATCGTCGAATGTTCACTATGAGCATGCTGTAAAGTTTCACCATGAATTATGCATGGCTTAGATTAGCGGCCCAGGCATTTCTCTAACACGTATAGAAACTCCATGATCCCGCAAGATTCCCAACTTATTTCACATTGCAAGTATCCATAAACAAAAGATCACGATGTCAACTCAAATAAGAAGTGCAATGTTGAAAGCTTGCCCCATGACGGCATGGCTAGGCTAATTTCCAACTTACAACTTTCAAGCATAACAACTCAACATAAGAGAGCCACAATGTCAAAATTTTAAAAACGAGAAAAATAAAGTGTGCCATCAGGTTCGTGAGAGCTTTACTGACCAATTTTCGAATAACACCAAAAGAGTTTAATTTGAAGGATAGATAAAAGCAAGTCAAATGTACTTTGGAATAGCAAATTGCTAATAGGTATGTATGGTGGACACATTGGAATAACTTGGTTTTTGGGAGTTGGACGCACGAGTAGAGCTCATACTCAGTACAAAATGAGGGCTAGCAAAAGACTGGGAGCGACCAACTAAGAGAGCAATAACGGCCATAATCATGCATAGCGACAAAACATCATTAAGAGAAGCATAAAATGGCATCAAAAGTCAAAAACTAAATGTTCATAGAGGCTTATGGTGACTTTGTATGAGTCAAACATGTTGTAAGTATGCGCCAAGTCAACCCAAATAAAGCATCAAGGGGAAAACCAAATTAATGCTTCCAAATAATAAAAACAACGCATGATTTTTTTAAAGGCTCATTAAGCAATCTCAGTCATTTGAGACAAGTCATGCTACAGCAAAACCACTAAGCATACTATCAAAACAACATCAAGCACAACATGCAAAAGTCTAAGCCGCAGTCTAAACAAGCTCCTTTTTGTACCACTTTTTTGCATGAAACTTTTTCTCTTTTCCAACACCATTTGAACCTTTTTGAAACAACTCTTTTAATGAATACCAACATGGACCAGAGGTCAAAATACACCTTGATATAAATATATAACAAGATCTGAACAAAAATCAAGGCAAAAAACAAAAGCTAAATATAGTTCTAGAAAAAGAGAACACTCGTTGAACGATAAGAGTGAAAAACAGGGTGTTCTTGGCAAATGAAAAGCAAGGCAACTTCTCCAAAAGAAATTTGTTGGGGTCCAACCATTTATTGCAGCAAACAAAACTAAACAAAACTGAAAACTAAAGTAAAGATGCTCCAAGAAAAACGCATAGTGCATGAAACAATAAAAATATAGTGTTTTAAAAGGTGACCTGATTTTTGCCGATGAAGAAGGGGTGCCTCGGGGGCATCCCCAAGCTTTGACGCTTGTACCTCTTGGATATTTCTTGGGGTGACATGGGAATCCCCAAGCTTGAGCTTTTGTCCATTCTTCAACTCATCTCATCATTCTCCAATCCCTACACTTGAAAACTTCCTTCATAGAAAACTCAACACAATTCTTTTAGCAACATTAGTGTAAGCATAATGATGAATCAACCCTTTTGGGTTCAGATTTCAACTCAAAACCACCACATATAAAGCATATACTACTGTAGCAACTTCCCCAAAAGTTCCGTGATCAAAAGAACTCAAAAAGAAAGCGATCGAGAGGCAAACACAAATTATGGCAGAAATCTGTCAAAACAGAACAACTGACAAATGTCGATTTTTTCGAAGGTTTTCTGTTGCTCAAATCAAAAAGAGTAAAACTAATGAAAGTTTGGATATAACCTGGGGCATATGCACAAGAAATCGCAGGTGAAAAAGATATTCTGAGAATTTTCACGAATTTTATGGTGCAGCACCGAAATCTGTTTCAGGACAGCAACTTCCCCAAATCTTTCCTCACTCAAATTAGAGGTTTCTCTTGGCACAACAACGAAATAAAAAGGATAAGGAGCGGTTATTACAGTAGTAATAACTTCCAAGACTCAAATAAAAGAAAAAGAACTGAAAGTAAAACAATGGGTTATCTCCCAAGAGTGCTTTTCTTTTTCCCCGGCAACGGCGCCAGAAAAAGGCTTGATTGCGGTGCGGTGTTGATGTAGATGACCGACCAGTTGGGACCCCAAGAGGAAGGTATGATGAGCACAGCAGCAAGTTTTTCCCTCAGAAAAAAACCAATCTTTTTTGAACCAGTAGGAAAAAGCCAAACTTCAGAAGGTGATGCCTGCTAGCTTCGCGACAGCTCTGGACAATTTATAAGGCGCCTCGTCCAGGGCTTTGCTTTGCACCAGTAGTAACGTGGAACCTACACACAACGCAACCAAGTACTTTGCTCCCAACTTACGATGAGGTTGTCAATCTCACCAGTTTGCTGTAAACAAATGATTAAGCGTATCGAGTGGAAAGCAATAGTAGTATGCGAGAAAGTAAACAGTGCGAGTAAAAGTAAACAATAATAGCAATGTAAAGGAAATTGGACCGGGGTCCATAGTTCACTAGTGGTGTCTCTCCATAAGATAAATAACAACATGCTGGGTAAACAAATTACAGTTGGGCAATTGATAGAATAAAGATAACGTGCATATGTCACAAGGATCACTATGAGATTTACTCTGGGCATTACAACAAAATACATAGACCGCCATCCAACTGCATCTATGACTAATAATCCACTCGCGGGGATATCGTCCGAACACCCCTCGAGTATTAAGTTGCGAACAACAGATAACTGCATTAAGCAAAGTGTGTAATGTAAACAAAACGAATGTCCTTGGACACAAGAATGTTGTTTTCTCCCTAGTGGCAACATCACATCTACAACCTTAGAGGTTTCTGTCACTCCCCCAGATTAAATAGAGGCATGAACCCAACTATCGAGCATAAATACCCCCTCTTGGAGTCACTAGTATCTACTTGGCTAAGATAGCTACTAACAACGGAGAGCATGCAAGAGCATAAACAACATAGAGATAACATAAGATAATATTCAGCACATCAACTTAACATAACACCAATATTCATCGGATCCCAACAAACACAACATGTAGAATTACACAAAGATGATCTCGATCATGTAAGATAGCTCACGAGATCTAAACATGAAGCACATGGTGGAGAAGACAACCATCTAGCTACTGCTATGGACCCATAGTCCAAGGTAGACTACTCACTCATCACGCCGGAGGCAAGCATGGCGATGAAGAAGACCTCCGATGGCGATTCCCCTCTCCGGCAGGGTGCCGGGAAGAGCTTCTGGACCCTCTCGATCTCGGGTCGACGATGGCGGTGGATCGCAATGTCTTTCTGGAAAATTGATCGGGTCTTTAGGTTTTTCCCGTCGGGGGGTCTTTATAGGCGAAGGGGCAGAGTCAGAGGTGGGCCAGGGTGGCCTCACCCATAGGGGGTGCGGGCCGGGGGCTGGCCGTGCCGGTCTATGGTGTGGCCAGCCCGTGGCCCCCCTCCATCTCATCTTCGGACTTCTGGAAGCTTCGGTAAATATTAGGAGGTTCGGCTTTTGTTTCGTCCAATTCCAAGAATATTTCTTGTGTAACTTTTCTGAAACACAAAAACAGCAGAAAATAGGGAACTGGCACTGTGGCATCTTGTTAATAGGTTAGTTCCGGAAAATGCATAAAAATGCCACAAAGTGTAACAAAACACTAAGCAAATGGTGTAAGAACAAGCATGAAGCATCAAAAATTATAGATACGTTTGAGACGTATCAATCATCTTATATTTACTAATTGGAGGCACCGTAGAAGCCTCCACGTTAATTCTAGAAAACACATAATGATAACCTTTGGATCTGATTTCTACGTCCAGGATCACACAAAAAATTGTGGAGTTGAATCGGGAGTCCCGGGAGCATACTAATCTCTTCAGCCGTGGAAAATCCTACCCACTTTGTTTGGGTCCAATACGGCACCTACAATTAAAATACCAAACAATTCATAGAGGCATAAGCTTATCCAATCGTTGCCACAATACATCTCATAGGACGCCCAAATATACAGGATCGCAACTAATTCATACATATATTTGAAGTCGTGGCGACAGAAGCTTGATGCGGCAATACGTATGATTGCCATGAGGGTTGTGATTAAATTTCGAGTTCCCATGTAATGCGTGCAACCTCCAGGCAGCACGACATTTGACCGGCGCGAGGGCTGCGATTGAATTTTGAGTTCATAAAATTTCGTGATGGGTTGTTCGTCGCCTCAGTAATACACATCAAGCATGGATCAAGGGTGCACCAATATTATCTACTCATGGAAAGTGCTATTTCCATACGGCTGGTATGAATCATGAGCTGAAGTTGACCTTCCTTTCTTATTTTGACGAATCGAGGAGTTCCAGAGCATGGATGTGTACACGCTGGCGGTGGTTGGGCATGGACTGCAAGCTTGACTAGAGACAGTTGAAAGCAGGCTCTACAGGGAAGCACATGCTGCTGGAAGAAACAGCATCGTGGAGTGGCTATAGAAAAGAATGTCACTATATGTGCATCGCTCTACTGTACAAACATCTCCCTCCCTCTATCCATTGGATTGTACTAAGCCTCCGTGAATCATATCTTGCCAATGACCTACAAGTTTTTCTTATCATGTAATAGGAAGTATATCTTACTAACGATACATACATCAACAAAGATACATTCAGTGTGTGCTCGACGTATGGCGCCGCAACCTTGACTACTTTTATTCATAGTGCGTAGGCACACCGATTCACAATATAAATTGTGAGCTACTGATAACATGTTCCTAGACAGAACATACAAGCATCAGTCCGAGTTATGCATTTGTCGAATTGTCGTATTACCTTCGTCCGTAAAAATATTTCACAAATATAAAAATTATGCTATAATTTTCCATCAAATATTCAGATGAAAACTGATAGCCAAAGTTGAATATACTAGAGAGTAGAGACTGTCTCCATGCACGAAACATCTTCTTAACGATGGAGTATGCCATATTAACGGCCATAGATATATATCAATATGTGACAAAATAAACATTGAACAAATTCTAATTATAAAAGTTAGTCATTTGAAGCAAAAATTATGTGAAGCATACGAGGTTGCCAGAATGTGAAATCCTATACATGTAAAACCATTTAATCATGACTGATTAAATGCATATGATCATATAACAAGCTAAAACTTCTATCTATTTTAATACCAACACATTATAAAATTATTATCTTCATGTGTTTTCACAAGTTTTTTTTTGAGGGAATGTGTTTTATAAGTTTAATGTTTCTATGATAAATATCTTATTACTATTACTACCTTGCCTGTGCAAGGTGCACGGGTTGATGACTAGTGAAGGCTTAATTGACTTTTGTTCAGTCATATGCATGCTTGAGCATGTGCCAAGTCGATTCAAATGAAACTTTTCAGAGGAGGATACCGCAATGCCATACCGTTTTATGAATAGAACAATGCAAGCAAACATCTATATGACATGCTACAAACTATTAGTAAATTGGAACTAATCATATGAGAGCAAGAACTACCAAGCATCCATTAAATAACATATACCTCACACGAACAAACTAAGCACGTTCATATAAATGAGTATATGTACAAAAATGAAAACAAATAGAGTTCATACCAGCCTCTCACCACATCTCGAGTTGTCATAAGTTGTCATTATTGCCTTTCACTTGTGTGGCTTGAATAATATGAAGTGATAACCAAGCTCCAATGGAGTCACGAGAGACTGAACTCTGTAGCAAACTTTACAAAACTGGAAAAAAACAACAAATATTTTTGGGTTTTCGAATTTTAAAACAAGAACAGAAGGAAACCGCAAACAAAGCAATTTTTTTTGAATTTTTCAAATATCAAACCGAAAATAGAAGATGAAGCAAACCAATACTAGAAAACTAAAGAAGCAAACAAAAAGAAATAACATAAATATTTTTGGTCTTTTTGTGTTTTGGAAAGTAGAAACAAAAACAAGAACGACAAAGAAAAAGAAGGAAAGCGAAACATGGATATACAAAGTCCTGACATAATATGATGTATAGATGAGTGAATTGTCGGCGTACCTCCTCCAAAGCTTAGGCTTTTGGACTAAGTGGAGATCAATCCCAACGCTGGTAATCGCGCCATACTGGTGGGTCATCACTGGCATGATCGTAATCAGGCTCTTGTGAAGATGAAGCAGAAGGGCCATAATCAAAACAAGACTGCTGGTATGGGAACTCCCAAGTGCTGGAGGGCTAGACAGAATTATCTTCAGTCCCCTCTCCATCCGCGTGTGCGTGCTGAGGGTGCTCCTCCACATATGCGTCAAGCTCATCCTCCGTGAGTGACCATCCACTCCTGCCATCAAGGTTAAACAAAAGAGGTAGAGGCAAATGGACTGATCGATCAGACTTAACTACTTTCCAGCCTGATTTCTTGAAGAAGGTTATCTCATAAGACAAGTTGCCCAACCAAGCCTGAGAAGAAACAAACTTGTGTTGTATCATAGAATTAAGATCAAGCCTTTCTATGGGGAACTGAATGTCTAAATCATGCAGTACTACACCATGCAAAGCTAATAAACGAGAGGCAATAAGACCTCCACAAACTCCCCCTTTCTCGCGGTTAGCAGCAAGACGGAAAGCTAACAAAGCACCCAAATTATAAGTCCTATCCTGTCTCAAAGCAGCTGAAATAAAAGCTAAATCATGAGAGGGTAACTTGTTTGCAGTCTTCCTAGCAAGAACACACTTTGCAAAAAAAATAGGCAAAATATCGAATAGATGGGAAATGAATACTCCGAATTTTACCACTCTCCTCTGAGAAGCTTCTCCCTTGGCAAATCTCTTCATACAAGTCCATCAATGGTCCAAGTCGCTCCTTTATCTTTCTGGGCGATCCCCACTGTGGCACTCTTATGGCTACATAGAAAACATCAAAGGGCAAGTCCACAGATTTATTGTAAATTTTGTAATGAATCATGGGGTTAGGCATAGACCAACTGAATCTAAAATCCTACACCAGAGACATAGTTAGTTTCACATATTGGTGAGGTTCACCATCAACAAAATGTTCCAAACCTGTATTAGAGATTAGAGTTTGGAAGTCCTGCAGAATCCTAGCAGCACTCATGAATTCTAAGCATGGATAAATTGAGGGGAAGACTCCCTCTTCATGGTGGACTTTCATGACTTCATGCACCTCTAATTCTTGTTGAATGAGTTGATATTCATTCTCCTCCATTTCTGAAATTTTTAAGTCAATCTCATAATAAAAAAAGATTTTGAGACAAACAAATGAAGGAGACTACTATAAGGAGTTGCAAGAGGGCTAACATGCATCAACATAACTTATCTAAGCAATAGAAAAAGCATGCAAACTCATTTAACCTATCACCTATAGTGCTAAAATACTCAAGAAATACTCCACTAAACAAAATTCCACTTGGAATATCGAAGGAGTCACATACCGGAGAACAAATGCTCCAAATCTCAGCAGCAAAGATGGGCTGAGTGATAGTGCTTTTTAGGCACCTAGTTGGAAACCCCAAGAGGAAGGTATGATGAGCACAGCAGCAAGTCTTCCCTCAGTATGAAACCGAGGTTTACCAAACCAGTAGGAGAAAGAACCAACTTCTGAAGGTTGATGCTCGCTAGCTTCGCGACGGCTCCAGACAATTTATATATGGCGCCTTATCTGGGGCGTAGCTTTGCACCAGCAGCAACGTGGAACCTGCACACAATACAACCAAAGTACTTTGCCCCAACTTACAGTGAGGTTGTCAATATCACCGGTTTGCTGTAAACAAAGGATTAAACATGTAGTGTGGTAAAAGATAGTAGTTTGCAAGAAAGTAAATAAAGCGAGTAAATAGTAAATGGTAATATGAATGTAAAAGAATGGGCCGGGCTCCACAGTTCAATAGAGGTGTCTCTCCATAAGATAGATAACATGCTGGGTAAACAAATTACAGTTGGGAAATTGACAGAATAAAGTAAGCATACAAATGTCATGAGGATCACTATGAGATTCACTTGGGCATTACAACATAATACATAGACCGTAATCAAACTACATCTATGACTAATAATCCACCCATCGGATATCATCCGAACAACCGTTGGGTATTAAGTTGCAAGCAATAGATTATCGCCTTAAGCAAAGTGTGTAATGTAAACAATACAAATGTCCTTGAACACAAGATTGTTGTTTTCTCCCTAGTAGCAACAGCACATCTACAACTTTAGAGGTTGTTGTCACTCCCCCAAGTTACCAGAGGCATGAACCCACTATCGAGCATAAATACTCCCTCTTGGAGTCACTAGCATCTACTCGGCCAAGATATCTACTAGCAACAGAGAGAATGCAAGATCATAAACAACATAGAGATGATAAATCAATAAATCAACTTGACAAAGTATTCAATATTCATTGGATCCCAACAAACACAACATGTAGAATTACATAACGATGATCTTGATCATGATAGGCAGCTCACAAGATCTAAACATGAAGCACATGGAGGAGAAGACATCCATCTAGCTACTGCTATGGACCCATAGTCCAAGGTAGACTACTCACACATCACTCCGGAGGCAGGCATGGTGATGAAGAAGGCCTCCGGTGGTGATTCCCCTCTCCGGCAGGGTGCCGGGAAGAGTTTCTGGACCCTCCCGATCTCACGTCGACGACGGCGGTGGCTTGCAGTATGTTTTCTAGAAAATTGATCGTGTCCTTAGGGTTTTCTCGTCGAGGAGAATATATAGGTAGAAGGGCGGCGTCAAGAGGTGGGCCAGGTGGCCCCACCACCTGGTGGCGTGGCCAGGGGCTAGGCCGCGCCGCCCTATGGTGTGGCTGGCCCCTGGCTCCCCTCCGTCTCTGCTTTGGACTCCGTCTCGTATCAGGAAAAATAGGAACTTCGGCTTTTGTTTTGTCCAATTCCGAGAATATTTCCTATGTAACTTTTCTGAAACACAAAAACAAAAGAAAGCAGGGAACTGGCACTGTGGCATCTTGTTAATACGTTAGTTCCGGAAAATGCATAAAAACGCCACAAAGTGTAACAAAACACAAAGGAAATGGTGCATAAACAAGCATGGAGCATAAAAATTATAGATACGTTTGAGACGTATCACTGAGCAAGGAGATCGAAAATCACGAGCAAGAACAGCAGGAACTCGGGTTTGAACAATGGAGTGGAGATATTTCAGGAGAGAGAGTGAAATGGCTGGTGGAGAGGTAAGTGGAGGGCCAGGGGGCCCCACACCATGCCACGACGCGGCCTAGCCCTGGCCGCGCCACCATGTGGTGTGGTGGCATGGTGGGTCCCCCTGGGGTGTCCCAGGTGCCTCTCTGCCCCAAAATTGACATAAAAATTTAAAAAGAATTTTCCGAAATTTTTCAAGAAACTTTATTTTCGAGGATTTTCAGAAATTGACAAAAGATTAAAAACTCGGGAAAACGAATATGGAACGATAGAAAGCAAATCCAAACCAAGTCTACAACAGCTCTAAGATATTCTAATATGCAACTAAACAGCGAAAACAAAAATGACCGAGGTGGAAACATGAGTAAACAAAAGTAAATGCAGTGAAAACATAGTTTCATTCATTCAAAAACCGCTTTGTTAACAAGGTTGATCAAGTCTTGTTACCAAACCAATCTTCTATGAAACAAAACCTTGCATTTCACTAAATGATTATGTTACCTCGACCTTGATAGGCATAGTCCCAACCATACAATTTTATATTCTTCCTTGGGCTTTAGCCTTGAACAATAAATTTCTCCAACTTTGATGGTCTCAACATTTTTAATTGAATTTAGACCATATTTTCTATCAATCTTGTTGGAAAATAAACTGTGTGCTCGTTATCATTAACATTAAAAGTTACTTTCTCTTGGTTGCAATCAATAAAAGTACCTGTAGTGTTTAGAAAAGGTCTTCCAAGAATAGTAGACATATTATCATCTTCAGGCATTTCCAACACAACAAAGTCAGTTAATATCAAACAATTGTTAGCCACTTGAACAGGAACATCCTCACATATACCAATAGGAATAGTAGTAGACTTATCAGCCATTTGCAAAGATATATCAGTTGATATCAATTTTTCTAGATCAAGTCTCTTATAGAGAGAAAAAGGCATGACACTAACTTCGGCTCCCAAATCACACAAAGCAGTTCTAACATAGTTATTTTTAATAGAGCAAGGAATAGTTGGTATACCTGGATCTCCAAGCTTCTCGGGAACCTTGCCATCGAAAGAATAATTAGCAAGTAAAGTGGAAATTTCCTCACTAGGAATTTTACTTTTGTTAGAAACAATATCCTTCATATACTTTGAATAAGGAGGCATTTTAATAGCTTCAGTCAAAGGAATTTGCAAAAACAAAGGTTTCATCCATTCACAAAACCTGTTATAGTGTTATTCTTCCTTGGATTTGTGTTTCTTACCAGGAAAAGGCATTGGTTTTTGCACCCAAGGTTCTCTCTCACTACCATGTTTATTGGCAATGAAATCTTCCTTGGTGTACTTTGCATTCTTAGCAAGCTTTTCTGGTTCCTCCTCAACTTCTTCTTTATCAGAAGCATTACCACTTTCAGTTTTAGCATCAGAAATGGAAACACTATTAGGATCCTTACCTATTTCGGAAGATTCTGCAACTGTTTTATGCTTCTTCTTCTTCTTCTTCTTCTTCTTCTTTTTCTTGGAAAGAGTACCATTACCTGTAACACGTTGAGAATCCTGCTCGATCCTCTTAGGATGTCCTTCAGGATATAAAGGATCCTGAGTAGAAGCACCAATTCTAGTGCTTATTTCACAAGCATGTTTTTCTCTAGAAGCATTAACTAGCAAACTTTTTGCACCTTAGTAAGCTGATCAATTTGAGTCTGAACTATTTGAAAATGTTTAACAAGCATCTTAACATCATTGGAGGTTCTCTCCATAATATCCTGCAACTTATTAATAGCTCTAGAGTTCTCCAACAAATGATTCTGCACCCTCTTATTAAAGTTATCTTGCTTAACAATAAAATTATCAAACTCATCTAAGCATTGATCAGGAGGTTTAGAGTAAGGAATATCTCTATTATCAAAGTGTTGGAGAGAGTGTACCTCAATAGTGGAGGAGCGAGGGATTGGCTTACATAGTTCTTCTGTAGGTGGTAGATTCTTCACATCTTCAGATTTAATACCCTTCTCCTTAAAAGATTTCTTGGCTTCTCTCATCACTTCATCATTTAATTCAATCATTCCTCTCTTCTTTGGTGTTGGCGCGGGTGTTGGCTCAGCCATAGTCCAATCATCATAATTCCGGCTTATTTTAGCCATTAATTCTTTAGCTTCAGCTGGAGTTCTTTTCCTGAAAACACAACCAGCACAACTATCCAGGCATGTCTTAGATTCAACAGTTAGTCCATTAAAAAATATATCAAGGAGTTCATTTTTAGACAATGGCTCTCCAGGCAGTGCTCTAATTAAAGAACAAAACCTTGCCCATGATCCAGGCAGTTTCTCTCCTTTTACCTGCTCAAAGCCAAAGATTTTCTGCAAAGCAGCATGTTGAGCACTAGCAGAGAAATATTTCTGAAAGAAAGCATTAACCAAAGCAATAGGACTATCAATAGATCCAGGAGACAAATTATGAAACCAAGCTTTAGCTGCACCTTTCAATGAAAAAGGGAAAATCTTAGCAACAAAGTAAGTACGTAGCTTAGTATCATCAGACAACAAGTTACTCAAAGCAGAGAGCTCATTCATATTTCCCATAGCACTTTCATTTTCAGTACCACAAAAAGGTTCTTTCTCAACAATAGATATGTAAGATAAATCCATAGAGAAATCATAATCTTTATCACTAATGTTTATGGGAGACGCAGCAAACTTAGCATCAGGAGATAACTTATATCTAACAGCGCGTCTTGCAAGAAGATCTCTAATAGCACCAGCATCACTAGAAGCATTAAATTCATTAATAAAATCATCATTGAGCTCAATATATGCTTCCTCAAAATCATCACGAGGACATTCTCTAGACTCAGGTGAACTAACAGGTGTAACAACAGTGTTTCCCATTTGCTTAGTCCTAGAAATTGTAGCATCTAAGAAGGAACCTAACGAACCACTCTCATCAAGCACAGTAGAAGCATCATCAAAATTATCAGAAGCATTTTCAAACTCAGCAGAAGTAGTAGTATGTGCATGTGGTGGTGTAAGCAACTTACTCATCACGGATGGTGAATCAAGAGCAACATAGGTGTTCAGAGTTGTACCTCTACTTGTAGTGGATGGCAATATAGGAACTTTTCCATCACGAGGTTTACCCATGATGAATGGATTGCAGCGAACAATATGAATTCCAAGTGAACTTACAAATAAAGCTATGGTCCCCGGCAACGGCGCCAGAAAATTGTCTTGATGACCCACAAGTATAGGGGATCGCAACAGTCTTCGAGGGAAGTAAAACCCCAAATTTATTGATTTGACATAAGGGGAGCCAAAGAATATTTATAAGCCTTAATAGATGAGTTGTCAATTCAGTTGCACCTAGAAATAGACTTGCTCACAGCAGTTTATCAATAGCAACAGTTTTATAGTAGTGGCAGTAGTAAAATAGTAGCAGCAATAGTAAAATAAAGACAGTAGCGGTATCAGTAGTAAATAGTAGGATTAAATATTGTAGGCATAGGGATGGATGAACAGGCGTTGCATGGACAAGATAATTCATGTAATAATCAAGACATGGGCAATTGCAGATAAATAATGATAAAGCATCCTAGTACTAAACAACCATAGGCATGTGTTCCGTATATAGTTGTACGTGCTCGCAATGAGAAAGTTGCACAACATCTTCTATCCTGCCAGCCCGTTTGCAGCGGGGCCTCAGGGGAAACTACTGGTAATTAAGGTACTCCTTTTAGTAGAGTACCGGAGCAAAGCATTAACACTCAGTGAACACATGTGATCCTCACATCGCAGCCATCCCCTCCGGTTATCCCAATTGTTGTCACTTTGGTGCCTCGGATTCCGGACAACGATATGTGTATACAACTTGCAGGTAAGACCAAAAACAACAATTATCATCATAAAACAATAACAAGTTCAGATCTGAGATCATGGCACTCGGGCCCAAAGTGACAAGCATTAAGAACAACAATTTGCAACAATGTCATAAGCACTAACAATGGATACTAGGCACCATGCCCTAACAATCTCATAGCAATTACATGAATGATCTCATACAATCCCTACCGTCCCCTTCGCCTACAGCGGGAATTACTCACAGATGGATGGGGGAGTCATGGATGGTTGATGGAGAGACGTCGGTGATGATGATGATGATCTCCTCCGAATCCCCGTCCCGGCAGGGTGCCAGAATGGAGTTTTTGGTTTCGAATTGCGGTTTCTGGTGGTGGCGACGTAGCGGAACTCTATCTGGGAAAAACACCGAACCCCCGATCCATTCAGGTCAGAAGGTATATGTAGGTGGAAGGAGGGGTCGAGGCGACGCCTAGGGCGGCCACACCACCCCCTGGCGCGGCCTAGCCTGGCCCGCGCCACCAGGTGGTGTGGGCCCCTCGTGGCCCCCTCCGTCTCGTACTCTGGCTCCGTGTGTCTTCTGGTAAAATAGGATTTTTGCAGTATTTTCCGGGATTTTTCCTGAAAGTTGGATTTCTGCACAAAAACAAGACACCAGGGCAATTCTGCTAAAAACAGCATTAGTCCGTATTATTTGTATTCAAAATACACAAATTAGAGGAGAAACAACAACAAAAGTGTTAGGGAAAGTAGATACGTTTTGGACGTATCAGTGGCCATTACAGTCGGCAAAGCCATTCATTAGTATAATAACTGGTATTATCTGCAGCAAATTGTTATTATGAAAATGGTAGGTTTACTTTTGTGCAAATTCTACTAAACAATGCAATGTTGTCAAATGGCTTGTTGTTTTTTGTAAAAGTAAGTAACCAACTTCAATAAAATTGTTTCTTTTGTGAGTTATACATATTTAGCTATGTAGTCTGATCCTTTTGTCATAGATTATACAAATTGTTCGGTGAGGTTTGTGAAATTTGCAGGGTTAACAGTTGTGTCACTACTGTCTTATGGAGTATTGTTTTCTTTTTGTACTAGAATAGAGCAAGGACAAGGAAGTTTGGCTTAAAGATTTTTTTTTGTATTTTGCCTTGATAATAGGCTATACAAGATTGAATATGAGATGTGCGTATGTTGAAGAAGGTCTGTATCTGGTATCCTAAAAGGAAAGAACCGCCTCTAGCCAGAACTCATCCTCTGGCACGAGCTCTGCCTCCATCCCGGATTCCTTTTCTTGCCGTGTGCCTTTGTTCACGTTCTTTATCCAAAGGTCATTTTCTATGGAGATTGGATTTTGCAAATTTGGTAGGGATGATTTCAGATTGGCTAGGGATGTGTTGTGGTTCAGATAGGCTAGGGAGGGTTTAGGGATCATGAGTCATGAATTCATGTTAATTTCTATGAGAACGTGATAATCTCTATGATATTAAATTGCTAGAGGTGATGATTGTTGGTACGTCGTCCTACCCTCCCATGCAAAGAAAATTGTTGGCGCTAAAAAAACCAGAATGAGAGGAGAAGAAAACCCCCGTCCCCACAAACGACAGAGCGAGAGGAGAAAAAAACAAGTACACAATCCAACCATGACTCCCACAATCCCATGACCCATCCATCTGTTTTTGTTTCGTCGGAGTTCCCGATCGAATAAAAGAGAGGAGGACCGGAGTGAACCCATGGCGGGCATCCTAACGCGCCGCAGGGGACAACATGTCCGCTCCGTACTCTCCATCTCCACTAGCGCCCCTTCCAATTTCTTCTGGGGGCACACATTGTGGAGTGGGGGGAGGATATGCACTGTAGGCGTTGAGGTCGTGGGGGACTTTCATGCTCCCGATCGAGCTTACCTCTGCCATCGGTAGTGACTCTCCTGGTCGGCCTGCTTATCCTTATCGTGTGGTTTTGATCCGGCGGGAGCGTGCTGCCAAACCCTCCCGCTACTAGTGAAGGTCAGGGTTAGCGCCGATGACGGACACAATCATGTAACCATCTTATTTGGCGCCTAGACAGACACCGCCATGGACCGTCTCCAAGGTCGTTGTTTGATCCGCCCCGATCCAAAAGCTTGCGTGTTTTTAGCATTGGTGCACGTCCCTTCTTTTCTTTCGGCCCAATTTGATACAATTCGGCTATGATTTGGTTGTTGCAGGCTATGGCGATGGAGGTGAACGCGCGATCTATAGGAGAAAGCGGTGTCCGAAGTGGTGGATCTGGTAACTTTCATCCATATGCATTTGGACCCAGCTGTCTGCGTTTGGAATTTTGAGAGGTTCTTGGATAACATGTAGGTTCTTAGATCACATGTAGAAACATGAGCTCTTGCCCTTTTGATTCATGTATTACTCAATTGATCATGTGAGCTCTCGTCATTATGATTCATGGATTGCTGAATTACCCACATGAGCTTGTGATGTGCGTAGCGTTAGCTACTAGTTGGGAACCCCAAGAGGAAGGTATGATGAACACAACAGCAAGTTTTCCCTCAGTAAGAAACCAAGGTTTAATCGACCAGTAGGAGAAAGAAACAACTTCCAAAGGTTGTTGCTAGCTGACTTTGGCAACGGCTCCAGAGAATTTGTTTATGGTGCCTGTCTGGCGGCGCCAGCAGTAATGTGGAACCTGCACACAACACAACTAAGATACTTTGCCCCAACTTGCAGTGAGGTTGTCAATCTCAGTGGTTTGCTGAAAACAAAGGATTAAATGTATCGTGTGGAAAATGATATTTGTTTGCATTAAGTAAATAAATAATGCTTGTGGCAAGTAAATGGTGCTTGCAATAGAAAGTAATATATGTAAAAGAATGGACCGGGGTCCACAGTTCACTAGAGGTGTCTCTCCATAAAGATAAATAATATGCTGGGTAAAATAATTACAGTTGGGCAATTGACAAAATAAAGAATGCATAGAAATGCATGTACATGTCATGAAGATCACTATGAGATTCACTTGGGCATTACAACATAATACATAGACCATAATCCAACTGCATCTATAACTAATAATCCACCCGCAGGATATCATCCAAACAACCCTTGGGTATTAAGTTGCAAGCAACAGATTATCGCCTTAAGCAAAGTGTGTAATGTAAACAAGAACAAGAGATTTTTGTTTTCTCTCTAGTAGCAACAACACATCTAGAACCTTAGAAGTTATTGTCACTCTCCCATATTACTAGAGGCATGAACCCACTATCGAGCATAAATACTCCCTCTTGGAGTCACTAGCATCTACTCGGCCAACATATCTACTAGCAACGGAGAGCATGCAAGATCATAAATAACATAGACATGATAAATAAACAATCAACTTGACATAGTACTCAATATTCATCGGATCCCAACAAACACAACATGTAGAATTACATAACAATGATCTTGATCATGATAGGCAGCTCACAAGATCCAGACATGAAGCACATGGAGGAGAAGACAACCATCTAGCTACTGCTATGGACCCATAGTCCAAGGTAGACTACTCACGCATCACTCCAAAGGCTGGCATGGTGATGAAGAAGGCCTCCGGTGATGATTCCCCTCTCCGGTAGGGTGCCGGGAAGAGCTTCTGGACCCTCTCAATCTCGGGACGACGACGGTGGTGGCTAGCAGTATGTTTCATGGAAAAGTGTTCGTCCCTTTAGGGTTTTCCCGTCGAAAGGAATTTATACGAGGAAGGGCGATGTCAGGCGGTGTACCAGGGGTCCACACCACCTGGTTGCGCGGCCAGGGGGTGGCCTGCGCCACCCTATGGTGCGGCTGCCCTCTGGCCCCCCTCCATCTCTCCTTTGGACTCCATCTTCGTGTCAGGTAAATAGGAACTTTGGCTTTTGTTTCGTCCAATTTCGAGAATATTTCCTATGTAACTTTTCTGAAACACAAAACAACAGAAAACAGGAACTAGCACTATGGCATCTCGTTAATAGGTTAGTTCCGGAAAATGCATAAAAATGCCACGAAGTGTAAACAGAACACAAAGCAATTGGTGTAAAACAAGCATGGAGCATTAAAAATTATAGATACATTTGCGACGTATCAGCTTGCTGTTTTGATTTGTTGATTGCTAAACTGCCAACGCGAGCTGTCATTGGTTCGTAGATTGCTAAATCCGGCACCTAGATAGACACTGCTGATACGTCTCAAACGTATCTATAAATTTTGATGCTCCATGCTTGTTCTTACACCATTTGCTTAGTGTTTTGTTACACTTTGTGGCGTTTTTATGCATTTTCTGGAACTAACCTATTAACAGGATGCCACAGTGTCAGTTCCCTGTTTTCTGCTGTTTTCGTGTTTCATAAAAGTTACATAGGAAATATTTTTGGAATTGGATGAAACAAAAGCCGAACCTCCTAATATTTACCAAAGCTTCTAGAAGTCCGAAGAGGAGACAGAAGGGGGCCACGGGCCGGCCACACCATAGGGCGGCGCGGCCAGCCCCTGGCTTGTGCCCCCTATGGTTGAGGCCGCCCTAGTCCACTTCTGACGCTGCCCTTTCGCCTATAAAGACCCCCCAACGGGAAAAACCTAAACACCCGATCAATTTTCTAGAAACACATCGCGATCCACCGTCGTCGTCGACCCGAGATCGGGAGGGTCCAGAAGCTCTTCCCGGCACCCTGCCGGAGAGGGGAATCGCCACCAGAGGTCTTCTTCATCGCCATGCTTGCCTCCAGCACAATGAGTGAGTAGTCTACCTTGGACTATGGGTCCATAGCAGTAGCTAGATGGTTTTCTTCTCCACCATGTGCTTCATGTTTAGATCTCGTGAGCTGCCTTACATGATCGAGATCATCTTTATGTAATTCTACATGTTGTGTTTGTTGGGATCCGATGAATATTGGGTTTATGTTAAGTTGATGTTCTGAATTTTATCTTATGTTATCTCTATGTGATTTATGATATTGCATGCTCTCCGTTTTTAGTAGCTATCTTGGACAAGTAGATACTAGTGACTCCAAGAGGGGGTATTTATGCTTGATAGTTGGGTTCATGCCTCTATTTAATCTAGGGGAGTGACAGAAACCTCTAAGGTTGTAGATGTGCCGTTGCCACTAGGGAGAAAACAACATTCTTGTGTCCAAGGACATTCGTTTTGTTTACATTACACAATTTGCTTAATGCAGTTATCTGTTGTTCGCAACTTAATACTCGAGGGGTGTTCGGATGATATCCCCGCGAGTGGATTATTAGTCATAGATGCAGTTGGATGGCGGTCTATGTATTTTGTTGTAATGCCCAGAGTAAATCTCATAGTGATCCTCGTGACATATGCACGTTATCTTTATTCTATCAATTGCCCAACTGTAATTTGTTTACCCAGCATGTCGTTATTTATCTTATGGAAAGACACCACTAGTGAACTGTGGACCCCGGTCCAATTTCCTTTACATTGCTATTACTGTTTACTTTTACTCGCACTGTTTACTTTCTCGCATACTACTATTTTTTTCCACTCGATACGCTCAATCCTTTGTTTACAGCAAACCGGTGAGATTGACAACCTCATCGTAAGTTGGGAGCAAAGTTCTTGGTTGTGTTGTGTGCAGGTTCCATATTGCTGCTAGTGCAAAGCAAAGGCCTGGACGAGGCGCCTTATAAATTGTCAAGAGCTGTCGCAAAGCTAGCAGGCATCACCTTCTGAAGTTTGGCTTTTTCCTCCTAGTTCGATAAACCTTGATTTCTTACTGAGGGAAAACTTGCTACTATGCTCATCATACCTTCCTCTTGGGGTTCCCAACTGGGTGGTTATCTGCCCGCATCAAGCAAACTTTTTCTGGCACCGTTGCCGGGGAAAAAGAATATTTCTGCAAGGGGAGTTTCGCACGCACATCCTTTACTCTTTTTTATTGTCTTGCTTTACTTTATTTTTGCTTTCATCTTTTTATCAAAAACACAAAAAAATTAGTTTCCTTATATTTGCTTTTATTTACCTGCTTTTAGTTTTGCTAGAATGGGTACTCCTGAAAACACCAAGTTGTGTAACTTTACTAGCACCAAAAACAATGATTTTATCTGCACTCCTATTGCGCCACCTACTCTTGCTGCAAATTTTTATGAGATCAAACCCGCTTTGATAAATCTTGTTAAGAAAAAGCAATTTTCTGGTGCCAGTTCTGATGATGCTGCAGCTCATCTCAACAATTTTGTTGAGCTATGTGAGATGCAAAAGTATGAGAATGTAGATGTTAATATTATTAAGCTTAAGCTGTTTCCTTTTTCTTTAAGATGAAAAGATAAGGATTGGTTATTACCTTTGCCTAGAAATAGTATTGATTCTTGGGATAAGTGTAAGGATGCTTTTATTGGAAAATACTATCCTCCTGCTAAGATTATAGCTTTGCGTCGCGATATCATGAAGTTTAGACAGTTTGATAATGAACATGTTGCTTAGTCTTGGGAAAGAATGAAATCTATGATAAAGAATTGTCCCACTCATGGACTGGCCTTGGATGATTGTCCAAAAATTTTATGCAAGACTGAATTTTTCTTCAAGAAACCTATTGGATTCAGCTGTTGGAGGCACTTTTATGTCCCTTACCTTGGGCACCACAACAAAGCTTCTCGAAAACATGATGGTAAATTATTCTGAATGGCACACCGAGAGAGCTCCACATGGTAAGAAGGTAAATTCTGTTGAGGAAACCTCTTCCTTGAGTGATAAGATTGATGCTATTATGCTTATGCTTTCTAATGATAGAACTCATGTTGATCCTAATAATGTTCCTTTGGCCTCTTTGGTTGCTCAAGAAGAGCATATTGATGTAAACTTCATTAGAAAAAATAATTACAACAACAATGCTTATAGGAACAATTTTGCTAGTAACAATTATAGGCCGTATGCTTCTACCAATGGTAATGGTTATGGTAACTCTTATGGTAATTCCTCCAACAACACTAGGGCCACGCCCTCTGAGCTTGAAGTCATGCTCAAGGACTTCATCGGTAAGCAAACTGCTTTTAACAAGTATGTTGAGGAAAATTTAGGCAAAATTGATATTCTTGCTTCTAAAGTTGATAGCCTTGCTCTTGATATTGAACTTCTGTAACTAAAAGTGTTGCCTAATGATGTGAAGGAGAACAATACTTTTGCCACTTCTAATGCTATCCAACTTAAAATTGATGAAAATGTTAGGATGTTAGCAGAATTGCATGCCATGTGGGAAAGAGAAGATGAGATGGCTAGGAAGATGAAGGTATGTACCATTACTACCTCTAATGATGTTGTTCCAAATGCTAGCAATCCTCTTACTTTGATTGGTGTAGGGCAAACTCCCACTCCTTGTGTTAAAAAGCCCAAAACTGCAAAAACAAATTCTCAAAAGAGTGCTGAGATTTTTCGGAGTGTAGGAGATGATAGCTCTATTTATTTTAATGATTTTGATGTTTATGGCTGCAATATATCTGAAGTTATTTTGTTCTTGCAAAATCTTTCTTTGAGTCCCAATGCTAGTTCTATAAATGTTGCTTTTACTAAGCATATTACCAATGCTCTCATGAAAATTAGGGATGAAAAGTTGAAGCAAAAAGCTTCTATTCCCAAGAAGTTAGAAGATGGTTGGGAACCCATCATTGATATGCATGTTAATGGTTTTGATTGCCATGCTTTATGTGATCTATGTGCTAGTATTTCTATTATTCCTAGAAAAATTTATGATATGCTTGATTTACCACCGCTTGAAAAGTGTTATTATGATGTTCCTATTGCTGATGTTGCTAAGAAGAAACCTTTGGGAAGGATTAATGATGTTCTTATTATGGTTAACAATAACCTTGTTCCCGTTGATTTTCTTGTTATGGATGTTGAATGCAATGCTTCATGTCCTATTATTTTGGGAAGACCCTTTCTTCGAACTGTAGGTGCCATCATTGATATGAAGGAAGGCACCATCAAATATTATTTTCCACTCAAGAAAGGTATGGAACACTTCCCTAGAAAGAGGAATAAATTACTTTTTGACTCTATTCTTAGAGCAAATTATGAACTTGATGCTTCATCGCTTGATATTACTAGATTTGCACCTTTCTGCGCCTAGCTCAAAGGCGTTAAAGAAAAGCACTCTTGGGAGATAACTCATTGTTTTACTTTCAGTTCTTTTTCTTTTATTTGAGTCTTGGAAGTTATTACTACTGTAATAACCACTCCTTATCCTTTTTATTTTGTTGTTGTGCCAAGAGAAACCTCTAATTTGAGTGAGGTAAGATTTGGGGAAGTTGCTGTCCTGAAACAGATTTTGGTGCTGCACCATAAAAATTCGTGGAAATTCTCAGAATATCTTTTTGACCTACGATTTCTTGTGCATATGCCCCGGGTTATATCCAAACTTTCATTAGTTTTACACTTTTTTATTTGAGCAACAAAAAACCCTCGAAAAAATCGACATTTGTCAGCTGTTCTGTTTTTACAGATTTCTGCCACTATTTGTGTTTGCCTCTCGATCGCTTTCTTTTTGAGTTCTTTTTATCACGGAACTTTTGGGGAAGTTTCTACAGTAGTATATGATTTATATGTGGTGGTTTTGAGTTGAAATCTGAACCAAAAAAGGGTTGATTCATTATTATGCTTACACTAATGTTGCTAATAGAATTGTGTTGAGTTTTGTATGAAGGAAGTTTTCAAGTGTAGGGATTGGAGAATGATGAGATGAGGTGAAGAATGGACAAAAGCTCAAGCTTGGGGATGCCCACGCACCCCAAGAAATATCCAAGAGGTACAAGCGTCAAAGCTTGGGGATGCCCCCGAGGCACCCCTTCTTCATCGGCAAAAATCAGGTCACCTTTCAAAACACTATATTTTTATTGCTTCATGCACTATGCATTTTTCTTGGAGCGTCGTTAGTTTTCAATTTTGTTTAGTTTTATTTGCTGCAATAAATGGTTGGACCCCAACAAATTTCTTTTGGAGGAGATTTACTCGTTTTTCATTTGGCAATAACACTCCGTTTTTCACTCTTATCGTTCAACGAGTGTTCTCTTTTTCTGCTACTACGTTTAACTTTCATTTTTTGCCTTGATTTTTGTTCAGATCTTGTTTTATATTTATATCAAGGTGTATTTTGACCTCTAGTCTATGTTGGTTTTCATCAAAAGAGTTGTTTCAAAAAGGTTCGAATGGTGTTGGAAAAGAGAAAAAGTTTCATGCAAAAAAGTGGTACAAAAAGGAGCTTGTTTAGACTGCGGCTTAGACTTTTGCATGTCGTGCTTGATGTCATTTTGATAGTATGCTTAGTGGTTTTGCTGTAGCATGACTTGTCTCAAATGACTGAGATTGCTTAGTGAGCCTTTGAAAAAATCATGCGTTGTTTTTATTATATGGGAGCATTATTGTGGTTTTCTCCTTGATGCTTTATTTGGGTTGAGTTGGCGCATGCTTACAACATGTTTGACTCATACAAAGTCGCCATAAGCCTCTATGATCATTTAGTTTTTGACTTTTGATTTTTGATGCCATTTTATGCTTCTCTTAATGATGTTTTGTCGCTATGCATGATTATGGCCGTTATTGCTCTCTTAGTTGGTCGCTCCCAGTCTTTTGCTAGACCTCACTTTTTACTGAGTATGAGCTCTACTTGTGCATCCAACTCCTAAAAACCAAGTTATTCCAATGTGTCCACTATAAATTCCTATGCATGGTATTTGCAAGCCATTCCAAGTAAATTTTCATGTGCTACCTTTCAGAAAACCTTCAAAACACTTCTCGTTTTGTGACACTATTTTTAGCTCATGGGGACGTATTGGTCGGATTTGCTATCTTCCATATTGTTCTATTCCAAAAAGAAAAAAAAGAAAAGAAAAAATAAAAAAAGGCACTCCTCGATGGTATGTGAATGTTGGTGGGCACTCGATGGAATCGGTTAGCCATGGTTTGTGAAAGGAAAAAGGTGGGGAGGAGTGCCAAGCTTTATAAAAGAGCACAAAAGTGCCAATCTCTCTCTCAAAAACTTGCTTTATTTTTGTATGGAAGATAGTAAGAACCCCATTGCCAGTCGTTGACAAAGACAACCACCTCTCAAAACCCAATTTTATCTCTCTGATTTACAAATGAAAAGCTCTAGCACATGTTTAATCACTGGTTCCCTCTGTGAAGGGCCTTAAGAGAGCATAGTTGTCATTCTGAGTTTAATGTGCATAGTCCCAAAGTTATCATTGATTGATTCATGATTTTGGTTTCACTTGTTCTTAAATTATTTGTATCTAGTCGCCCTCTTAAACTTGAAGGTGTCCTATGCATTTATGTTTTCCATGAAGGACAAGCTGAAAACCATTTGCTATGTTTTTCCATATGATTTGAACACACGTTTGACTTTCATTGTTTCATTTTTCATGATCTTTCATTTGTGTTCTTTTTCATGTTATAACATGGTTGCTAAGTTTCTTCTATCAAGATTATGTCTTTCATGCCCATGTTTTAAGTTCTTTGATCCCAGCACTCAAGGCTTACATAGATGATCAAGATTGTGATGGTGCATGTCACCTCAAAAATTATTCTTTTGTTACCACTTACCTACTCGAGGATGAGCAGGAGTTAAGCTTGGGGATGCTTGATACGTCTCAAACGTATCTATAATTTTTGATGCTCCATGCTTGTTCTTACACCATTTGCTTTATGTTTTGTTACACTTCGTGGCGTTTTTATGCATTGTCCGGAACTAACCTATTAACAAGATGCCACAGTGCCAGTTCCCTGTTTTCTGCTATTTTTTTGTTTCAAAAAAGTTACACAGGAAATATTCTTGGAATTGGACAAAACAAAAGCCGAACCTCCTAATATTTACCGAAGCTTCCAGAAGTCTGAAGAGGAGACGGAGGGGGGCCACAGGCCGGCCACACCATAGGGCGGCGCAGCCAGCCCCTGGCCCGCGCCCCCTATGGGTGAGGCCGCACTGGTCCACTTCTGACGCTCCCCCTTCGCCTATAAAGACCCCCTGAGGGGAAAAACCTAAACACCCGATCAATTTTCCAAAAACACATCGCGATCCACCACCATCATCGGCACCCTGTTGGAGAGGGGAATCGCCACCGGAGGTCTTCTTCATTGCCATGCTTGCCTCCGGTGCGATGAGTGAGTAGTCTACCTTGGACTATGGGTCCATAGCAGTAGCTAGATGGTTGTCTTCTCCACCATGTGCTTCATGTTTAGATCTCGTGAGCTGCCTTACATGATCGAGATCATCTTTATGTAATTCTACATGTTGTATTTGTTGGGATTCGATGAATATTGGTGTTATGTTAAGTTGATGTTCTGAATTTTATCTTATGTTATCTCTATGTTGTTTATGATCTTGCATGCTCTCCGTTGTTAGTAGCTATCTTGGCCAAGTAGATACTAGTGACTCCAAGAGGGGGTATTTATGCTCGAGTTGGATTCATGCCTCTATTTAATCTGGGGGAGTGACAGAAACCTCTAAGGTTGTAGATGTGCTGTTGCCACTAGGGAGAAAACAACATTCTTGTGTCCAAGAACATTTGTTTTGTTTATATTACACACTTTGCTTAATGCAGTTATATGTTGTTCGTAACTTAATACTCGAGGGGTGTTCGGACGATATCCCCGCGAGTGGATTATTGTAACAACCCAAATAATTGTAATCCATTTCCTATTAATTAAAGTGCCAAATTTTGGGCCAAGATAAAACTTTTTATCTATTATTGCATGTATGCATATATTTTCTATTATATGTCTTTTATGATTTCATGTGTGTTATAAATTGTTGTGCAATAGTTAGTTAATTCTAACTTAACCAACAGAAGCATTAGAGAAGAATTATAAGAGCTAGAGAAAACAGAAACAAAAGAAAGAAAGAAAAAGAGAAGAAAAAGTTGATCTAGAAATTATTATTGACTACCCTACTTTGGACACTTAGAATAAGAAATCTGTAACTCAAGCAAAGGTGTGGTCAGTTAGTTAAGCTTGACCAGATCACATACTAACTCAACCAAGAGATTTCCAACAAAAACTCAAACAAGAAACCCACTCAAACATCAGCCAAATTTGAATCTGATTCAGCAACCAAACCCTATTTTCAAACTCAAATTTTTGTAAAATATGATATTTCTTCAGAAAAAAAATAGTTCTGGAACCCTTGTCCAATATGTTGACCACCCAAAGTGAAAATTTTCAAAAATTCGAATTTGAGTTTCTTGCGGGCATTATGTCGAGCACCTGGTGGGCAAAAATCCAGAAAATCAGAGCTACTGTGGCCATCACTGTTCTCGTTCGGCCCAGGCCCTGTAGCTATGCCGTGGACACTCCCTCTGTCGAGCCCAGCCTCCCCAGCCCCGACCCAGGCCGTGAGACAGGGAAGGAAAAGGAGGACACCGCCCGGACCCCCTCTCCTCTCCTTCTTCCTCTCTGCAAGCTGCCGACCGTCGTGGCCTCGCCAACGCCGACCCACAGAGCCCCGCCGCCAAGACAGAACCCCTCCAGCACGCGAGCAAGGCCGCCGCGCCCGGTGTTGCTCGTCGCACGTCGCCAGGGCCCCCGCACCGGCCACCTTCTGGCCACCCTCGCCCTCGACTGCCTGGCCTATAAAAACCCCCTCCGAGCATCCAGTTGAACGCACCCCATCCGCAGCAAGCCCCCAGACACCCTCTCTTCTCCCCGCTCGCTCTCGTTCGACGTCGCTAGCTCCGCCGGCGAGCTACTGGACGCAGGCAGCGCCGCCGCGTTGGGCCGCCGCTGGACGAACGGACGCCGGGAACTGGAGGAGGAGTGCCGCCGGAGTCTTTTCCACCCCTCGCCGTCAAGACCTGCTTCCCCTACGTGCCTCGCCGTCGCCGTCGTCTTCCTCGCCGTGCGCAGGTGAGCTCCCGCCCTCGCCGTGAACACGACGCAGACGCGCCGTTGGATTAGAATCCAACGGCAGCATACCGATTCAGCGTGTTAAGTGAGCTGACGAGGAGGCCCCACCTGTCAGTTTCATTTTAAACTTTTCCTGCCCGGGCGAAGCGTTATCTGGGCCGGCCCGTTCGGGTTTCTGCTGGATTCGGCCCAGCTCAGTTAGATTCGGTCCGATTCGTTTTTATTTATTTTCCCGCCTATTTCGAATTGTTTCAAATATGTTTCAGATATGATTTTCAAACTTTAATTCCAAGAGATTTAGAAATCCATTTTTAGCAAATAAATATGCGTTGGAAAGCTTAGGAAATTGTCTAGCCTCTGAAACTAGTTAGAATCCAATTTGAGTTAGTGATTTATATAAATAAGAATACTTTGACCATAGCTTTATTAATCTTAGGAAAATTTTAGAAAATTGTTTAAGCCTCCTAAATTTTTGAAACTTGGTTTTTGAACTCACTAATTAACTCACCTACTGTTTAGTTCAACCTTAATCAACTAAAACCTTGTTAGTGCTATTAATTAGACCCTAACCCAATCCTAGTGTGTAGCATAAAATGATAGATCTCTATTATACACCTAGATTTTTTTTCCCTGAATACCAATTCACTTAATTAATCCCTCTCCACTTGAACTAGCCCTAATACCCTTAGTTTAATACCAAGGCTTAGAAAGTAAACAACATATGGCACATGGTAGAAAAATCTAACTTGCACACTTAATGAAAACTTGCAACCCAATTCAAATAAAATCCAACATGAATGATATTGTTTGAAAACAAGTGTGTGTGCTTGGAATGTGGTTAGCATTATGTGGTGATTGTGTGCCTTGTGTTTATTCGTTATTAGACGCTAGTGTTGCTGAGGAGGATATTGAGGGGGAATTTTATCAAGAAGAAGAAGAATACCCCGGACACTTTGCCAACCAAGGCAAGCCATCTTTTGAATCATACTCCAAATGCCTAGTTTTACTATTGCATTCTACTTGTTTTAAATAAATTGCATGATTAAATTGCTAGAGTAGAATGATAGTTGTGTAGTGATATCTTGATTAACAAGAGCATCAAGCTGAGTTTATCCAAGTTTTCCCGTAGTTTTAAACATCACTCAATGTAGTTGCTTAGTCGCTAATAAAATTGAGGCCATCTATAAGGGGAACCCTATTTGAAATTGGTGACATGAACTTGAAAACTTGAATTGAAGATTTCTCCTACATGATGGTTTTATGAAGGAAAATAATCTTGACTAAGGACTATGGAATGTATTTGCTAAATGATAATAAGTGATGTACCATGTGAGCCAACCATTACCGTACGACCACATTACCCCTAAATGGGAAGGGGCTTAGTCCGTAGCTTGTTTGTTCTAGTATGGGAGACCTTGTATCATCCTTTATAGAAGTGCATCGTGCGCGGGTACTTCCGAACCGAGTGGAAATTGCCATTCATGCAGCACTCTGCAGCGGGCAAAACTATGAGTGCCAAAATGGACTCTTAGGGAAGGATCCTATACTAGAGTAGACAAGTGAAAGAATTTGTTTGATTATCTGAACCTCGCATACTTTGTGTATGACGATCCGTGGATTTCTCCCGGCAGATGTATCGAATCTTGTGGGTAAAGTGTACCCCTCTGCAGAGGTTTCAAAACTATTCGAATAGCCGCGTCCGCGGTTATGGACAGTTGGCAAACTGTACTTGACTTTTGTCAAGAATATAAACAACTTATGATGAACTTGGTGAATGACTTGACTTGACATTGATGTTGACACACTTGAAGTTCTTCTTTAGATGTACTTAGAGAATTAAATCTTCTTCTCTAATAATGAACCTTCTGGGGAAATAAAACTAGCTTGTTGCAAATAAACTTAGTGCTTAGTCCACCATATGAACCTTGCATATCTACTTCATCATTTCGTTTATAAGATGGTTTGCGAGTGCATCCAATGTACTCATGGCTGTGTCCCTGGCTATCAACTTGGCCAGGCTATGGGGAAGAGTATCCAGAGGAAGGTTATGAAGAAGAGTATCAGAACTAAGATCTTCTACTGAGTCGCCATTGCCTGTAGGGTGAAGGCATGGACCCGAAGACGTTATTTCCGCTGCTATATTGTGTTGTAATATGAACCTGGTCACTATGACTGACAATGGTATAGTTAATAGAGCCCGTTAGTTAAGTACCCCTAAGGCCCGTTTAGCTAGGCCCAATTGTAATGATAGTCGAATACGAGTTATTACCGTATGTCGATATTTGTAATCTGTATCGGACCCTACCCGATCCTCGAGACCTGGCCACCTATATATAGGGGTCAGGAGGGGACGGTGTAGGCCAGATTGAAAGCAAGCCAGGTTGAACACCCAAGTCTACTTTCGATACACACCTATTTCGACTAACTTTACCTTCGAGTTCATCCGACGCCCTATCTCCCCGATCCTAAGTCCTTCATCTAGGACATTTGTCGAGTTAACCCTCGTCAATTGGCGCCGACCGTGGGGAACTTGGGCATTGGAACCATGAATTCGACGGCTTTTTCACTTTTAGCCAACAGCAGTTCAGAAGTCGATAGAAGTCAAGAAGTGGAACTAACAGTTGGAAGTTTGAGCATCCTCATCGGGCCATCGGGATCATCCCGCCTCTCGGATTCGACGAAACCAGATCCGTCGGCAAGCAAGCCCGAAACAGAGGAAACATTGGAGTCATCAGAAGGCTCTTCTAGTGAGGTAAACTCGCCGGTCAGCTTAGAAAAAGCATCAATCGCAGAAAGCAACGAAATTCAGGAAAATTTCGACTCAGAAGAAAAAGCGTGTCAGACGCACAACAACGCAAAGGACTTCGCCGTAGGAAGCAGCGGCGTCTCCAAAGTACATCAGTTATGCGTCATTATCACTGAAGCAGAAGAAGGAAACAATAGCGAAGGAAGTAAAAAGGTCGACAGGCAAGTCGACAAAGTGAAAGATCACAACAAAAAGGAAAAAGAGAAAGTCCATGTCTCGGCTGGTGAATGGAGAATGATTAAGTCAGCCATTAATCATGGTACAGAAGTACCCGAGGGATCGAGAAGAGAAGTTCTAATGGGATATCAGTATGCACTATATCAACACAAGAAGAAACTAAGGGAGGAAAGAGACATGGTGTTTCAAGACAACAACAGTATATCAAGGGAGGAATACTGGGAAGACCATAGTGAAGATTCAGAATATAGCAGAGAAAGGCGCGGAGATCCAAAACACAACAGGGGGCGATAGCATGCGGCAGAGAAGAAGGGTACTCAAGGAGCCCCACCCCGCAGCTAGAAGAGGAGGAAGACGACTTGATACAAAGAACGCCAGAGGCAGCATTGGCAGCAGCACAAGCATATTTACTAGCCACAAGACCAGAGCATGGAGACCCGCGAGAAGATATGCACCGAGCCGCGATACGAAGCCTCGGAATAGTGGAAGGTAAGATCAGGGAACAAGGCCCAGAGACGAAGTCGACAAGCTACAAGGGAAGCGGCAAGGGGAAGTTCAGATATAATCGCTCAGACGATGACTATAGTAAGTCATTAGAAGAGAAAAAGCGACAGAAAAGGAAGGAGGATGCAAGAAGTATAATAGCACAAGCTCGAGTAAACAAATCACGACATGCTTGGAGGGAAGAAAATTACGAAGACGACGATAAAGATATGGGTGCGTTATGCTTTACCCGCAGGGTTCGCAAAACGCGGGTACCCAAAGGATTCAAACTACCACACGACCAGAATAAGTACGACGGGTCACAAGAACCTACCTTATGGCTATCAGATTATCTACAGGCAGTACAGATACTAGGAGAAACAAAGGCGACTGCAATGCAAAGTTTGCAGCTACATCTCACTGGCGCCGCACGGTCCTGGTTGAACACCCTACCCGATGAATCCATTGGAAGCTGGGGGGAACTCGAAAGTCAATTCACAAGAAATTTTCATTCCACCTACAAGCGCCCAGCATCCCTGGAAGAAGTTAAAGCATGCGTGCAGAAGAAAGGCGAAACGCTACGTTCTTATATACAATGCTGGAGTATAATCAAAAACTCAGCAGAAGACGTCTCCGACGAACGAGCAATAGACGCCTTTTCGGAAGGACTTCGTCGCTCAGATCTTGTGGAAGAAATAGGAAGAACAAGACCTACGACAGTAGCGGAGCTAATGGAACAAGCTAACAAATTCGCTGATGGAGAGGACGCGTATAACAACAAAATAGGACGATCGCCAGAAGTCGACAGAACAAGTCGACAAAGGAGGCGACACCGCAGCAGGGATAATCAAGGAAGGAGAAGTCAGGTAGCCGCGGGTTACAGGCTAGAAGAAGAGGAAGGGTATGAAAGTAGGAAGTTCTAGGCAAAAGGAGTAGAAAAATCAAGATACTCCGGCCCCTCAGCCGAGGATATGCTATACGGACCTTGTCGAATCCACTATGCGTATCTCGACGGAAAAAGGGTTTCAAATCACCAGATGAAGGATTGCAGAACATTCTTAAGGTTGCAAAGCGCCATGGGCTCAAGCCAAGAAGGGAGGCAAGGAGAAAGACATAGAAGTCAAGGATATCAAACGCAAAGGCTAGTAAAGCACTTAGAGTCGAAAGTATACATATCAGCCATGATTCAACCGGTGCCCAAGTCAAAGAAAGAGCGAAAAAGCATATCCAGGCAAGTAAACCTAGCAATATCGTCACCACCAGCTACCACAGAGTACCTACGATGGTCAGAGCAACCAGTCAAGTTCACTAGAGCAGACCATCCAAGGAAAGTTCCCAGGCCGGGCCACTCGCCTATGGTTCTAAAAGCACAAATAGGAGGGTACGACATCGGAAGAGTGTTCATGGATGCAGGGAGCGGCATAAATTTAATATATGCTAGAACACTAAAGGCAATGTGCATCTCGCTGACGAGTCTGAAGCCAACAGATTGCTCTTTCCACGGAATAGTACCAGAAGCAGCGAACTACCCGTTGGGAAGAATAGAACTCGATGTCTGCTTTGGCAGCAGCGAAAATTATAGAAGAGAGAAACTGGAGTTCGAAGTTATGGATTGGCCGTCACAATATCATGCAATCCTGGGGCGCCCAGCATTTGCAAAATTCATGGCAGTACCACACTACGCGTATCTCACGTTAAAAATTCCAGGGCCCAAAGGAACAATTACAGTACAAGGGAGCTTTGAAGTAGCCAACGCATGCGACAGAGAATTCAACAAGATGGCGCAAACCTTCGGCATGACAGCAGAATATGAGAGGTTAAAAGGAGAAACAGATCATAATGTGCTACCCGACGTTGGACGATCCCTGCCAGATAAGGCTTTCGACACAACGCAGGACTCAAAGAAAATTCAAGTCCACCCTACTGATCCAAACAAGGCAACATCAATTGCGGTGAACTTGGATCCCGCATAGGAAGGCGCGCTCGTCGAGTTCCTCCGTGAGCGCTGGGAAATCTTCGCCTGGTGTCCATCGGACATGCCAGGGGTTCCCAGGGAACTCGTCGAGCACGCACTAAATGTAGATCCCAAGGCAAAACCAGTCAAGCAACCACTGCGACGATTCGATGAACCTAAGAGGAAGGCAATAGCGTCAGAATTACACAGATTAGAAAATGCTGGATTCATCAGAGAAATCAAAACTTCGAGTTGGGTGTCGAACCCAGTAATAGTACCCAAGAAGAACACAGACGTACAAAGAGTATGTGTCGACTACACATCTCTCAATAAGCATTGTCCAAAGGATCCCTTCCCTTTACCCCGCATCGATCAAATAATCGATTCAACAGCGGGATGCGCAAGGCTTTCCTTTTTGGACGCATATTCTGGCTATAATCAAATCAAACTGAAGAAAGAAGACGAAGAAAAAACGGCCTTCATCACACCGTATGGGGTGTTTTGCTACCAAGTGATGCCGTTCGGCCTAAAAAATGCAGGAGCAACTTATCAAAGGATGATGCAAAGTTGCCTCGGGAGCCAAATAGGGCGCAACATACAAGTCTACATTGATGATGTAGTCATCACCACAAGAGAGGAGAAATCTTTAATCAGCGACTTGGCAGAAACCTTCGACAACCTGAACAAGTACAAGCTTAAGCTGAACCCGACAAAGTGCTCCTTCGGAGTTTCAGCAGGGCATCTTTTGGGGTTCTTGGTATCAGCACGAGGAATAGAGGCAAATCCAGAGAAGATTCAAGCAATTCTAACAATGGGGAAACCCACGAAACTCCACGATGTACAGAAATTGGCAGGACGCGTCGCGGCATTAAGCCGTTTCGTTACTCGACTAGGGGAGAAGGCGCTTCCTTTTTATGCACTTATGAAGAAGTCAGACGACAAATTTGAGTGGACAGAAGAAGCAGACGCAGCGTTTGCGCAATTGAAAAAAGTGCTTTCCACGCCACCAGTGCTGGTCGCACCTAAAGAAAAAGAGCCACTGCTGTTGTACATCGCCGCAACCCATCAGGTGGTGAGTACAGTTCTAGTAGTCAAAAGAAGTGAAGAAGGCAAAGCCCATGGCGTCCAGAGACCGGTATATTTCATCAGTGAAGTGCTATCTCCAACCAAACAGAGGTACCCGCATTATCAGAAGTTGGCATATAGTGTCTTCACAACTGCACGTAAATTACGACAATATTTTACTGTACACCCAATTATAGTGGTCAATGAAGCGCCACTATCGAACATATTGAACAACCCTTTAGCGACGGGCCATGTCTCTTTGTGGGGAATCGAGTTATCTCCCATGGACATCACGTACGAAAAAAGGAAGGCGATCAAGTCGCAAATCTTGCCAGATTTTACAGCAGAGTGGCTCGAGCTGCAAAGCACGGGACCACCAGATTTATCGAGTTCTTGGACAATGTACTTCGACGGTTCTAAGCGAGTCCAAGGCGCAGGTGCAGGAGTAGTATTGATATCGCATCATGGCGACAAATTAAAATATGTCTTAAGGATGAGCTTTCCGCAGGCTTCTAACAATGAAGCGGAGTACGAGGCTTTGTTGCACGGAATGAAGATGGCTAAAGCTTGTGGAGCAACTCGCCTAAAAATATTTGGAGACTCTAACCTTGTTGTTCAGCAAGTTATGAACAGGTGTGACACAATCAATGACAACATGATGGCCTACAAGAATTTGTACCATTATCTAGAAGGAACGTTCGATGGATGCGAAGTCTCTCATATCAGCAGGAACAGTAATGAAGAAGCCGACACTTTAGCAAATATCGGATCACAATGCTTACCTGTGCCGTCTGGAGTATTTTGGGAAGAAATAGCGGAAAGATCAATAAAAAGTGCTAAAAGTTCGACTACCACAGCAGGCTCGGGGGCTACGACAGAACCAGAGGAGGTCATGATGATAGAAGAAACATGGATGCAGCCATATCTTGCGTACATGATAAATAAAAAACTACCAGAAGATGCAGTGGAGGCTAAGAGGATAACTCGAAGATCGAAAGCGTTTGTCGTGTTGGAAGGAAAATTATACAAGAGAAGTATTACCGGCGTTTTACAGCGTTGTGTATCACCCCAGGAAGGGCAAGCAATATTGAAAGACATACATGGCGGAGTATGTGGCCATCATGCTAGCAGCAGAGCAATAGCAGCAAAAGCTTTTTGAGCGGGATTCTACTGGCTAACAGCCATCGAGGACGCAAAAGATATAGTTCAAAAGTGTGAAGCATGTCAAAGGTTTGCATCCAGACCATATGCACCAGCAGCGGAGCTACAAACAATACCATTATCATGGCCCTTCGCACAATGGGGCCTTGACATGGTGGGAAAGTTGCACAAATCTTGGCCAGGAGGGCATGTCTACATGCTAGTGGCAGTCGATAAATTCACCAAATAGGTGGAAGCGGCCCCAGTAACAACTCAAGATTCTACAGCAGCAATCAGCTTCATCAAGTCAATAGTTTTTCATTTTGGTGTACCACACAGCATCATCACAGACAATGGGACAAATTTTACTTCAAAAGAATTCAAAAGTTACTGCGAAGGATTGGGGATCAAGCTCAAATTCGCATCTATGGCGCACCCGAAGACGAACGGGCAAGTCGAAAAAGCCAATGGCCTGATATGTAGTGGAATAAAAAAGAGGCTTTTAGCACCTCTCGAGAAAGCCAAGAGCGCTTGGGTAGAAGAATTGCCCTCCGTTCTTTGGAGCCTAAGAACTACGCCCAATGCAGCAACTCAAGAAACTCCTTTCTTCTTGGTCCATGGCGCAGAAGCCGCGCTTCCAGTCGAAGTTACACACAAGGCTCCAAGAGTGACAGCGTATGACGAGGCGACGTCGACAGAATCATTGCAAGACGACGTCGATGCGCTAGATGAAGCAAGAGACAAATCATTAGAAAGGGCTACGCAATATCAACAAAGCTTACGAAACTACCATAGTAGTCGAGTTTGTCCACGATCCTTCGTGGTGGGAGACCTTGTTTTGCGACTCAGGCAAGACAGCCACGGGAATTTGGAGTCCCCTTGGGTGGGACCTTACATCGTCACTGAAGTAATACCAGGAGGAGCATATCGACTACAAGATAAGAAGACTGGGAAGGACGAGAGCAACCCGTGGAATGCAGAACAGCTACGACATTTTTACGCGTAGACTAAATATAGAGGTATCAATATATTCGAGTTAGCCTTCTGAACCCAGAACATGAGGCCACAGGTCTGGTTTTTTGGGTTAAACTCGACAAAATTGTATAATTCTTTTACTTCTCCGCTCGGGGGCTTCAACCCCTGGGTCGTACGAAAAGAATTATTATGGCAAGTTGGAGGCTTTTCTTCATTGTAAGGTTGTTTAGACAACCCGATGAATATTGAGAGAACTTGGTTCATAAGAAGAACCCGATATTATTCCTACCTTTTTGGTTCGCAAAGAGCCCGATATATGGAAAACATACCTCAGAACATGACTTGCTCTCATGGTACTAGCAAAAGACATCGACACCAAGTACGAATATTCATTACAGACAAGCATGGTAGCAAGGACATGATCAAATGAAATTACAGAAAAAAACACAACAAGTCCTAATGGAAGCGGACTTCAAGCTTCATACTCCTTCTGGCAAAGAGTGCCATCGTAGATCTTCACGTCAAACTTCGACGTACCAATATGAAAGTCAAAGGCCATGACGAAGCCTTGATGGATGTCGTGGTCCTCAGCAAATTGCGACCAGCCACCCCTGAAGTACTGCTCGCCATCGCCATCATACCACACTTCCACCTCGTATGGGATGCCACCACCAGACTGTTCACGGAGAACCGCCTCTCGCAGTTCGCGGCCATCCATAAACTTCGTAAAATTCAGCGGCAGGCGCTGAATCTCACGGCACTGCGCCATGGCAATACAAAGGAAGGAAAAGATCCGGGGAGGCGTAGCAGGAGCAGCAGGAGCAGCAGGAGGAGGAGCGATTGGACCTGGAGCGACGTTAGTCACTTTGGGTTTGTTCTTGCTACCAGGTGGGCGGCCGAGACGACGCTTAGCCGGAGCATCCGAAGAAGTTCTTGCGGCGGCCGGCGTGGTATTCTTGTTCTTACTTCCACGAGGGCGACCCCGACCTCGTGGCGCCACCGGGGAGCCAAGGGTCAGACGAGAACCTTCAGCATCAGCCATGAGCACAACAGAAAAACCTCGGAAAAACCCTAGATGGAGGAAGAAGATGATGCGGCGGAGGAGGAGTCTGATTAGGGTTTTTTACCTTAATCAGTAGGCGCTTTATTTATAAGCACGTATTATTGGGCCTTCGGGCTACAGCAAAGCCCGCGAACATAATTTACAACAGGAGTTAAATTCTGCGCACAGCAGACGATAATATCAAAGAAGAAGAAAAGGAGATTATGCGATATGAAAACCTCGACTTGGACTCGAGGGCTCGTCAACAGTAAGATGTTCACAGAAGAAAGAAGAGCTGAACTTGGAGCCTATGCTTGACTACAAGTCGCCAAACATAGCCTCGGGGGCTACTCCCATCAGGAGCGCTGAGCGCGCACCCGATAGAGATGAAGATAATCAATATTGGAGATGCGGAAGGATAAGGATACAAACTTCGACTACGTAGTCGACAAAATGAAGAGAGATTACTCCCATCGGGAGCGAAGAAGATTAATTTAAAATCCGAAATTCTTTAGTTTTATCAGTTAAAAATTTGGCTGCGAATATGAGATTCTCGAGTTGCGTTATCGCAACGAAACTCGAATGCCGTGATTTATCACGAAGGTAAGACCCCGGGATCCGTCCTGTGTGGCCTGGTATATGCACATGGATGCGCTCTGCTGGTATGTATCCGTGTCTACGACGCGAAGAAAATCCTGGTGGACACACTGGGTACCCTGAGAATCACTGGGATTCATTCTTTGTAAGTCCTAAATGCGGCAAAAGAGTGGGTTTGACTGGTATCCCGAATTCAAGTCCAAGGGGATTGAATTTGAAGTAGGTGACAAGTATCTGCTCCGGCAGTTAACTGACCTCTAGATCCGTCAGAGTTGTCAGGCTTGCTCATCAAACCCCCTTGCGAAAAAATATCATGAAAATAAGTCGAAAAGACCAAGTCGAAGATTTGAAGATATGAAGAAGTCGAAGAATTAATCAAGTTGAAGATTTGAAGATTAGAGATTCAACCTGAATCTGCAATTCTGGTAGAATCTCAGGGGCTACTGACAAGGGTATAGTTAATAGAGCCCGTTAGTTAAGTACCCCTAAGGCCCGTTTAGCTAGGCCCAATTGTAATGATAGTCGAATACGAGTTATTACCGTATGTCGATATTTGTAATCTGTATCGGACCCTACCCGATCCTCGAGACCTGGCCACCTATATATAGGGGTCAGGAGGGGACGGTGTAGGCCAGATTGAAAGCAAGCCAGGTTGAACACCCAAGTCTACTTTCGATACACACCTATTTCGACTAACTTTACCTTCGAGTTCATCCGACGCCCTATCTCCCCGATCCTAAGTCCTTCATCTAGGACATTTGTCGAGTTAACCCTCGTCAATGACCATTGTATTTGAACCATCGTATTGTAATGTCTATGGAACTGGTTACCAACTACATTATGTGTATCACAACAATGATTCTGGGATTGTGGTGGAATGCATAACGGGCACTTCGAATTTGTGATAAATTCGCGGGTGTTACAAGTTGGTATCAGAGCGTAGGCTGACCATAGGAGACCTTAGTTAGAATGGGCGTTGAATGAAACCTTTATAAAAGCAAAGATATAAGTAATGGTTTAAAATTGCTTAGTCTTTTCCTCTCTATTTATAAAGCTTTGTCCATGATTCAGTTTTTACTTACTTAAAATTTTGCACACTTGAGTTGAGCACTAACTTAATCTAATCTAAAATTTTGTAGATGGCCCCGGTATTCACTGAGCAGTACCAGTTGGGCCATGGTGGCAGCCTTTGTTTCGAGCGCGACCTCACCACCCTGACCTTGTTCCTGGATCGTCTGTATCCGGAGTTCAAGGGAGCCATGCTCAATGAGCACCCAGATGGAGAGCTACGGTGGCTTATCAGGGCGAGTTGCCGTGGCAAGAAGGGAGATCTAAGTTCTCCAAGGATCAAGTTTGAGCTTGTGGAGAACACTTGGGCCGATGGTTTGGTCCGAGGTATGCAGGAGATGCATGCCCGTTTGTGCGGACTGCATGTGGAGGAGATCCAGGGGGAGCACTTTAGGAACTTTGCTCGGCGTGATGCGGATGGGCGTCCCGCAAACATGCCAGGGCAAAATGAGCCGAGTACCTATGTCGATCACATGGACTTCTTGCTGTACTCCACTCAGCAGGAGGCAGATCGTGCCCGTACCAAGGCCAACCTTGAGCACTTTGCACTTGTGGAGGCGAGAAGCACTATCAGGATCCTTGCTAGGGATCGCAAGAGTCTTCGCCGCCAGCGCGATGAGAGGGATCAGACCATTGGGGAGTTGAAGGCCAATGTGGCTGAGCTGACTGAGTACATTGAGGATCTAGAGAGCCACCTTGGTGAGGAGGAAGGCATTGATCTCCGCAAGGAGGATAATGCCCTCATTAGTGACGAGGATGACTTCATGGAGGACCTTGATGATCAGCAGAATGATGAGGATAATGGATTCATTGAGGATGATGAGGAGGAAGACCCTGAGGAGCCCGGTGTTTAGATTGGAGATCCCCGTGTTATCTAGTTATGAGTTTATCTTAAGTCACTTCGTGTAGGTGTGAGTTGTATCCCCTCTCTAGTAGACGAGTCGCAATGGTTTGATGTAAACCATTTGTAATGTGTGAACTCGTATGTGTGGTATGTTTGATGTTTGTTGAATGAAATATGAATTTGGCCCTTAAGGCCTTAGTAAGCCAAAAATTGCATCATCTATGTCACATTTAAATCTTAGCAATTAGCTTTTCCCTCTTGTCTTACACACGTTATCTTCAGATGCCGCGAGTACCCCCACCTCCGAACCCGGAAATGGCAGAACTGCTAAGGTTGATCATGGAAGACCGAGAAGCAGCCCGAGCTGAGCGCCAAGCTAACTTGGCCACTCTTCAGCAGCTAACCCAGATGGCAATGAACCACAACAATGGCAATGGAAATGGCCATGGTGAAGGAGAGAACAATGGCAATGATGATCACCGATCCAAGTTAAAGAGTTTCCAAAACACCAACCCTCCTATGTTCACTAAGTCTGAAGAACCATTAGATGCTGATGACTAGCTTCGCACCATGGAGAACAATTTGGCAGTCGCCGGAGTCGGCGAAAATGAGAAGGTCTTGTACACCACCCACTATCTTGCTGGAGCCGCAAGAGCTTGGTGGGATAGCACTCGTGCGATGCAAGCCCAAGGGTATGTGATGCCTTGGGAGGAGTTCAAGAGCAAGTTCAGCAAGGCCCACATTCCTCTGGGATTGATTAAAAGGATGAGAGATGAGTTTAGAAATCTGAAGCAAGGTTCCCTATCTGTGGTTGACTACCGTGACAAGTTTCTTACCTTGTCTAGGTATGCCCCAGATGACACCAACACCAATGACAAGAAGCAAGAAAGGTTTCTGAATGGACTTCATGATGAGATGCAATGTGTCTTGGTCAGCATTCCCTTTGCAGACCTGGAGTCATTGGTTGACTCTGCCATTCAGATGGAAGGCAAACTCAAGCAAGCTGCAGAGAACCGCAAGCGCCGTATGATGTATCAAGGCAACTCAAGCAACTCGCAGAAGCCAAGGGGAAATCCACCTATGGGTTTCGCCCCTAGACCTATGAGGCCATCTGCACCTGCTCCGCGTCCCAACTATCCCAACCGTCCGAACGGCAACAACTTCAACCGTGCACCTCCAAGACCTAATGGCAACAACTTCAACCCCAATACCCCTAGGCCAAATGGCGCCCCTGTGCTGCCCAAGTCTGGTGACAAGTCTGGTGTTACCTGTTATGAGTGCGGAATCAAGGGGCATTACTCCAATGAGTGCCCGAAGAAGCTGACTGATGCATCCAAGAACACTGCTCCTGCTCAGCAACAGCGCCGTGTTGGAAATGGCCGGAATTATCCACCAAGGAACCAGCCTCACCCTCGAGGTCGTCTGAATCACATGAATGTTGAAGAAGCTCAGGAAGCAACCGACGTTGTGCTTGGTATGTTCCCTGTTAATTCAGTTCCTGCAAGAGTTCTGTTTGATTCTGGAGCTTCACACTCGTTTGTTACTAAGTTATTTGTTGATAAAAGTGGACTTCAACCAACACCCATGAAACATGCCATGTTAGTACAAATACCTGGGTCAACAACAAGGGCTGAGTGGAACTGTTTGGCAGTTCCCATAGAAATTCATGAAATAGCTTTCTTAGCCAATTTGATAGTGTTGGGAACTAAAGGTTTGGAAGTAGTTCTTGGTATGAATTGGATGTCTTCCCATCAAGGAGTGATAGATTGTGCCAAGAAGACCATCACCATGAAGAGTAGCACTGGAATTGTAGTAAAGCATGTGTCCGTAAAACCACCCCAAACTACCAGATGTCATAAGAGTATCTCAGGACCAACTATAGAGCAAGTTCCCATCGTCTGTGAATACCCGGATGTTTTTCCCGATGAGCTACCCGGAATGCCACCGGATCGGGATATTGAGTTTATCATTGAACTTATCCCCGGAACTGGATCTATAGCCCAACGACCCTATCGTTTGAACCCAGCTGAACTAGTGGAGTTAAAGAAGCAATTGGCAGGAGCAAGCTAAGCAAGAGTTTGTAGGTGGAGCGCTCCCGCACCACACCGACGGCGTCTAGGGTTGCTTCCCCTCCCGCTGGCAGCCACTCCGGTGCTGGCATCCACCTCTCTCGATCGAGCCCTGCGTTGGTGGTCGGTGCTAGGATAGTGGAGGTCTCTGTTTTGGTGGGGATGGCGGCGGCCCTCAAGGTAGGCGGCGAGGCGGCTCGACGGACGGAGGCGCCGGCGAGTCCGGAGTCTGTCTCTTCGCTGTGGCCGGTGGTCTCAGGGCTGGGCATCTCGGAGAGCTCCTCGCCCGTGTCTCCGGCGGCGGCTGGATCTCGGTGGGCGGCGGCGGCCTCGGTTACGGCCGCTCCCGCGCCGGATCGGCGAATTCAGGACAGGCTAACCTGGCAAAAGCCCAAGCCTTCAAGGAAGATGCTTTGGAGGTGTCACAAGAGCTTCCAGCGCCAGCAGGCTGCAGTGGCTCCGCCGCGCTCGATGGCGGGGCGCTGCTTCAGGTGTCTACAGCGTGGGCACCCCAAGCGGGAGTGCACGAACGAGCAAGTCTGCATCCGCTGTGCTGAGGAGGGACATGGGTCTGGGGGCTGCAAGTGGCCAAGGAGTCCGGATTCGGAGGAGGAACTGCGGCGGGTTGCTCTGCAGGTGGTGGAGCGTCGTCTCGCGGGTCGTGCTGGGGGCTCTCAGCCTGGTGTGCGAGGTCAGGGTGCGCCTGCTGCTCGGCAGCCTGGTGCACCGGATCGGTGTGCGCCTGCTGGACCCCAACGGCGTCCGGCCGCGTCACCACCACCAATGGCGCCGGCTCCGGACAGTGACTGCGAGGGAGAATCGGCGTTCCGACCGGAGGTGGATGAGCTGGCGGTCCCAGAGCTGCTTCCATGCATTGTCCGTCGCACGGCGGCCATGGAGGACATGGAGTGTCTGCTGGGCCGTGCGCTGGTGTTGTATGTGGGAGGTTCCCGTCCGGCGGTGTCGTGAGGGCAGGTGGCGGAGGCCATTTTCAGGCGTGTGGGTATCCCGCGTTCGGCGTTCTCGGTGCACTGGTACAAGCCGGAAGATTTCTTGGTGATCTTCGCCACGTCGGAGCTCAAAGCACGGGTCGCCGCTTTGCCATCGCTGCCGTTTGAGTACTTCACGCTGTACTCTCGTTCCTGGACGCGGCAGGCGCAGGCAGAGCATGTGGGGATGAAGTTCAAGGTGCGTCTGGCGCTGGAGGGGGTGCCGGCGCACGCTTGGGACAAGGATGTTGTGCAACAGCTGTTGGGCACGTCGTGCTCTCTGGCGGAGATCGCGCCAGAGACGGCGAGTCGGGATGACCTCGGCATGTTCAAGGCCGATGCTTGGACAGTTGATCCTGAGAAGATACCTGCAGTCCATGAGTTGTGGGTGCCGGAGCCAACATTGGGGCTGGAAGTTCTGGGTGGTCCGCAGCCAGTTTGTCGTTTTTAAGAGCTGGGGCTGCTGCAATACAAGGTGCTGATCCACATCTCCAGAGTAGAGGAGTTTCAGGCGCTTGAGGATCCGGGAGTACGGGCCTTGGGTGCGCCGGGCGGTGGGCAGAATGGCTTGCCGGAGGAGGAGATGATGGGAGACGGACCTGCGGGGTTCTGGACTTCCTCCACGCACAGGTGGACGGAAGGGGTACCGGATAGGCGAGGCCGGCAGGGCGGCGCGGCCGGTGGCAGGGCGGCAGCGGCGGTGAGGCCTCAGGGCGCGCGCATGGCGTGGCGTCTTCCACACATGGAAGGCCACAGGTCTAAGGAGCAGCGGATCCGTGGAGCTGATCCGGAGGGACAGCGCGTCCAACGGGTAGCAGTGGTCCAGGAGCTAGCAGACAAGCCGAAAGAAGCTTTGGAGATACGTGGTGATCCCAAGGCGGTTGCCGACAAGATAAAGGCGGGGGGGGGGGGCCTGTGCTGATAGACCTAGGAGGGCTTGGGATCGGTGCTCCGGCTGGAGGCGAGTCTTTTCGGGAGCTAGACCAGTGCAGGGACATCCCGCAGGGGCAACACGGTGCAGACCATGTCCTGCATGCTGTGGGAGCAGTTGTCGCGGAGAGTTCTGCCCAGGCTAGTTCAGAGGAGAGTTTGGCTGCGGGGAGGGCCATGCTGGCGACAGTTTTGGAAGAGAAGGAGGAATCTCTTGCTCAAGTTTCTCAAGCACAGGACAGTGAGGGGTCTTTGCCTCAGCAGTCTTGGGTGGCTCCTGAGTTAGGTGCTGAGGAGGACCCACAGCGCGAGGATGGGCGAGCTGCGGATCAGGTGTTGCCATGTGAGTTCTTCCAAGTTTTGCCCTCGGAGGGCCAAAGCGGTGGACTCTTTTCGCCCAACCCCTCCTCTCCTGCTTCTGGGCTGCGGCATGCTGCCTCTGCTCTGCCTTCTGAAGTAGCTCTGTCCATGGAGTCTGGCCCGGTGGAGCCGTTGGTCTCGTTCCACGGACCTGATGAGCAGATGCGTGGGAGGATTATGGATGCTACCATGAGAGCCGACATGTCAGTGCAGGAGGATGCGGCGCTGGGGAAAATGCGGAGATTCTGTGCCTCCATCTTGAAGAAACTGGCACCCCCGTTGTTGAGGGAAATTGAGTCGTCGAGCTTGGCTAGAGCTGTGGCGGAAACGGCTTCGCCACCGCCCCGGCGCATGACAAGGGCAGCTGCGTCGATGATACGTCTCAAACGTATCTATAATTTTTGATGCTCCATGCTTGTTTTTGCACCATTTGCCTTGTGTTTCGTTACACTTCGTGGCGTTTTTATGCGATTTCCAGAACTAACCTATTAACAAGTCGCCACAGTGCCAGTTCCCTATTTTCTGCTGTTTTTGTGTTTCAGAAGTGATACACAGGAAATATTCTCGGAATTGGACGAAACCAAAGCCAGAAGTCTTATTTTTCCCGGGAGCATCCAGACATCCGAAGAGAGGAAGGAGAGGGGCCACAGGCCACCCTCACACAGGGCTGGCGCGGCCCAGGCCCTGGCCGCGCCACCCTAGTGTGAGGAGGCCTGGGGCCACCCCTGACACCGCCCCTTCGCCTATAAGAAGCATCGGGACGGAAAACCCTAAGGGATTCGGCAATTTTCCAGAAACAGTTCCGCAGCTCCGCCGCCGTCGCCGACGAATTTCGGGGGACAGAAGTCTCTGTTCCGGCACCCTGCCGGGACGGGGAAGTGCCCCCGGAGCCATCTCCATCGGTCTCCATCGCCGTCTCCGCCGTCTCCATCGACCTCACCGCCATCTCCATCAACCTTGCTGTCTCCTATGATGAGGAGGGAGTAGTTCATCCCCAGGGCTGAGGGCTCTACCGGTAGCTATGTGGTTCACCTCTCTCTCCCATGATGTGATCTTTATGTGATCGTGAGCTTTGTATCATGTTGAACAAGTAGATGTTATTATTCAGATATTATGCTACTCCTATGCTTAATTGTTATAGTGTACTCTAGTGATGTTATTAAAGTAATCTATTCCTCCTGCCTTGGTGTAACGGTGACAGTGCGTGCATCATGGTGGTACTTGGTTTAGGTTATGATTGTGATCTCTTGTGGATTATGAGAATAATTATTGCTATGATAGTTTGAGTGATCTATTCCTCCTTTCATGGTGTAAAGTTGACAGTGTGTGCACCGTGTTAGTACTTGGTCTAAGTTGCAATGATTTCTATCTTGAATTGTGATCTAATTTGGATGTCTCTATGAGTGGTGTTTGTCAAGTACTTGATGAACTTTAAGGGGTGCTTCTGTAGCCACTACGCAATGATTAGTGTTATTCAATAGGAGAGTAATTCAGAGTACCATCGTGGAGAGAAGTTGTTTATTTGTTCAATCATGTTATATTGTTGGGAGTGTGTCCACTAGTGAAAGTATGATCCCTAGGCCTTGTTTCCAAGCATTGCACACCGTTTACTTGCTATTTTGTTACTTGTTTGCTCGCAGCGATATTTATTTCACATCACGTTTGCCACTTATAATCATCTATACCACTTGTATTTCACTATCTCTTCGCCGAACTAGTGCACCTATACATCTGACAAGTGTATTGGGTGTGTTGGGGACACAAGAGACTTTCTGTATCGTAATTGCAGGGTTGCTTGAGAGGGATAGCTTTGACCTCTAACCTCCCTGAGTTCGATAAACCTTGGGTGATCCACTTAAGGGAAACTTGCTGCTGTTCTACAAACCTCTGCACTTGGAGGCCCAACAAGTGTCTACAAGAATAGAAGTGCGTAGACATCAAGCTCTTTTCTGGCACCGTTGCCGGGGAGGTAAGGTAAAAGGTACTCGCATCCTCCTGTGCGAGTGCTCGGAGTTATTTCCTTTAGATTCTGCAATTACATCTTTTTGTTTCTTGTTTTTATTTTCACTAGTTAGGCTTAATGGAAAACAATGAGTTCTTTAATCTTTTTCCTGATTTTAGATATGAAGTGTTTGAAGAGAAAGTTGAAAAACCTTTGGAGCTTAATTTGCATGCTAATAGTGTTGTTAGTATGAATGCTTTGAACACCGTTGTTGCTAATGCTATAGAAAAGTCTAAGCTTGGGGAAGCTGGTTTTGTTAAGCATGATATTTTTAGTTCCCCAGCTTTAGTGGAGAAAGTTTGCTCTGATGATATTTTATCTCCCCTATGTGATGTTCCTTCTTATGATGATATGTTTGAAGAAAATGCTTTGAGAAATAGCTGTTCTCTAGCTTGTGATGATACTAAACCTCTAGTTTATGATGGCTATGATGATGAGTATAATATTTTCAGTTCACCTACTTTTGAGGAGAAAACTAGTTATGATTACAATATGCCTCCTATTTTTGATGATTATGGTGATGAAAATAATTATTTTGTTGAATCTGCTCCTACTACTATTGTTCCTGTGGTTAGTATTAATTCTTTTATGCATGTGGCTCATGATAGAGATGCTTTATGTGATAGTTATATTGTTAGTTCTATTTATGATGCTACTGAAAGTTATTATGAGAGAGGGAAATATGTTTTGATGGATCTCAACAATATTAAGTTTCCCCTCTTTATGTTGCAAATCTTGAAGTGGCACTTGTTTTATCTATCCATGCTTGCTACTATGTGCCTCGTTGATCTATTTTCTTACAAGATTCCTATGCATAGGAAGTGGTTCAGATATAAATGTCTTTCACATTTGCTTTTTGATGCTCTCTATTGCTTTAAGTTCCTATATGGCGCCTTTGCCTCAAGCTCTTATATGGCGCCCACATGAGCATCTTCGCAATTTTCTGCGCCTAGCTCAAAGGCGTTAAAGAAAAGCACTTTTGGGAGATAACCCAATGTTTTCTTTTTAGTACTTTTTCTTTTATTTGAGTCTTGGAAGTCATTACTACTGTAATGACCGCTCCTTATCTTGTTTATTTTATTTTTGTGCCAAGGGAAGCCTCTAATTTGAGTGAGGTAAAGATTTGGGGATGTTGCTGTCCTGAAACTGTTTTCGGTACTGCACCATAAAAATTCGTATAAATTCTCTGTTTATCTTTTGGACCTGCGATTTCTTGTGCATATGACCCAGGTTATATCCAAACTTTTGTTAGTTTAACACTTTTTTATTTGAGCAACAGAAAATCCCTCAAAAATTCGACCTTTGTCAGCTGTTCAGTTTTGACAGATTTCTGCCAATATTTGTGTTTGCCACTTTATCGCTTTCTTTTGAGTTCTTTTGATCACGGAACTTTTTGGGAAGTTGCTACAGTAGTATTTGCTATATATGTGGTGGTTTTAGGTTGAAACCTGAAGCAAAAAGAGGTTGATTATATGTTATGCCTACACTAATGTTGCTAATAGAATTGTGTTTAGTTTTGTATGAAGGAAGTTTTCAAGTGTAGGGATTGGAGAATGATGAGATGAGTTGAAGAATGGACAAAAGCTCAAGCTTGGGGATGCCCATGCATCACCCTAAGAAATATCCAAGAAGTACAAGCGTCAAAGCTTGGGGATGCCCCCGAGGCACCCCTTCTTCATCGGCAAAAATCAGGTCACCTTTCAAGACACTATATTTTTATTGCTTCATGCACTATGCGTTTTTCTTGGAGCGTCAGTTGTTTTAGTTTTCTTAGTTAGTTTTGTTTAGTTTGCTGCAATAAATGGTTTGATCACATCATGTTGTTTTGGAGGGAGATGAACTCCGTTTTTCATTTGCCAAGAACACTCTGTTTTTCACTCTTATCGTTTCAATGAGTGTTCTCTTTTTCCGCTACTGCTTTTGGTTTTCGTTTTCGCCTTGATTTGTATTCAGATCTTTTTATATTTATTTATCAAGGTGTATTTTTGCCTCTGATCTTTATTGGTTTTCATCAAAAGAGGTGTCTATAAAAATTTCAAATGGTGTTGGAAAAGAGAAAAAGCTTTGTGCAAAAAAGTGGTACAAGAAGGAGCTTGTGTATACTGCGGCTTAGGCTTTTGCATGTTGTGCTTGATGTCTTTTTGATAGTATGCTTAGTGGTTTTGCTGTAGCATGACTTGTCTCAAATAACTGAGATTGCTTAATGAGCCTTTGAAAAAATCATGCGTTGTTTTAATTATTTGGAAGCATTATTTTGGTTTTCTCCTTGATGCTTTATTTGGGTTGACTTGGCACATGCTTACACCATGTTGACTACAAAAATAAGTCGCCTATAGCCTCTATGATCATTTAGTTTTTGACTTTTGATGCCATCTTATGCTTCTTTTAATGTTGCTTTGTCGCTTTGCATGATTATGGCCGTTATTGCTCTCTTAGTTGGTCGCTCCCAGTCTTTTGCTAGCCCTCGCCTTGTACTGAGTATGAGCTCTACTCGTGCATCCAACTCCTAAAAACCAAGTTTGCCATTGTGTCCACTATAAATTCCTATGCATGGTATTTGTAAGCCATTCCAAGTAAATTTTCATGTGCTACCTTTCAAAAAACCTTCAAAACACTTCTCGTTTTGTGACACTGTTTTCAGCTCATGGGGACGTAGTGGTCGGATTTGCTATCTTCCATATTGCTTATTCCAAAAAGAAAAAAAAGAAAGAAAGAAAAAAGGCACTCCTCCATGGAATGTGAATGTTGGTGGGCACCCGATGGAATCGGTTAGCCATGGTTTGTGAAAGGAAAAAAGGTGGGGAGGAGTGCCAAGCTTTATAAAAGAGCACAAAAGTGTCAATCTCTCTCTCAAAAACTTGCTTCATTTTTGTATGGAAGATAGTAAGAACCCCATTGCCAGTCGTTGACAAAGACAACCACCTCTCAAAACCAATTTTTATCTCTCTGTTTTACAAATGAAAAGCTCTAGCACATGTTTAATCACTGCTTCCCTCTGCGAAGGGCCTTTCTTTTACTTTTATGTTGAGTCACCACCTTCTACCTTTATGCACCATTAAGAGAGCATAGTTGTCATTCTTAGTATAATGTGCATTGTCCCAAAGTTTTCATTGATTGATTCATATTGTTGGTTTCACTTGTTCTCAAATTATTTGTATCTAGTCGCCCTCTTAAACTTGAAGGTGTCCTATGCATTTATGTTTTGCTCTCCATGAAGGACAAGCTGAAAACCATTTATATGTTTTTCCTTATGATTTGAACACACGTTTGACTTTCATTGTTTCATTTTCATGATCTTTTGTTTGTGTTCATTTGCATGTTTACAACATGGTTGCTAAGTTCTTATTGTCAAGATTATATCTTTCATGCCCATGTTTTAAGTTCTTTGATCTCAGCTCACAACGCTTACATATATGATCAAGATTGTGTAGGTGCATGTCACCTCAAAAATTATTCTTTTGTTATCACTTACCTACTCGAGGACGAGCAGGAGTTAAGCTTGGGGATGCTGATACGTCTCAAACGTATCTATAATTTTTGATGCTCCATGCTTGTTTTTGCACCATTTGCCTTGTGTTTCGTTACACTTCGTGGCGTTTTTATGCGATTTCCAGAACTAACCTATTAACAAGTCGCCACAGTGCCAGTTCCCTGTTTTCTGCTGTTTTTGTGTTTCAGAAGTGATACACAGGAAATATTCTCGGAATTGGACGAAACCAAGGCCAGAAGTCTTATTTTTCCCGGGAGCATCCAGACATCCGAAGAGAGGAAGGAGAGGGGCCATAGGCCACCCTCACACAGGGCTGGCGCGGCCCAGGCCCTGGCCGCGCCACCCTAGTGTGAGGAGGCCTGGGGCCACCCCTGACACCGCCCCTTCGCCTATAAGAAGCATCGGGACGGAAAACCCTAAGGGATTCGGCAATTTTCCAGAAACAGTTCCGCAGCTCCGCCGCCGTCGCCGACGAATTTCGGGGGACAGAAGTCTCTGTTCCGGCACCCTGCCGGGACGGGGAAGTGCCCCCGGAGCCATCTCCATCGGTCTCCATCGCCGTCTCCGCCGTCTCCATCGACCTCACCGCCATCTCCATCAACCTTGCTGTCTCCTATGATGAGGAGGGAGTAGTTCATCCCCAGGGCTGAGGGCTCTACCGGTAGCTATGTGGTTCACCTCTCTCTCCCATGATGTGATCTTTATGTGATCGTGAGCTTTGTATCATGTTGAACAAGTAGATGTTATTATTCAGATATTATGCTACTCCTATGCTTAATTGTTATAGTGTACTCTAGTGATGTTATTAAAGTAATCTATTCCTCCTGCCTTGGTGTAACGGTGACAGTGCGTGCATCATGGTGGTACTTGGTTTAGGTTATGATTGTGATCTCTTGTGGATTATGAGAATAATTATTGCTATGATAGTTTGAGTGATCTATTCCTCCTTTCATGGTGTAAAGTTGACAGTGTGTGCACCGTGTTAGTACTTGGTCTAAGTTGCAATGATTTCTATCTTGAATTGTGATCTGATTTGGATGTCTCTATGAGTGGTGTTTGTCAAGTACTTGATGAACTTTAAGGGGTGCTTCTGTAGCCACTACGCAATGATTAGTGTTATTCAATAGGAGAGTAATTCAGAGTACCATCGTGGAGAGAAGTTGTTTATTTGTTCAATCATGTTATATTGTTGGGAGTGTGTCCACTAGTGAAAGTATGATCCCTAGGCCTTGTTTCCAAGCATTGCACACCGTTTACTTGCTATTTTGTTACTTGTTTGCTCGCAGCGATATTTATTTCACATCACGTTTGCCACTTATAATCATCTATACCACTTGTATTTCACTATCTCTTCGCCGAACTAGTGCACCTATACATCTGACAAGTGTATTGGGTGTGTTGGGGACACAAGAGACTTTCTGTATCGTAATTGCAGGGTTGCTTGAGAGGGATAGCTTTGACCTCTAACCTCCCTGAGTTCGATAAACCTTGGGTGATCCACTTAAGGGAAACTTGCTGCTGTTCTACAAACCTCTGCACTTGGAGGCCCAACAAGTGTCTACAAGAATAGAAGTGCGTAGACATCAGTCGACGCCGATCACGACACCAGGGGCACGCAGGTCGAAGAAAGCGTCAGTGGCAGAAACAGCACTCTTGAAAGCGCTCGGGATTACGCCTGCTGAGCTTGAGGTGAATGATGACGCTTTGCAAGACTTCAGGGACTTGTTTGATTCACCGGTGAGGGAGCAACACCTGAGGGCGATGGCGGCCATTTTTGGGAAGACTATGCCTTCGAGCTTGGGGGTAATGGAGAAGGGACCGGGATCGGTCCTCGTGTAGTAGTCGCTGAACTGCTGCTGGTGGAGTACTAGCTTGTGTTCGATGTAATACAACCCGGAGATTCTCAGCATGAATGTGCGTGGACTGAACGATCCGGTCAAGCGGGATGCGGTTCGGGATTACGTGAATTCGCTGAAGGTGAATCTGGTCTGCTTCCAGGAAATGAAACTTGTTGTAATAGATTCTTTCGTAGTCATGCAATGTTTGGGGCCGTCCTTCGACGGTTTTGCGTATTTACCGACGCAAGAGACCCGGGGTGGGGTTTTGGTAGCCTGGGACTCCTCTGTTCTCAGACTGTCTCGCACCTCGTTTGACTCATTCTCTGTCAACGCGGAGGTAACAGGGCTGAACAATGTTCAGTGGTGGCTCACGGTGGTGTATGGTCCACAATGTAGGGTGGAAAAGCTCCAGTTCCTAGAGTAGCTAGCCGAGCGCAGGCTGATTTGCCCAGGCCCTTGGCTGATAATTGGCGATTTTAACATGATCCTCAGAGCATCGGAGAAAAATAACAATAATCTGGATCGTGTCTCGATGGGCAGGTTCCGAGACTTTGTCGGAAAGCATGAGTTGAAGGATCTGTACATGCATGGGCGCATGTTCACCTGGAGTAACCAGAGGGAAATTCCGACCCTAACCAGAATTGATCGGGCTTTGGCTTCGGTGGATTGGGACTTGGCCTTTCCAGACGCTTTTCTTCAGGCCATGTCCTCAACAATTTCGGATCATGCGCCGCTGCATCTTTCGCTTAACAATGGCTTTAGACCGAAGCAGCGGTTCAAATTTGAGTTGTTCTGGCTCAGCTTACCAGATTTTCAGGAGGCAGTGCGTGAGGCTTGGGTTTGTGATGCCGAGCTAGTGGACCCTTTCAAACGTTTGGACGCCTTATTCAGGAATACAGCGGCTGCTTTGCAGGCCTGGGGACAGCGGTCTGTAGGAAACATGAAGATTCAGTTGGCGATTGCGAATATCCTTATCATGCGATTCGACATTGCGCAGGAGCGGCGACATTTGTCCTCGGCAGAGCTCTGGTTGAGGAACACTCTGAAACTTACATCTTTGGGGTTGGCGTCTCTGGAATGCACGATCTCGCGACAGAGATCGAGATTACATTGGCTTAAGGAGGGGGGCGCCAACATGAAACTGTTCCATGCGGTGGCGAATGGGCGTCGAGCCAAGAACTTCATCCCGGTGGTTCGTTATAAGGACCAGGTGCTCACATGTCAGGTGGATAAAGAGGAGGCTTTTTTCGCTGCTTACTCTTCCCTAGTTGGGGAAGTGAAAAACAGGGACTACACTGTTGATCTGGTGAGTTTGGGCCTTCAAGCGAGAGATCTGCAGGAACTCGAGTGGATGTTCACGGAAGAGGAGGTGTGGTCTGTCATCAAGGAGTTGCCGTCAGATAGGGCGCCAGGGCCTAACGGGTTTATTGGTGCTTTCTATCAGAAGGCATGGGAAGTGATAAAAGGGGACGTAATGGCCGCAATTCTCAAGCTTGCGGTAGGAGACGGCAGGGGCTTTGGGAATTTGAATAGATCCCTTATCACTCTAATCCCAAAACGGCCGGACGCGATCGAAATTGGGGATTTTCGACCAATTAGTTTGGTCCACAGTTTCGGCAAGCTTTTCTCGAAGATCTTGGCCAACAGGCTACGCAATCGTCTGGGCGATCTGGTGAGCGTAAATCAGTCCGCTTTTATTCGCGGTAGATGTCTCCATGATAATTTCTTGTTGGTGCGTCAAATGGCCAGAAGTTTGCACGCTAGAAAAATCACAGGGGTTTTTCTCAAATTGGATCTGACAAGGGCGTTTGATTCACTATCTTGGGCTTTCATTTTCGAAGTTTTGAGACAGCTTGGCTTTGGAGTGTTGTTCTTACGGTGGATCTCTCTGCTTCTATCCACGGCAAGTGTTAGGGTGATGGTGAATGGCGTGCAGGGGAGACGAACTCAGATTGTGAGGGGCTTGCGACAGGGGGATCCCATCTCCCCTCAGTTATTTGTGATCACAATGGAAGTGCTGACGTTGATGGTGGTTAGAGCTACGGAGGAGAGGTTACTGTCTGCAATCTCTGGTTGCACACTCAAGCAACGTATCTCGATTTACGCTGATGACGTAGCTCTGTTTGTCAAAACTTCGGTTCAGGATCTGGTTACAGTAAGAAAGATTCTGGAATGGTTTGGGGAGGCGTTGGGGCTTTTGGTTAACTACAACAAATCTTCGGTAGTGGTGATCAGAGGAGAGCTTGAGGACAGCATGAGAGTGAAACATGTTTTGCAATGCACAATGGGATCTTTCCCCTGCAAATATCTTGGGATACCGCTGTCCACGGGGCAACTGACCAAGGGGCAATGGCAACCTGTGCTTGATCAGGTCATTGTGGCATTGCCCGCTTGGCAGCGTGGGTTGCTTGCCAGGGCTGGAAGGTTGACACTCATCAAGTCAGTAGTGATGGTCAGGCCTCTGCATCAGCTCTTGGTGGCGGAGGGACCGGTCTGGTTGTTGGAGGAGGTAAACAAATGGGCGAGAGGTTTCTTCTGGAAGAACAAAGATCAGCTGTCTGGGGGGCATTGTCTAGTGGCTTGGGATCAGATTTGCAAACCTTTGTGCTTTGGAGGTTTGGGAGTTAAGAATCTGAGGCTACAGGGTTTAGCTTTAAGAGTAAGATGGGAGTGGCTAAGTAGGACGGATCCTGAGAGGCCATGGCAGGGTCTACCTCGTCTAAAGGATTCAGAGGCAAGGGAGGTGTTTGACAGACTTGTGGAGATCAAAGTTGGGAGGGGTGATGACACCTTGTTCTGGAGGGATAGGTGGATCAGAGGGAAAGCTTTGGCAGATATTGCACCTTTAGTGGTGATAGTGGTGCGCACTCAATGCAGGAATAAACGCACTGTCAGAGAAGCTCTAGCTAACAACATATGGATTGAGGACGTGAGAGGCCAGCTAACTGGTATGGGTATTGCACAGTGCCTTTTGTTACTAGCCACAGTGTGTACAATGGTGAGGGACACTGCAGTCCCTGATATTTTCAGTTGGCCTTGGTCGCCTACGGGGCTATATACGGTGAGCTCGACATATGATGTGCTATGTCAAGAGCCAGAGGTTTGGGAAGGAGCAGAGTGTGTCTGGGACAGTTGGGCTCCTCTGCATTGTAAGATTTTTGCGTGGTTGGCTATACAATGCCACATGTGGACCTCAGATCGAAGAGTGAGACATGGGCTGCAGGACGCCATCTCCCCATGCTACACGTGTTTGCAGGAGTTCGACACTGTCAGTCACATTTTGATGGGATGTGTATATGCGAGGCAAGTTTGGTTAGGATGCTTTAATGCAATGGGCATTAACATGGAGATACCAGACAGAGACGACAGTCTGCAAACATGGTGGCTACCAAAGAGACTGAGGTATAGAGGAAGGGAGAGAAAATGCTTTGACACCTTGGTGATACTGATCGGTTGGAGACTTTGGAAGCAACGTAACGCAAGGGTGTTCGATAACCCTAGAAAACAGTATTCAGTGTTGGGGCTAGTCGAGCAAATCATGGAGGATTGGAAGCAATGGTCTAAGGCTGGCCTAGGAGGGTGCAACTCCTTTCAGAGAGTAGTTCACTAGGCGTGTGCATGTGGTGTGGGGTGGGGTATTGACAGAGAATTGTTCGCAATTTCTCTGTCATTCTTGTAATCAACCTTCTACCTTCTATAAAAATATGGTACGCATTCGCGTACTCTCTAAAAAAAAGAAGCAATTGGTTGACCTTTTGAGTAAGGGATTGATTCAGCCAAGTTCCTCTGCTTGGAGATCACCTGTCTTGTTTGTGGATAAAAGTGACGGTTCCAGCCGACTGTGCACTGATTACCGCAAGCTGAATGATGTTACCATCAAGAATAAGTATCCTCTCCCAAAGATTGATGATCTGTTTGACCAATTGACTGGAGCTCGAGTCTTCTCAAAAATAGACCTTAGAACTGGATACCATCAACTGAAGATCCGTGCAACTGATGTACCCAAAACAGCCTTCACTACTCGATACGGATTGTATGAGTACACCGTAATGTCCTTTGGATTAACCAATGCCCCTGCTTATTTCATGAATCTCATGAATAAGGTTTTCATGGAGTTCTTGGATAAGTTCGTTGTTGTCTTCATTGATGACATTCTTATCTACTCCAAGTCCGAAGAAGAGCATGCAACCCATCTGAGATTAATCTTAGAGACTCTTAGAGAGCATCAGCTATATGCCAAGTTCAGTAAATGTGAGTTCTGGTTGAAGGAAGTTGGATTCTTAGGCCATGTATTATCAGCGGGAGGAATATCAGTAGACCCAAAGAAGATCAAATCAGTCATGGAATGGGAAGCCCCTACCACTCAAACTGAAGTTAGAGGTTTTCTTGGATTAGCAGGATATTACCGCAAATTTGTTGAAGGGTTCTCAAGCATTGCCAGACCCCTGACCCAATTGTTGAAGAAGGACAAGAAGTTTGAATGGACCCCTTGATGTCTACGCACTTCTATTCTTGTAGACACTTGTTGGGCCTCCAAGTGCAGAGGTTTGTAGAACAGCAGCAAGTTTCCCTTAGTGGATCACCCAAGGTTTATCGAACTCAGGGAGGAAGAGGTCAAAGCTATCCCTCTCAAGCAACCCTGCAATTACGATACAGAAAGTCTCTTGTGTCCCCAACACACCCAATACACTTGTCAAATGTATAGGTGCACTAGTTCGGCGAAGAGATAGTGAAATACAAGTGGTATAGATGATTATAAGTAGTAAATACAATCTGGAATAAAAATCGCTGCGAGCAAACAGGTAACAAAACAGCAAGTAAACGGTGTGCAATGCTTGGAAACAAGGCCTAGGGATCATACTTTCACTATTGGACACACTCCCAACAATATAACATGATTGAACAAATAAACAACTTCTCTCCACTATGGTACTCTGAATTACTCTCCTATTGAATAACACTAATCATTGTGTAGTGGCTACAGAAGCACCCCTTAAAGTTCATCAAGTACTTGACAAACACCACTCATAGAGATATCCAAATCAAAGCACAACTCAATATAGAAATCATTGCAACTTAGACCAAGTACTAACACGGTGCACACACTGTCAACATTACACCATGAAAGGAGGAATAGATCACTCAATACTATCATAGTAATAATTACTCTCATAATCCACAAGAGATCACGATCATAGCCTAAACCAAGTACCACCACGATGCACGCACTGTCACCGTTACACCATGGCAGGAGGAATAGATTACTTTAATAACATCACTCGAGTACACTATAATATCTGAATAATAACATCTACTTGTTCAACATGATACAAAGCTCACGATCACATAAAGATCATATCATGGGAGAGAGAGGTGAACCACATAGCAACCGGTAGAGCCCTCAGCCCCGGGGATGAACTACTTCCTCCTCATCATAGGAGACAGCAAAGTTGATGGAGATGGCGGTGAGGTCGATGGAGACGGCGGAGACGGTGATGGAGACCGATGGAGATGGCTCCGGGGGCACTTCCCCATCCCGGCAGGGTGCCGGAACAGAGACTTCTGTCCCCCGAAATTCGTCGGTGGCGGCGGCGGAACTGCGGAACTCTTTCTGGAAAATTGCCGACTCCTCTAGGGTTTTCCATCCCGAGGCTTTATATAGGCGAAGGGGCATCGTCAGAGGAGGAGCCAGGCGCCCTCACGCGGGGCCCGCGCAGCCAGGGGCCTGGCCGCACCACCCCTGCATGTGGGGCCCCGGTGGCCCCCCTCCGACTCTTCTTCGGATCTCTGGAAGCTTCCGGGTAAAATAAGACTTCAGGATGTGGTTTCGTCCAATTCCGAGAATATTTCCTGTGTATCACTTCTGAAACACAAAAACAGCAGAAAACAGGGAACTGGCACTCTGGCACTTATTAATAGGTTAGTTCCGGAAAATGCATAAAAATGCCACTAAGTGTAACGAAACAATAGGCAAATGGTGTAAAAACAAGCATGAAGCATCAAAAATTATAGATACGTTTGAGACGTATCAGCATCCCCAAGCTTAACTCTTGCTCGTCCTCGAGTAGGTAAGTGATAACAAAAGAAATAATTTTTGAGGTGACATGCACCTACACAACCTTGATCATATATGTAAGCATTGTGAGCTGGGATCATAAGAACTTAAAACATGGGCATGAAAGATATAATCTTGACAATAGAAACTTAGCAACCATGTTGTAAACATGCAAATGAACACAAACAAAAGATCATGAAAATGAAACAATGAAAGACAAACGTGTGTTCAAACCATAAGGAAAAACATACAAATGGTTTTCAGCTTGTCCTTCAAAGAGAGCAAAACATAAATGCATAGGACACATTCAAGTTTAAGAGGGCGACTAGATACAAATAATTTAAGAACAAGTGAAACCAACAATATGAATCAATCAATGAACTTTGGGACAATGCATATTACACTAAGAATGACAACTATGCTCTCTTAGACGGTGCATAAAGGTAGAAGGTGGAGACTCAACATAAAAGTAAAAGAAAGGCCCTTCACAGAGGGAAGCAGTGATTAAACATGTGCTAGAGCTTTTCATTTGTAAAACAGAGAGATAAAACTTGAGTTTTGAGAGGTGGTTGCTTTTGTCAACGACTGGCAATGGGGTTCTTACTATCTTCCATACAAAAATGAAGCAAGTTTTTGAGAGAGAGATTGGCACTTTTGTGCTCTTTTATAAAGCTTGGCACTCCTCCCCACCTTTTTTTCCTTTCACAAACCATGGCTAACCGATTCCATCGGGTGCCCACCAACATTCACATACCATGGAGGAGTGCCTTTTTTTCATTCTTTTTTTCTCTTTTTTTTTGGAATAAGCAATATGGAAGATAGCAAATCCGACCAGCTGAAAACAGTGTCACAAAATGAGAAGTGTTTTGAAGGTTTTTGAAGGGTAGTGCTACTCCAAGTTGATGTGGGAGCAAACTGTCCTTGTGCGTGGTGAATGACCAGCCCGTTGGGAACCCCAAGAGGAAGGTATGATGAGTGTAGCAGCAAGTTTTCCCTCAATTAAGAAACCAAGGTTTATCGAACAGGAGAAGGGAGACGATGACGACTGAAGGTGTTGTGGAACCTGCACACACACAAACAAATACTTTGTTCCCAACTTGTGATGAGGTTGTCAATCTCACCGGTTTGCTTGAAACAAAGGTTATGAGTGTATCGAGTGGAAAACAGTAGTAATGTGCGAGTAAAGTAAACAGTGCGGGAAAAGTAAACAGGTGATTGCAATATGATTAAAATAGGACCGGGGTCCACAGTTCACTAGTGGTGTCTCTCCATAGATAAAATAACATGCTGGGTAAACAAATTACAGTTGGGCAATTGATAGAATAAAGATAACGTGATATGTCAAGAAGATCACTATGAGATTTACTCTGGGCATTACAACAAAATACATAGACCGCCATCCAACTGCATCTATGACTAATAATCCACTCCCGGGGATATCATCCGAACACCCTAGAAGTATTAAGTTGCGAACAACAGATAATTGCATTAAGCAAAGTGTGTAATGTAAACAAAGCATATGCCCTTGAGTATATGAATGTTGTTTTCTCCCTAGTAGCAATAGCACATCTACCACCTTAGAGGTTTCTGTCACTCCCCCAGGTGAAATAGAGACATGAACCCACTATCGAGCATAAATACCCCCTCTTGGAGTCACTAGCAACTACTCGGCCAAGATAGCTACTAACAACGGAGAGCATGCAAGATCATAAACAACATAGAGATAATAAAAGATATAATTCAGTACATCAACTTAATCATAAACACCAATATTCATCGGATCCCAACAAACCAACATCATAGAATTACATAACGGTGATCTCAATCATGTATGGCAGCTCATGAGATCTAAACATGAAGCACATGGTGGAGAAGACAACCATCTAGCTACTGCTATGGACCCATAGTCCAAGGTAGACTACTCACTCATCGCTCCGTAGGCAAGCATGGCGATGAAGAAGACCTCCGGTGGCGATTCCCCTCTCCGGCAGGGTGCCGGGAAGAGCTTCTGGACCCTCCCGATCTTCGGGTCGACGGCGGCGGCGGATCGCGATGTATTCTGGAAAACTGATCGGGCCTTAGGTTTTTCTCGTCGGGGGGTCTTTATAGGCGAAGGGGCGATGTCAGAGGTGGGACCAGGCCCCCTCACACAGGGGTGGCGCGGCCAGGGGCCTGGCCGCGCCGCCTGTGCGTGTGGGGCCCACGTGGCCCTCCTCCGTCTCTTCTTCGGATGTCTGGAAGCTTCCCCATGATATAAGTCTTCAGGAACTTGTTTCGTCCAATTCCGAGAATATTTCCTGTGTATCACTTCTGAAACACAAAAACAGCAGAAAACAGGAAACTGGCACTGTGGCACTTCGTTAATAGGTTAGTTCCGGAAAATGCATAAAAATGCCACGAAGTGTAACGAAACAATAGGCAAATGGTGTAAAAACAAGCATGGAGCATCAAAATTTATAGATACGTTTGAGATGTATCAAGCATCCCCAAGCTTAACTCCTGCTCGTCCTCGAGTAGGTAAGTGATAACAAAGAATAATTTTTGAGGTGACATGCACCTACACAATCTTGATCATATATGTAAGCATTGGTGAGCTGGGATCAATAGAACTTAAAACATGGGCATGAAGATATAATCATGACAATAAGAACTTAGCAACCATGTTGTAAACATGCAGATGAACACAAATAAAAGATCATGAAAATGAAACAATGAAAGTCAAACGTGTGTTCAAATCATAAGGAAAAACATACAAATGGTTTTCAGCTTGTCCTTCAAAGAGAGCAAAACATAAATGCATAGGACACCTTCAAGTTTAAGAGGGCGACTAGATACAAGTAATTTAGGAACAAGTGAAACCAACTATATGAGTCAATCAATGAACTTTGGGACAATGCATATCACACTAAGAATGACAACTATGCTCTCTTAATGGTGCATAACGAAAGAATGTGGTGACTCAACATAAAAGTAAAAGAAAGGCCCTTCGTAGAGGGAAGCAGTGATTTAAACATGTGCTAGAGCTTTTCATTTGTAAAACAGAGAGATAAAACTTGATTTTGAGAGGTGGTTGTCTTTGTCAACGACTGGCAATGGGGTTCTTACTATCTTCCATACAAAAATAAAGCAAGTTTTTGAGAGAGAGATTGGCACTCTTGTGCTCTTTTTATAAAACTTGGCACTCCTCCCCACCTTTTCCTTTCACATACCATGGCTAACCGATTCCATCGGGTGCCCACCAACATTCACATTCTTTGGAGGAATGCCTTTTTTCTTTCTTTTTTTCCTTTTTTTCTTCTTTTTGGAATAAGCAATATGGAAGATAGCAAATCCGACCACTACGTCCCCATGAGCTGAAAACAGTGTCACAAAACGAGAAGTGTTTTGAAGGTTTTTGAAAGGTAGCACACGAAAATTTTACTTTGGAATGGCTTACAAATACCATGCATAGGAATTTATAGTGGACACAATGGCAAACTTGGCTTTTAGGAGTTGGATGCACGAGTAGAGCTCATACTCAGTACAAGGCGAGGGCTAGCAAAAGACTGGGAGCGACCAACTAAGAGAGCAATAATGGCCATAATCATGCAAAGCGACAAAGCGACATTAAAAGAAGCATACGATGGCATCAAAAGTCAAAAACTAAATGATCATGAAGGCTAATGGCGACTTTGTAAGAGTCTAACATGTGTGAGCATGCGCCAAGTCAACCCAAATTAAGCATCAAGGAGAAAACCAAAATAATGCTTCCATACAATAAAAACAACGCATGATTTTTTCACAGGCTCATTAAGCAATCTCAGTTATTTGAGACAAGTCATGCTACAGCAAAACCACTAAGCATACTATCAAAAAGACATCAAGCATGACATGAAAAAGCCTAAGCCGCAGTCTACACAAGCTCCTTCTTGTACCACTATTTTGCACAAAGCTTTTTCTCTTTTCCAACACCATTTGAAATTTTTATAAACACCTCTTTTGATGAAAACCAATGAAGATCAGAGGCAAAAATACACCTTGATGAAAAGATATGACAAGATCTGAACGCAAATCAAGGCGAAAACAAAAACCAAAAGCAGTAGCAGAAAAAGTAGAACGCTCGATAAACGATAAGAGTGAAAACTAGAGCGTTCTTTGCAAATGAAAACGAGTACATCTCCTCCAAAGGAAATTTGTTGGGGTCCAACCATTTATTGCAGCAAAAAAACTAACTAAACCAACGAAGAAAACTAAAACAACTGACGCTCCAAGAAAAACACATAGTGCATGAAGCAATAAAAATATAGTGTTTTGAAAGGTGACCTGATTTTTGCCGATGAAGAAGGGGTGCCTCGGGGCATCCCCAAGCTTTGACGCTTGTACTTCTTGGATATTTCTTGGGGCGATGCATGGGCATCCCCAAGCTTGAGCTTTTGTCCATTCTTCAACTCATCTCATCATTCTCCAATCCCTACACTTGAAAACTTCCTTCATACAAAACTAAACACAATTCTATTAGCAACATTAGTGTAAGCATAAGATATATTCAACCTCTTTTAGCTTCAGGTTTCAACCCAAAACCACCACATATAAAGTATATACTACTGTAGCAACTTCCACAAGAGTTCCATGATAAAAAAGAACTGAAAAGAAAGCGATAAAGTGGCAAAAACAAATATTGGCAGAAATCTGTCAAAACTGGACAGCTGACAAAGGACGAATTTTTGAGGGATTTTCCGTTGCTCAAATCAAAAAGTGTTCAACTAAGAAAAGTTTGGATATAACCTGGGGCATATGCACAAGAAATCGCAGGTCCAAAGGATATACAGAGAATTTTCACGAATTTTTACGGTGCAGCACCGAAAACAGTTTCAGGACAGCAACATCCCCAAATCTTTACCTCACTCAAATTAGAGGCTTCTCTTGGCACAAAAACGAAATAAACAAGATAAGGAGCGGTCATTACAGTAGTAATGACTTCCAAGACTCAAATAAAAGAAAAAGTACTGAAAAGTAAACAATGGGTTATCTCCCAAGAGTGCTTTTCTTTAACGCCTTTGAGCTAGGCGCAGAAAATTGCGAATCAAGTACCTTCAGAAGAAGCATTAAGATCAACAGAAGAGGTCTTGTCAATAAGGCATTGTATTTCATCCACATAAGTTTTTGAAGATCCTTGGTGATCATGCTTTGGTGCACTATTCTCATCAAAAAGATTTTCAGGACAAATCCAGGCAAAATTGTTTTCGAAAGCATCATTCAATCCCAAAAGCTTGCAAGGTATAGGTATCTTGGTCCCCTCATCATTAGTATCAATAACCTTTATAGGTGAACCGAGTTTATTAAAATGTTTAAGAACTTTTCTAGCTTCAATAACTACATCCTTAAATTCTAGGCGCAAGGTTTCCAAGATAAAAGCCTTCTTTTCGGGATCCTCAATTTCATGAAGCTTAAGGAACATATATTGCATAAAAGGATTAAGACTAGCAAACCTAGTTTCCAACATGTCAATTAAATAAATAGAAGCAACTTCAATACTAGGAGCAAGCTCAACCCAAGACTTTTCCTCATCTTCATCGTGCATACTAATGTGATTAAAGAACTCCTCAATGTTACTTTTGCCAATAATCGAACCACTCCCTACAGAGAGGTCCTCCAGAACGAACTCAGGGAACAACATGATAAACTAAAGTAAAGAAATAACAACTACCAAGGATTCTAAATTTTTTGGGTTTTTGATATAAAGCAATGCAGGTAAAATAAAATAAAGTAAAGCAAAACAAATAACAAAGTAAAGAATGTGTGTGCGAAGAACTCCCCTCGCAGAAGTCTTCTCTCTTCCCCGGCAACGGCGCCAGAAAAATAGCTGCTACTCCAAGTTGATGTGGGAGCAAACTGTCCTTGTGCGTGGTGAATGACCAGCCCGTTGGGAACCCCAAGAGGAAGGTATGATGAGTGTAGCAGCAAGTTTTCCCTCAATTAAGAAACCAAGGTTTATCGAACAGGAGAAGGGAGACGATGACGACTGAAGGTGTTGTGGAACCTGCACACACACAAACAAATACTTTGTTCCCAACTTGCGATGAGGTTGTCAATCTCACCGGTTTGCTTGAAACAAAGGTTATGAGTGTATCGAGTGGAAAACAGTAGTAATGTGCGAGTAAAGTAAACAGTGCGGGAAAAGTAAACAGGTGATTGCAATATGATTAAAATAGGACCGGGGTCCATAGTTCACTAGTGGTGTCTCTCCATTGATAAAATAACATGCTGGGTAAACAAATTACAGTTGGGCAATTGATAGAATAAAGATAACGTGATATGTCAAGAAGATCACTATGAGATTTACTCTGGGCATTACAACAAAATACATAGACCGCCATCCAACTGCATCTATGACTAATAATCCACCCCCGGGGATATCATCCGAACACCCTAGAAGTATTAAGTTGCGAACAACAGATAATTGCATTAAGCAAAGTGTGTAATGTAAACAAAGCATATGCCCTTGAGCATATGAATGTTGTTTTCTCCCTAGTAGCAACAGCACATCTACCACCTTAGAGGTTTCTGTCACTCCCCCAGGTGAAATAGAGACATGAACCCACTATCGAACATAAATACCCCCTCTTGGAGTCACTAGCAACTACTCGGCCAAGATAGCTACTAACAACGGAGAGCATGCAAGATCATAAACAACATAGAGATAACAAAAGATATAATTCAGTACATCAACTTAATCATAAACACCAATATTCATCGGATCCCAACAAACCAACATCATAGAATTACATAACGGTGATCTCAATCATGTATGGCAGCTCATGAGATCTAAACATGAAGCACATGGTGGAGAAGACAACCATCTAGCTACTGCTATGGACCCATAGTCCAAGGTAGACTACTCACTCATCGCTCCGTAGGCAAGCATGGCGATGAAGAAGACCTCCGGTGGCGATTCCCCTCTCCGGCAGGGTGCCGGGAAGAGCTTCTGGACCCTCCCGATCTTCGGGTCGACGGCGGCGGCGGATCGCGATGTATTCTGGAAAACTGATCGGGCCTTAGGTTTTTCTCGTCGGGGGGTCTTTATAGGCGAAGGGGCGATGTCAGAGGTGGGACCAGGCCCCCTCACACAGGGGTGGCGCGGCCAGGGGCCTGGCCGCGCCGCCTGTGCGTGTGGGGCCCACGTGGCCCTCCTCCGTCTCTTCTTCGGATGTCTGGTAGCTTCCCCGTGATATAAGTCTTCAGTAACTTGTTTCGTCCAATTCCGAGAATATTTCCTGTGTATCACTTCTGAAACACAAAAACAGCAGAAAACAGGAAACTGGCACTGTGGCACTTCGTTAATAGGTTAGTTCCGGAAAATGCATAAAAATGCCACTAAGTGTAACGAAACAATAGGCAAATGGTGTAAAAACAAGCATGGAGCATCAAAAATTATAGATACGTTTGAGACGTATCAGGTAGCACATGAAAATTTACTTGGAATGGCTTACAAATACCATGCAAATGAATTTATAGTGGACGCAATGGCAAACTTGGTTTTTGGGAGTTGGATGCAGGAGTAGAGCTCATACTCAGTACAAAATGAGGGCTAGCAAAAGACTGGGAGCGACCAACTAAGAGAGCAATAACGGCCATAATCATGCAAAGCGACAAAGCGACATTAAAAGAAGCATAAGATGGCATCAAAAGTCAAAAACTAAATGATCATAGAGGCTATAGGCGACTTATTTTTTAGTCAACATGTGTAAGCATGTGCCAAGTCAACCCAAATAAAGCATCAAGGAGAAAACCAAAATAATGCTTCCATACAATAAAAACAACGCATGATTTTTTTCAAAGGCTCATTAAGCAATCTCAGTTATTTGAGACAAGTCATGCTACAGCAAAACCACTAAGCATACTATCAAAAAGACATCAAGCACGACATGCAAAAGCCTAGGCCGCAGTCTACACAAGCTCCTTCTTGTACCACTTTTTTGCATAAAGCTTTTTCTCTTTTCCAACACCATTAAAACCTTTTTGAGGAAACTCTTTTGATGAAAACCAATAAAGATCAGAGGCAAAAATACACCTTGATGAAAAGATATGAAAAGATCTGAACGCAAATCAAGGCGAGAAATGCAAGCTAAATGCAGTAGCAGAAAAAGAGAACACTCGTTGAAACGATAAGAGTGAAAAACAGAGTGTTCTTGCCAATGAAAAACGGAGTTCATCTCCTCCAAAACAAACATGATGTGATCTAACCATTTATTGCAGCAAACGAAACTAAACTAATACTGAAAACAAAAACAACTGACGCTCCAAGAAAAACACATAGTGCATGAAGCAATAAAAATATAGTGTCTTGAAAGGTGACCTGATTTTTGCCGATGAAGAAGGGGTGCCTCTGGGGCATCCCCAAGCTTTGACACTTGTACTTCTTGGATATTTCTTGGGGTGATGTATGGGCATCCCCAAGCTTGAGCTTTTGTCCATTCTTCAACTCATCTCATCATTCTCCAATCCCTACACTTGAAAACTTCCTTCATACAAAACTAAACACAAATCTATTAGCAACATTAGTGTAAGCATAACATAGAATCAACCCTTTTTGCTTCAGGTTTCAACTCAAAACCACCACATATATAGCAAATACTACTGTAGCAACCTCCCCAAAAGTTCAGTGATCAAAAGAACTCAAAAGAAAGCGATAAAGTGGCAAACACAAATATTGGCAGAAATCTGTCAAAACTGAACAGCTGACAAAGGTCGAATTTTTGAGGGATTTTATGTTGCTCAAATCAAAAAGTGTTCAACTAATGAAAGTTTGGATATAACCTGGGGCATATGTACAAGAAATCGCAGGTCCAAAAGATATACAGAGAATTTTCACGAATTTTTACGGTGCAGCACCGAAAACTGTTTCAGGACAGCAACATCCCCAAATCTTACCTCACTCAAATTAGAGGCTTCTCTTGGCACAACAATGAAATAAACAAGATAAGGAGCGGTCATTACAGTAGTAATGACTTCCAAGACTCAAATAAAAGAAAAAGTACTGAAAATAAACAATGGGTTATCTCCCAAGAGTGCTTTTCTTTAACGCCTTTGAGCTAGGCGCGGTAATTTGCAAAGATGCTCATGTGGGCGCCATATAAGAGCTTGAGGCAAATGCGCCATATAGGAACTTAAAGCAATAGAGAGCATCAAAAAGCAAATGTGACAGACATTTATATCTGAACCACTTCCTATGCATAGGAATCTTGTAAGAAAATAGATCAACGAGGCACATAGTAGCAAGCATGGATAGATAAAACAAGTGCCACTTCAAGATTTGCAACATAAAGAGGGGAAACTTAATATTGTTGAGATCCATCAAACCATGTTTCCCTCTCTCATAATAACTTTTAGTAGCATCATGAATAGAACTAACAATATAACTATCACATAAAGCATCCCTATCATGAGCCACATGCATAAAAGAATTAATACTCACCACAGGAACAATAGTAGTAGGAGCAAATTCAACAGAATAATTATTCTCATCACCATAATCATCAAAAATAGGAGGCATATTGTAATGATAACTAATTTTATCCTCAATAGTAGGTGAACTGAAAATATTATACTCATCATCATAGCCATCATAAACTAGAGGTTTAGTATCATCACAAGCTGGAGAGCAACTATTTCGCAAAGCATATTCTTCAAACATATCATCATAAGAAGGAACATCACATATGGGAGATAAAATATCATCAGAGCAATTTTTCTCCACTAAAGCTGGGGAATTAAAAATATCATGCTTAACAAAACCAGCTTCCCCAAGCTTAGACTTTTCTATAGCATTAGTAATAACAGTGTTCGAAACATTCATACTAACAACACTATTAGCATGCAAATTAAGCTCCAAAGGTTTTTCAATTTTCTCTTCAAATCTAAAATCAGGAAAAAGACTAAAGAACTCTTTGTTTTCCATTAAGCCTAACTAGTGAAAATAAAAACAAGAAACAAAAAGATGTAATTGCAGAATCTAAAGGAAATAACTTCGAGCACTCACCAGCAACTAAAAGACTTAGTAGCCAAAGGATGTGAGTACCTTTTACCTTACCTCCCCGGCAACGGCGCCAGAAAAGAGCTTGATGTCTACGCACTTCTATTCTTGTAGACACTTGTTGGACCTCCAAGTGCAGAGGTTTGTAGAACAGCAGCAAGTTTCCCTTAAGTGGATCACCCAAGGTTTATCGAACTCAGGGAGGAAGAGGTCAAAGCTATCCCTCTCAAGCAACCCTGCAATTACGATACAGAAAGTCTCTTGTGTCCCCAACACACCCAATACACTTGTCAAATGTATAGGTGCACTAGTTCGGCGAAGAGATAGTGAAATACAAGTGGTATAGATGATTATAAGTAGTAAATACAATCTGGAATAAAAATCGCTGCGAGCAAACATGTAACAAAACAGCAAGTAAACGGTGTGCAATGCTTGGAAACAAGGCCTAGGGATCATACTTTCACTAGTGGACACACTCCCAACAATATAACATGATTGAACAAATAAACAACTTCTCTCCACTATGGTACTCTGAATTACTCTCCTATTGAATAACACTAATCATTGTGTAGTGGCTACAGAAGCACCCCTTAAAGTTCATCAAGTACTTGACAAACACCACTCATAGAGATATCCAAATCAAAGCACAACTCAAGATAGAAATCATTGCAACTTAGACCAAGTACTAACACGGTGCACACACTGTCAACATTACACCATGAAAGGAGGAATAGATCACTCAATACTATCATAGTAATAATTACTCTCATAATCCACAAGAGATCACGATCATAGCCTAAACCAAGTACCACCACGATGCACGCACTGTCACCGTTACACCATGGCAGGAGGAATAGATTACTTTAATAACATCACTAGAGTACACTATAATATCTGAATAATAACATCTACTTGTTCAACATGATACAAAGCTCACGATCACATAAAGATCATATCATGGGAGAGAGAGGTGAACCACATAGCTACCGGTAGAGCCCTCAGCCCCGGGGATGAACTACTCCCTCCTCATCATAGGAGACAGCAAAGTTGATGGAGATGGCGGTGAGGTCGATGGAGACGGCGGAGACGGCGATGGAGACCGATGGAGATGGCTCCGGGGGCACTTCCCCGTCCCGGCAGGGTGCCGGAACAGAGACTTCTGTCCCCCGAAATTCGTCGGTGGCGGCGGCGGAACTGCGGAACCCTTTCTGGAAAATTGCCGACTCCTCTAGGGTTTTCCGTCCCGAGGCTTTATATAGGCGAAGGGGCATCGTCAGAGGAGGAGCCAGGCGCCCTCACGCGGGGCCCGCGCGGCTATGGGCCTGGCCACGCCACCCCTGCATGTGGGGCCCTGGTGGCCCCCCTCCGACTCTTCTTCGGATCTCTGGAAGCTTCCGGGTAAAATAAGACTTCAGGATGTGGTTTCGTCCAATTCTGAGAATATTTCCTGTGTATCACTTCTGAAACACAAAAATAGCAGAAAACAGGGAACTGGCACTGTGGCACTTGTTAATAGGTTAGTTCCGGAAAATGCATAAAAATGCCACTAAGTGTAACGAAACAATAGGCAAATGGTGTAAAAACAAGCATGGAGCATCAAAAATTATAGATACGTTTGAGACGTATCACCCCTAAGTGTGAAGAGAGTTTTCAAGAGCTCAAGAAGCGATTGGTGACCGCCCCCGTCCTAACCATGCCCGACATCACCAAGAACTTTGATGTCTATTGCGACGCCTCCAAACTTGGACTTGGTTGTGTGTTAATGCAAGAAGGCAAGGTCATAGCTTACCTCTCCCGGCAGCTTCGACCTCATGAAGAAAACTATCCAACCCATGATCTGGAGTTAGCAGCCGTAGTTCTAGCTTTGAAGACCTGGAGGTACTATCTCATGGGTAACCGTTGCGAGATCTACACTGATCACAAGAGTTTGAAATATATTTTCACCCAGAAGGAGTTGAACATGAGGCAAAGAAGATGGATAGAGTTGATCAAGGATTATGATCTAGAAATCCATTATCACCCTGGTAAGGCCAATGTAGTGGCCGCTGCATTGAGTAGGAAGCCATGCTCGTTGAATATGATGATCAAAGAGGAGCAACCCATGTTGCACCAAGAGTTTGAAAGGTTTGGATTGGAACTAGTCAGTCGAGGATTCTTAGCCAACCTTGAGTTTCAACCCACCTTGATGAGCCAAATCAAAGAAGCCCAGAAGGGAAATGAGAGCATTGACGGAATTAAGCGCGGAATTAGTTCCGGCAAGGTGCCAGGATTTGAAGAAGATGATCAAGGAGTTCTTTGGTATAAAGGACGTATTTGTGTGCCCGCTAACTCGGACTTGAAGGAAGTTATTATGAAGGAGGCCCATGAGACACCTTACTCCATTCATCCCGGTGGAACTAAGATGTACCAAAATTTAAAGGAACAATTTTGGTGGCATGGAATGAAGCATGAGATTGCATCGTTCATATCCAAGTGTGACATTTGTCAAAGAGTCAAGGCTGAACATCAACGTCCTGCTGGATTGCTGCAACCATTGCAAGTTCCGGAATGGAAGTGGGAATCTGTTGGAATGGATTTCATTACTGGATTTCCAAGGTCTAGCCGTGGAAATGACTCTATCTGGGTCATTGTGGATAGACTGACCAAAGTGGCCCACTTTATTCCTGTCAAGACCACCTATACCTCAGGACAGCTGGCAGATCTTTATCTATCCAGAATTGTGAGTTTGCATGGAGTCCCTAAAACCATAGTTTCCGATCGAGGAACCCAATTCACCTCAAGATTTTGGAGAAGTTTGCACCAAGCCTTGGGAACCAAATTACCTTTAGCACAGCTTACCACCCTCAGACTGATGGACAGACTGAAAGAGTAAATCAAATACTTGAAGATATGTTGAGAGCCTGTGTTCTAGCCTATGGAACTAAGTGGGAAGATTGTCTGCCTTTCGCAGAGTTTTCCTACAACAACAGTTACCAAGCTAGTTTGCAAATGGCCCCATTTGAAGCTTTATATGGAAGAAAGTGTCGTACCCCTTTGAATTGGTCTGAAACCGGAGACAGTAAGATATTTGGACCGGACATTCTGCAAGAGGCTGAAGAGAAGGTTCGCATGATTCGTGATTACCTCAAGGAAGCCCAGTCTAGACAGAAGAGTTATGCTGACAAGAGACGTAGAGAACTGACCTTCAAGATTGGAGATTTTGTTTATCTTAGAGTATCACCTCTCAAGGGAATGCAGAGATTCCAAGTAAAAGGAAAGCTTGCACCAAGATATATTGGACCCTTCAAGATACTAGGCCGCAGAGGAGAAGTGTCTTATCAGTTGGAAATGCCCCCTGAATTGTCTGAAGTGCACGATGTTTTCCACGTGTCCTTACTTCGGAAATGTCTTGAAGTGCCGGAGAAGCCAGAAATCTTCAAGAATATTGATCACCGTTCTGTGGGCATCAACAAGGATTTGACCTATCGTGAAGTGCCTATCCGTATCCTCGAGGAAGCATATCAAACCACTCGAACCCGAAGCATCAAGTTTCTGAAAGTTCAGTGGAGTAATCACACAGAAGATGAAGCTACTTGGGAACGAGAAGATTACCTTCAGAAAGAATTTCCCAATCTTTTCAGTTCCTAGTTAGTGAATCTCGAGGACGAGATTCTTTTTAAGGGGGGAAGATTGTAACAACCCAAATAATTGTAATCCATTTCCTATTAATTAAAGTGCCAAATTTTGGGCCAAGATAAAACTTTTTATCTATTATTGCATGTATGCATATATTTTCTATTATATGTCTTTTATGATTTCATGTGTGTTATAAATTGTTGTGCAATAGTTAGTTAATTCTAACTTAACCAACAGAAGCATTAGAGAAGAATTATAAGAGCTAGAGAAAACAGAAACAAAAGAAAGAAAGAAAAAGAGAAGAAAAAGTTGATCTAGAAATTATTATTGACTACCCTACTTTGGACACTTAGAATAAGAAATCTGTAACTCAAGCAAAGGTGTGGTCAGTTAGTTGAGCTTGACCAGATCACATACTAACTCAACCAAGAGATTTCCAATAGAAACTCAAACAAGAAACCCACTCAAACATCAGCCAAAGTTTGAATCTGATTCAGCAACCAAACCCTATTTTCAAACTCAAATTTTTGCAAAATATGATATTTCTTCAGAACAAAAATAGTTCTGGAACCCTTGTCCAATATGCTGACCACCCAAAGTGAAAATTTTCAAAAATTCGAATTTGAGTTTCTTGCGGGCATTATGTCGAGCACCTGGTGGGCAAAAATCCAGAAAATCGGAGCTACTGTGGCCATCACTGTTCTCGTTCGCCCCAGGCCCTGTAGCCATGCCGTGGACACTCCCTCTGTCGAGCCCAGCCTCCCCAGCCCCGACCCAGGCCATGAGACAGGGAAGGAAAAGGAGGACACCGCCCGGACCCCCTCTCCTCTCCTTCTTCCTCTCTGCAAGCTGCCGTCCGTCGTGGCCTCGCCAACGCCGACCCACAGAGCCCCGCCGCCAAGACAGAACCCCGCCAGCACGCGAGCAAGGCCGCCGCGCCCGGTGTTGCTCGTCGCACGTCGCCAGGGCCCCCGCACCGGCCACCTTCTGGCCACCCTCGCCCTCGACTGCCTGGCCTATAAAAACCCCCTCCGAGCACGCAGTTGAACGCACCCCATCCGCAGCAAGCCCCCAGACACCCTCTCTTCATCCCGCTCGCTCTCGTTCGACGTCGCCAGCTCCGCCGGCGAGCTACTGGACGCAGGCAGCGCCGCCGTGTTGGGCCGCCGCTGGACGAACGGACGCCGGGAACTGGAGGAGGAGTGCCGCCGGAGTCTTTTCCGCCCCTCGCCGTCAAGCCCTGCTTCCCCTACGCGCCTCGCCGTCGCCATCGTCTTCCTCGCCGTGCATAGGTGAGCTCCCGCCCTCGCCGTGAACACGACGCAGACGCGCCGTTGGATTAGAATCCAACGGCAGCATACCGATTCGGCGCGTTAAGTGAGCTGACGAGGAGGCCCCACCTGTCAGTTTCGTTTTAAACTTTTCCCGCCCGGGCGAAGCGTTATCTGGGCCGGCCCGTTCGGGTTTCTGCTGGATTCGGCCCAGCTCAGTTAGATTCGGTCCGATTCGTTTTTATTTATTTTCCCGCCTATTTCAAATTGTTTCAAATATGTTTTAGATATGATTTTCAAACTTTAATTCCAAGAGATTTAGAAATCCATTTTTAGGAAATAAATATGCGTTGGAAAGCTTAGGAAATTGTCTAGCCTCTGAAACTAGTTAGAATCCAATTTGAGTTAGTGATTTAAATAAATAAGAATACTTTGACCATAGCTTTATTAATCTTAGGAAAATTTTAGAAAATTGTTTAAGCCTCCTAAATTTTTGAAACTTGGTTTTTGAACTCACTAATTAACTCACCTACTATTTAGTTCAACCTTAATCAACTAAAACCTTGTTGGTGCTATTAATTAGACCCTAACCCAATCCTGGTGTGTAGCATAAAATGATAGATCTCTATTATACACCTAGATTTGTTTTTCCCTCAATACCAATTCACTTAATTAATCCCTCTCCACTTGAACTAGCCCTAATACCCTTAGTTTTATACCAAGGCTTAGAAAGTAAACAACATATGGCACATGGTAGAAAAATCTAACTTGCACACTTAATGAAAACTTGGAAGAAAACTTGCAACCCAATTCAAATAAAATCCAACATGAATGATATTGTTTGAAAACAAGTGTGTGTGCTTGGAATGTGGTTAGCATTATGTGGTGATTGTGTGCCTTGTGTTTATTCGTTATTAGACGCTAGTGTTGCTGAGGAGGATAATGAGGGGGAATTTTATCAAGAAGAAGAAGAATACCCCGGACACTTTGCCAACCAAGGCAAGCCATCTTTTGAATCATACTCCAAATGCCTAGTTTTACTATTGCATTCTACTTGTTTTAAATAAATTGCATGATTGAATTGCTAGAGTAGAATGATAGTTGTGTAGTGATATCTTGCTTAACAAGAGCATCAAGCTGAGTTTATCCAAGTTTTCCCGTAGTTTTAAACATGACTCAATGTAGTTGCTTAGTCGCTAATAAAATTGAGGCCATCTATAAGGGGAACCCTATTTGAAATTGGTGACATGAACTTGAAAAATTGAATTGAAGATTTCTCCTACATGATGGTTTTATGAAGGAAAATAATCTTGACTAAGCACTAGTTGCTGGGACTGTCTAAACATTACTTGGATTCAACAGGGAGATAGGCTCCATATTATTGATCACGGGAGAAGGATTTGGAAGAAGCCTATGTATATGGAAATTCTCATGATTGGAGCATGGAATATATGGAAGGAGAGGAATCAATTCTTCTTTGAAGGGATTGCTCCATCTGTAACCTCCTGGAAGACTAGATTAAAAAGTGACTTTAAACTCCTAACCCATAGGACTAAGGAGAAACACCATTCCTTCATTCTTGACATTGTTTCTAATCTGTAGTTAGTCCTGACCCTCCTGGACCAATGTCCATGTACATAACAATGTAAATTCTTGATCCCCCAGCTTTTTAATATATAAAGGCAGTAGGGCTCTCCCCTACTGTCATAAACCCTCAAAAAAATGGAATGTATTTGCTAAATGATAATAAGTGATGTACCATGTGAGCCAACCATTACCGTACGACCACATTACCCCTAAATGGGAAGGGGCTTAGTCCGTAGCTTGTTTGTTCTAGTATGGGAGACCTTGTATCATCCTTTATAGAAGTGCACCGTGCGCGGGTACTTCCGAACCGAGTGGAAATTGCCATTCATGCAGCACTCTACAGCGGGCAAAACTATGAGTGCCAAAATGGACTCTTAGGGAAGGATCCTATACTAGAGTAGACAAGTGAAAGAATTTGTTTGATTATCTGAACCTCGCATACTTTGTGTATGACGATCCGTGGATTTCTCCCGGCAGATGTATCGAATCTTGTGGGTAAAGTGTACCCCTCTACAGAGGTTTCAAAACTATTCGAATAGCCGCGTCCGCGGTTATGGACAGTTGACAAACTGTACTTGACTTTTGTCAAGAATATAAACAACTTATGATGAACTTGGTGAATGACTTGACTTGACATTGATGTTGACACACTTGAAGTTCTTCTTTAGATGTACTTAGAGAATTAAATCTTCTGGTTTTGGCTCCCGGGTCCAGATGAACCTAGCAGCTGGACCAACCGCTCCCTGCCGCGTGATGATGATTCTGACATATGACTGTAGAGGTCGAGCGATGGAAATTAGCAAATACGTACGTCGCCCTGTATATCTGGCCCGCGGCGAGACGTAACGGACAAAGCGGTGACGAGGTGGATGAGAGTGGTCCCACGGAACATTTGCGCGGCGTCTTCCTGGACTGGGAATCACCGAGTTAGATCTGGGCCCCACCCCCCACCTTCTCCCTGCCACTCACAGAGGAACTGAGCTCCCAGGCTCCATCGAAATCGTGAGAACAGAGCTGGAAGGAAGCCGTGGGCGGGCGAAATCTCCAGTTTTCGGCGGATCAGAAGGCGCATTGATGGAGAGCGACGGTGGTGCGTGGGGGGTGGCGGCGGAGACCGGATGGGGGCCTGCTGACATGGGAGCTGCGAATTCCCCCTGGATCCAATCGACAGGTTTGTCATCTCCGATTACTCCCCAATCGTTGGTCATGGCACTGGCAGCTACAAAATCTGCTCTATGATTTGACTGGTAGGCCTTGTCTCCTCCATTTCCAGTATTCCTATCTACGAGGGCGGAGGCTGCGGTGGACTGTACGGTCGCCGGAGAGGAGAGAGAGCGCAGGCTCGGTTGACGGGAATCGTGCAAGCTGTGCCGGGAGGTGGTGAGCAAGACGCTGATGGGCAAGCTGGGTCCTCACTCTCAACTGGAAAAATGGATCTGCACTCACCGGAATGGACAAAAAAGGTACGGAATCTGAGCTATGGCATGAGCTGATAAGTCTAAGTTGCAGTCAGTACGGTATGGCTCTGATATCGAATAGAAATCATCTTGCATGCTTAGAAAAAACAATAGAAAGGGATTAGTAATTCAGGGCATGCTGTGTTGGGTGGTGGCAGATGTGTAAGTTGTCTGTCAGAGCATATGCATGGAGTTCGGCCAGTTTCCAGTAAGAACAAACCAAATGGAGGCTTGCGACATGATGGACGCCACTGATGCGCTGTCTGTGTCCTTGCTGAGTGCCGATGTCCATCTTGCCGAGCATCATATTCACGACGAGGACAAAAGTAGCTTCCAGCAGCGTGACCTACCTACTTCTCCACCATATCATCGTCAGCGAACTCGTTGCCGAGCCCATTGCGATCCACTGACAGCACGGCGATGTTGAGCCCGCACTGATCTTGCAGGTGTCGCATAAATGGGAGCTCGGCGTTGTGAGGTCATGGTCGCCGCATTGGAACATTTCCTGCTGTAACAGCCACTTGTGTCATGTTGATTCTTTTCAGCTAGTGCCAAACCAGTTAAACCGTGTAACTGTAACCAACCTGCACCAGCCCGTCAGATCATGTCTTATCTTTATAGTTTATACCAGACCAAACTAATTAAAATTGTTGAGGAACCGGCAGAAACCGGGAATGCTCAGTGATCGCAGAGAGTAATTAGAACTGAATTGTGATTAGTAAAATCTTGTCCAGAGCACATGCAGAATGGTTCATAAAATTTTGGTAGTGCTTGTGTGCTGTTGTGGCGTGTTGCCAAGTTCAGATTAGGCCTCTTGATTTTGTTCATTGTCACATTTCTTCCAGTTTGAGAAAACTTCATATTAATGAACTAGCGAGTCTCCAGTCATGGCACCACATATATTGCAATGAAATTGAAATGTAATTGTAAAATATGGGCAATGCAATGTCCCCGAGGCAGAGAATGCAGCAAGTTGAGAGCATGCAATGTCCTCGAGGAAGAGAGTTAATGAAGTTCATAGGAGATGCATAGTTTTCTCAAATCTTGGTTGAGTATTTTGTGTGCTCTGGTGTCATTTGACATGTACAAAATTAGAAAGCTAGGCGGGATGTGCACTGCATATGATTTCCTGATTCAGTCGTATCACAAATGCAGGGTCCATGTCGGATGGGCATGACCAGACAGGACATTATTGTGCCCATCCTAGAAGTGTGCACTTGGAAACTCGTGGTTAGGAGAAAAACTTGGGGGCTGAGGTCATCGATCCTTACCTGGGGACATGTTCAGTATACTCTGTAAATCTTATCATTTCAACATCCAAGAAGATGAAGGCAGGTAGGCCAAGCAAGGAGAAAGCACCATATGAAGAGATGAGTAGGAAGGATTTTCAGCATGCAAGAGATCTGAGCACAAGAGAACGAGATGTCCTGAACGAGGAGACATGCCTAAGCAGCCAAGAAAAGGAAGCTAGATGGAGCCGTTGTGGTGTATCTAGGTATCGTAAGAGTGAATGTATTAAACTTCTTGGGTTCAAAGATATCATTGTTGCGTGAGTTGCGCAACCACACCTTGCAACTGACGAGCTAGGATTAGATTTGTAGCAAAGTGTTTTTTTATAAATCTGTACTCAAATTTTCGATTTGTTGTGGAGAGCAATGCCAACTTGTATGGAGACAGCTATGCCCCCGAAGCTGGACATCTGGGCTTGTCTTAATTGGCTACGTGTTGCCCATGCGAGAAATGTGCGGTCCAAGAACTTGACGTTGGTCCAGCACGTCGCGAATAAGTTTGTTCCGAGACATCAACAATGAGGACCATCATAATCAATGCGCCTACAGATGTTTCAGGCCACTGTTCAATATTCGGCTTGCACCGCCAGATACGCCAGGAAATACAAGGACTGCCATCAATCCGGAGGCCACCGATTGGTCTAGCAATTGAGTGCATTTGCACCCGGGAGCCAATATGGATTTCTCAAATCTTCTTCTCTAATAATGAACCTTCTAGGGAAATAAAACTAGCTTGTTGCAAATAAACTTAGTGCTTAGTCCACCATATGAACCTTGCATATCTACTTCATCATTTCGTTTATAAGATGGTTTGCGAGTGCATCCAATGTACTCATGGATGTGTCCCTGGCTATCAACTTGGCCAGACTATGGGGAAGAGTATCCAGAGGAAGGTTATGAAGAAGAGTATCAGAACTAAGATCTTCTACTGAGTCGCCATTGCCTGTAGGGTGAAGGCATGGACCCGAAGACGTTATTTCCGCTGCTATATTGTGTTGTAATATGAACCTGGTCACTATGACCATTGTATTTGAACCATCGTATTGTAATGTCTATGGAACTGGTTACCAACTACGTTATGTGTATCACAACAATGATTCTGGGATTGTGGTGGAATGCATAACGGGCACTTCAAATTTGTGATAAATTCGCGGGTGTTACAATTATTAGTCATAGATGCAGTTGGATGGCGGTCTATGTATTTTGTTGTAATGCCCAGAGTAAATCTCATAGTGATCCTCGTGAGATATGCACGCTATCTTTATTCTATCAATTGCCCAACTGTAATTTGTTTACCCAGCATGTCGTTATTTATCTTATGGAGAGACGCCACTAGTGAACTGTGGACCCCGGTCCAATTTCCTTTACATTGCTATTACTGTTTACTTTTACTTGCACTGTTTACTTTCTCGCATACTACTATTATTTTCCACTCGATACGCTCAATCCTTTGTTTACCGCAAACCAGTGAGATTGACAACCTCATCGTAAGTTGGGAGCAAAGTTCTTGGTTGTATTGTGTGCAGGTTCCACGTTGCTGCTGGTGCAAAGCAAAGGCCTGGACGAGGCGTCTTATAAATTGTCCAGAGCTGTCGCAAAACTATCAGGCATCACCTTCTGAAGTTTGGCTTTTTCCTACTGGTTCGATAAACCTCGGTTTCTTACTGAGGGAAAACTTGCTACTGTGCTCATCATACCTTCCTCTTGGGGTTCCCAACTGGGTGATTATCTGCCCGCATCAACTGTCGTGGACTGTCGCCAAGGTCGTTGTTTGATCCGCCCTGATCCGAAATCTTGCATGCTTTTTATCTTGAGTGCCCGTCCCTTCTTTTCTTTTGGCCTGATTTGATTCAATTCGGCTATGATTTGGTTGTTGCAGGCTATGGCAACGGAGGTGAACGCGTGATCGATATGATAAAGCGGTGTTCAGAGTGGTGGATCTAGTAACAGTCATCCATTTTCATCTGGACCCAGCTGTCTGCGTTTGGAATTTTGATATATTCTTGGATCACATGTAGGTTCTTGGATCACATGTAGAAATTTTAGCTCTTGCCCTTTTCATTCGTGTATTACTCAATTGATCATGTGAGCTCTCGTCATTATGATTCATGGATTGTTGAATTGCCTACATGATCTTGCTATTTTGATTTGTTGATTGCTAAAATGCCAATGTGAGCTGTCACTGGTTCATAGATTGCTAAATTGCACCTTTCCTCCCTTGTGCCTTAACTCCCTGATGCGCATACCTGTCTTTTGTTATAAAGCGCAAGTTTCAAAGACATTTAAGACATTACTCATAAGCTTACTATGGTATGGGAAGTGTCTATGTGCTTTTGACCCACCGGTGTCCATTACAGTCGACAAAGCTATTAATTAGTATATGAACCGGTATTATCTACAACAAATTGTCATTATCAAAATGATATGGTTACTTATGTGCAAATTCTACTAAACAATGCAATGTTGTCAAATGACTTGTTGTTTCCTATAAAATAAAGTAACAAACTTCAGCAAAACTATTGTTTTTTTGAGTTATACATATTTAGCTATGTAGTCAGATTATTTTGTCATAGATTCTACTAATTGTTCGCTAAGGTTTGTGAAATTTGCAAGGTTAACAGTTGCTCCTGTCACTACAGTCTTATGGAGAATTGTTTTCTTTTTTTACTAGAATAGGGCAAGGACAAGGAGGTTTGGGTTAAATATTTTTTTTTGTATTTTTCCTTGACAATAGGCTATACAAGATTGAATATGAGATGTGCATATATTTAAGAAGGTTGGTATCCTAAAAGGAAAGAACTGCCTCTAGCCAAACCTCATCCTCTGGCACGAGCTCTGCCTCCATCCAGGACTCCTTTTCTTACTTTGTGGCTTTCTTCATGTTCTTTATCCAAAGGTCATTTTCTATGGAGATTGGATTTTGCAAATTTTGTAGGGATGATTTGAGATTGGCCAGGGATGTGTTGTAGTTATGGTTCAGATAGGATAGGGAGGGTTTAGGGATCATGAGTCATGAGTTCATGTGGATTTCTATGAGAACCTGATAATTTAGATAATTAGCTTATGTGCCTTGTTGAATTAGCGACCTTGATTCAATAGTGATGTTTGCTGGTGGATAATATGTATCACGTTCGGATTGGTTGATAATGTTTATTCATATATCTTATCTAGACTGTAGATTTCAACTAAATAGATCATTGTCATTTTCTTGTTTTGCAGGCATGAATGACCAATGCCCCCCATGTCCAAGTCGATGGGGTAAAAATGCCATGAAATTTCAGCTTATCATATTCTACAGTTTTGGTTCATCTTTGCTATGATTTATCCTTGTTCCTCCTGTAATGTAATAAAAAGCAGTTACTTGTGAGCTTAAGAACAAAAATCCTCAAGAGAAACATATTAACCTTGTTCTTGTAATTCTCCCATTACCTTAACATAAAGACACTATTTTTAAACATAAACATAGAGACACAATTGATAGCAACCTCCAGTTCTATAGCGAGCATCACATGCACCACCTCTGGCATTTGTCACAATATGTATATCCTCAAGATTCATATCTCTCTACCTATTTTTTATTCCTTGCATTTCACAATGGATGTGATCAGTCCTCATCTTACTGTTGGCAGTTGGCACACAAGACACAATATACCACATTCTATCCCTTCTCATAATATTAGTTCAGAGCGGTAGGCTGTTATGAGGTAAACTCTATTCAGGTGCCGATAATTTCCAAATACTCTGCCAATTGAACCTCTGCTGTTAGCCCACATTCAGATTGTGCACATTCACCATCCATGTTTTGGACAGGCTTTATATGCGCATTTCACTCAAACACTTCTTTCTTATGCTGAGCATATAAAAATTCTAATATTATCACCTGAATTGGCATTGAAACCATACTGCCAACATCACTATTACTTTTGTGGAAGTGTCCCTGTCTCAGGGTTATATTAAGTGTAGATTATTTCGAACTTCCCATTCAAAATTAATATCAATTGTTTCTTATGACATAAAGATTGAAACCGGCAAAGTTTCAATTGCTACATTCTCTGGCATTATACTTTTTTTCTGCAACATATTCTGCTCAGATGGAATTAAGTTCTTATGAAACTAAGCTACAGATTCATGGTTACTATGAAGTTCATTTTTTCTAGCCTATTACTGTGAATAAGGAACATACGCTACAACAATGAGTTTTATTCTCTGTTTCATTTCTTACTATATTTTCTATTATCTTGTGATTTAGCCTTTACTTTAAGTGATACATAAACATGTGGTTATATTTAACAAAGACTTTTCCCACCATCTGGCATCGTGCGACTTGCTGTTGGGGCTCACTTCCAACACTTCTCACCTTCAGTTTTCATTGGAAAAAACTACGGTGTTACTTCAGCTAGTCGCATCAAATTGAAAATATATTAATAGGATGAAAATAGGTTTCCCAATTGGTTGTCAATGCAAAATTTGAGTTTGGCATACCTTGATCCTAACATTGATCCCTTAGTGTTGTTTACCTTGATGTATTTTTTTGTTAGTTATGATATTTCACATAGATGAGATTTTCTTTGGTTAGCTGATTAGCAGTGCTAGCCACCCAGTTGGGAACCCCAAGAGGAAGGTATGAGGAGCACAGCGACAAGTTTCCCTCAGTATGAAACCAAGGTTTAATCAAACTAGTAGGAGAAAGAAACCACTTCTGAAGGTTGATGCTTGCTAGCTTGGCGACGGCTCCAGACAATTTGTTTATGGCGCCTATCTGGGCGTAGCTCTGGCACCAGCGGCAATGTGGAACCTGCACACAACACAACCAAAGTACTTTGCCCCAACTTGCAGTGAGGTTGTCAATCTCACTGGTTTGCTGTAAACAAAGGATTTAAACGTATCGTGTGGTAATAGATGTTTGTTTGCAAGAAAGTAAATAATGCTTGTAGAAAGTAAATAGTAATATGAATGTAAAAGAATGGACCGAGGTCCACAATTCACTAGAGGTGTCTCTCCATAAAGATAAATAACATGCTGGGTGACGAGGGGTTAACTCGACAAATGTCCTAGATGAAGGACTTAGGATCGGGGAGATAGGGCATCGAATGAACTCGAAGGTAAAATCAGTCAAACAACGTGGCTATGAAAGTAAACGTGGGTGTAGAACCTGGCTTGCTTTCAATCTGGCCTACACCGTCCCCTCCTGGCCCCTATATATAGGTGGCCAGGTCTCGAGGATCGGGTAGGGTCCGATACAGATTACAATATCGACATACGGTAAGAACTCGTATTTCAACTAGCATTACAATTGGGCTTAGCTTAATGGGCCTCAGGGGTACTCAACTAACGGGCTCTATTATCTATACCTTTGTCAGTAGCCCCTGAGATTCTACCAGAATTGCAGATTCGGGTTGAATCTCTAATCTTTAAATCTTTGACTTCTCCATCTCTTCGAATCTTTGACTTAGTCTTATTGACTTATTCATAGTAATATTTTGCAAGGGGTTTGATAAACAAGCCTGACAACTCTGACGGATCAAGAGGTCAGTTAACTGCCGGAGCAGACACTTGCCACCTACATCAAATTCAATCCCCTTGGATTCAAATTTAGAAAACCGGTCAAACCCATTCTTTTGCCGCATTTAGGACTTACAAAGAATGAATCCCAGTGGTTCTCAGGGTACCCAGTGCGTCCACCAGGATTTTTCTTTGCGTCATAGACACGGATACATACCAGCAGAGCGCATCCATGTGCGTATACCGGGCCTCACGGGACGGATCCTAGGGTCTTACCTTCATGATATATTTCAACCACGGCATTCAAGTTTTGTCGCGATGACGCAACTCGAGAATCATATGTCGCAGCCTTGTTTGACTGTTTCAGCCTACAAAATATTCGGGTTTACTCAACCATGATCAATAAAAATCTTCCTCCCGATGGTAGTAGTTATTCTTCCAGAAGTTTATTCGCCTTCATTCGTTCATTATAGAACATCATCGGGTGCGCGCCCAGCGCTCCCGACGTAAGTAGCCCCCGAGGCTATAGTCGAAAAATCTTTTTTCCAGTATAGTCTCAAAGATAGTATGCATTCTTTCATATCTTGAGATCATAATGTGACTCAATAACATCGTCGGGTGCGCGCTCAGCGCTCCCGATGGTAGTTGCCCCCGAGGCTATAGTCGAAAAATCTTTTTTCGAGTATGGTCTCAAAAGATTACTCCTCTTCTACCAGATTCATTTTTTGTCGGCTTCTTTGATCTCTCTTTTCCTGTGCTCCCCAACTCGAACCATCATTGGAATATCATAGTCTTTAATTCTCGTTACTCGTACATTTGTGACGTCATTAATCTGTTTGCATTTATCTCTAGAATTTGACCGTTACTCATGGGCAACACAGTAATTTCACAATTTTTCTACCCATTAGTGGGCTGCCGTTTCCGTTCTTTGCGCCACGTCTCAACCCACGTTCCGTTACCTGGATGCTATATAAGGGGAGAGTGGGGAAATTTACTGTTTACCAGTTCATTGCTTCCGCCGCTGCCACCATTGCTGCGATCTCTGCTTTCCTTTGACCTCGTGCTGAGCCCCCTTGCGCAGATCGTAGATGCGCGTGAAGCATCAAGCGCAAAAGCACAAGATGACCAAGGGGAAGAACGCCGCAATGAGCTGGGTACCTTCTGCCTTTACGCAGAAGGAGTTGGAGAAGGCCCAAGCGGATGGCCTCATCTCCAACGATGACAAGGTTATCCTCCCCAGCACTGAGCGGATCCCCAAGCCCAGGGATGGTTTTCGGGTGATGTTCTTTGCCTATCTTTTGCGCAGTCTTTCTCTTCCTACCCACGAATTTCTTCGTGGGCTTCTTTTTGTTTACGGTGTGCAGCTTCACCAGCTCACACCAAACTCTATCCTGCACATTGCTTGCTTCATAACTTTGTGTGAGTCTTTTCTGGGGATTGATCCCCATTTTCTTCTTTGGAGAGCCCTCTTTCGGCTCCGCCCCAATGTCACATTGTCCAAGAAACCCGAATTGGGCAGAGCTTGCATATCTCTTTGTTCTAAATCGCAGTATTTGGAGTTTTCAATGGCTGCCGCGGTACAAGGTTGGAGGACCAAGTGGTTTTACATCAAGGACCGGAAAAATTCGCCCTCCGACAAGTACGGCCTTGCCCCATTTGACTCCTCCCAGGAATTGAAAAAATTGGCCTCGTGGGATTCGCCTCCCTCAGAAGCTGAGATGGAGGACATCAAGCCACTCCTGGCCCGCATCCAGGAGCTGAAAAGTGACAAGGGGGGTGCCCTTTCGGGTACACAACTCATGGCTTTTTTCTTGCAACGTCGGGTTCAACCGCTGCAGCATCGTCTTTCCAAGTTGTGGGCTTTTTCTGGCTTGGAGGATCCTTCTCGAGTATCGGAGAATCTTATGGAGAAGAAGGATCTCGACAAGCGTGTGAGAGCTCTTACCACTCTCACCAAAGATAAAGAAGTTGCGGATTTAGCCGCTAGCCATTTCCGATTCTGATCATCCCTTACCTGCGGTAAGTTTTGTTGTTTTTACTTTGCCTTGTTTTTCCCTTTTGTTCTTCGCCTTATGCCTTTCGGATTGTCTTGTCTTTGTAGGACCATCGGCTTCTTGTTTCTCGCCCTTCTATCCCAGAAGGAGGGGACATTCAGCATGTTCCTGTCTCTGTAACCTCCGAAGCCCCCGAGACTAAGGACAGCCACGATGGAGACGAAGGCGAGGATTCGCTGGAAAGGTCCAGTTTGACGACGTCGCCTCCCCCTGCTCTTTCTGAAGACGTTGTCGTGGACAGGAAGAGGAAATGTGTCGAAGAAATTGCTTCTTCCAGTGCCTCCGCCCCTAAGACTGTGGCTGGGGAATCCTTCGAGCCAGAGGATGGTGGAGAGCTCTTCGACTACATGGACTCGTGAGTGCTCACCTGTTTGTTTATCTTTTGTTGTCGACCTTCATAACTGACTTTTATCTGTGTTTCTTTTCCTCAGGGACGAGGAGGACCCGAATAGATTTGCTGTTGAGGCCCCCGCCACTGATACTCTTGTTGTCGACGAGCCGCCATCACAAGAGGTTGATGCGGCAGCGAAACCTCAAAAAGCAGCGAAGAATCCTGCCAAGAAGGCAGTCACTGTTCGTAGCTTGAAGCGCTTGCAGAAAGCTTCTGACGCCGGTGCTACCCTCAAGGCCCATCAGTCCACGAGCTCCTCCGATGATGTGTGTAAACATACTGTTATATTTACTTCACTTTACGTGTTGATGCTCACGTCTTATTTTCTGGATAGAGCCTGATGAAGAGATTCGTTGACTTGGGCAGTGAATGCGTCGAGTACATAAAAGTTGCCAAGGCCTCTGAAGGTAAGTCTTGCTCTTTTTGCTTTTATACTTCCTTATCTTTGCATGCCTGTCTTTGCTTCCTTGCTTGATTGCTTCTTTCCTCTTTGTTTAACCCAGGTGCTCTGAAGGCAGCCCATGCTCGCATTGCGTCGCTGGAAGCTGAACTCGAAGCTTCTAGGACAACTTTTCATGCCGCCACTGCTGCCAAAGTCAATGCTGAGAAGTCTTCTAAGTCAGCATTGGCTAAGGCAAAGAAGGCAGAGAAGGACCTGGGTATCGCTAAGAAGGAGCACCTCCAGCGGGAACAGGCCGTGGCTGAGCAGCTAAACCAGATGTCTGCTGCTGCTGGAGGTACATAGTATACTCTTTTTTATTTTGGCGGCTTTCTTGCTCTCTTACGTTTGCTGATGTATTCCTTTTCTGTTGTTTTGCTGTTTCTTTGGTTTGGCAGAATATAGTGGAGTGTCTGCGTCAACCTTGCAGCTTGATGAAGATCCTCTCTTGGCCGCGGTCGGCTTGCTTGAGGTGAACTGGATTTCTGTCCAGGAAATCTTCGAGTTGGTTAACCGCGTGCTTGCGCGGATTTTTGTCGGGTTATGGCCCAAGAAAAAGGCCAATGTACCAGACTTGAAGGATCTTGCCAAAGCCTTCGACACCGACGAGGACCCCATACTTACCATGAAGGGTCTTTCCCTGAAGCGAGGTGCCGAGGGGGCCATTGCCTTTGCTTATTCGCATGGTGAGGAGGTGAACTGGGAGAAGGTTAGCTCTTCCCCCGGCCGTCCTCGTTCGGAACTGAAGCCTTTTTTCGAGAAGGTGAAAAAGTATGCACCGGGCATTGTGTCAATGATTTCCCCTTCGGCGGTTTCCGCGATTGTTGCGGTGCCGATTTCGACTCCGGCCACAAGTGGTTCTGTTCCTCCTCCTGATGCTGGTGCTGCTTCTGCGACGCCTTCTTCCGCTACGGATCGTGAGGCCGAGGTGGCGTAGACTTGGCCTCCCTTGTAATTTAGTTTCATCTTGATATAGCAAACTTTCTAGTCGCATGTAGCCCAAGAACCTTAGTCAAAGGGCTTATGCTTTTGTAAATACATTCTCCTTTGTGAAATGTCATGTTACTTCTAGCTTCTGAGATGCTCCTCTTTTCTTTTTCCTTTACTTTCTAGCCCGTGCGCGCTGGTAAATTACCTGGTCGCGTTCAAGTTCCGTCATCTACCGATGCTTCTGACTCAGGAGTTTCATTGCCTCGTCGTCATGTTTGCGGATGCGATGAATATTCCTTGTGAATTGCAATCTTGAAAATTGTTTGACTTTGTCTAAACGCCAAGCGCAGATGGCTATAGGTAAAGCCAGCAAATCTTGCGGGTTCGTGAAGCAGATATCCATACTCGAGGATAAGGTGTCGAGTCTGACAGCTAGAATTGTACATTTGGAGGAGTGCGACTCTTTTCTCGTTGGTATTATCGAGTCTGCTTGTGAGTTGCTACGATGTAAGTTTCCCTGTCAATCTCCTCTTTTCCTTTTTAATGCAATGCTGCTATCCCATGATTTTTATTGCTGTAGGTACTTGCTTGGATTTCGTTGGCGAGGCTCGTCGCGTTTCTGAACGGATCGCGGCTCTTGAGGGATCGTCAGGTGGAGTCAAAACTTTTTGGTCCGACCCCCGGCGTCGCAATGCTATTGTGCTCCTCCAAGATCGTGCTCAACATATTGGAGATGCTGTTGATGGTTGTCGAAAAGCTCTAACTACCATGCACTCCGTGATGCTTCCCCGCAACCCTCTTCCTGGAACTTTTCCTCAGCTGCTTGCTATTTTTTGGTCTACTCAGTGCATTCATCGTTTGATAGAGCTTAACTTGGTGGCTGGTGCCAACTTTGCCCTTGGTTGGACGCGCAAGTGGCACCCAAGGTTCAATTTCGTCTCCATGTCATTGAGCTTACCTTCGGGGGGGTGCTCAACTGCGAGTTCATATGGATGCTACTCTCCAACCGGCCAGGAGGCTCATAGCTAGGTTGCTTCGAGAGGATGCCACGTTTTTCCGCGAGCATCACTATTTAAACCCTTTGGGCGTAGACGATTCCGATCAGACATTGATGTAAAGTTTGTGCTTATAATGCGAGAGTCTGCTGTTTTTCTAACTTTTTGTGTCAGAATTTTTGTGCTCATAGCATTGCACCTTTTGAGTTTGTGTTGGTGTGCTTACCGCAACGTTTGAAGACACGTAGACTCAAATAAGAGGAACTTTTGTCTTTTTATTTATGCGTATAATGTAAGATACATGGGATAACCCAAGAGATCCGGCCAGTGGCCTGTGTTCTGGATCTAGAGGGCATTGCCCTGGAATAACTTGCAGCTTTTACAGCCTTATTTTCCTACTCTACTTTGGTGATCTCGACACTTATGCCTCCGTGGCCTTCTCTTCTTCCCTTGTAGTTTTGTCTTCTTCTGATGCTTCTACTCGTGGCTTCTTCATCTCTCGTTCCGCGGGACGTCCTTCGGGCAATTTGTCGACTTCTGTAGTTGCGCTTTTTGCTTTCTCTTTGGGTTCTCCATAGTTGGCTATCATGCCAAAGTTTTGTGCCATCTTGTGGAACTCCTTGTCGCATAGGTCTGATACCTCGAAGCTTCCTTTTACTGTGATAATTCCTTTGGGCCCTGGCATTTTTAGCACCAGGTAGGTGTAATGAGGTACTGCCATGAATCGCGAAAACGCGGGTCTCCCGAGGATCGCGTGATATTGTGATGGCCAGTCCATGACTTCAAAGTCGAGTTTTTCCCTTCTGTAGTTTTGCCGATTTCCGAAGCAAACGTTGAGTGCTATTCGACCAAGTGGATAGTTAGCACTTCCTGGGACTATTCCGTGAAAGGAGCAATCAGTTGGCTTCAGGAACTCTAATGAGATGTGCATTGCCCGTAGGGTTTTTGCGTAGATCAGGTTTATTCCGCTTCCTGCGTCCATGAATATTCTGTCGACATCGTACATCCCTATTTGTGCCTTGAGTACCAAGGGCGCGTTTCCTGGCTGAGGTACTGTTATTGGGTGATCGTCCCTGCTGAATTCTATGGGTTGCTCTGACCAATGTAGGTATTCTGTTGTCGCTGGAGGTGAAGTTATTGCAAGGTTGACTTGTTGAGTTATGCTTTTCTCTTCTTTGTTCGACTAGGGCACTGGTTGTATCATTGCTGTGATGTGCCCTTTAGATGGAACATATCCTTCCTCGTCGTCGCGTCCCTGGTTTGACTGATCTTGACCCTTGGTAGCTCCACTATTTCCTTGTTGGGTTGCCGGCGTGTTGCTTGTGTTTCCCTTGTATCCCTGGCGTTTTGCCTCGGCTTGCTTGTTGAGTGCTGCTTCTTGTAGTTTCAAAAACATTGTACAGTCTTTCATTGCGTGTCTGGATACTCGTTTCCCATCTACGAACGCAGAGTGGATATGACATGGCCCGTTGAGCATGTCTTCTGGTGATGGGTTGTACTCTCTGGATTCCTTTGGCGGAAATTTTTTGTACTCTTCTCTCCCATAGTTGCGGTGCCCCGAACTTTTCCGATCATTGCTTTGGTAGCTATTGTCTTTATATCCTGTGGCTACTTGGCTGTGGGAGCCATAATTGTCGTAATTACCGGACCTTCTCCTTTGGCCTCCGTATCTGGTTCCTCTGTCATCTTCTGGTGATCGTGTGCGTTTATTGTTGCACGCATCTTCTCCGTCTGTGAATCTATTTGCTATATCCATTAGATCTGATACTATTTTCGGCTTGATCCTGCCCATCTCTTTGACTAGGTCTCCTCGTCGTAACCCGATTATGAATGCATCTATTGCTCTTTCGTCCGAAACTTCGACTGCTGAATTTTTGATAAGACTCCACCTTTGGATATATGTCCTTAATGTCTCCCCGCGTTGCTGTACGCAGGCTTTGACTTCTTCTATGGATAATGGCCGCTTGTATGTTGACTTGAAGTTGCTTGTAAATTGCTTTGTTAACTCTTCCCAGCTTCTAATTGTTTCTTTTCCTAACTTGCTTAGCCATGACCTTGATGCTCCGGTGAGGTGTAATTGCAAACTTTGCATTGCTGTTTCCTTGGTTCCTCCTAATAGTTTCACTGCTTGTAGATAATCTAAAAGCCACGATTGTGGCTCCTAGGATCCATCATACTTTTGCTGATCATGGGGTAGTTTGAAACCTTTGGGTACTGGCGTGATGCGAACCCTACGGGTAAAGCATGGCGCCCCCATCTCCTTTTCATCGTCTTCGTAGTCATATGTTCTGTTGGGAGTCCTGGATCGTCGGGTTCCTTTGTTCTTTGGACCATTGTATCGCCTAGGTGATGGCGTTCTAGATCGGCGACTTCCACTTCTGTGCCGAGGACTCCTATGACGGTGTGGTGATCTAGGTTTATGAGCTCCTTTGTTACGATATGCCTCCTCCTCTTTTGCTGATAATTTGTTGCCTACCATCTTTAGTCCATTTAGCGCTGCTCGGTGCATATGCTCCCTCGGATCTCCTGGATTTGGTCGTGTTGTATGCAGGTACGCTTGAGCTGCCACTAATGCTGCTTCCGGAGTTTTTGGGATGATATTTCCTTGCTCGTCGACCGATAGGAAGGACGAGTCAAGGTTTTTTGAGATGCTTTGCCTTTCTGAGTACTCTAGATTCTCATACCTTGAACCATGTCGACGATGCCTTCTATTTGTATATGATGCATCGCTACGTGCTCTACGAGCAGCTTCGCTTGCTGCAATGGCTGAATCCTTCCTTTTCTGTACTTCAATCCTCTCTTTTGCTAATTGTTTCGCCTATTGCCTTAGGGCGTAATGGTACCCCAAGAGCATGTTTTGGCTAGAGTTTGTTGGTATTGGCATGCCATGCTCCACGGCTGTATTGATTATTCTCCACTCTTCTTCTGATAGTCGAACTTTTACCCTCATTGCGAGGGAGTCAGCGGTTTCTCCCTCTGCTAAATGATTCGCCCCTCTGTTTATATTTGCTAGATTGAGTACTGGGTTGTTGTTATCGTCGAGTTCTTCTGAATTATCTTCTGCGATGGCGAGTATCTGATGCCGATTGTCGAGCTTGCTGTTGTTACTTGAGAAGATCGAATTATCGTCTTCAGAAAGTTCTAGTCCTGTTTTCCAGGAATCTATTGATTGATCCGATTTGTCATCGTGGTAGATTGCGAGATCTTCGAGTTGCACTTCTAAGTCAAAATTCTCCATTGTTTCATCGCCTCCTGCGATTTCTTCTTCTTTTGCTTCTGCTGAGCTGACCGGCGAGTTTACCTCGCCAGAAGAGCCTTCGGATGATTTCGACATTGCTACTATTTCGGGTTCACTTTCCGACGGATCCGCTATCATTGGATCTGAAAGGCGAATCGAACCTAATGATCCAACGTGAAAGTTTAGACTTCCAACCGTCAAATCCATATCTTGATCCATGCTCTCGAATACTTGCGTGAAACTTGACTGGTGAGGTTGAAAATCGATGGTTCCGAAGGGTATCTGAATTTCGTCGACTTGCGAGTTGTTGTTGGCTGAAAGCGAAAAAGCCGTCGAGTTCATGATACCAACGCCCAGAGTCCCCACGGTCGGCGCCAATTGACGAGGGGTTAACTCGACAAATGTCCTAGATGAAGGACTTAGGATCGGGGAGATAGGGCATCGGATGAACTCGAAGGTAAAATCAATCAAACAAGGTGGCTATGAAAGTAAACGTGGGTGTAGAACCTGGCTTGCTTTCAATCTGGCCTACACCGTCCCCTCCTGGCCCCTATATATAGGTGGCCAGGTCTCGAGGATCGGGTAGGGTCCGATACAGATTACAATATCGACATACGGTAAGAACTCATATTTCGACTAGCATTACAATTGGGCTTAGCTTAACGGGCCTCAGGGGTACTCAACTAACGGGCTCTGTTATCTATACCCTTGTCACTGGGTGAACAAATTACAGTTGGGCAATTGACAGAATAAAGAATGCAAGCAATGCATGTACATGTCATGAGGATCACTATGAGATTCACTTGGGCATTACAACATAATACATAGACCATAATCCAACTGCATCTATGACTAATAATCCACCCGCCAGATATCATCCAAACAACCGTTGGGTATTAAGTTGCAAGCAACAGATTATCGCCTTAAGCAAAGTGTGTAATGTGAACAATACAAATGTCCTTGAACACAAGATTGTTGTTTTCTCCCTAGTAGCAACAACACATCTACAACCTTAGAACTTATTGTCACTCTCCCAGATTACTAGAGGCATGAACCCACTATCGAGCATAAATACTCCCTCTTGGAGTCACTAGTATCTACTCGGCCAAGATATCTACTAGCAACGGAGAGCATGCAAGATCATAAACAACATAGAGATGATAAATCACAAATCAACTTGACATAGTACTCAATATTCATTGGATCCCAACAAACACAACATGTAGAATTACATAACGATGATCTTGATCATGATAGGTAGCTCACAAGATCTAAACATGAAGCACATGGAGGAGAAGACATCCATCTAGCTACTTCTATGGACCCGTAATCCAAGGTAGACTACTCACACATCAGTCCGAAGGCAGGCATGGTGATGAAGAAGGCCTTAGGTGGTGATTGCCCTCTCCGGCAGGGTGCTGGGAAGAGCTTCTGGACCCTCCCAATCTCGGGTCGACGACGGCGGCGGCTTGTAGTATGTTTTCTGGAAAAGAGTTCAGGCCCCTAGAGATCAAAGTACTCTAAACATTGGTATAAAAGATATAATCTTGACAATATAACTTAGCAACCATGTTATAACATGAAAAGTAACACAAACAAAACATCATGAGTAATAATGCATTGAAGGTCAATTGTTTGTTTCGTGCATATAGAAAAACATAGCAAAGTGGTATTCAGCTTGTTCCTCATGGAATTGCAAAACATAAATGCATAGGACACCTTCAAGTTTAAGTGGGCGCCTAGATTCAAATAATTTGAGAACAAGCAAAACCATAATCATGAATCAATCAATAATAAATTTTGGGACTATGCACATTATACTCAAAATGACAACTATGCTCTCTTAGACGATGCATAAAGGTAGAAGGTGAAGACTCAACATAACAGTAAAAGAAAGGCCCTTCGCAAAGGGAAGCAGTGATTGCAAGTTTTTATAAACCTTCCAAAAATTATGGTACTTACTAGCTTTGTGCTCTCATTGCCCTTATCATAGGCATCTTGAGTGGTTAAGGTTAATGCGAGTACAAATATGAGACATATGCTTGACAAATCATAAGTTGAGAATCTCATGTCCCAAGAATATGAGTACTTAAGCAATGCTAGTCAACTTAGGTCCCAAGCAAGTTCTTGTCATTGTAAGCATACATGTATCAACAAGGACGCCAACGGGGTACCTCTTGCCTGATGACGTGGAAACTAGCCCACATCAAAATGACAAGATAAACATACAATGGACACCTCGGCATCTCTTTTATTTACCATTGGGTATAGCTTTTAATTTTGAGATGCGTCGTCGAATGTCCACTGTGGTTATGCTGTAAATTTCCACCATGAATGATGCATGGCTTAGATTAGCGGCCCATGCATTTCTCTAACACATATACAAACTCCATTAACTCCACAAGTTTCCAACTCCTTTCACACCGATAAGCATCCATAAACAAACGATCATAATATCAACTTAAATAGAAATAAGTGCAATGTTGAAAGCGTGCCCCATGATAGCATGGCTGAGCTAACTCCCAACTAACAACTTGCAAGCATATAATCAACATAAGAGAGCCACAATGGTCAAGTTTATTAAGTGCAAGAAAGTAAATATGCCATCAGGTTCGTGAGAGCTTTACTAACTAATTTTCACATAACAAAAAGTTTAATTTGGAAGATAGATAAAAGCAAGACAAATGTACTTGGAATAGCAAATTGCTAATAGGTAGATATGGTGGACACATTGGAAAACTTTGGTTTTTGGGAGTTGGATGCACGAGAAGTATTCCCTCTCAGTACAGATGAATGCTAGCAAAAGACTGGGAGTGACCAACTAAGAGAGCAATAACGGCCATAATCATGCATAGCGATAAAACATTATTAACCAAAGCATAAAGTGGTATCACAAGTCAAAAACCAAATGATCATAGAGGCTTAAGGCGACTGGTTAAAGTCAAACATGGTGTAAGCATGCGCCAAGTCAACCCAAATAAGGCATCAAAGGAGAATACCAAAATAATATGCTCCCATATAATAAAAACAACGCATGATTCTTTCAAAGGCACATTAAGCAATCTCAGTCATTTGAGAAAAGTCATGCTACAGCAAAAACTGCTAATCATATAATCAAAATAACATCAAGCATGACATGCAAAAGTCTAAGCCACAGTCTAAACAAGCTTCCATTTGTACCACTATAAACATGAAACTTTTTACTCTTTTCCAACACCAATCAACCTTTTTGAAACAAGTCTTAAAGATGAAAAGCAATATAGACCAGAGGTCTAAACACACCTAGCTATAAAGAACTAACAAGTTCTGAACAAAAATCAAGGTGAAAAACCAACGCTAAACGCAGTACTAGAAAAAGAGAACACTCATTGAACGATAAGAGTGAAAACTAGAGTGTTCTTGGCAATGAAAAATGGAGTGTGTCTTCTCCAAAATAAATATGTTGGGTTCCAACCATTTATTGCAACAAACAAAACAAAAGAAAACTGAAAAAAAAGACGCTCCAAGAAAAAACACATAGTATATGAAGCAATAAAAATATAGTGTCTTGAAAGATGACTTGATATATGTTGATGAAGAAGGGGTGCCTCGGGGCATTGATGGCGTGTAAGTACAGCCCGTTGGGAACCCCAAGAGGAAGGTATGATGAGCACAGTAGCAAGTCTTCCCTCAGTTATGAAACCAAGGTTTATCAAACCAGTAGGAGAAAGCCAAACTTCAGAAGGTGATGCTTGCTAGCTTTGCGACACTCCGGACAATGGCGCCAGAAAACTTGTTGGTATGTCTTCACCTAGCAGCAACATGAAACCTGTACACAACACAACCAAGAACTTTGCTCCCAACATACGATGAGGTTGTCAATCTTACCGGTTTGCTATAAATAAAGGATTGAGCGTATCGAGTGGTAAAAGGATAATAGTAATGCAAGAAAGTAAACAGAGCGAGTAATAGTAAAATGGTAAAGCTATGTAAAGGAAATTGGACCGGGGTCCACAGTTAACTAGTGGCGTCTCTCCATAAGATAAATAATAACATGCTGGGTAAACAAATTACAGTTGGGCTATTGATAGAGTAAATATAGCGTACATATGTCATGAGGATCACTATGAGATTCACTCTGGGCAATACGACAAAATACATAGACCGTAATACAACTGCATCTATGACTAATAATCCACTCGCGGGGAGTCGTTCGAGTACCCCTTGAGTATTAAGTTGCAAACAATGGATAACTGCATTAAGCAAAGTGCGTAAAGTAAACAAAGCAAATGTCCTTGGACACAAGAATGTTGTTTTCCCCCTAGTGGCAACAGCACATCTACAACCTTAGAGGTTTCTGTCACTCCCCCAGATTAAATAGAAGCATGAACCCAACTATCGATCATAAATACTCCCTCTTGGAGTCACTAGCATCTACTCGGCCAAGATAGCTACTAGCAACGGAAAGCATGCAAGACCATAAACAACATAGAGATAACATAAGATATATAATTCAGCACATTAACTTAACATAGTACCAATTCTCATCGGATCCCAACAAACACAACATGTATGATTACATAAAGATGATCTTGATCATGTAGGGCAGCTCACAAGATCTAAACATGAAGCACATGGTGGAGAAGACAACCATCTAGCTACTGCTATGGACCCGTAGTCCAAGGTAGACTACTCACACATCACTCCGGAGGCAACCATGGTGGTGGAGAAGGCCTCTGGCAGGGATTCCCCTCTCCGACAGGGTGCCGGGAAGAGCTCCTAGATCCTCCTGATCTCGTTTTGATGACGGCGGTGGCTTGCAGTATGTTTCGAGGAAAAGCGATCCGTCCCTTAGGTTTTTCCCGTCGAGGGGACTTTATAGGCGAAGGGGAAGCGTCAGAAGTGGGACCAGGAGGTCTCACCATAGGTGGGCGTGGCCAAGGGCTGGGCCGCGCCCCCTGGTGGTGAAGCTGGCCCCTGGCCCCCCTCCGTCTCATCTTCGGTCTTCGTGAAGCTTCGGTAAAAATAGGAGGTTCGGCTTTTGTTTCGTCCAATTCCGAGAATATTTCCTGTGTAACTTTTCTGAAACACAAAAATAGCAGAAAATAGGGAACTAGCACTGTGGCATCTTGTTAATAGGTTAGTTCCGGAAAATGCATAAAAACACCACGAAGTGTAACAAAACTCAAAGCAAATGGTGTAAGAACAAGCATGGAGCATCAAAAATTATAGATACGTTTGAGACGTATCAGGCATCCCCAAGCTTTGACGCTTGTAATTATTGGATATTTCTTGGGGTGACATGGGCATCCCCAAGCTTGAGCTTTTGTCCATTCTTCATCTCATCTCATCATTCTCCTTTCCCTACACTTGAAAACTTCCTTCATACAAAACTTCACACAATTCTTATTAGCAATATTAGTGTATGCAAGATAGTAAATCCACCCTTTGGTTCAGTTTCAACTCAAGTATAACACCCATTAAAGCATAAGCTATTGTAGCAACTTCCTCAAAAGTTCCATTATCAAAAGAAATAAAAACGAAAGAGATCAAGAGGCAAGCACAAATAGTGGCAGAAATCTGTCAAACCAGAACAGCTGGTAAAGATCGATTTTTTTAAAAATCTTCTGTTGCTCAAATCAAAAAGTGCAAAATTTATGAAAGTTAAACAATAACCTGGGGTATGTGCACAAGAAATCGCAGATCAAAAAGACGTTCTGAGAATTTTCACGAATTTTTACGGTATATCGCAGAAATCTGTTTCAGGACAGCAACTTCCCCAAATCTTACCTTCCTCCAATTAGAGGTTCTTCTTGGCACAAAAACGAAATAAAAATAATAAGGAGAGGTTATTACGGTAGTAATAACTTCTAAGACTCAACAAAAAGAAAAAGTATTAAAAAGAAAACATTGGGTTATCTCCCAAGAGTGATTTTGAGCTAGGCGCAGAAAGTGGAAATCAAGTATTTTCGAATGAAGGAGCATTAAGATCAATAGCAGAAATCTTTTCAACAAGGAATTGTATTTTATCCAAATGAGTTTTAGAAGATCCTCTATGAACATTCTTGGGCTCACTATTTTCATCAAAAGGGTTTTCAGGAATAATCCAATCAAAATTCTTTTCCAAAGCTTCATGCATTACTAGAAGTTTGAAAGGTATTGGTATTTTGATTTCTTCCTTGTTTGTACCAACAACATCTACACGTGAGCCAAGCATATTAAAATGCTAAAAAACTTTCCTAGCTTCTATAACAACATCTCTAAATTCCTTACGCAAAGTCTCCAAAATAAAATCTCTATTTTCAGAGTCTTTGATATCATGAAGCTTAAGAAACATTTGCTGCATAAAGGGATTAAGGTCAACAAACCTAGCCTCCAACATGTGAATTAAATAAGTAGCAGCAACTTTATAACTAGGAGCAAGTTCGGCTAAAGATCTATCCTCAACATCTTTGTGCTTACTAACATGATTAAAGAACTCTTCGATGTTATCTTTCCTAATTATAGAACCACTAACTATTGATAGGTCTTCCAGGACGTACTTAGGGAACAACATAATGAACTAAAAGTAAAAGTAATGAAATACCAACTATAAAAGGAACTATTTTTTTGTATTTTTTATAAAAAGATACAAACAAAAATAAAGTAAAGAAATAAACAAAACAATAACAAAGTAAAAGATTGGAAGCGAGAGACTCCCCTTGCAGAAATCCTCTTTCTCCTCGTCAACGGCGCAAGAAAATGCTTGATTGGCGGTGCTAGCCACCCAATTGGGAACCCCAAGAGGAAGGTATGATGAGCACAACGGCAAGTTTCCCTCAGTATGAAACCAAGGTTTAATCGAACCAGTAGGAGAAAGAAACCACTTCTGAAGGTTGATGCTTGCTGGCTTGGCGATGGCTCCAGACAATTTGTTTATAGCGCCTATCTGGGCGTAGCTCTGGCACCAGCGGCAACGTGGAACCTACAACAACACAACCAAAGTACTTTGCCCCAACTTGAAGTGAGGTTGTCAATCTCACCGGTTTGCTGTAAACAAAGGATTTAAACGTATCATGTGGTAATAGATGTTTGTTTGCAAGATAGTAAATAATGCTTATAGAAAGTAAACGGTAATATGAATATAAAAGAATGGACCGAGGTCCACAGTTCACTAGAGGTGTCTCTCCATAAAGATAAAAAACATGCTGGGTGAACAAATTATAGTTGGGCAATTGATAGAATAAAGAATGCAAGCAATGCATGTACATATCATGAAGATCACTATGAGATTCACTTGGGCATTACAACATAATACATAGACCGTAATCCAACTGCATCTATGACTAATAATCCACCCGCCGGATATCATCCAAACAACCGTTGGGTATTAATTTGCAAGCAACAGATTATCGCCTTAAGCAAAGTGTGTAATGTAAACAATACAAATGTCCTTGAACACAAGATTGTTGTTTTCTTCCTAGTAGCAGTAGCACATCTACAACCTTAGAAGTTATTGTTACTCTCCCAGATTACTAGAGGCATGAACCCACTATCGAGCATAAATACTCCCTCTTGGAGTCACTAGCATCTACTCGGCCAAGATATCTACTAGCAACGGAGAGCATGCAAGATCATAAAAAACATAGAGATGATAAATCACAAATCAACTTGACATAGTACTCAATATTCATCGGATCCCAACAAACACAACATGTAGAATTACATAATGATGATCTTGATCATTGTAGGTAGCTCACAAGATCTAAACATAAAGCACATGGAGGAGAAGACATCCATCTAGCTACTGCTATGGACCCGTAGTCCAAGGTAGACTACTCATACATCAGTCCGGAGGCAGGCAAGGTGATGAAGAAGGCCTCCGGTGGTGATTCCCCTCTCCGGCAGGGTGCCAGGAAGAGCTTCTGGACCCTCCCGATCTCGCATCGACGATGGTGGCGGCTTGCAGTATGTGATGATTCACAAGTATAATGGGTGTATCGTAGTACTTTTGATAAATAAGAGTGTCGAACCCAATGAGGAGCAGAAGGTGTTGACAAGTGGTTTTGATCAAGGATTCACTGTAAATACTAGCAAACGGGTTTTCAGGGGTATTTGGTAATGCAAATAAATAAAGTACGAGTAAATAAAAGACAGTAATAAAAATTGCTGCAAGTGGCCCAATCCTTTCTAGAGCAAAGAATAAGCCGGTTGTGTAACTTATGATTACCAAACGTTCCTGAGGACACACGGCAGTTTCTCTCGAGAGCTTTCGCTTCATGTTGCTAAGAAATCTTCATTGGTTTGATAAGTGTTATGGGGGTGAACCTGTGCTAGCATACTACCTTTACTAGGACTAATACTCACTTGTGATTATACCCCCTGCAAGCATCCGCAAATACAAGAAAGTAATTAAGATAAATCTAACCCCAGCCTTAAACTCTGAGATCCTACGCTCCCTGGTGCAATGGTTTCCTAACGGGGGTTTAAGTTTCTGTCGCTCCGGCAACCCCACAATTAGTAGCCAAATACACAATGCATTCCACTAGGCCCATAAATGGTGAAGTATCATGTAGTCGACGTTCACATGACACCACTAGTAGAATAACACCACAACATAAATATCAAAACCATTAAATATTACTCAACATAGTTTCACTACTAACATCTCGACTTCTCCCATGTCCTCAAGAACTAAATGAACTACTCACAAGACATCATATGGATCATGACCAGAGGTGAAATAATGGTAAATAACAATCGGAACATAAACCTTAATTCAATGGTTCCACTCAATAGCATCAACTACAAAGGTAATCAACACCGGGAAAGTTTCCCCTAAGAATTTGACAAGATTCAACCCAAGATGTTACAGCGGGATGGCGTGGTGATGGTGGAGATGAAGGTGCTGATGATGATGGTGATGGTAATGATGATCCCGATAAAGTCCACCGCGATGATGATGACGATGGCGACAATCTCCCCTCTCCGGGAAGGAATTTCCCCGGCAGATTTCTGCCTCCCGGAGAGCTTTTCTCTCTCGGTGTTTTCCGCCCCACAAAGGCGGCGGTGTCTATCTCTGATCCCCCCTTGACTTAGGTTTTTGGGGGTGATGATATACGTGAGGGGGTGATGGCTGTAGTGCGCCAAGGTGGCCTCACCACAGGTTGGCGCGGCTAGGGGTGGGCCCGCGCCACCTGGTGGTGAGCCCACCTTGCTGCTCCTTTTGCCTCCTCCTTCTGGCTACTTTCGTCTTCTGATATTATATGAATTTCTGGGTATTTCTCTAGAATTGTTGATCTTCAGAAATATGGTGTCTTGACGGTCCTTTTTCCAGCAGAATCCTGACTCCGGCAGCAAGTTCTCCAATGATCATCAAACATTCAAAACAGAGGAAACAACATAAGTATCATCTCTAAATATGAAATATATCAATGAATAACAGTAAATTATGATACAAAATAGTGATGCAAAATGGACGAATTAACCCCCCAAGCTTAGACCTCGCTTGTCCCCAAGCGAAAACTGAACTCGGTAAACATGACCACAGGTTTATGGAGTGAAGTGTCGATAAACAAAATACAGACAATAAGCATCACATTTATCAAGGCACAAGTTATCATAGACAGCAACTTCCCTTCATATAATTATAGAGTTGCAATAAGTAAAAGGGAATCACAAATAAAGATGCACAAAGTAAATCATGATTGGTGATAGCAAGCCTTTGTTCTTGGTCAGAGAACAATGAACAAACTACACTTATTTTTGAACGGAGCCTTTTAAAACAGAGCTAATATAGCAAAAATCATATGCTCAATGAAACAAACTCTTTACAATCATAGAAAGCTTTCAAAGATATATTCCTTCAGATAAAAGCATCGTACTAAATAAAGGAAGATAGTAAACATGATTGAACAGATCAATATATGGATGAATGAATCATAACAACTCAAATGCTTGCTTGAGATAGAAGGGAATAGGTTGACTCAACATAAAAGTAAAAGATAGGCCCTTCGCAGAGGGAAGCAGGGATTAAACATGTGCTAGAGCTTTTCATTTGTAAAACAGAGGTAAAAATTGTTTTGAGAGGTGGTTGCTTTTGTCAACGACTAGCAACAGAGTTCTTGATATCTTCCATACTAAACAAGTGAGAGCGGTTCTGAGATGTTGATTAATTGGCACATTTGTGCTCTTTATAGCTTGGCACTCCTCCCCACTTTTCCTTTCTCAAACCATGGCTAACCGATTCCATCGGGTGCCCACCAACTTTCACATACCATGGAGGAGTGCCTTTTTTCTTTTCTTTTTGTTTCTTTTTTTAGATTACAATGGTCTGACCAGCTCCCTTGCAAAATTAATAACAAGCAGATGAAGCATGCAAGTCGAGGGGTACTCAATTTAGTATGGAAGATAACAAACCCAACCACTACGTCCTCATGAGCTAAAAATAGTGGCACAAAACGAGGACTATTTGAAGGTTTTTGAAAGGTAGCACATAAAAATTTACTTGGAATGGCTTGAAATACCATGCATAGGAATTTATAGTGGACTCTTTGGAGGTAACTTGGTTTTAGGGGATTGGATGCATGAGAAGTATTCCCTCTCAGTACAGGTTTTTGGCTAGCAAAGCTGGGTAGCAAGCATAAGAGTTGCATGAAACAAACAAACATACATATGAAAGGAACAATCATGCAAACTTCCTTGAAAGTACAAACGATTTTAACTTGAGAATACTATTGCTTATGAGCCAATCATGAAGGAAAGCTGAAATGATGTATCTACTAACACTTCCTTCTTTTTCTACTCAAACCTCAAGGTAATGTTGCTACTGACCAAGCTAAGTTTGCCAAAACCAACTAGATTTACTCATGCTCCCAAAGTGATACCAATACTAATCATATAAGAAAGATTGCAAACTAAAATAAAGTGTACGGAAAGTAAATGATAAAACTTCTCATTAATATTTCTCAACCGCAACTCACACCAAGGGATACATAGATAACCAACTAAAGGAGGATACTTCCACACTGCAAACTATTCTATAAGATAACTTATCTATTCATGATATGACTCTACTTGAAAAGTAAATGGGTAAAAGATAATGATGTGATACTGCGGCACTTCCCCAAGCTTGGAACAAACATAGGGTATGCCTATACCAATGAAGAATTACTCCTTTGGCGATGGTGGTGAGTCTTTATCATCTTCAGACTTCCAAGGCAGAGGTTCCCCAAGTTGTCTTGGTCTCCAATATCCTGAAACTAGCAGCAGCGCTCATTTGTTTAAACCTAGCTTCATACTCACAGTTTTGGTTTTGAAAATTGTAGAGTTGTGCTTGTAATTTGTTGGCGGTCTCATGGAGTGACAAGATGTCATCCCAGAGCTCTGCGGTTTCCTTCTTGTGCTTGGCAATGAGTTCTTGATTTATCCTGTGGATGATGTCCACCTCGCGCTCCGCCATCTTCTTGTATTTAAAGACTTCTTGTTCCAGCGCTTCCATCCTGGCTTCAAGACTCCCTTCTCCTATAGGGCCCTGGACATCTTCTATCTGCAACTCCCCATCCTTGAGTGACAACTCCTTCGGATGCATCTTCAGCTCCCTCATGTACAGATTAATGATGTTCGCAAGAGAGTTCTCCTCGAATGAACCAGACGAAGACATGGTGACTCTAAAGCTGAGACAACTCCTGACAGAAAAAGATCGAAACAAAAACACGACGAGAACACAATATACAGACCTCGGGCAATCCGGGGGGTTATATAGGCAAAAATTAAACATCGAAACGAAGTCACAGGAAGAAACCGGGACGGAAACGAGTTCCAGGGTGGTCTCACCACAGGGTGGCGCGGCCAGGAGGGGGCCCGCGCCACCAGGTGGTGAGGAGCCATCGGACTCCGTTTCCAACCCATTTTCGTCTCGTGATTTTTCATATTTAATAAAAACAACAAAAATATAAATAGAAGAACTTATCGTGAACCTTCTCTGACTAGAACTGTTACCTATTCAAAAACGGACTCTATAGTTTCCCGCATATATTCTTTGATGAATTCTTCCAGAGTAATCATTTGAATAACATCGACATCTTCATTATAAGAATCTCGAGCAATATAATGTTTGAGTCTTTGCCCATTCACCACTTGTGTAGTGTTATCTTTAAGCGAAGCAATCCTTATCGCACCTGAACGATACACCTCTTCAATAACAAAGGGTCCTTCCCACCAACATGAAATTCTCTCTTAAGAATTCTCGTATTGTGCCATTGCTTGACTTTTTCTTTGAAAAGTCTGACATTCTCATAAGCTTCGTTTCTCCACTCATCTAACGAACTCAAATCAAGCAACCTTTTCTTACGGGCTAGTTTAAAATCCCTATTAAGCTCTCTCACTGCCCAAAAAGCTTTGTGTTCTAATTCTAAAGGCAAGTGGCATGCTTTTCCATAAACCATTTTGTAAGGAGACATGCTCATGGGGTTCTTATAAGCAGTTTAATAAGCCCATAAAGCATCGTTCAACTTGCTAGCCCAATTTTTCCTAGATTTATTAACTGTCTTCTGCAAGATAGACTTGATCTCTCTATTTGATAGCTCTACTTGCCCACTAGTTTGGGGATGATAAGCAGAAGCAATTCTATGATTAACGTCATATATAGCAAGAGTTTTCCTAAAACCGCCATGGATAAAATGAGAACCCCCATCAGTCATAAGATATCTAGGCATACCAAACCTAGGAAAAATAACATCCTTAAGCATTTTTAACGAGGTCTCACTATCAGCACTCTTCGTAGGTATAGCTTCTACCCACTTAGTAACATAATCAACAACAACAAGTATATGAGTATAACCTTCTGAAGGAGGAAAAGGACCCATAAAGTCAAATCCCCAACAATCAAATGGTTCAATAACAAAAGAATAACTCATAGGCATTTCATTACATCTATAAATATTACCAACTCTTTGGCATTCATCACAAGATAAAACAAACTTTCTAGCATCTTTAAAAAGGGTTGGCCAATAAAAACCTGATTGTAGAACCTTTTGCAGTTCTATCTCCAGCATGATGTCCTCCATAAGCACTACCATGGCATTTTCTCAATATCTCTTGTTGTTCATACTCTGGAACACATCTTCGCATAATTCCATCAACTCCTTCTTTATATAAGTGTGCATCATCCAAAAAATAATGCCTCAAGTCATAAAAGAATTTCCTTCTTTGCTGAGCTGTAAATGTTGGAGGCAAGTACTTGGAAACAATAAAGTTAGCATAATTAGCATACCAAGGATTCTCTCGCGTAGTTACCTTTATGGAAGCCAACTATTCATTTGGAAAACTATCATTAACAGGAATAGGATCAAAAGAAATGTTTTCCAACCTAGACAAATTGTTAGCAACAGGATTTTCAGCACCTTTCCTATCTACAATATGCAAATCAAACTCTTGTAAAAGCAACACCCATCTGATAAGCCTAGGCTTAGCATCCTTCTTTGACATAAGATATCTAATAGCAGCGTGATCAGCATGGATAGTAACTTTTGAATCTATGATATAAGGTCTAAACTTATCACATGCAAAAACAACAGCAAGAAACTCTTTCTTAGTGGTAGCATAATTCTTCTGAGCAGCATCAAGAGTCTTACTAGCATAATGAATAACATTACACTTCTTATCTATGCGCTGTCCAAGAACAGCACCCATAGCAAAATCCCTAGCATCACACATAATTTCAAAGGGTAAATTCCAATCAGGTGGTTGAACAATAGGAGTAGTAGTTAAAGCCTTCTTAAGAGTTTCGAAAGCTTCCTTACAATCATCATCAAAAAAAAATGATACATCTTTTTGAAGGAGATTAGAAAGAGGCTTCGAAATCTTAGAGAAATCTTTAATAAACCTCCTATAGAAACTAGCTTGACCAAGAATACTACGAATACCTTTAACATCCCTAGGACAGGGCATTTTCTCAATTGCTTCAACCTTTGCTCTGTCAACTTCAATACCTCTTTCAGAGATTTTATGTCCAAGAACAATTCCTTCATTCACCATAAAGTGACATTTCTCCCAATTAAGAACAAGATTAGTTTCTTCATATCTCTGCAAAACTTTATCAAGATTGTGCAAACAATTATCAAAAGAAGTTCCATAGATGGAAAAATCATCCATGAATACCTCCACAATTTCTTCACAAAATCCATGAAAAATAGCAGACATGGATCTTTGAAAAGTAGAAGGAGCATTGCACAAACCAAAAGGCATACGTCTATAAGCATAAGTTCCATAAGGACAAGTAAAAGTGGTTTTCTCTTGATCTTGCTTTTTAACAGCAATGTGAGAGAAACCAGAATAACCATCAAGAAAACAAAAATGAGTTTTCTTAGATAACCTCTCTAGCATTTGATCTATAAATGGTAAAGGATAATGATCTTTCTTAGTAACTCTGTTGACCTTTCTAAAATCAGTGCACATCCTATAACCAACTACTACCCTTTGAGGAATAAGCTCGTTATTCTCATTAGGCACAACAGTAATACCTCCTTTCTTAGGAACACAATGAACAGGACTAACCCATCTACTATCAGCAATAGGATAAATAATACCAGCATCTAGGAGCTTCAATACCTCATTTCTTACCACTTCCTTTATCTTAGGAATTAAGCGGCATTGATGTTCAACAACTGGCTTTGCATCTGGCTCCATGTTAATAGCATGCTGACATATAGTAGGAGAAATCCCTTTAAAATCATCAAGAGTATATCCCATAGCTCCTTGGTGTTTCCTCAATATTTCTAATAACCTTTCTTCTTCCTTTTCGGAAAGTTTAGAACTGATAATAATAGGATATATCTTCTTGTCATCAATATAAGCATATTTAAGATCATCAGGTAAAGGTTTTTAATCAAAAACAGGATCTTCCTTGGGTGGCAAAGTGGTACCCAAATCCTCCATAGGTAAATTGTGTTTAATCAACGATGGTTGATGAAGAAGAATGTCGTCAATCTCATCTCTTTCTTCCCTAAAGACCTCACTTTCATGGTCCTCCATAAATTGCTGCAAAGCATTATTAGGAGCAAGAGCAATAGAGGCAAGCTGTTCAACTCGAAAATCTTCATTGGGCAATTCATTTTCATAAGGAGCTTTAGTAAACTTAGAAAAATTAAACTCATAAGATTCTCCATTAAACTTAGTCAAAATTTTCTCCTTCTTACAATCTATAACAGCGCCACAAGTATTCAAAAAGGGTCTACCGAAAATAATAGGACAAGTTTTACTAGGTTCTGTCACAAGTATTAGAAAATCAGTAGGATATTTAGCCTTACGCATAGAACTTCCACATCTCGAACAATACCAATTGGAGAGATAGTTGCTATATTAGCAAGCTGAATAACCACATCGATATCCTCCAGTTCACAAGGGGCGATTTCATGCATGATTTCTTTGTAAAGCTCGAAAGGAATAGCACTTGAACTTGCACCAATATCGCATAAACCATAATAGCAATGATCACCAATCCCAATAGAAAGCATAGGAACACTTGTTTTCCTAGATCTACTAGGATGTGAAACAATGTTAGAAGCATCTTCACAAAAGACAATATGTTCATCTTTTACATTTCTAGTAACAAGATCCTTCACTATAGCTACAGGAGACTTAACAGTAATTTGCTCATCAGGTTCTACAGCTTTCTTTGCACTTTTCTTAAGCACACTAATTAAAGTAGAATGTTCCTTTACCTTCACAGGGAAAGGTGTTTTCTCAAGATAAAGCTCAGGCAAAATGCGATCAACAGTACAAACTTCAGTAGTTCTAGCAGAAACACAACTAATAGTATCTTTATAAGGCGCATGATACTTGTTCCAATCCTTCTTTGGAACATCAATATACGAGGCAAAGGCCTTAAAACAGTTAGCAAATATTTGGGAATCAAGACCATAAACAGCACTAATATTACAAAAGTCATCGGTTCCCATAAAAGCTTTAATGCATTCATAATCATAATTTATACCTGACTTCCTACCTTTGTCGTTCTCCCATCCTTCAATATTTTCTTGAATACGGTCAAGAAGATCCTATTTAGCTTCTTCTTTCATATGTGTAAATGATCCAGAGCAATAAGCATCTAATAAATCCTTATCATGAAGAGTAAGCCTTGCATAAAAGTTATTAATAACAATATTCTTGGGGAGCTCATGAATGGGACATTTGAGCATTAGTGACTTCAATCTCCCCCACGCTTGGGCAATAATCTCTCCATCATGAGGCCAAAAGTTATATATCTGATTACGATCTTTATGAATCTCACTTGGAGGATAAAATTTGGAATAAAAGAGAGGTACAATTTCCTCCCAGCTAATAGATGGACCATCCTTAAGCAGCCTATACCATTCCGCAGCTCTGCCCTTCAGTGATAAAGAGAATATCTTTCTCTTAACCTGGCTTGATGAAATACCTGCACACTTGAACAACTCGCATAATTCATGTATAAAGAGTAAATGATCACCCGGATGGACAGTTCCATCTCCTGAATAGCGGTTATTTATAACACGTTCAACAATTTTCATATGTATTTTAAAAGGATCTAATTGCGCAGGCGGTGGTTCATCTACCACCATAGCAGAGGCAGTAGCATTCCCAAATGGGGAACCAAATGGAGAATTCTCCATAGCAAAATAAAATAAAAGATAGAAATAAAAACAATACTCACAGCGAAAGTTACCTTTACCAATTCCACTCTTCAATAGCGCTTCACTCCTCGGCAACGGCGCCAGAAAATAGTCTTGATGACCCACAAGTATAGGGGGTGTATCGTAGTACTTTCGATAAATAAGAGTGTCGAACCCTATGAGGAGCAGAAGGTGTTGAGAAGTGGTTTTGATCAAGGATTCACTATAAATACTAGCAAACGGGTTTTCAGGGGTATTTGGTAATGCAAATAAATAAAGTACGAGTAAATAAAAGACAGTAATAATAATTGCTGCAAGTGGCCCAATCCTTTCTAGAGCAAAGGACAAGCCAGTTGTGTAACTTATGATTACCAAACGTTCCTGAGGACACACGGGAGTTTCTGTCGAGAGCTTTTGCTTCATGCTGCTAAGTAAAATTCATTGGTTTGATAAGTGTTATGGGGGTAAACTTGTGCTAGCGTACTACCCTTACTAGGACTAATACTCACTTGTGATTATACCCTCAGCAAGCATTCGCAAATACAAGAAAGTAATTAAGATAAATCTAACCATAGCCTTAAACTCTGATATCCTACGCTCCCTGGTGCAATGGTTTTCTAACGGGGGTTTAGGTTTCTGTCGCTCCGGCAACCCCACAATTAGTAGCCAAATACACAATGCATTCCACTAGGCCCATAAATGGTGAAGTATTATGTAGTCGATGTGCACATGACACCACTAGTAGAATAACACCATGATACGTCTCCAACGTATCTATAATTTTTGATGCTCCATGCTTGTTTTTACACCATTTGCCTAATGTTTCGTTACACTTCGTGGCACTTTTATGCATTTTCCGGAACTAACCTACTAACAAGTCGCCACAGTGCCAGTTCCCTGTTTTCTGCTGTTTTTGTGTTTCAGAAGTGATACACAGGAAATATTCTCGAAATTGGACGAAACAAGTTCCTGAAGTCTTATTTTACCCGGAAGCTTCTAGAGATCCGAAGAGGAGTAGGAGAGGGGCCACAGGCCAGGCTCACACATGGCTGGCGCGGCCTAGGCCCTGGCCGTACCACCATGGTGTGAGGGGGCCTAGGTCCACCTATGACATCGCCCCTTCGCCTATAAAGACCCCCCGACAGGAAAAACCTAAGTACCCGATCACTTTTCTAGAACACATCGCGATCCACCGCCACCGTCGACCCGAAGATCGGGAGGGTCCAGAAGCTCTTCCCGGCACCCTGCCAGAGAGGGGAATCACCACCAGAGGTCTTCTTCATCGCCATGCTTGCCTCCGGAGCGATGAGTGAGTAGTCTACCTTGGACTATGGGTCCATAGCAGTAGCTAAATGGTTGTCTTCTCCACCATGTGCTTCATGTTTAGATCTCATGAGCTGCCCTACATGATTGAGATCACCGTTATGTAATTCTACATGTTTGGTTTGTTGGGATCCGATGAATATTGGTGTTTATGATTGAGTTGCTATACTGAAATATATCTTTTGTTATCTCTATGTTGTTTATGATCTTGCATGCTCTCCGTTGTTAGTAGCTATCTTGGCCGAGTAGTTGCTAGTGACTCCAAGAGGGGGTATTTATGCTCGATAGTGGGTTCATGCCTCTATTTAACCTGGGGGAGTGACAGAAACCTCTAAGGTTAGGTTGTAGATGTGCTGTTGCTACTAGGGAGAAAACAACATTCATATGCTCAAGGGCATATGCTTTGTTTACATTACACACTTTGCTTAATGCAATTATCTGTTGTTCGCAACTTAATACTTGTGGAGTTCTCGGATTGATTCGCCACAAGTGGATTATTAGTCATAGATGCAGTTGGATGGCGGTCTATGTATTTTGTTGTAATGCCCAGAGTAAATCTCATAGTGATCTTCTTGACATATCACGTTTATCTTTATTCTATCAATTGCCCAACTGTAATTTGTTTACCCAGCATGTGTTATTTATCTTATGGAGAGACACCACTAGTGAACTGTGGACCCCGGTCCTATTTCCATCATATTGCTATCACATGATTACTTTACTCGCATAGTTTACTTTATTCGCATACTCTAATGTTTTCCACTCGATACGCTCATAACCTTTGTTTCAAGCAAACCGGTGAGATTGACAACCTCATCGCAAGTTGGGAATAAAGTACTTGGTTGTGTTGTGTGCAGGTTCCACGTTGCAGCTAGCAAAGCAAAGCTTGGACGAGGCGCCATATATAAATTGTCCGAAGCTGTCGCAAACTAGCAAGCATCACCTTCAGTCATTTGTCTCTCCTCTCCAAGATTGACATACCTTGGTTTCTTAACTGAGGGAAAACTAGCTGCTATACTCATCATACCTTCCTCTTGGGATTCCCAACGGGCTGGTCATTCACCACGCACAAAGACTGCCAACTACACGCCAGCAGCCTCTTTTTTGGCGCCGTTGCCGGGGAGGAAATAGAAGACTTCTGCAAGGGGAGTTTTTCGCACACACATCCTTTACTTTATTATTGTTTTGCTTTACTTTATTTATTTTACCTGCATCGTTTTATATCAAAAACCCAAAAAAAAATTAGAATCCTTGGTAGTTGTTTTTACTTATCTGTTTTTAGTTTTGTTAAAATGAGTAATCCTAAAGTAGAAGTTCATAGTTTTAAGTAATAAGGAGGAGAAAGTTTAAAGGATGCTTGGTATCGTATTAACAATGCTCATCATAGATGTACCAAAAAGCACTCTACCACGATCCTCCTTAGAAATTTTTATGTTGGTATATCTAGTTGGAATAGGTATGTTCTCGATACTCTTACATGAGGTAATTTTCTGGGTACTCCCGCTGGAGAAGCATGCACTATAATTGAAAGTTTAGTGGGAATACCACCTATTCATGTTGCTAAAACCGAGACCACCTTGGAGGAGGTGGTAGAAAAGCTCAGCTCTTTAGAGAAAAGTTTGCCAAGTATCCTAGAAAATGCTAGCCGAGTTAGTGAACTAGTAGAAAACAATGGTAAGAGAATTACCGTTTTAGAGGCTAGCACTACTCTTGATAATCAAAACTTAAGGATTGGTAAACTAGAGGAGTCTATGGAAACTCTTAGCTTAATCTTCTCTTCTCTTAAATTTAAGAAAGAGAAAGTGTTTGTTGGAAAAGAGCAAAAATTTATGTATGTTCCCAAGGTTTCTGCGCTTAAATCTCAACATGTTCTTAAAATTGGTAAGAATCTTAGTTCCACAAAGGGTGACTTGCAGGTTGAATCATCTTCGGGAACTTCCAAAGTGCTTACTGAGGTAAGTGATGCTTCAGCTTTTGATATTACTTGATTCGCAATTTTCTGCGCCTAGCTCAAAGGCGTTAAAGAAAAGCACTCTTGGGAGATAACCCAATGTTTTATTTCTAGTACTTTTTCTTTTATTTGAGTCTTGGAAGTCGTTACTACTGTAATGACCGCTCCTTATCTTGTTTATTTCGTTTTTGTGCAAAGAGAAGCCTCTAATTCGAGTGAGGTAAAGATTTGGGGATGTTGCTGTCCTGAAACTGTTTTTGGTGCTGCACCGTAAAAATTCGTATAAATTCTCTGTATATCTTTTGGACCTGCGATTTCTTGTGCATATGCCCCAGGTTATATCCAAACTTTCGTTAGTTGAACACTTTTTGATTTGAGCAACAGAAAATCCCTCAAAAATTCGACCTTTGTCAGCTGTTCAGTTTTGACAGATTTCTCCCAATATTTATGTTTGCCGCTTTATCGCTTTCTTTTGAGTTCTTTTGATCATGGAACTTTTGGGGAAGTAGATACAGTAGTATATACTTTATATGTGGTGGTTTTGGGTTGAAACCTGAAGCAAAAAGAGATTGATTATATGTTATGCTTGCACTAATGTTGCTAATAGAATTGTGTTTAGTTTTGTATGAAGGAAGTTTTCAAGTGTACGGATTGGAGAATGATGAGATGAGTTGAAGAATGGACAAACGCTCAAGCTTGGGGAAGCCCATGCATCACCCCAAGAAATATCCAAGAAGTACAAGCGTCAAAACTTGGGGATGCCCCCGAGGCACCCCTTCTTCATCGACAAAAATCAAGTCACCTTTCAAGACACTATATTTTTATTGCTTCATGCACTATGTGTTTTTCTTGGAGCGTCAGTTGGTTTAGTTTTCTTAGTTAGTTTTAGTTTGTTTGCTGCAATAAATGGTTGGACCCCAACAAATTTCTTTTGGAGAAGTTGCCTTGCTTTTCATTTGCCAAGAACGCTCTAGTTTTCACTCTTATCAAAAACCGAGTGTTCTTCTTTTTCCGCTACTGCTTTTGGTTTTCGTTTTCGCCTTGATTTGCATTCAGACCTTGTCATATCTCTTCATCAAGGTGTATTTTTGCCTCTGATCTTTATTGGTTTTCATCAAAAGAGGTGTCTTTAAAAATTTCAAATGGTGTTGGAAGAGAGAAAAAGCTTTATGCAAAATAGTGGTACAAGAAGGAGCTTGTGTAGACTGCGGCTTAGGCTTTTTCATGTCATGCTTGATGTCTTTTTGATAGTATGCTTAGTGGTTTTGCTGTAGCATGACTTGTCTCAAATAACTGAGATTGCTTAATGAGCCTTTGAAAAAATCATGCGTTGTTTTTATTGTATGGAAGCATTATTTTGGTTTTCTCCTTGATGCTTTATTTGGGTTGACTTGGCGCATGCTCACACATGCTAGACTCTTACAAAGTCGCCAATAGCCTCTATGATCATTTAGTTTTTAACTTTTGATGCCATCTTATGCTTCTTTTAATGTCGCTTTGTCGCTTTGCATGATTATGGCCATTATTGCTCTCTTAGTTGGTCGCTCCTAGTCTTTTGCTAGCCCTCGCCTTGTACTGAGTATGAGCTCTACTCGTGCATCCAACTCCTAAAAGCCAAAGTTTTCTAAAGTGTCCACCATACATACCTACTAGCAATTTTCTATTCCAAGTAAATTTGACTTGCTTTTATTTTCTCTTCAAATTAAACTCTTACCAGTGTTATGCGAAATTCGGTCAGTAAAGCTCTCACGAACCGGAAGGCACACTTTACTTTTTCCTGTTCTAAATTTTTTGACATTGTGGTCTCTTATGTTGAGTTGTTATGCTTGCAAGTTGTAAGTTGGAGACTAGCCCAGCCATGCAGTCATGGGCAAGCTTTCAACATTGCACTTCTTATTTGAGTTGATATCGTGATCTTTTGTTTATGGATGCCCGCGGTGTGAAATCAATTGGGAATCTTGTGGGGATCATGGAGTTTGTATATGTGTTAGGGAAACGCCGGGCCGCTAATCTAATCCATGCATAATTCATGGTGGAAATTTGCAGCATACCCATGGTGAACATTCGACGACGCATCTCACAATAAAAAGCTAAACAAATGGCAAATAAAAGAGAGGTCGAGGTGTTCATTGTCTGCTTGTCCTATCATTTTGATGTGGGCTTGTTCCATGTCATCGGGCACGGAGGTGCCCCATTGGCGGTTCTCAATGATATGCATATACTTACAATGACAAGAGCCTTGCTTGGGACTCTAAGTAAAGTAGCATGAGGTTTGGGTACTCATATTCACGGGACACGAGGTTTTTAACTTATGATTTGTCAAGCATATGCATCATAATTGTTCTCGCATTAACTTTAACCATTCAAGATGCTTATGATGGGGGCAATGAGAGCTCAAAGCCGGTAAGTACCATAATTTTTGAAGGTTATAAAACTTGCAATCACTGCTTCCCTCTGCGAAGGGCCTTTCTTCTACTTTTATGTTGAGTCACCACCTTCTATCTTTATGCACCATTAAGAGAGCATAGTTGTCATTCTTAGTATAATGTGCATTGTCCCAAAGTTTTCATTGATTGATTCATATTGTTGGTTTCACTTGTTCTCAAATTATTTGTATCTAGTCGCCCTCTTAAACTTGAAGGTGTCCTATGCATTTATGTTTTGCTCTCTTTGAAGGACAAGCTGAAAACCATTTGTATGTTTTTCCTTATGATTTGAACACACGTTTGACTTTCATTGTTTCATTTTCATGATCTTTTGTTTGTGTTCATTTGCATGTTTACAACATGGTTGCTAAGTTCTTATTGTCAAGATTATATCTTCATGCCCATGTTTTAAGTTCTTATGATCCCAGCTCACAAATGCTTACATATATGATCAAGATTGTGTAGGTGCAGGTCACCTCAAAAATTATTCTTTTGTTATCACTTACCTACTCGAGGACGAGCAGGAGTTAAGCTTGGGGATGCTTGATACGTCTCCAACGTATCTATAATTTTTGATGCTCCATGCTTGTTTTTACACCATTTGCCTAATGTTTCGTTACACTTCGTGGCACTTTTATGCATTTTCCGGAACTAACCTACTAACAAGTCGTTACAGTGCCAGTTCCCTATTTTCTGCTGTTTTTGTGTTTCAGAAGTGATACACTGGAAATATTCTCGGAATTGGACGAAACAAGTTCCTGAAATCTTATTTTACCCGGAAGCTTCCAGAGATCCGAAGAGGAGTAGGAGAGGGGCCACAGGCCAGGCTCACACATGGCTGGCGCGGCCCAGGCCCTGGCCGCGCCACCATGGTGTGAGGGGGCCTGGGTCCACCTCTGACATCGCCCCTTCGCCTATAAAGACCCCCCGACGGGAAAAACCTAAGTACCCGATCACTTTTCCAGAACACATCGCGATCCGCCGCCGCCGTTGACCCGAAGATCGAGAGGGTCCAGAAGCTCTTCCCGGCACCCTGCCGGAGAGGGGAATTGCCACCGGAGGTCTTCTTCATCGCCATGCTTGCCTCCAGAGCGATGAGTGAGTAGTCTACCTTGGACTATGGGTCCATAGCAATAGCTAGATGGTTGTCTTCTCCACCATGTGCTTCATGTTTAGATCTCATGAGCTGCCCTACATGATTGAGATCACCGTTATGTAATTCTACATATTTGGTTTGTTGGGATCCGATGAATATTGGTGTTTATGATTGAGTTGTTGTACTGAAATATATCTTTTGTTATCTCTATGTTGTTTATGATCTTGCATGCTCTCCGTTGTTAGTAGCTATCTTGGCCGAGTAGTTGCTAGTGACTCCAAGAGGGGGTATTTATGCTCGATAGTGGGTTCATGCCTCTATTTAACCTGGGGGAGTGACAGAAACCTCTAAGGTTGTAGATGTGTTGTTGCTACTAGGGAGAAAACAACATTCATATGCTCAAGGGCATATGCTTTGTTTACATTACACACTTTGCTTAATGCAATTATCTGTTGTTCGCAACTTAATACTTATGGAGTTCTCGGATTGATTCGCCACAAGTGGATTATTAGTCATAGATGCAGTTGGATGGCGGTCTATGTATTTTGTTGTAATGCCCAGAGTAAATCTCATAGTGATCTTCTTGACATATCACGTTTATCTTTATTCTATCAATTGCCAACTGTAATTTGTTTACCCAGCATGTGTTATTTATCTTATGGAGAGACACCACTAGTGAACTGTGGACCCCGGTCCTATTTCCATCATATTGCTATCACATGTTTACTTTACTCGCACTGTTTACTTTATTCGCATACTCTACTGTTTTCCACTCGATACGCTCATAACCTTTGTTTCAAGCAAACCGGTGAGATTGACAACCTCATCGCAAGTTGGGAACAAAGTACTTGGTTGTGTTGTGTGAAGGTTCCACATTGTAGCTAGCAAAGCAAAGCTTGGACGAGGCACCATATATAAATTGTCCAAAGCTGTCGCAAACTAGCAAGCATCACCTTCAGTCGTTTGTCTCTCCTCTCCAAGATCGACATACCTTGGTTTCTTAACTGAGGAAAAACTAGCTGCTATACTCATCATACCTTCCTCTTGGGGTTCCTAACGGGCTGGTCATTCACCACGCACAAGGACTGCCAACTACACGCCAGCACACCACAACATAAATATCAAACCATTAAATATTACTCAACATAGTTTCACTACTAACATTTTGACTTCTCCCATGTCCTCAAGAACTAAATGAACTACTCACAAGACATCATATGGATCATGACCAGAGGTGAAATAATGGTAAATAACAATCTGAACATAAACCTTAATTCAATGGTTCCACTCAATAACATCAACTACAAAGGTAATCAACACCGGGAAAGTTTCCCCTAAGAATTTGACAAGATTCAACCCAAGATATTACAGCGGGATGGCATGGTGATGGTGGAGATGAAGATGCTGATGATGATGGTGATGGTAATGATGATCCCGATGAAGTCCAGCGCGATGATGATGACGATGGTGATGATCTCCCCTCTTCGGGAAGGAATTTCCTCGGCAGATTTCTGCCTGCCGGAGAGCTTTTCTCTCTCAGTGTTTTCCGCCCCGCAGAGGTGTCGGTGTCTATCTCTGATCCCCCCTTGACTTAGGTTTTCGGGGGCGACGATATACGCGAGGGGGTGATGGCTGTAGTGGGCCAGGGTGGCCTCACCACAGGCTGGCGTGGCCAGGGGTGGGCCCGCTCCACCTGGTGGTGAGCCCACCCTGCTGCTCCTTTCGCCTCCTCCTTCTGGCTACTTTCGTCTTCTGATATTATATGAATTTTTGGGTATTTCTCTGGAATTGTTGATCTTCAGAAATATGGTGTCTTGATGGTCCTTTTTCTAGCAGAATCCTGACTCCGGCAGCAAGTTCTCCAATGATCATCAAACATGTAAAAACAGAGGAAACAACATAAGTATCATTTGTAAATATGAAATATATCAATGAATAACAGTAAATTATGATACAAAATATTGATGCAAAATGGACGTATCAGTATGTTTTCTAGAAAAGAGTTCGGGCCCCTAGGGTTTTCCCATCGAGGGGATTTAATAGGCGGAAGGGCGATGTCAGGGGGTGGACCAGGCGGTCACACCCCCTGGTGGTGCGGCCTAGGCCTAGCCCGCGCCACCACAGGGTGTGGCTAGCCCCTGGTCTGTCTCCTGCTCTCCTTTGGACTCCATCTTCGTGTCAGGTAATTAGGGACTTGTGCGGACCCAGCATACCACTGCATGTTGTAGTATACAAGTCGTTGACATAACACTCGTGAAGTACCAATTCACAAATATTACATCCCTCAGAGTGGTACAACAGAAACATAGCGGTCTTTATTCAAGCACTAAATATTGCAAGCCATAATGTTACAAAGGACTCCAGTTCCTCCTCGGTCCAAAGAGGAACATTAGATGGTTCTAATTTGATACGACAAACCTTAGCTGCAAACGAAAGTAGTAAACTAAACATGATTCCCTACTCTAGTCGCTTTATTCTAAGTGTTCGGTGCGACTGAAGCTTCTATATTACGACTCTAGTTGTCGGCCTCCTCCTCGATTCCTTCGTCGGTACCATAGGAGATGGTGTAGTCAATGCCTTCAATGCCACTGGTTAAGTCCGGTTCTTCATAGTATACTTCCTCGTAGTTCTCCGGGATTCCTTCAGTCTCCTCAAACTGGCCCTCCGAGTCTAAGCAAGGGTTAAAAGGGAGTGGGGTGAGTAACGAGCGTTACCCAACAAGTTCATTTAATAGAATAGAGGTGTTTGATGCACTAGCTACGACCATAGACTAGGAAGCCGTAGGTCAAATGCAGTTTTTATAATCATTTCTTCAAAGATTGATTTTATTCATAAGAACTATGTCCGTCAGTCTTCACAGTTGATTAGAGCTTTGATGGGCTCCTTTCGTGCCGTGTTCGTAGCTCCTTCCCGGAACAGGGAGTATCCAGATACTTTCTTACACTCTGCAGAGGTGGTCACTTGTACCCATAGGAGATCAACGCTTTGCTGCACGACCGGGCGTACTTTTCCGTCCATACTTCTTTGGTATGTGGCCCAGCCGTTGATCCGAGCCAATCACTGTTCCTTCCCGCGACCTTGCATACCCACCCTTTTGCGGCTCTAACTTCGGTTCGCTATCCTCGCCGGTCTACTCTTTGGTAGTTTCCGACCTCGGCATACTTGTCCCTGACAAAGAGTTACCCCCACCGGTTTGGTTACGCACTATGGTAACACCGGCCTCGGTACTCTACCCCTGTCGTTGCCGCAATCCATCATAGACTGCCAGAACCGTGAAATCATTAAGGGGACTTCACCCAACCCGAAGCTCCGCGCAGGGAGACAACTACTCCGGAACGGCGCTTCCGTTGATATGCAAGAGGGAAAAGATACAACTGACTCTTCCGTCCCATTCCAGATCCTATGGTTGACCGTATTTTACGGCACAAGAATCACTGGCGACATTGGTTATTAATCCTAGGTGAACATTCCAGTTACAGTGGGACCTCCACAATACTCTTACCATGGTCCCACTGCCCACCTTCCTAGGTCGACAACCACCGTGGTTGCTAACCAATAGTCATATTAATTTGAGAAAAGCAGAACCTTTGCTTTTAAATGCAATAATAATAATAATAATACCACTGGTATATTTGCAAGTAATTTGCTAAAGATAAACAAGAGATATGAGCAAGAGTGAACTTGCATGCAAACTGCAAGGTAGTGCGGTTGGATTTGTTGGAGTGACCCGGGACCTCGGGTTCTGGAAAACAACATCATTGTCCGATAAGGGCAATGGTTAAAGATTCAAATAATGCATGCCTTTAAGGTGTGTGTGTTCCCTTTCGACCCCCGGGAAGTGTTTTATTTTCCTCCTAGAATTTATATATTCCTTTTATGACTTTAAGGAATATATGTTATCAATTTCTTTATTCAAGATTATTCCTCAATATTCTGGAATGGAGTTCAACTTTGATAATGAGTTTTATTCTAATTAGATTTTTCTTAGATATCTCACAATTATAGAAAAGTCTTTTAAAGTTCCTTTTTCTTGTTAATACTATTTATCTTTATAGGGTGATTTATTAAAAAGTGTATATACCCTAGTTATGAATTTACCAGAGTATATATTATGTTAAATTCATTCAAGAATTCTAAGGATAAATTCTTGAATGGATTTACTTTATTTAAATTCTAGGATGTTATTGTCCTTCAATTTTATTTTCTCCTTTAAAATATTTCCAGAAGTTTTTCCTTTAAAGGAAAACTCCATAATTCAATTATGAACAATTTCTTTCATATTCATAAAGTCACTATTTATGTGATGAAAAGCTCAAAAATCATTTAGAGTTATTTTTGCAAAATCAAGCTTATTTTTCTGTCTTTTATTGGGTGTTAAAAGGTTTTTCCAAAAACCCCTTTATTTTTCTATTCAATTTCTGTTTTTAAAATTGGTTAAAAACTCTCTCTCAACCTGCTCGAACCCGACCAGGTGGCTCGGTCAAACCAACCGGTCGCTCCCCCTCGCTCACCTCTCTCCTTCCTCTCGCCCGTGCTCTGGCGACTGCGTCGCCCCGCCGCCGCCGCGCTTGATTCCGATGACCTCCGCCGGAGTTAGCCGCCGAGATGGGTGCCAATCGATAGATCTCGCGATGGCGCTCCTGCCTGTCCAAGAGATCTGGTCGATTACCCCCTGGTGCTCTCGTCTCTGTCGCCTCCTATGCTCTGGATCTCGGCCATGGCGACCTCAAGCTTTGTCTCTAGCCGCTTGGCTTTCCCCTCGGCGAGATCTGGTGCTGGTGAGTGTGTGGTGGCTTGTCGATGTGTCGTCGGTGCCTTCCCCTGGCTTGGTGCCATCGTGGCCGCGTGGGCTGCCTCGCCATGCCACGGTGGTATCTCCTGGGCGCTGAGTAAGTTCTTCCTCTCCTCCATCCTTCTCTGTGCTCTCCTGGAGCTTGCTCCGGCCATGCTCCACCTCTCAGATGCGCTGGGGTTCCTCCCCAAGCTTGCTCTCGTGCTGTGGAATTAGGGCTTGCTGTGAAGTGTGTGATTTAAGCTCTGTGATTACTCCTTGTCCATTAATCTTACAGTTAGAGCTTGAACATGTTTGTGCTAGCTGCCCCTGTTAGTTTTAGTCATAGCTTCAGTTAACACTTTTAACTGAAGCTTGCTGGTTTCAGTTAACTGTTTAATTTGCTGGAAATCAAACTGAATGCTATGGTGACCCTCTTCTGTCTAATTATTAAGTTACTGCTTCTACTTAATTAGCTGAGAGCTTGCTAGTGGCTGATCTTGATCATGTGTACCAAATGCATGGATAACTATGTGTTAGTTATCTCTGAATGTTGTTGTTTAATTAGCTGTAGTGTAACAGCTTCACTGCACTTTCTTGCAGTGCCACTGCTATGCTGGTTCAGTGATGCAAACTAGCTTCTGTTGAGCTTGATTAATCCTAGCTATGATGCTAAGTTTAGTGGATGCTGTTGTGGCTCTTGCAGTAGCTTCTAGCTATCTGCTTCACTGTGATGCCTCCTTGAGGTGTGCACATTTACTGTGGGTGTTGACTGCTAAACTGGGTGCTCTTGAGAGTAGATCGCCCTCTGTGGTGATCTGCTGGTGGCTTATTTGATTAAAAGTGTCCCTGTCCACTTTTCCCAGATGCTTACTCAAACTTGATCAATTTTATTGACAAAGCTGATGGATTTCTAGGTTTAGGTCTTAGTCTTGATAGTCTAGGCAACCCATGTGCCACTCTTGGCCTTGTTCTTATTTCTGTGAGTATTTCCTTTGAGAAATTCCCAGGTAAGATTATGTGTTATGGAGAAGGTGTTGTGGATGGCCTTGTCTTCAAGGTCATGGCCTCCTGGACATCCAAGTGATGACCAAAGCCCTTTTATTATCAAGCTTTGCTTGATTCATGTGTGGCTGTGCTCTGTGCTGCCTGCCTGGGAGATAAACTTGTGAGTTTCCTCCCAGCACTTATGTGTGCTGTGGTTTAACAATAACCTGCTGCTGAAGAGTAGCTTGTTCTTCTGGATATTTCTGATTTCCTGCTTCTTGTGGCAAGCCTGCTCCTCCTAGCTGCTTGACCTAGTTCCTAGTTGAACTAAGTAACCATGTTGGTCTTTGGCTTTGCTGGTTTGGTTGATTTGATGGTGTGCTGGTGGTGTAAATCTTCCTTGTTGCTCAACTCATGAGCAGGGTAGATTGTGTGGTGGTGATTCTGTGATGGTGATGTGGTCTCAGCTGTGGTGTTGTGCTTGGTGTGATGTTGTTGGTGGTGTGGTCGTGTTCTTGGCCGAGCAAATCCACCTCCTGTGATGTTTTTATACTTGCCTTTTTTACCTGGGGGCTTGACACCTTAGTCCATGCGTTTGACGAGTGAGCTGCTATGAGCTTGCTTGCTCTGCTCGGCTGGCCTAGGATATTTTCCTGGAAGCTTTGGTGATAAGCTCAAATAGCTTGATGATTATCTACAGTGGCATTGTTTTTGACTGCCACTTGGTAATTCCCCCGTTGGTTGTGTTTCTGTTAAGTCTTTGCTTGCAGGTGCCAAAAGGAAAAGAAGAAGAAAAGAAAGAAAGAAGATGTGTAGTTTTTAGGAACATATACTTGTATATTTTCTATTCTTTGTTGTAATATTCTTTCTATTCATTGTTGTAATCTTCTTTTATTCATTCCAAGGTTGTAATTATTCCTTTATTCTAGAATTTTGTAAAGACAATGTATAATGTGTTGATGATCAATAAAGCTCAAGTTTTCTTTCTTTATTAATATTCATCCTTTCTAAATGTGTCTTTCAATTATTAATTCAATTTTTCATAATTCAAATTCATATTTGAATTCATAAGTTAGACTAGGGTTTTAGTTGTTTCATTTCACCAATTCCCAACAAGCAATAGATCAAAAGAGATCATGTAAAATTCTTTCGCACTCCGAGAGTATACCATACCCCCTCGAAGAGAGAATCGACCCCCTTAGGTTTTAGTGATAAAAGCGCGAAAAAATCCCGTAATTTAAGATGTTATGCACAAAAGCCCTCTAAACTACCCCGGAGTTGTCCTACGTGCTAGGATGTTACAAGACTCCAGCTTTTGTTTCGTCTAATTCCAAGAATATTTCCTGTGTAACTTTTCTGAAACACAAAACAGCAGAAAACAGGGAACTGACATTGTGGCATCTCGTTAATAGGTTAGTTCCGGAAAATGCATAAAAACACCATGAAGTGTAAACAAAACACAAAGCAAATAATGTATAAACAAGCATGGAGCATCAAAAATTATAGATACGTTTGAGACATATCATTAGCTCGGAGAGAATGCAAGAAAGATGTAATCACATATCACTTGTTATATTGGGGAAGTATCAATAGGTCACTATGTGTATCATTGAAACAAAATGATTCTTTGGTCAATATATTTTCTGGTGTGCCATAGCAGAGGGATAAATGTCAGAGATCTTTTGATCCAAATGTTTTCTTATCAGTGCTGCTCATATATATGTTTATGTTATTCCCTAGCAATTTTGAAGTCATGGACCATGAAAACGACTATGGTGATTTTTCAAAGTTTTGAGAAAACACCGATGCGCAGGAGATGTAGTAGGATGACTACGTAGAGTTGGTGTGCTATAAGTTAGATGACTATATAAAACAAAATAACAATATAAAAAGAAAATTAAAAAGCTTATGACAACGCACAGATATTTAACTAGTCATTAATTGTTTACCATGTCAGCCTGCAGATGGGTCATCTCTATCAAAAATAGCGTCACAATAGTTAAATTGCACAATCAGTATTTTTTCTCGTGACAGTTAGAGGGTGACGCTCTGGTATGCCGGCATTGCGGCGTACATCGATCCCGCAATCCGCCCCTCCCCTTCTCCAATCCGCCGCCGCCACTACCTTCGCACATCGATTCCGCTTCCCTAGTTCCAGTCGAGGCCGGCCACCAGTTCTAGTCGAATTAATCGAGGCCAACCACCGTACCGTCCTCTTCTTCTTACCAAAGGAAGAAGCTTTCTCTCTTCCTACTAGGTTTGGATTGCTGCGAAGATCGGCCGGGTAATAGAGATTGTCTGGCTCGATGTCGGGGGAGATGGATGTGCATCCAGGCAGTTTCGACTTCGACTTCGACTTCGAAGATCTCAAGAATACTGAGGGTTACAACCCGCCCAACGATTTCCTCATCCGGGTCTTGCCCCTCCACGCCGGCGGCGCCCTCCCTCCCGGAAAACAAAAACAGGATAAACTCTGGTACGAATACTCTAGCCCCTTTGGGAAGGACTGGAATCTGCAGAGCACGCAAGTGCAGCTTGAGCTTGTGCAGAGGGAGGAGCGGCGGAAGATTGAGGAGAGGGAGAAGATGTGGCAGAAGTTTGAGGATGACATGCACTGGCGGGGCTTTGTGGAGAGGGAGGAGCGGCAGAAGCAGAACTGGAATCTGCAGTGTCAGGAAGAGGTGGAACTTCAGTTTGAGGAGGCGGTTCTGCGGCTTAGCCTTGAGGAGAATCAGCGGCAACGGCACCCGCAGCAGCTTGATGTTCATGACAAGTGCCGGCAGCGTCTGGACGCGATACATCAGCAGCGTCTGCACGCAATGCAGCAGCGTTTTGTGGACGCGCATCAGCATGGTCTGCAGATACAGCGGCACCATCCGGAGAGCTATCTGGATCCGATGCAACTGGAGCGTCTGGAGATGGAGGGCAAATGGCATCGGCTGTGGCAGGAACATGATGACCTCTATGTGGACGAGATCCGGGCAAGTTCTTCCAACAAGTGCTGGGGTTCAGACGACAAGGCACCTACACATTCTTCTGCTTCTCCGGCCTGGGATGTGTCCGAGGAGCACCAATTCCAGGTGGAGGAACACCAATTCCAGGTGGAGGAGCACAAATTCTACGTGGAGGAGCACCAAGTCCAGGTGCAGATGTGGGAGAATGACGCCGCCGACATCCCTCGATGCGGTCTCTTCAATTGCGAAGCCAACACCCAGGAGCTCCTCCTCGGATTCCCCCTCAAAATTCCCTACTACATCTATGCCGGTCGCTGCAACCTCAACGTCGAAGGCTACCAGCTTCGATATGCTGAATTCTTCCCTGACTTCTACAGCTGGGGTTGTTCGTGGGTGCGCCCGACCACCTACGAAGGTGATCATCAATACGTGGACTTCTGGAGTGAGTTTATGGAGGAAGCGGAATACACAAATAGCAAAGATCGATTGTTGGCCAAAGCTATAGCCATTGCCAATAAAGGTTTCCAGAAAATGCTTTATTTTCAGATAGAGATTGCTGTAGAAGATTGTAGAATGCTTCTTGAGCACAGGGAAAAGATGGAGCAAACATGCAACCTCTATGGTTATATTGCTACTGAAATTTATTTCAAAAAGCAAAAGTATGAATCTGTGCTTGAGCGTATATTGAATGGCCATGTAGTGTTGCGCTATGAGCTGACCTTGCTGGGAAACGATCCCAATGAGGATGATGCGCTGGAGATGCGTGATTTCGTAAGTGAATCTATGTTAATTGTCCCTATGTTGAACAATTTTTTTTTTGCGTGGCCCTATGTTGAACAATTAACCGACTTACCTTTGCTTTGTAGGTTGAGCACCTTGTAAGGTCTACTCCTTCTGAGGTAGGTACCATTACTTGACTTTGATGCATTTACCACTTACAAACACATAATATGCTGATATTTCAGTTTGTGGTAGTTAACTAGCCTGTACCTTGGAATGCACCCAGAGATTGGCTTTGGATAGAAGAGTGGAAATCAGCAACCCATGTGCCATAATCTCATCATCATTCTACCACCTCTGTCCTAAAATATAAGATGCTATGGGCATGGAAAAATGGCTCCGAAGCTACATGGGAGTTTTTTTTTGGAAAATTTTGAAAATAACGTTTATAAGTTTCAATAAAAATTAGAACAAAAATTATGGATGTAGATAATAACGAAATCTGCTACTGTGCAAAAAATCAAACTGCAACTTGAAAACTTGTCAGATATGTCATTTTTGTGTATCCTAGAATACAATGAATTTTTACCTGATATTTTGCCGGTGGTAGAGTTCAACTGGATATTTATTCTAATTTTTTTGAAACTTACAAATGTCGATTTCAAAATTTTCGAAAAAGTCCACCATGGAGGTCGGGCTCTATTTGTGGTTTCTGGTTTTGGCAGGCCAAAATAGCCTACTGAATTATCTTTTATTTTGGGACAGAGGTAGTAGTGAAGTAGTAATAGTTACATTATGTGACTCCTTTTTTTAAGAGGCAAATAGACCAAGTTACTTATCTCATCTCCTTTGGGGCCAAGGACGTCGTTGTTTACAATTCGGATATAACTTTCCTCTTAGAAAACATTATGTGGAACACTGTTATTTAAATATTGACTTGTACACTTTGTTTCCGCTTGCTTTATTTGTTTGGTTTGCCAGCTGAACTCTACTAGTTTATAGTACTATGTCTTCTGTTATGACTTACTAGACTAACTGTCCGTACAATGCACAAAAATACGACCCTTGCAGCTGCCGTCCGCTACAAGGTTTGATAACGAGTATATTGAGTGGGTGTATGAGCAGATTAACTTGCAGGTATCTTAATTTTCAACCTTGTTCTGTAAAATATGAATCTGATAACGATGTCTGATTATCAAGTGCAACTGGTGGGGAGGCTAATATTTGTCCCTTTTGTCCAGACCAGAATAGAGTTACACCTTTACGTAAATTATCTTGTGGAGAAGATTAATAAGGCCCAAGATCTTGGTCTGGCACCTGAGGTAAATGTTTGAGCTAAAATGTATTCCTTACAAGGAAACCGAATCATGTAATTTTCTTGCTTCGCATATGTTGTCTAAAAACTTTTCGTTGACTTGCAGGATACAAGTTAGCGAAAGATCAGAGTTGCAACTCAAACCATGAAGTTTAGACTATATTAGCTTTAGTTGTGCCGTGTAAAATGCTGGCATGTTTCCTGGATCTTGTTGCTCTCCGGTATGTTGAAGAACACTTTGTTTTGCAGTCTTGTGATCCTAAGTTTGATGTGGGCTGCATGCGAACAACCAAGATGCGAGAAAATTTTGGGCATATGATGTACTCGAATATATATATAGTTGGCGCCTCTAAATAGATGATCATCGGATAGATGTGTGGTTTTTTATTTACGTGTGACGCTGCCTTTGGAAGTGATGCACATTGATGCTTTAATAGTATTGTTCATCTTTGCCACAACATTTATATACTTTTCATGATTCTCTCCTAATATTATTTGGTGCATCAGGTCGATCGTTTGTAGAGAAATAGTGTACATGTTGTTATCTGCTCAATGGTGTGCCGGGGCGCGTGTTCTGCTCAATGGTGTGCCTGTGCGTCGGCCTGATGCTGTTATCTCTGCCTGCCGTGTTGTCATTCAGTTGTTTTTTTTTAACGAATTGTTCTATTTAGGCCTCTTACAATAGGCAAAATGATAATATGGCACCCCATTTAATGAAAAAAGAGAGTGATGATATATCTTAGCTAAGGTATAACTCTTGCACGGTATCGTAGGTAAAAATGTATTGCTAGCCTAATTAGTGCATGCATGTACCAAAAGCAGTGTTCAAAAAATGGTCGATATGCCGATTAATCTCCCGATTAATCTCAAATTGTTGGGTGAGCGATAAGATTATAGCTCATCGGTCTAATTTATTGCCTAGGCCGATATGCTGATCAGATATGCGATATTTTGACCTAAATGTCCCGAATTTCACCACTTACCACGATTTGGCGGCCAATTTTTTGACCAATAGTCTTGTAGAAGTGTACATTCGCTCAAATTTTGCCATCTTTGTTGATTCGAATGCAAGGAATTAAGGTAATACTTTTGTCCAATACTGCAACATTATTTTTGCTTAGCATATTTTGAACTTTTAGTGCCAAAATTTGAGATATATGAAATAACTAGCCGATAAATGGTTGATAGACAAACTCGACTAATTATCTGATAAATGATTAATCTCAAATCCAGGCTGGACGAGAAGTTAATGATAAATGATTTCTTGAATATTGACCAAAAGTTATAAATGTAGATATATGCTTAACAACCGAGTATGGATTTTTGTAGCTTAGCTTGCTTTTTCAAAAAAATTAAAAAAAAGCTATTTTAAAGTTTTAAAAAATTTCATAAAAAAATTTAGATGTAGGTAGTGTTATGTTCTATCAACGTGTAAAGTTTCAATTTCAAATATCTTATATTCGAGGCTCCATAAAAATGATACTGACAGAATTTAAGGTTTTAAAAGTTTATAATGTTCACTATTACATATGTCAGATTTTGTTATTTTTGAATAATCCATATTATAATGTATTTTGAGTTGAAATTTTGCATGTTTGTAGATCTCAAGATTGTCATATCTTGATTTAATTTCATATTTTTTTAAAAACTTGAAAGTGTTGCTTTTGAATTTTTCAAAAAAAAGTTACATGTAGCTCAAACTACATTTGTAGTTTTTTCGTATAAGACAATGTGTTGTAGTGTTGTTCTTAAGATAAACTAATATCTAAAATATATCATGCAAAGATACAAGGGACCATGCTAGGAGGTAGCGTCGCACATTTGTCGTTCGTGCAGTGACAGCTGGCCCCACATGTACCGAGCGCACGTGCAGTCACATGGAAAAGCGGATCCTGCATGTTGATGGAGGTAGCTAACGTGTCATGTAACTGTACTATAATATTCTAATACCATGTCACTATTTGGTTCTAGCACTATAGACACTAGAACAACATTACTAGATATTAGGGGAATTATAAGATGCACTTGCTAGTAATCTCGAAAAAAGTTTCACTTACCATTAATCTCTACTACTATAATGCAGCAGTTTTGAATTTGAATTTGGACCTATTCTTAGTTTCCCGCCAAAATATCTTTGAACTACTGCAACCGTTGATTTTTAAGTACTCCCTCTGACCCATATTACTCTTCGCTAATACAGATGTATCTAGCACTAAAATGTGTTTAAATACATCCATATTAGCGAAGAGTATTATGAATCAGAAGGAGTACAACACTATCATCCACCATTCATCTATTATCATAGGAAATAATCTAACGTCCGTCGTGTGCTGGATTCGCCCCTCTCTATGCGTGCCAATCAGTTTACCCGACCATGCGCAAAACTCCTAGAGGCTAGGCAGATTTTCTAGACTTGCAACCTCTTTTGAGGTGAAATGGGAGTTGAGGCGCACGTGAAACTTCTATTTTGAAAGCTGCCACGATCAGAAGTGCCATGAGTTACCCTCCCACTACCAAGTTTATCTCTTCTCTTGGGTCCCACCGGCCATAATAGTTTTTGATATCTATTCACAATGTTAGTCCACGTGAGATAGATGCTTAATATCTTTTTGACATCTAATAACAAAAGTATACATACTTATATTAAGTTGTCCATAAAAAGGTTATGTCACTTCACAATAGGTTTTACTTTAATTTCATAGAAACCTAATGTGTAACCAGCTTATTTTTTGTTTTTTACTTCAAACTTTCAATTTCACGGTTTCTGAAGTTCTGGAAAAATATAGGGATATAGAAAATGTTGTATTCTATATGTGTATAAGTTTTTAGAATGAAATATGTTGTATTTCGGTCTCAGTAAAAATGACAAAATGATACAAAAATATTTTATTATTCATTACTCTTCACCATCGATAAAATCTAGATTATCATTTTGCTGCGTAAAATATAAGGTAGATTACAATATTATTTGCATCCTGGTATTTTTTATTTTTTATGTATGAATTTGAATTTTCAAAGGTCTAAAAAATAGCCTCCATGTGGATCGAGCTACAAAATTCCATTTTTTCTATTTCATATGTAGTAAATAATTAATTGTAATGATCTTAGGATATTACTTCCATTCCTTCTTATAGGGTGCATTATTTTTTCACAAGCTAAACTTTACTCTTGTGACTAATTTTAGCAAAACAAAGTATCAACACTTGGCATACTAAATAAATAAAATGTGAAAATATATTTTAAACTGAATCAAATGATACTACTTTTGATGTTGTAAATGATAATGTTTTTGTAAACACCTTGGTCAATGATAATCATGTTTGAGTTTAGAAACAACTAATACATTTTAATATATAATAGTTACTTATTACTTTTTATTATTTAAGTTGAACTCCTCTATTTATATACCTCAACGTGCAAAGCACGTGCTACTTACTAGTCTTTAAAAAAAGAGTCACTTGCTAGCTCACCTAGAAATAGTTTGACAGAATAAAATAAACTTGGTTATCATATTTTAATAATCATTAGTTAATTAGTGCCTAGTTGCCAAGATAGTTTTACCTAGGTTCTAAGCTAATTTTACTTAGTTGCCAAATTTGTAGTGTTGCCCAATTTTATAGTGTCTCGGTAGCTAAATTCATAATGCCTAGTTGCCAAATTTGTAATATCCGATTACCAAGTTAATTTTACCTAGATGTTAAATTTGAAGTGTTCTAACAAGCTGTCAAATTTGTAGTGTTTATGGCGGCTGTTAATTGCCAAGTTCTCAATTCTTTGTTACCAAATAATTAATTCTCGATTGCCAAATTTGTAGTGCCCGATTGCCGAGTTAATTTTACCTAGCGGTTAAATTAGAATTGTTCTAACTAGCTATCAAATTTATAGTGTTCACGGTGGCTGCTAGTTGCGTTGCCAGATTATTATTGCTTAACTGCCAAAATAAACTGTACTCCAAGTATGCTACAAGTACGATACATTCTATGTTCGCCAAAAAAAATCGAGACACAGGCAACATTCAAATGCAAATCCATAGGTAAACTATAAGCAAATCGAAATTTGGGCGAAGAGAATTACCACATCACTCTTAGAAAATCACCATGGACATGCTACTTGTCAGCGGCGGTCTCCCCAATGTATTCTCCATGGCGGCCTACCCACCGAGAGCTCAACTTCGGCGGCGGCCCCATGCTGGCGACCAACGCCTCTTCCTCGTGCTTGTCAGCGGCGATGGCCCCGCGATACGGACGACCACCTCCAAGTCGCGCTTGTCGGCGGCAACTGTCCCACACTACGGACGAGCGCCTCTAGGTCGCACTTTGTCGGTAGCAGCGGCCCCGCGCTACGGACGAACGCCCTAGGTCGCACTCGTTGTTGGTGACCTGGCGGAGCCTTCCCTGCGTTGTTCCTGACGCACGTCAGAGGCGATGGCGGAGCCCTCCCTGGCGAGAGATGCCTCCTCCTCACTCGTCAGGCGCATGCTAGCGGAGCCCTCCGCGCGCTCGTGGGAGGCGCGTTTGTAGAGCGCATCCCCACTAGCTGGTGCGTGGTCTCCTTGTCGGCATCGTCGACGGTGGCCTCCGCACGTCGAGCTCGGCGGCGGCAGCCTCCTCCTCTCGTCCCCATGACGATTCTGCCATAGCGATTTGTGTGTGAGAGAGCGATTGTGTGGTGAGAAGGGCTCCTAAGGTGAGTGGATAAGAAGATAAAGACGCGATGGAGACATGGAGCCAAGGCGATTCGTTTCACAAATCTTAATGCACCGTCGCACGGTCGAGAGCTACGTGCGGCGCTTGCTCCTATCTTTTTTCAAGATACAATGCATTATAAAATGCCTTACAATACGTTGGCAGACATTGTAATATTCTCAAACACTGCAGGGGTAAAGTAGAAAAAAAATTATCGGACCCAAGTGATAGTAGAAGTAGTAGCCTAGTAGAGGAAAAATATTTAGTGATCCCAGTCACTAAATGATACTATGATACTATTCATCAATATTCAAAATTTTAACTTCTAAAATAGTAAAAATATATGTTAGTGTTGATAAAATATAGGTTTACAATCCCTAGAATTTTTAGAACCAAATTCAAAACACAGAAACGAAAAAGTAAAATCTAACATATCATGAAAAGACGAAAGCATGAATTGCACTATCCACATATCAATTTATCTTTTTAACTTCTCCATATGTGTTTTGAATTTGTCTCTAAACATTCTAAAAATTATTAGTAAATATATTGTAAATACTAGCATATATTTTTTATTTTTTAGAAATAAGAAAATTTAAATTTTACTAAATGGGAGTATCATAGTATCATTTAGCGGTCGGTATTCTCGCGGCCTAGTAGGCACAACACAAACCCGCGGCGCCGGAGATTACTCGCTAGCGCGCGAGCGCTACGGAACCGCCGTTTCGCTTAAGCAGTTCGATCCTGGGCTTGGCCCAAATAGTTTTCATCCTCGTATCTTTACTTCTCCGTGTTTCTTTCGCAGTATCATGCTAGACGGTTGCTCCGCTCGCGACCAGCCAGACGCCGGCCTTCTCGTGCATGCATGAGACCGATGCATCTTAGGCTGCTTATAGTGGGGAGTAACATAGACTAGTGTCATGCATATGTTACTAGTCTATGTTATTATCTTTATAGTGAAGAGTAACATATGTGTAGTGTCATGCAAGACCTTATTTATTAGGTTATAGACTCATTGTGTATTGGGGTGTGTGATGTTACAGTAATATAATATGTTACCACAACACTCTCTTTCCTCACTTAATAGCATGCCATGTCATCAAAATGCATTTGAGTGTGTGATGTAACTAGCTATGTTACTCTCACTATGAGTAGTCTTAATAATTGATTAGGTGTGGGCTAGCTAGATTTGCATGATTTCTTCTTTCTTTTTTCCTTTCTATTTCTTTTCTTCATTTTTCGTTGATATTTTTCCTTGGTATTTTTTCTTTTTCTTTTTTCCTTTTTAAGTCAGTTTCTATTTTTGAGATTTTTTTTTTCCTATTTGACTAGCTTGTACCTGTTTTAATTTATTTTCCTTTAGTTTATTTTTTTCATCATTTTTTTATTGTTTTTTCTATTTGTTTTACTTTTTATTTCTTGTATTCATTTTCACACAATTTTCTTTCTTTCTACCTTATTTCCTTTATAAACCATGCTTCTATATTTTCCATCATTCTATTTTTTGTTCCATTTAGTTTTTCTTTTGGCCTAATTTTTTGTTCCCTCCGTAGTCTATATTTTTTGCATACACAGAATTTTGTTCTATCTTTTGTAGCCATGATTTGTTTCACAATCTAAATTTTTGTGTCTCATGCAGTCTTGATTTGTTCCGCATCACAATTTTTTCTTCCCCTGTAGTCGTGGTTTGTTCCGCGAATGATAATTTTGTGTTCCTTCTTTGTAGTTACGATTTGTTCCGTGGAATAATTTTTTATTCCTCGTAATCTTGATTTCTTCCGCGGCCTAATTTTTTTCCCTTCAAAGTTGATATTTGTTCCACAGAGGTAATTTTTGTTCATTCTTTTGTAGTTGTGATTTGTTCTGTGGACTAACTTTTTGTTTCCTATGTATTCTTGATTTGTTCCGCATCTCAATTTTTTTGTTCTCCTATAGTCGTGGTTTGTTCCGCGGATGATAATAATTTGGTCCTTCTTTGTAGTTACAATTTGTACCGTGGACTATTTTTTTTATTCATCGTAATCTTGATTTCATCTGTGGCCTAAATTTTTGTTCCCTCTGAAGTCGATATTTGTTCCATAGACGTAATTTTTTTGTTCCTTCTTTTGTAGCTGCGATTTGTTCTACGGAGTAACGTTTTGTTCCCCATATATTCTTGATTTGTTCCATATCTTAAAATATTTGTTCCCCTGTAGTCGTTGTTGTTCAGCGGATGATAATTTTTTGTTCCTTCTTTCTAGTTACGATTTGTTCTGTGGATTATTTTTTTGTTCCTCCTAATCTTCATTTCTTCCACGGCCAATTTTTTTGTTTCCTTTGAAGTCGATATTTGTTCCGCAGACATAATTTTTTGTTCATTCTTTTGTAGTTATGATATGTTCTGTGGACTAACTTCTTGTTCCCTATATTTTCTTGATTTGTTCTACATCTCAATTTTTTTATCCCCCTTAAGGCATGGTTTGTTCCGCGGATGATAATATTTTGTTCCTTCTTTGTAGTTACGATTTGTTCAGTGGACTACTTTTTTGTTCATCGTAATGTCGATTTCTTCCGTGGCCTAAATTTTTGTTTCCTTTGAAGTTGATATATGTTCCACAGAAGTAATATTTTTGTTCCTTCTTTCGTAGTTGTGATTTGTTCTACAGAGTAACTTTTTGTTCCCCATATAATCTTGATTTGTTCCGCATCCCAATTTTTTCCTCTATAATCATCATTTTGTAGTTGTTATTTTTATGTGGATGATTAACTAGTTTTGTTCCTTTTTTTTCTAATCATGATTTGTTTCGCGGATTAAACTTTTGTTCCCATTGTAGTCTTGATTTGTTCTGCGACCAATTTTTTTGTTTCTTTTGTAGTCCTAATTTGTTCTGTGGATGCTAATTTTTTCGTTCCTTCTTTGTAGTTACAATTTGTTCTGTGGACTATTTTTTTGTTCCTCCTAATCTTGATTTCTTCCGCGGCCTAAATTTTTGTTTCCTTAAATTCGATATTTGTTCTATAGTCGTAGGTTTTTTGTTCCTTCTTTTATAGTTGTGATTTGTTCCGCGAATTAAATTTTTGTTCCCCATATTTTCTTGATTTGTTCCGCATCTCAAATTTTTTGTTCCCCTGTAGTCGTGGTTTGTTCTGCGGATGATAATAATATGTTTTGTAGACTAAATTTTATTCCATTTTTGTAGTCTTGCTTTATTTTGCGGTCTAAATTTTTTTTCTCTTTGCAGTTGTGATTTGTTCCGCAAATGCTAAATTTCGTAATTCTTTCTTTTGTAGTCATGATTTGTTCCGTGGTCTAAATTTTGTTTCATATAGTCTTGATTTGTTCCACAGAAAATGAATTTTTGTTCTCTTTAAAGTTATGATATTTTACGCTGAAGCTAACTTTTTTCACAATATATTGCACACTGATTTTTATGAAAGTCAAACGCCATTAACTTTGACCAGATTTATTGAAAACATTGTCTATATTTACAACTCTAAGTGTGTATCATATTAAAATATACTTCGTAATGAGATTTTGACATCACCGGATCCCTCAAAAGCTAGCTTTGTGCAGATGCATGCACGTAACAGCATCGCACGCATCCAGCTTGCATGCATGCAGTACCCAACTAGTCGTACACTCTGCATTGACTGCACTATGTTTATTCACGTCAATAGTCCCGCAGCCGCACCCGGTTCCGCGTTCAGCGCGTGTAAGTCCCTTTTTTAGTCCCACCTCGCCTATCTAGTAACACTAGTAAAAGTGCACGTGCCACGCACGTATGTAATCTATGACAAAACATCTATATAATATTATTTCCTTTTACCAAATTTTATTATCGATTCACTTAAGTCTGTCTCATGCCCAACAATGTGATGAGCATGTGAATATATTCATAAGTCTTGTTATTTTTCGAATAAGAGGCTTGTACATTTGTGAATAAGAAAGATGTAGGAATTAATATATTCAACATCAGTTCCCTATATAGAGTCTCTTCAGACCATGATCCCTCATTATTTATTTATTGAACAAGAAGGGCTGGAGGTGCCATTTCATATCAGCTGATGTCCTATTCTTCTTCCGCACTGGAACTGATAACACACTACATTACCTCCGTAGATACCAAATTTTGCATATAGAAACTTAACCAGTGAGGCAACACAACATGGAGGGCAAAATTAGGGATGCCACATACCTCAATCAAGAACAAAAAAAAGGAAAGGAGCAAACGGAGGAGTGGCTGTCCACTTGACGATCCACCTTTGAAGCGCGTGAGGACAAAGTCGGTGATCTCCTTGATGATGCTGGTATCGGTCACGCGCATCAGCTTGCAGATCTCCTCGAGGTTGCGGACAGGGCCAACCTTGTCATCCTCCGCCGTGACAAACTCCACCATCCACGATAGCCAGGCAGACTACAAATGAGACCTTAGCTGCTAAGCAGGTCCAAGAAAAAAGTAGGATACTTCTCAGGATGGATCTAGACTTCTGGACAGTGAGGAGCAGCCGTTAGCATGTATGCTGCCCACTTGTAAAGTAGTATATCATAATATAAAATGTGAAGGGGCAACTACGAAAACCCGCAAATAGGTATAGATGCTACCGCTGACTGCTTCAGAAAAATGAACTATGGAAGTAAAATATCCCTACATCAAGTGTCAACGAGAAAGCAGGGAACATAAAAATCAATATAGTACCTCAATGGTCCAGCAATTCATGTAGGACCATTTACCTGTGCAGAAATAGAAGATGCGATACATATCTCGGTCCATGAATTTCTATGATATGCAAAAAGGCTCCACTTCTTCAAGAAAACATACTCTTCTGAATTATCAACGAAGTCTGCTAATGTACGTGTGCTAATAATTTTTGTTGAATTAACGGAAGAAACTTCATTGATCTTGTCACATACTGAAAGAGAAAAATAAATTTCTACATAAAATTAAACCAAAATAAACATGATATACCAATTTGTTTCCACTTTTTTTTAAATGATTTTTGTTTCCACTTAAACTAAAAGTAAATTGTTTCCAAGTGGTATTTGTATCACATATAAATTGCTTCTACATTAAACTGAGCAATATCATCTACCTAAACAATTTATGACCTTTCAAAAGAGAGCATCCATGTACTTAGCTCGTTCAGCAAGAAACACCTGCAAAAATAGCATGCAAGCCATCATAACTTTAAAGGAAAACCAGTGTTTCACAACTTTCTGCATCCATCAAAGTCGCTTCATAAGGAAACATTAACTCATTCATAACTTACAAACCATTTATCTTAGGTATCAGATCCCCATAGGTATATTATATATCAGTTTTCTAGTTTCCATAAGTCATATCAAAGTAGATTATATGCTCATTATTGGTCGAACTGGAGAAATGTTTGTGCAAACTCACACATATCAAAGTAATTCGCAGCATGACATTCTCATTTGACCGTCATGTTCAAGATTCATGGAGTATTAGAAGAAATAACTATACAGCAACTAAAGCCAGAAATCTATATATCCCAGTAATATATGTGTTACTGGATCTGCAGGTTTAACTTGTAGATCATTTTCTCTTATTTTTTCTTCTCAAGTAGAGATGACAATCTAATGGCCTCGGCCAAAAACCAAGTATAATTGCTGGCTATTCTTTTCACCTACAATAGATAATGGCCTAAACTTAATAATAAAATTGCAAAAATCTCAACAGAATCACACTAAAACCATACCATGGGTATTCACTTGCAAGGGAATAAGATCAAGAAAATAACTTGCAACTGCTGAATTGTGTTTTATCGTGCTTCAGAAATCAGTTCATAATAATTCATCAAAGGCAATAACGGAATGTCTTGTAATGCCGGCAAGTAATGACCATGCTTGAAAAGCAAGTTCTTAGCAAATTGTATTTGAATCAATAAGCAGGAAGTACAAAAAGAATTTAAAATATTATTGATTGCCTTCATTGATATCCACTCGATTCTGTTCTCTGCGTCCGATCATGTTCTATGTCACCATTTGATAATCTGCAACATGTACTGAAAGTACATGGCCAGCAAGTACACAACCCTGGGAGAAAATGTATATCAATTTAAAGCCCTCCCTTAATCAAACACAGTTGGACAAAAGGGCTGCACAATTCTGTAAGTCATATACCTATCTACGTCTATTCCTAAGATTTGCATCCTATATTTTCGTTTCTTATTTCTCTTTGGATTTTGAAATAATTTAGGAGAAATGGTATGGCGAACTGCAATGTAATAAGAGCTGCCAAATTCTGACCAAATAAAGAACACATGCCTAGTGTACACCTTGCTTCCCAGTATACAGTGCTCACGAACCAGCGCTTAGTTTCTCCACATTAATCTTGTGGAGACTTTAATTTAAAGCAACTGTAAGTGCACTGCAATGTCTGCAGCTTGGGGGATGGCACGAACCGCTTAATCTCGGCTAGAAGGTTGGAAAACCTGTCACAAGATACCACTAAAGGCTTCTTCAGCTCTAAGGTCGCTCCTGATGATCCTGAAACCCATGTTCCCGACGAACCACCTAAGATCCCAAAACCACTCATAACAACTGAACATCAATTCAGAGTTTCAGACACACGTTTAAGAACATTAGAAAAAAACTTTTAATTTTGAGCGCACAAATCTAGTGAACTCTAGGTATTTTTGTTTTGCAAACGAACTTATTCAGATGAGGAGAATTGAATTAAATGAAGAGTCCAGAATTTAAGAACAACCTTAGAATCAATTTTATCCAGTCCAGTGGTTCAATTTCAGCATCCAGCAGAATCGTGTCTAAAATAACAGAAGTCACATCTTGTGATTTGAAGAAACAAAGTGGTAATGACCCACATAGTAAAAGAAGTTTGGCAATTAGCAGGAACTTAAAAAGAAAAATTCAAGCGATTCAACCTTTGAACACTATGTCTCTAATGTCACTAATATCGATAGATAACTCGCGGATCTCCTCCTCTGTAAAGCTCACCTCCTTTCTCAGCCATTCGATTTATGCAGCTAGGGACAAGAATTACACGGTGATACTAAAATAAAGGGCAACACATTGTATGAACTGTATGGATCGAAATGGAACCAGAACCACATACCCAAAAATGTCACTCCCCAGCGCAGCAGCCCAATCCCGCTAGAGTCCCACACATCAAATGCCTACATATCCACCTACAAACATAGCAGTGGAAAAGAAAACATCGACCTGTAACCAGTTGTAAATATATTATTCTATCAACCATACACTAAAAGGATAAACACATGTAATAAAACTATGAAAGATCTATGACTTAAAGATGTAAGTCTGTGGTTTTCTCAGCTTATAATCTTTAAATCTTAACTGAAGGATCATATCAATTTTTGCCATGCTTACAGTCCTAGCAGGGCAACCTCTGTTTTTGCAAACTGCGGAGAGCTCAAGGAGCAGTTCATGTACTGTTACAGAATCTATCAATTTCACACATCTATCAATTTGATTACTACAAAATTAACTTATCCAGAAGTTGTAGAACAGAGCAGTAGAACACAAGAACAGAACTCAAGGGGGAGGGGAGTGGGGGTGGAGGAAAACGCGACCTGCACCGCGATGTCCGTGGGAGAATTTGGCTCCATGACGGTGAGACGACCCGGCGATGCGGCGCAGACGGCGAGGATGGCCGTCGACCCCGCACAGACGGAGAGGATGGTCGGCGACCCCTGCGACGCGGCGCAGACGACGACGACGGCGATGCGCTCCGTCTGGTGGAGCTGGAAGGCGACCTGGCGCCCTTGACGCGGCGCCCTGGCCTGGTGGGCGGCGCCCGGCGCTCCGTCCTGCTCGCGTGGTGGGCGGCGCCCGGCGCTCTGGCCTGCTCACGTGGTCGGCGGCGCCCAGCGATCTGGCCTGCTCGCGTGGAGGAGCTGCGGGGCGACGAGCTCGTGTGCTTGCCGGCGACCTCCCTTGGCTGCTTCCCGGCTCACGTGGGTGCTCGCCGGCGACCTCGCGGTGGGGCGGATTCGAGGTGAACTGCAGTGGGCGACCTCGCGGTGGGGTAGGAGACTATCGTGGGAGACCTTGTCGTGGGTGACCGTTTCTTTCTCGCTAAGCGTGGGGATTAGCGCAAATCCCTACATCATTAAGTCAATCTGAAACGTTAATTTTAGTATCGTGGACGATCCAGATCCTCCGGATCTAACAGTCTGGATTGTTTTATATTAGTATAGATATAGATGTGGCCCGGTTTAAATACTGTCCTCCTCTATCTTGAAGGCAGCTGGTCGCTCGCTGCCACAGAAAGCTGCTACGTACGACTCAAACAGCCGTGCACGCTTTCTGTCGAAAAGTTGGGGCGGCCCAACTAATACAGATCGATCAAATCCTTGCTGATTCTTGAGCGAAATGAACGATAGGTATCGCGCGAGCGCTAGGGAGGAGGACCCACGGCGCCGGGGGCGGTTCTTCTCACATCCCCTCTTTTTTCTCTAGCTACTGCCCCGACGCCGTCAGCCCTGGTCGAAACCCGGCAGCCAAGGCTACAGCGGCGGCAAGGTCAGCTCCGCTCCCCCTCTTCTATTTTAACTCCAGTTCGTTCTCCCTCTGTCTTGATTGGCTGAATCCCTCGATGAAACCCTAGATGAGAAACTCATTATTGGACACACACATATATTGAAAAAGTTGCCGTGGAAAGAACCTTGCTTCACCCTATCCGATTAACCCTAAAATTGTTTTGAGTTTTTTTTCCCACACCCATATCTCATCCTCATCTGCTGTACTGGACGTCCTGATTTGTTTGTTTACCCCGGTGACGAACCCTGGCTTTCTTGGATTTATACTTGCTGAGTGGTAGTAGAGTCTATTTGCCTAGGTAAATTCGGGAAAAATACACCGTCCTCACGCAATGCCAGTCGCATTTTTTTTATATTTTAAAAAAGTGTTTTTTAAAGATTTTATTTGCTAGTTCTGCTTTGCTGGTCGAACTCTATATTATGCACTTTATTTTGAATACTTGAAATTTTCCTTTTGTAATTCGAGTACCGCATTGATGACACTATATGATTTCGCCTGATTTCTTCCATGGTGATGTATCCCCTTAAGGTCATACATGGGGCATGTAATGCAAAGGTCTCGTCAAATTTCCTTTCAATCTTAGCTTGTTATTGGTCATCTTATTCCTATCTTCATTTTAAATTCAAATTTTGTTGAGTAATGTATTGTGTAGTCTTGTCCTTCTACTTATTACTATCTGGACTTTAACCTTAAATCTTTTCTCCCAGTCGCTGATTTTGACCTTCAATCATAGTATTTTGCTACGTCTCTGGTATTGACAATTAAATGTATTTTCATGCTTCATATTTTCTTTTGAGCAATGTTACCTTGCATCACTAATACTTATATGTATTAGTTTTTTGCCCTGCAGCGTTAGTCATGGCGAGATGGAAAAGAACTAGGTCACCTAGTGATCAAGAACTCACATTTCATAGGCGCCCTTCAGTGTGCACAAATGGCAATATATGCGAGGTGTTGACAAATCACATCTCTGTTCATGTGGATAAGTCACACTTCCATAAAATTCAACGATATGATGTAAGCTCCTTATTTATGGGCAGCTTCGTTATGTTATATGGACTTCTGTTGCTATCATGAGGTTCTCATTTGTAATATTTTATCAGGTGTCTGTCAGTCCTTTTACTTCATGCACCACCAATCACGCTGTTTTGCGAGAACTTGTAAACAAGCATAGAGAAGTTGGTTTACAACTCGATTGTTTTGCATATGATGGAGACAAGATACTGTATACGCCTGAAGAACTGAGGCCCCGTTTGGAAGCTCCGTTATTTTGAAGTATTCTCGTAATACTTCAGTTTTTAATAAAAATAATAAAGTATAGAATACTTCAACGCGCTTGGTACTGAGGAATACTGTGGTTTCGAAAACCAAAGTATCGCTAAAACTGCAGTGTTTTTGACGTATAAGATACTTCACCCCCGACCTCTTTTTTCCTAAACGGAGAAACGTGCTCTCTTCGTGCCCCTCGGAAAACAGATCTGCTCGTCCCGTCGTCTTCGCCTGCGGCGCTCGCCGCGATGTCTTCTTCTTCAACCATGGAAAAGCTAGCTCATCATCTGGAAAAGAAGGTCCGTTCTGCTCTATTCTTGCGAAGATCTATGGCATGATTTTTTTTTCAACTTGATCGCACCATTGATAACATCTAAGGCATCGTATTCTTGCTGAGATCCCCCCAATTCCCACATAGACTGACAACATAGATCAGCTTTTGGCGCTCGATCGGCAGCATCTTCGTACGGTCTGGCGTCTTCTTGGCATGGTTGCATGCGTGAATCCAGCCCAAATTCAGCGTAGATCTATTGCTAACCTATCTTTCCTAGTTTTATGGATGCAATCAGCTGTCGATGTCATGAGCCTAGCCTACCAGGAAACATGCACCTACCGTTCCTAGTTTTAGCCATGCAATCAGCTGCCTATGATGCCTCATATTCATCTATGCCTTACCGATTGTCCTACTATACTGATTGAATTTTTATATGTTAAATTTTATGATGACTAATTTTAATACCATTTACTACAGAAAAAAAGAACAGAGCAACATGGACCGAAAGTCAGACAGCTTTTCTAGTGTTTATGATGAAAGAGTATTCAGATGCGGGAAAATTTCGTGGCCAAAATGGGTGGACCAAGGAAGGATGGACCGCTATGACAAACCGCTTAAATTCCAAGCCCCCTGGAGCTAGCTTTACTAAGAAGCAGGTGAAAGATAGAGAACAAAGGCTCAAGCAGGATCACAATGTGGTTAAGTCGATTTTAGAGAAGAGTGGATTTGGTTGGGATCCTGATAAGGGAGTGCCAACAGCTCCAGATGAAAAATGAGATGAGCTATCCAAAGAGCAGAGGAAGTGGAGATACAAAGCATTCCCGCACTATGATGTTTTATATGAAATTTATGAAGGTTTGTTCTCGCAATAATGCTAAATTAAATAATATGGTTTCTTATGATGTTACTAACAATGTATTTCCTTTCTACTCAGGTAAAATAGCATCAGGGAAGCATTGCAAAAGGACAACAGATAGTCTTGGTGAGAGGTATAATAAGCCTCACTATCCAGAACATGGAAGCTATACAGATGACATTCTAAGGGATACTAGCTTGGACTCACCTGAACCAACACTATCTGCTCCAGGATCTTCCATGCCTGAATTTGACTGGAACCAGAATATATATGGGGATGATGTTGATATATCATACGGTGGATTTACAGAACCTCAAGGAAGTAATGTACATCAGTTTTCAGCTGATCAGACTTGTGTGGAATCACCTCGAAAGAAGAGACTTCGAAACTCAAAAGGATTTGATGGAGGAACTGAGAAAACTAAAGCTAAAAGAGGCAAGGGCGTTGTGCTGGAAAACCTTGTTTCTGTTAGGGAAGAAGAACTCAAGACTTACAAAGAAATGAAGACAAAGCAAATTGATAGCTACAAAGATATCAAGATGGCACAAATGGAAAGGAATGATCCCAAAAATGACCCCTATGGCATGCCCAATTGCATTCAAAAACTGAAAACGTTGGGACTCACACCAAGTGACCATTATAAGATGATCAACCATCTCACAGCTGATATGCTTAACCGCCAAACGTTCATGGAAGTGGAGGCTGATGTTCTTGATATTATTATTAAAGGAGTGCTGCAACCGCAGGTCTGAAGGTTACCTAAGTATGCATTAGGGAAGTTCTTCAATAATGGTACTTTTGCTAGTTATTAATCAATTTGCTTCTGTACAACGCACTGTTTTGTACTCCAAAGTAGTAGTATTTATTTTATTCACGCAACTTCTAAATTACAAAAAATATTATGGATAACAGAAGAATTCTACAGAAAACAATATGAAAACAAATGAAAATCATGCGGAATTTCTTGTGTTCTGTCTAAGATAGTCTTGGTAGTCTTCCCACATTGCATTAGCTATTGCTTCCCTTTTTGTGTTACCGAGTGCTCGCCGCACATTGAGAGAATGCACATCGCTTGTATACTGCTTGTCTCCACTAGGGACATCAATTATTCTGGTTGGATCGATATCTGATTCAAATTCATCGAGCCAATGTTTGCCGCCCTCATTATTGCAAATGAAATTATGAAGAGCACAACATGCTATTGCAATTTCTTCTTGTGAGTCAATGGGGTATTGTGTAGCACACTTAAGTATTGGAAAACGCTTCTTGAGAGTACCAATGATACGCTCAATATGATTACGGAGTTGTGCATGCCTCAAATTAAATAGCTCTTGAGGGTTTTGTGGCCGCTGACGGCTTCTTCCTTGCTCTTGCAAATGGTACCTCACATTGCGATAAGGCGTGATGAAGTTAGGTGTGTTTGCGTAACCAGCATCTACCAAATAAAATTTTCCTTCAGGGATATAGAAATTATTTTGAAGTGCATCTTGTAGCACTCGAGCATCAGAAGCCGATCCTTCCCATCCGGCGCTGACATGAACAAAATGATTTTCAAAATCACATGCAACCATGACATTTTGTGACAATGTTCCTTTCCTATTACGGTAAGGATCTTGCTCATTTGGAGATATGCTAATCGGAATGTGTGTCCCATCTATTGCTCCAATGCAATCCTGGAGAGAGAAAAATCATGTGATGAGAAATTTGTGGTAGATACATTTATATTTAACTATTAACATTAAAAGGGCTACAATAAGAATAATACCTTAAAATATGGCATGAATTTAGGGCTGCTTGCAACTTTGAAAGGAACATTAATTGGAGGTAACCTTATTACACTTGCTGACAATATCATGAGTGCGTTCAACACAATATGGAAATAGCGGCTTATGGTCTCACTGCTATGCTGAAATCGTCCTTGAAGTGTACGGTTGCTTGCATTCTTAGAAACAACATAAAGAAATATGGCAACCTGCTCTTCTACAGAGACAAAATCTGTATCTCTTAAACAGCATCTGCTCGAAGGCACTCCACCAAATTATGAAAGATATGTTTTTCCATCCGAAAATCTCGTTTACATCTCAACTCATGACCCTCTAGAACTTCCTTCACGTATAGATCGCCCGTAAGAATGGAAGTATGAATTAGTGTGCGGTTGACTGAGCTTTTTTCACTAGCATATAAAGATTCGATGATGGCCAGTTCATCATCTTCTCTTCGTTTGCGCATCAGAAAGTCTCCCCACATTATTAAAAATAAACCTGTTGCATATAATATCTATTGTATAAAAATTTTCTAACACGTTGATTGGCGATTTACAGCGTAAAAAGCACTATCATTACAAAGCACTAACCGGGCTGATCCAATATAAAACAATTGAAATTTAACACAAATATACAAGTACGTATGTAGCTAGCTTCAACATGCATGGCATGATCGATACATGAGGCAAAAGGAGGCGGCCAAGACATGTACCTGCTCCCGCCGGCAGCAGCGCGCCGGCTCCAAGTGAGGGCCGAATTACTACGATGGCGACCTTACTTGGGACTTGCAGTGGCAGTGGAGGTAAGATTTGGTAAAGCATGATTTATATATAGGTGAGTTATTAGTTGCAGCTGAAGCATTCAACGTGAGCAACTCACGCCCAACCATGCATGCAATAGCCATGCACACACCTATCGGTCAAAAGGAATCATTCATGCAACGTAACAATCGGTCAAAGGTACGGCAAAACAGCATTTCCCAAACGCCTTTGAAGTTTTTGCCAAAACTGAGAAATACTATGGTATCAAGAAACTGCAGTATTCTTTGCACATGCTCTAAAATACTTCAGTTTTAGGATACTTCAGTTTTAAAAATACTTTGTTGCCAAACTAGGCCTGAATCTGGGTTCCAGTTGGTTTGAAATTACACTGCAGGATGAGGAAGAGTTTTTTTTATGCCTTCTCCCTTACAGTAACTTGGACGTTTTGGAGTGTCAATTCTATCTATACAATATATGTAGATCAACTTTTGAATGGTATATGTATTTGTGTGTGTTTCATTGAGTGCAACTCTTTTGAAAATACTAGTAGGGGCAGAGGGCCACCAAAGTTAACATGAACGGTGGTGACCAAAGTTCAAAAGGCTGTAAGACACTCTAGGATGGGAGCACTAATCTTTTCCCTTACACTTGACACTCTGAAGAGCTAATTCTTCTCTAAACTTTGAAAACCTTGTCCCACTTTTAATAGCATATTTGAGCTTTTTCTGCAGATCTGTGCAATTGAGGTAAGGTGCCGTGTTTACTGCATGGTAGATGCCAGGCATCCTTACGAGCCCAATTTTATTTTTACTTGAAAACCTTAAATCTTATCTAATAGCTTTGAACTTCTATTTCGTTATCACTATCTTGTCATGCATGCTACATGACAAGTTTGCATGCTCAACCCACTGCTATATAAATCATATAGTGGGTCTAATCGTCTTGAAGTTACCTCTAAGTTTCTCACATGTTGTAGTAGCTTTATGCTTGTCTTTTGCAGTTCCGCGCTCTACAGTATTCATCAAGCCCCTGTTGTTGATGGATTTTCTTAAGATGCTGCTGAACAGGGATATATCTGACACACCATTATCTGGTACTGATCTCTTGAAGGTCAGGTCCTTCTGTCACATTTTTAACCATAACATGCTGTTTTAATCATAATGTGCTGTTTTAATTCGGATTTGAATTTTTGCTGTCTCCATTCTAACAAGCTTTTAATATTTCTCATGGGCAGATCAAGAATGCACTAGAAGGTGTAAAGGTTCATGTACTGTGGAATATGCACGAAGAGTATCATGTATCCAGTGTTACCTCGCAGTCAGCAAAGGAGTTGATGTATGCACTTCACTTATGCATTTGTGAAGATTCTCTTCTCTCTGTCATGCTGCTGTAGATGAGGATGCAGTATGATATTATGCTGAGATTACTTTGGTTGGTTTTTGTCTTGTGACAGTTTACCAGTTGATAGTGGTCTTACTAGCGAGCCTGGGGAGACAGTAGTGGAATACTATCAGAAGAGATATGGTGTTAGTATTCAGTACAAATCATTAAATTGTTTGCTAGTGGGCATTCCACGAAGGCCAGAATTTCTGCCTTTGGAGGTTAGTATCTTGAAGAACTCTTCTATGGGTGTTTCGTACTGTGTTTACATATCCAGATATATTTGGAATTCTGTTGAGTGTTGATACACCTTCATGTTATCACAAACTTGCTTCTTGTCACTTTGATATTTAAGGTCTGTAAGATTGCCAAGGGGCAATGTTACTTGAAACAGCTCAATCAGGGAAAACAGAAGGCGGATTTTCTCAAAGGAGCTAAGAAGAACCCATATGAACGTGAGCAGGCCATATTACAGGTAATCATTGACCATATCTGTGTGTGAATTATTCTGAACCTATCCTTTATTTTCCAGTAGTGTTGTTTCTGCAACTACATTGTTGTGTTTATCTGTCTTACTTTTGACTCTTCCTTTATTCCTTGGAGATAATTTGTTTCTCTGTAAATCAGTACTTGTACGGAGTAATATTTATTTATGTCTAGAAATCGTCACTGTCCACTCCATGAAGTTATGTATTCATTTACCTTGGATTTGTGCCTTTATGAAATTGGCTCATACATGTGATCCTGTAACTGGAATTAGTTAATGTACTTTCTTGAAGCTTTCTGTGGGATTATTGCCCATAGACATTTCTCGTTCATATAGGAAAAAAGGAACTCTGTTAGCTATTGCACTGAGCTATGCTTCTAGGATTAGATTTCAGTTCTCTTTATTGTAGTATAGTATTTTTTTTATGTGTTTGACATATTACGAATTTTACTTTTCTCAATGGATGCCATTGTAATATGAAAAATACATCATATTTGCAATCTTTAGCTTTTAATTGCTCGTCAATCTCTAGTTTTTCATTGCATGTGTAGTCAGTTGCCCGATTCTGTTTGAACACGTATATTAGGCTCTGGGGTCTTTTGTCATGTTTTGTCTTTGTTTACCAGGCTTTGGAATGCATATCTAGGAATCCATGTGCAGTGAAATTGGGAATCAAAATTGAGAAGAAACTTGTATCACTGCCAGCTCGTATTCTATCTCCTCCTTTGGTATGTTTTTTATCTCAGCTATCATTTTAGTGTGCTCATTTCTTATTTTGATTGCATATATTATGCCTGGAAGTTTGAGTACCGGATATTTCCATCAGCTTATGTTCAACGACAGTGGCAAGACAAGATCATTCTTTCCACATTTTGGTGTATGGAGTATGAGGTGCAAGGTATGCATGAAGCCTGTTAAATGAAATATGCATATACTCGATAATTGTGTGTATTCCCAATCAAAGTTGTTTGTTCTTCAGTAAGTATTTTGATGAAATAAAAAATACAAAAAAATTCCATTCATCGTCATCATTTTATCAAAGGTTATATCATGTACATCACTTTGAATGAATGATTATATCTCTGTCATGATACTCCCTCTGTCCAAATAATCGAACATCGGAGGGGGTAACTTACAATGTACTACCTCCGTTCCAATGAATAGGCTTAAAGTTTTTTTTTAGAAGTCAAACTATGTAAAGTTTGACCAAGTTTTAGAAAATTATCAACATGTACAATACAAAATGAACATTGTTAGATACATCATGAACTATATTTTTATATGATATCTATATAATAATATAATTGTTGATACTAGTTGAATGCCCGAGCGGTGCCACAGGACGTTAAGTTTTTTCTGTCATAGCACACTTATAACAACAGTACTAAACACATGCTTCCTCCCCAAATTCAAAGTAACTAAGTGGGTAGATAAGAAATCGTAACACTTGTTTTGAACAAAATGACATGTACAAATTAGAACTGCGATTAACAAGACAATAATTATTGTACTACCCATTTTTGATACTCTGATTCAAACACATCAAAACGTTATAATTAGCAGCAGTATAGCAGTGTCTTCCATTGCACATAATTTTGAGCACCAGGAAAAGTCGGACCCCCTTCATTTAAATCAAACTAAAGTCCCTCCACACCTCCAAAGGCTAAAGTTTCAACCAAATATAAGAGCACTTGCAACTCGACCATACTCATCTGCATGAGCACCTAGCAAACACCCAGCTTCATGCCTTCATTACTGATAATAGCAGCTCCATACCCATTACACTACATGGCACTGCAAGGCACAATCAGTGTTTACTTTAACCGTGAACCCTTGTGATCGTAGATAGACAAAGTTATGTGACCATGCGTTGTCTTGGTGCTCCGGTGATCTCTCCTCCCTAGTATTCTTCTTTCCACGGAACTCCATTCAGACCTTCCTTTCTCTGAATTTAAGTACCAAGCAAGTTATCTTTGGAGGAATTACAGTACAAGCACAATAGCACATATTAATAGCGTGGAAAATTTCCAATTTAGAGGGAATACAGCATTGTCACCAATCCAAAAACTCTGAAGAAATTGACTAGGCCACATAAGTCAGTTGTTCTTCAGAACACGGGGTTAGAATTGTAGTCAGTTGAACTGCTTTAAAGTGCATTGTCTTTTGACAAATAAGATATCCCTCCAAGCTTATTTTCCTCTAACTCCTACAAGTTGGAATGGGACAATGTAAGTTATACTGCCTGGCCCTAACTCTTACAAGTTGAAATGGCACAATGCAAATTGTAATGCTCTGGCTCCTGCAAAAAAAAATTTGAACTCCATTTGTCCATCTTCATGTACAAGCCCTGATGATGGCAATTAACCAAAAAATATACAGGCCATCGTTCCAACCCTACACAAAAAACCTACACATGGTATGAAAAAAGCAGACATAATCACCATATACTTGCATAAATTCAGAGTCAAGCTTGCAAATCAGGAGTGATTTCTATAGTTAGCAAAGAGAAAGGAAAAGACCTTTCGCTGCTTTCAGGAGAGGAACTCAGCTGAGGTGATGGGCGGTGCCATGACTGCCGTTCCTGGTTGGACAGCAGCGCACTCCGGTGCCTTCAGCTGACTACGGTTGGCTTCTGCTCCCAATACCCTTGTCAGAAGCATGGCGTGGGCGAGGGAGGCCTATCATGGGGACGGTAACCAGCAGCGCCCTCCGACGCACGGCACACCAATACGGTGTCGCTTGGCTCCTGCCATGGGGCTTCTAATAGCGGGCGATGGGTGAGATCGAGGCCGAGGCGCTATTTCTGTATCGGGTAATTAAGTAGGATTTTGAGGGTGGTCCGGCGCTGATCTGGAGCATGATGATTGCCTCGGGGCTTCCCGTCGGCTGTTGCTGTGTCCCCTTCAGTTGCCACCTCTCAAAGGAGAAAGGAGCGAGGCGATCGCTGGTGGTGGGTGGATACCGTTGAGGGGCTAAAATACAAGTGTGTCATTTTCCTGGACTATGGGTTGATTTCACAATTCTTGAGGGGCTAAAATAGAAATTACATGACGTATGTCGGTTTCATTTTAAGGGTATAGATTTTTTTTCTAAAAGTTTGGTCAAACTTTACTTAGCTTGACTTTTATAAAAAAAAAGCCTTATTCATTGGAATTTGGAATGGCATGCTGATTCTCTGATGATTTTTGTTGTTGTAGAAAATGGTCAAAGGCGGGAGAGTGAATAACTGGACATGTATCAACTTTTCCTCAAATGTGCGTCAGACCGAAGCTACGGATTTCTGTCATGAGCTTGCTATTATGTGCCTAGTATCTGGGATGGTAGACTTTTCCTTGGCCAAAATACTAAATTCCAGACTTTCCTTTTGCATGTATATGTTCACATATTTGTACATTAATATTCTCCCTGTCTGTCTCATTGTAGGACTTCAGTCTTAGTCCTGTGCTTTCTGTAGAGACTGCTAAACCTGAACTGCCTCAACTGGCACTCAGATCACTTCATAACAAAGTCATGGACAAACTTGGACCAGGCAGAAATCTCGACCTTCTGGTGGTTATATTGCCTGACAAGAATGGGTCTCTTTATGGTATATTTTTAACACCGAAACAAGTTTGACACATATTCGTTGGATGATCTCAAAAGAATATCTGAGACAGATGTTCTATTGTCTGATTAATTTCTTTTATTAATTAATATTGTTGTTATTCCTTAGGTGATCTCAAAAGAATCTGTGACACATGTATTCTATTGTCTTGATTTTTTTGTTAATATTGTTCTATTCCTTAGGTGACCTCAAAAGAATATGTGAGACAGATATTGGACTGGTTTCTCAGTGTTGTCTTGCAAAACATGTCTCGAGGAAGAATAAACAGTATCTTGCAAATGTCGCCCTTAAAATTAATGTTAAGGTTTGTTGTGTTTTTCCATTTGTCTAGCTTGTTTTGCAGGTCCTTACATTTCTTCTATTTTGTAGATGGGAGGAAGAAGTACTGTACTGAATGACGCTATAAAACAGAAACTTCCACATGTTGGGGACACACCGACAATTATTTTTGGTGCTGTTGTTACCCATCCTTCTGGAAAACGTTCTTCTCCTTCTATTGCATCTGTAAGTGCACGTCGCCATTGCCCGAAGTGGTGCTTATGTGTTATTATCTATTTAATTACATGTATGACTATATGCAGTAATTGCATGCTCCATGCAGGTCGTTGCTTCTCAAGACTGGCCTGAGGTTACCACGTATGCTGGATTAGTTAGTGCGCAACACCATCATCATGAGTGGATAAACAATCTGTTTGAACTCCAATGTGATAGTAAAACTGCTGGTGGGATGATCCGGTATGATATTCTTCACTTTGAGAATCTGAATTTTGCACTTGAAGGATCTGTGTGTATCTCATTCCTCCAATATATGATAAGTTTTATGATGTATGCAGTGAGCATCTCATTTCTTTCTACCATGCGACTGGACAGAAACCCCAGAGAATTATCTTTTACAGGTACACTCTATTAGGACAACTATCTGAACTATTGTCTATATACTTATATCAACACGGATTTGAGCTACCATGGGTGCTACTTACATACCCTTAACCAGCCGTTGGATCAGCCTTATAGGACATCTTGAGCCACATGTGGACTTAACGGACGAATCTGCCGTTGGTTTTGCTTTTTGGCCGGACGTATCTTTTTACAGTCGTGGAGCTGCGAGCTGGTCCACGAACCACATCCGCACCCTGGTCACAACCTACGACCACGGACCACCCAAAGCAACCCCGAATCTACTATATACTAAAAGCACAATACGGAGGTTTAAAATAGAGACACCATATTAATCCACATCATTAGAATTATTATTGACGGTTAGATCTAAAATTTGTGGTGAGGATTTAATAATATAGTAATAGTTACGTAACATTAAAAATTTGAGTTGACACGATCCAAATATGGACCGCACCTTGAGGTACGTCCGTTCAAATTAGAAAAAAAAAGCCAACTGATTTATCACGTACGTTTAAGATATGATAAAAAAAACAGCTGATTGGTTTGCTTGTGACGTAAGGAAAAAAAATAGATGAGTCGTTCGGAGTTCAACCTAGAGAAAAAAGTATACGAAAGGGGAAAAAGAAACCAGCCCGGGATTGCTCTCCACATCCATTAAATTAGATTAGATGAACTCATTTTTTCCTTGGAACGTTAGGAAAGGAACAAATGATTCCTCCGCTTCAACGTAAGAAAAAAAAGGAATTTCTAAAGCAAATCTAGGTGTCTAGCTAGCTTATAAATAGCTATACTATGGTTGCAAGTGAAATTTCCATCTGATGTCTTAATTTATAATGTAAATTTAGGAAAACAAATTTTGAAAAATACATTAGCATTCATGTCCTGCTCAAAATTTAAAGAGTTAATTTTATAAGGTTGTGCATGCAATATTATGGACCAAAAAAATAAAACCCGGTTTGGAGTCCCACTTCAAAATGGCATTCTATGGCAACAAAACATATGACAAATTGATCTTTCATAACTTTATGAATCTTTTGTACCTTATCTTTAATAGACCACAATAAACAGATTTGCATAACCTTGCAAAAAGGTTATATCTCCATTGCTATTTTGGACCCTAAATATTATCTACACCACAAAGTTTACGCTTTCATAACAACATCCAATTTGGATAAAAGTAATATGAACTTTTAATATCACGTTATATATGTTGTTTATTAAAGTAGTATGGTAGTCATGCACATATAATATCAAGCAGCTACACAACTTTATCTCTAATCCCATAGTTTGAATATCTAAAGAACTTATAGTTAACCCTTTAATACTTTTCATATGAAAGACAATGCCCTCATATTTGCGAGGGCTAATTGAATACATATTCCCTGCAGAAGTCCAATTTACTCCCACTAAATGTAAATATTCACCAAATTTTAAATTTCTTTCATATTTTTCACATATTAAAATAATACCTTCGCTTTTGCCAATATCTTAATAATATACACAAAATTAAGGTGAAAGTTAAACCTCTGAGAATGTATCGTGCCTAATAAATATACAATTAATGGGATGAATGAGCGCCAAAATTTTAATTTAAAGTAAAAGTAAATATTACATATTTCAAAATGCTAAAGATGATGACCTCTCTCCCTCATATTTGTGAGGGCTAATTAGATACATATTCCCAACAAAAATACAGTTTACTCCCACTAAATGTAAATAGTCACAAAATTTCCATATTTTCACATATTAAAATGATACCCTTGCATTTGCCAATATCTTGATAATATACACAAAATTAAGGTAAAAGTTAGACCTCTAAGAATGTATCGTGCCTAATAAATATACAATTAATGGGATGAATGAACGCCAAAATTGTCAATTTAAAGTAAAAGTAAATATCACATATTTCAAAATGCTAAAATGATGCCCTCGTATTTGCGAGGGCCACCTTGCTAGTTCTAAGAAAAGCAATATGCCACACTAAAATCTCATCCTCTTTAACCCCACGGTTGGGAAAAAAAATCCTCTGGCAATCTCATCCTTTCGCCCTGCCTCCGCCGGCGTCAGGCTGCATCCCGGCGCTGTCTTTTCTTCCACAGCAGCGCATCTCGACTTACCTCTGCCCCAAATCAGCGCCCCTGATTGCCCTCCGACCATCCGTGGACGCGCACACCTCGGGACAATCCAGTGGCCGCGTGTGGTGGAGTGTGGTCTGCCGGATCGCGTCGGTGGTCGCCGGGCAGGCCCCATGCGAGGGTAGCCTTGCACCGGCACGAGTGACAGCAAGGGACGGCAGCGCCGGTGCAGGCCAGGGGTGAGGTGACCTGGTCTGACTGGAAGAAGGTGGGCGCCGCTGGCGGCCGGAGAGGAGGCAGGTCGGGTGTTGGGCTGGCTGCGCGGCTGCCGTCGGTCGTGAAGAACTTGCACGTGGGGGGAGCAGAGGAGGGGATAAGGGACTGTTTGGTTCAGGGGATATCCCCCAGTGGCTAGGGATAGCCACTGAAAAAGTGGTTGCCATGCGTTTGGTTTAGAGGGTGAGAGTGGCTGAGGATAACCAGATTCCAGGAATATTCCACCGAAACGGTGGCTCACCTCATCCGGTGAAATATGGCGGACGAGCTCAACCACTTTTGGCTGGCTCTGTTTCGCTCGCTAACCAAGCGGCGACTGGCGGCCAAATTCGACGCGAGCCGGTCAAATTCGACGCGGGGCGACGGCAAAAACTGCTCTATCCTCGCTCAAATCTCTGCAGGCGTCCATGAATGGAGAAGAGGTGCCTGGGATGGGATGGAGGGGGTGATGGCGCGGCGGCCAGGGAGGGGCCTGACCGGGACGGCGGCCAGGGAGGGGCTTGACCGGGGCGGCGGCCAGGGAGGGGCTTGACCGGGACGACAGCCATGGAGGAGCTTGACCGGGGCGGCGGCCAGGGAAGGGCCTGACCGGGACGGCGGCCAGGGAGGGGCCTGACCGGGGCAGCAGCCATGGAGGAGCTTGACCGGGGCGGCGGCCATGGACGACGGCGTTGGCCAGGGAGTGCTCGAGATTGGGTTTGACGAGGGGCGACGGGTAGCGTTGACGGGCTAGAGAGCTCCCGCGATGGGCTTGACGAGGGGATCCGGATTTTTTTTCTTTTCTTTCCTTTTTTTTTATTCCCCAACCACATTTTATATCCTCTAAACCAAATAAAAAATTGGCTCATCCCTCACACTCAACCAAACAAGTAAAGTGGCTATCCCTAACCAGGTGGTTGTGGATATCCCTATCCACTGAGGGATATCCCCTGAACCAAACAACCCCTAAGAGGACTGGGAACCCACGGGAGAGGGAGCGGGTTAAGTGTGGTGTGGTAACAGATGTCAAACGGCCGTGGTATCCCACTATTTTGCATACTTATATTTAACATCTTTATTTCCAGGGATGGGGTGAGCAAAGGACAGTACTCTCAGGTTTTAAAGAAAGAATTTTTTGCCATAAAAATGGTGAAGTTATTTATTCTCCTATTTTTCTTAGGAGATGTTTAACATTCTTCTTTGAGAACATTTTTGTAAAGTGATGTTTCTTTTCTAATTTAGGCATGTAAAACATTGGAGAAAAATTACAACCCAACAATTACGTATGTTGTGGTCCAGAAGCGTCATCGTTCACGGCTATTTCTTAGTAATTACCATGATGCGCCTTGTGATTCAACTGGAAACTTATGGCCTGGTTAGTTTTGTTCATTAATTTGCTTGCCAATTAAAACTAATATCCAAATTTTATGTCAATGCCTGTCCTTATTTGATCAGGTACTGTCGTGGACTCAGTGATATGCCATCGGAAGGAATTTGATTTTTACTTGTGTAGCCATAGCTGCAGCCACGTATGTCACTTTCCTCGATCTGGTAGTTGCTAACATAGCCACGTTTGTTGTGTTTCTAATCAGAGACCTGTTTCTTACACAGGCAAAGGGTGGTGGAACAGTTCGGCCTATGTATTACCATGTTCTGTGGGATGAAAATCAGTTTCCAGCAGATACTTTCCAAACATTGACATACTACTTGTGCTACATGTAATTGTCCCTATCCTCTCACCCTTTTTTCTTCTATATTTACGTCTCTTTGACCAATTAACTGACCATAACCACTTACTACTGTTGCAGGTATGCTGTGTGTACCCATTCCATTTCAATAGGTAGGTATCCTCAATTCTGTTTCTTCTATATTCAGTTCATAAAATAATAATATTATGTCTAGTAGAAAATGTGGTTACAGTAGTTCTTTGTGTCTCTACAGTGCCTCCCTTGCGTTATGCCCGTCGTTTGGCTTCTCGAGCTTGCTGTTATACTCAACCACGGTCTTCGGAGAGTGGATCCATGGCGGGTGGTACTGCTGCCACAAGCCACTTGTTGTCTTCTAGCAGTGCCGGGGTTGTGGGCCTTCTTCCTATCAAGGATAATCTGAAAGGTGGAATGTTTTTCTGTTAAGTTCAGGGCAGCTTAAAAAAGCTTATTGAAAGCCTTGTCTTGCACCGATCATGGAACCAATGTTTTCTTTGGATGGGGAAATTGCGTAGGAAAGAGTGTAGAAATTAGTATCAAAGGGTCAAGTGGAAGTGGTTTTGACCTTAGGTGGCATGTTATTTTTTTGTGATGTGGCAATGTTGTCATCCAGTCCAAAATGTATAGAGCATTTGTTCCTATCTAGTTGCTGTGCGTGGGGCTCGGCTTAATTTATTGTGTTGATTCTGCTTACTTTAGATCTTACTACTCCCTCCGACCACTAATACTTTTCGCTAACTACATCCTGTTAGTGACAAGTATTAGTGATCGGGGGGACATGATTAGGTGGCAAATTTGATGAAAAATTGAAACACGTTGGTCAAAACTCATAACTAATGTTTTTAATTTAAAATTGGTGTTGCCATGGTATAACAGTATGCTGGTTAATATTGCTTAAAGTGTAGACTTGATATCTATACTTTGGTGATGATATAGGTATTTATCCTCTTTGAAAAGATGTAAATTTTAATTTTAATTTTTTTATTGAATGAATCTGTTTTTTTTACCAAGAGTCCATTGGAAAAACCCTATGGTATAGATTTTTATATTAATTAAAAAAAAGACACACACGTCCACACCTAAGTAGGGTGAATTACATCATGGAGGGTAGAAATGGAGAGAAACACACAGGGAATTACCTACAACTGTAAGAATCTCTGTCCTCGCTAACTTATTGGCCCTGCTTGAGGTTGGCGCGTGATCATTCGGTGAAATAACAACATGTAAAGCTTCTAACCTTTCTCTCTCTATCCTCCTAAGATAGCCGCCCCTCTCCTTTACTCGCACAACCACGTCGCCGACAACCCAAATCCCCACACCTCATCGGCCTCCCTAGCCCTACAGCTCGTCGGAGCAGCTCATGCGCTCAAAGCGTCTGTCCCGCACATTCAAGAGGTAGGTGGTGGAACCACCCCCATGGCAAGCGACGCGGGCGTGAACCGATGACGACGTTGCGTCATTCCCTTCCCTTCTTCCTGCGCGTGGAGGCGGCGCTTAGGTGTATGCGCCGACGGCCATCGAGCCATCGCGGGAGGCGAGGGTCGTGGAGAACCTATGTAGAGGAGTCGTGGGAAGGGGCAACGCTGAGCCGCAGAAGGAGGCGCCTGAGCAGCGCTGAGTGGGGGAGAAGGAGGAGTGGGGGCGTGGGAAGACGATGCAAGCAAGAGAGGCGCGTGGCGTAGAGAGGTGCAGGTGAGAGAAGAGACGTCATAGGTGTTGCGGCTGCTTTCACTTACCAAAACACGAGTACACGACCGCATCCTGTGAGAGGCGTTGTGTTACTACTTGCTGCTAAGCTTTAGTGGAATCAGTGAGGTTGACATATTAAGAGGAATGAGAGAGATCAGGAGATAGAGTGATGCGCTTGCTACTTATTTGTTGGACAGTGAGTTGGTGTATGCCTTAAGTTGACATGTATGACAAAGAGTACTATAAATTATTTGTTTATTAGAAGGCAAAAAAATATGCTGAAAAAGACGACAATAGGCGTTGTGATCAGGGTGACCGAGGCGACGTTGCAAAATATCATGAGGGATGGTGGTCGTGGTGAGAACACAGGGTGCCGGGTGCTGGAAAGAATAAATCTCTTCCGTACTATTGCACCGAAGAAGCTCACGCCGGGTAAGAAGGTCCTTCAAATAAAATCCAAAAGGGTGAAAATCTACGGAGCAATTATTATCAGTAGTGAAGTGATGGAGTGAGACAAGATTTTTAATTATGCAAAGTGTAATGAGAACATCGCGAAGATGAAGTGGACGATTAGATAAAAAGGAGGGGAGAGAGGCATGGCCGAAGGAGGAGATAGGAACAGAGGAGCCATTTTCAACAGTGACATGACAACGAACAGGATGTGGACAAAGAGAGTAAAGGATACCGGCATTCTTGGAGAGGTGGGCGATGTCGCCACTGTCAAGACTCACTACGTGTGGGGGGGAGCCCATGGTTGCGGTGATGCCGACGACACAATGTAGGAGGAGGTACCATACACGTCATGGCCTTGCAGGGCGACGCCGTAGGGGGGCGCTATACGTGGACGCACCGTAGGGGCGCATGGCCGGCATGGGGGAGGGTCCATGTAGGGGGCGGCGCCGTACAGAAACACGCCGTAGAGGGTGGTGTGGCGGTGTGGAGATGATCTGCATAGGGGCAACGCCAAGCGGAGCGTCGTACGAAGACGCGTTATAGGGGGTGGCGTGGCCGAGGAAGAAGGACTACTGCATTGTGCACTATTATACTTTAAATTGTTAGATGTGTTTATTGGTATGATCACACCTTGGGACCCATGTATTTTATCATTTTGTCCTCTTTATAATGATGAGAAGGGGAAAATCAAGAAGCATTACTTCATACAACATACTGCTCCTACTAAAAAGGTATGAAAAACCTAGCTATATGGCTATAAAGAAAGCACTTTCCGGGAGGCAATCCGGTTATATTTCTTTTGAAGTTTTCTTTTTGTGTCCTTGCAGTAGCAAGAGAGTTTTTTAGTGTGTTTTCTATAGCGTTAAATAAAATGGCAAGTGACAAGGGTATAGATAATAGAACCCGCTAGTTGAGTACCCTTAAGGCCCGTTTAGCTAGGCCCAATTGTAATGATAGTCGAATACGAGTTCTTACCGTATGTCGATATTGTAATCTGTATCGGACCCTACCCGATCCTCGGGACCTGGCCACCTATATATAGGGGCTAGTAGGGGACGGTGTGGGGCAGATTGAAAGCAAGCCAGGTTTGACACCCAAGTTTACTTTCGATATACACCTATTTCGACTAACTTTACCTTCGAGTTCATCCAACGCCTTATCTCCCCGATCCTAAGTCCTTCATCTAGGACATTTGTCGAGTTAACCCCTCGTCAATTGGCGCCGACCGTGGGGACTCTGGGCGTTGGAATCATGAATTCGACGGCTTTTTCGCGCTTAGCCAACAACAATTCAGAACTCGACGGAAATCAGGAGATGGAGTTGACAATTGGAAGTTTCAGCATCCTCATCGGGCCGTCGGGTTCATCCCGCCTCTCGGATTCGACGAAACCAGATCCGTCGGCAAACGAACCCGACACAGAGGAAACATTGAAGTCATCAGAAGGCTCTTCCAGTGAGGTAAACTCGCCGGTCAGCTTAGAAAAAGCATCAATCGCAGAAGGCGACAAAATTCAGGAAAATTTCGACTCAGAGGAAAAAGCGTATCAGCCGCACAGCAACGCAGAAGACCTCGCCGTAGGAAGTAGCGGCGTCTCCAAAGTGCATCAGTTATGCGTCATTATCACCGAAGCAGAAAAGGAAAGTAACAGCGAAAGAAGTAAAAGGGTCGACAGGCAAGTCGACAAAGTAAAAGAACACAACAAAAAGGAAAAGGAGAAAGTCCACGTCTCGGCTGGCGAATGGAGAATGATCAAATCGGCTATCAATAACGGTACAGAGGTACCCGAAGGATCGAGAAGAGAAGTTCTAATGGGATATCAGTATGCATTATACCAACACAGGAAGAAACTAAGGGAGGAAAGAGAAATGGTGTTTCAAGACAATAACAGTATATCAAGGGAGGAATACTGGGAAGACTATAGTGAAGATTCAGAATATAGCAGAGAGAGGTGCGGAGACCCAAAACACAACAGGGGGGCGACAGCATGCGGCAGAGAAGAAGGGTACTCAAGGAGCCCCACCCCGCAGCTAGAAGAGGAGGAAGGTGACTTGATACAAAAAACGCCAGAGGCAGCATTAGCAGCAGCACAAGCGTATTTGCTAGCTACAAGACCAGAACATGGAGACCCGTGAGAAGATATGCACCGAGCCGCGATACGAAGCCTCGGAATAGTAGAAGGTAAGATCAGGGAACAAGGCCCAGAGACGAAGTCGACAAGCTACAAGGGAAATCGAAAGGAGAAGTCCAGATACAATTGCGCAGATAACGAGTATAGCGAGTCATCAGAAGAGAAAAAGCAACAGAACAGGAAGGAGGACGCAAGAAGTATAATAGCGCAAGCTCGAGTAAATAAATCACGACATGCTTGGAGGGAAGAGAATTACGAGGACGACAATAAAGATATGGGTGCGTTATGCTTTACCCGCAGGGTTCGCAAAACGCGGGTACCCAAAGGATTCAAATTACCGCACGACCAGAATAAGTACGACGGGTCGCAAGAACCTACCTTATGGCTATCAGATTATCTACAGGCAGTGCAGATACTAGAGGGAACAAAGGCGACTGCAATGCAAAGTTTGCAGCTGCACCTCACCGGCGCCGCACGGTCCTGGTTGAACACCCTACCCGACGAATCCATTGGAAGCTGGGGGGAACTCGAAAGTCAATTCACAAGAAATTTTCGTTCCACCTACAAGCGCCCAGCATCACTGGAGGAAGTTAAAGCATGTGTGCAGAGGAAAGGCGAAACGCTACGTTCTTATATACAACGCTGGAGTATAATCAAAAACTCAGCAGAGGACGTCTCCGACGAACGAGCAATAGACGCCTTTTCGGAAGGACTTCGTCGCTCAGATCTTGTGGAAGAAATAGGAAGAACAAGACCTACGACAGTAGCTGAGCTAATGGAACAAGCCAACAAATTCGCTGATGGAGAGGACGCGTATAACAACAAAAGAGGACGTTTGCCAGAAGTCGACAGAATAAGTCGACAGAGGAGACGACATCGCAGCAGGGATGATCAAGGAAGGCGGAATCAGGTAGCCGCGGGTTACATACTAGAAGAAGAGGAAGGGTATGAAAGTAGGAGGTTTCAGACAAAAGGAGTAGAAAAATCGAGATACTCTGGTCCTTCGGCCGAGGATATGTTGTACGGACCTTGTCGAATCCACTACGCGTATCTCGACGGGAAAAGGGTCTCAAATCACCAGATGAAGGATTGCAGAACATTCCTAAGGTTGCAAAGCGCCATGGGCTCAAACCAAGAAAGGAGGCAAGGAGAAAGACATAGAAGTCAAGGATATCAAATGCAAAGGCTAGCAAAGCACCTAGAGTCGAAAGTATACATATCAGCCATGATTCAACCAGTGCCCAAGTCAAAGAAAGAGCGAAAGAGCATATCCAGGCAAGTAAACCTAGCAATATCATCACCACCAGCTACCACAGAGTACCTACGGTGGTCAGAGCAACCAGTCAAGTTCAGTAGAGCAGACCACCCAAGAAAGGTTCCCAGGCCGGGTCACTCGCCTATGGTTCTAAAAGCGCAAATAGGAGGATATGACATCGGAAGAGTGTTCATGGATGCAGGGAGCGGCATAAACTTAATATATGCTAGAACACTAAAGGCAATGTGCATCTCGCTGACGAGTCTGAAGCCAACAGATCGCTCTTTCCACGGAATAGTACCATTAGCAGCAAACTACCCTCTGGGAAGAATAGAACTCGATGTCTGCTTCGGCAGCAGCGAAAATTATAGAAGAGAGAAACTGGAGTTCGAAGTTATGGATTGGCCGTCACAATATCATGCAATCCTGGGGCGCCCAGCATTTGCAAAATTCATGGCAGTACCACACTACGCGTATCTTACATCAAAAATTCTAGGGCCCAAAGGAACAATTACAGTACAAGGGAGCTTTGAAGTAGCCAACACATGCGACAGAGAATTCAACAGGATGGCGCAAACCTTCGGCATGACAGCAGAATATGAGAGGTTGAAAGGAGAAACGGATCATAATGTGCTACCCGACATTGGACGATCCCTGCCAGATAAGGCTTTCGACACAACGCAGGACTCAAAGAAAATTCAGGTCCACCCTGCTGATCCAAACAAGACAACATCAATTGCGGTGAACTTGGATCCCGCATAGGAAGGCGCGCTCGTCGAGTTCCTCCGTGAGCGCTGGGAAATCTTTGCCTGGTGTCCATCGGACATGCCAGGGGTTCCCAGGGAACTCGTCGAGCACGCACTAAATGTAGATCCCAAGGCAAAACCAGTCAAGCAACCATTGAGGCAATTTGATGAACCTAAAAGGAAGGCGATAGCTTCAGAATTGCACAGGCTAGAAAATGCCGGATTTATCAGAGAAATCAAAACTTCGAGTTGGGTATCGAACCCAGTCATAGTACCCAAGAAGAATACGGGCGTACAAAGAGTATGTGTCGACTACACATCTCTCAACAAGCATTGTTCAAAGGATCCCTTCCCTCTACCCCGCATCGATCAGATAATCGATTCCACAGCGGGATGCGCAAGGCTTTCATTTTTGGACGCATATTCCGGTTATAATCAGATCAAATTGAAGAAAGAGGACGAAGAAAAAATGGCCTTCATCACACCATACGGAGTATTTTGCTACCAGGTAATGCCGTTCGGCCTAAAAAATGCAGGAGCAACTTATCAACGGATGATGCAAAACTGCCTCGGAAGCCAAATAGGACGCAATATCCAAGTCTACATTGATGATGTAGTCATCACAACAAGAGAAGAGAAATCTTTAATCAGCGACTTGGCAGAAACCTTCGACAACCTGAACAAGTACAAGCTTAAGCTGAACCCGACAAAGTGTTCCTTCGGAGTATCAGCAGGGCAACTTTTGGGGTTCTTGGTATCAGCACGAGGAATAGAGGCAAATCCAGAGAAGATTCAAGCAATTCTAACAATGGGGAAACCCACGAAACTCCACGACGTACAGAAATTGGCAGGACGCGTCGCGGCACTAAGTCGCTTCGTTGCTCGACTAGGGGAGAAGGCGCTTCCTTTTTATGCACTTATGAAGAAGTCAGACGATAAATTTGAGTGGACAGAAGAAGCAGACGCAGCGTTTGCACAGTTGAAAAAAGTGCTTTCCACGCCACCAGTGCTGGTCGCACCAAAAGAAAAAGAGCCACTGCTGTTGTACATCGCCGCAACCCATCAGGTGGTGAGTACAGTTCTAGTAGTCGAAAGAAGCGAAGAAGGAAAAGCCCATGGCGTCCAGAGGCCGGTATATTTCATCAGTGAAGTGCTATCTCCAACCAAACAGAGGTACCCGCATTATCAGAAGTTGGCATACAGTGTCTTCACAACTGCACGTAAACTACGACAGTATTTTGCGGTGCACCCAATTATAGTGGTCAATCAAGCGCCACTATCGAACATATTGAACAACCCTCTAGCGACGGGACGTGTCTCTTTGTGGGGAATCGAGTTATCTCCCATGGACATCACGTACGAAAAAAGGAAGGCGATCAAGTCGCAAGTCTTGCCAGACTTTACAGCAGAGTGGCTCGAGCTGCAAAGCACGGGACCACCAGATTTATCGAGTACTTGGACAATATACTTCGACGGTTCTAAGCGAGTTCAAGGCGCAGACGCAGGAGTAGTGTTGATATCACCTCATGGCGACAAATTAAAATACGTCTTAAGGATGAGCTTTCCGCAGGCTTCTAACAATGAAGCGGAGTACGAGGCTTTGTTGCACAGAATGAAGATGGCTAAAGCATGTGGAGCAACTCGCCTAAAAATATTTGGAGATTCCAATCTTGTTGTTCAGCAAGTTATGAACAGATGTGACACAATCAATGACACATGATGGCCTACAAAAATTTGTACCATTATCTAGAAGGAACGTTCGATGGATGCGAAGTCTCGCACATAAGCAGGAACAGCAATGAAGAAGCCGACACTTTAGCAAACATCGGGTCACAGTGCTTACCTGTGCCGTCCGGAGTATTTTGGGAGGAAATAGTGGAAAGATCAATAAAAAGTGACAAAAGTTCGACTACCACAGCAGGCTCGGGGGCTACGTCAGAACCAGAGGAGGTCATGATGATAGAAGAAACATGGATGCAGCCATATCTTGCGTACATGGTAAATAAAAAACTACCAGAAGATGCAGTAGAGGCCAAGAGGATAACTCGAAGATCGAAAGCGTTTGTCGTGTTGGAGGGGAAATTATACAAGAGAAGTATCACCGGCGTTTTACAGCGTTGTGTAACGCCCCAGGAAGGGCAAGCAATATTGAAAGACATACACGGCGGAGTATGCGGCCATCATGCTAGCAGCAGAGCAATAGCGGCAAAAGCTTTCCGAGCAGGATTCTATTGGCTAACAGCCATCGAGGACGCAAAATATATAGTTCGAAAGTGTGAAGCATGTCAAAGGTTTGCATCCAGACCGCATGCACCAGCAGCGGAGCTACAAACAATACCATTATCTTGGCCCTTCGCACAATGGGGCCTTGATATGGTGGGAAAGTTGCACAAATCTTGGCCAGGAGGGCATGTCTACATGCTAGTGGCAGTCGACAAATTTACCAAATGGCTGGAAGCGGCCCCAGTAACAACTCAAGATTCTACAGCAGCAATCAGCTTCATCAAGTCAATAGTTTTTCGTTTTGGTGTAACATACAGCATCATCACACACAACGGGACAAATTTTACTTCAAAAGAATTCAAGAGTTACTGCCAAGGATTGGGGATCAAGCTCAAATTCGCATCTGTGGCGCACCCGAAGACGAACGGGCAAGTCGAAAAAGCCAATGGCCTGATATGTAGTAGAATAAAAAAGAGGCTCTTAGCACCTCTCGAGAAAGCCAAGAGCGCTTGGGTAGAAGAATTGCCCTCCGTTCTTTGGAGCCTAAGAACTACGCCCAATGCAGCAACTCAAGAAACTCCTTTCTTCTTGGTCCATGGCGCAGAAGCCGTGCTTCCAGTCGAAGTTACACACGAGGCTCCAAGAGTGACAACATATGACGAGACGACGTCGATAGAAGCATTGCAAGACGATGTCGATGCACTAGATGAAGCAAGAGATAAAGCACTAGAAAGGGCTACGCAGTATCAACAAAGCCTACGAAACTACCATAGTAGTCGAGTTCGTCCACGGTCCTTCGTGGTGGGAGACCTAGTTTTGCGACTCAGGCAAGACAGCCACGGCAAATTGGAGTCCCCTTGGGTGGGACCTTACATCGTCACTGAAGTAATACCAGGAGGAGCGTACCGACTACAAGACAAGAAGACTGGGAAGGACGAGAGCAACCCATGGAATGCAGAGCAGCTAAGGCGTTTCTACGCATAAAATAACAACAGTGGTATCAGTAAATTCGAGTTAACCTTCTGAATCCAGAACATGAGGCCACAGGTCGGGTTCTTTGGGTTGAACTCGACAAAATTGTACAATTATCTTTAATTCCTCGCCTCGGGGGCTTCAACCCTCGGGTCGTACGAAAGGAGTTTTTATCGTGACTTGGAAGACCTTTTTCATTATAAGGTTGTGTCGACAACCCGACAAATATTCCAACAAATTGGTTCGCAAAGGAACCCGATATTCTTCTTATAAATTGGTTCGAAAAGAACCCGATAGATGGAAAGTATACCTCAGAACATGACTTGTTCTCATGGTACTAGCGAAAGCATCGACACCAAGTGCGAATATTCATTACAGATAAACATGATAGCAAGGACACTATCAAACGAAATTACATAAAAAACAAGTCCTAATGGAAGTGGACTTCAGCTTCATACTTCTTCTGGCAAAGAGTGCCGTCGTAGATCTTCACGTCGAATTTCGACGTGCCGATGTGGAAGTCGAAAGCCATGAAGAAGCCTTGGTGGATGTCGTGGTCTTCTGCAAATTGCGACCAGCCGCCCTTAAAGTACTGCTCGCCGTCGCCGTCATACCACACCTCCACCTCGTACGGGATGCCACTGCCAGATTGTTCGCGAAGAACCGCCTCTCGCAGTTCGCGGCCATCCATGAACTTGGTAAAATTCAGCGACAGGCGCTGAATCTCACGGCACTGCGCCATGGCAATGCAGAGGAAGGAAAAGATTTGGGGAGGCGCAGTAGGAACAGCAGGAGTAGCAGCAGGAGGAGCAATTAAACCTGAAGCAGCGCCAGTCACCTTGGGCTTGTTCTTGCTACCAGGTGGGCGGCCGGGACGACGCTTAGCCGGAGCGTCCAAAGAAGTTCCTGCGGTGGCCAGCGTGATGTTCTTGTTCTTACTTCCACGAGGGCGACCCCGACCTCGTGGCGCCACCGGGGAACCAAGGTTCAGACGAGAACCTTCAGCACCAGCCATGAGAACAAGGGAAAAAACCTCGGAAAACCCTAGATGGAGAGAGAAGATGATGCGGCGGAGGAGGAATCTGATTAGGGTTTTTTACCTTAACCAGCAGATGCTTTATTTATAAGCACGTATTATTGGGGCCCCATGCTACGGCAAAGCCCGTAAACGTATTTTACAATAGGAGCTAAATTCTGCGCACAGCAGACGATAATATCAAAGAAGGGAAAAAAAGAGAAAAGGAGACTGTGGACGTATGATGTGAAAACCTCGACTTGGACTCGGGGGCTCGCCAACAGTAGGACGTTCACAGAAGAAAGAAGAGCTGAACTTTGAGCCTATGCTCGACTATAAGTAGGCAAGCATAGCCTCGGGGGCTACTCCCATCGGGAGCGCTGAGCGCGCACCCGATAGAGATAAGATAATCAATACTGAAGATGCGGAAGGGTAAGCATACAAACTTCGACTACGTAGTCGACAAAAAGAAGAGAGATTACTCCTATCGGGAGCGAAGAAGTTCAATTTAAAATCCGAAATTCTTTGGTTTTATCAGTCAAAAACTTGGCTGCGAATATAAGATTCTCGAGTTACGTTATCGCAACGAAACTCGAATGCCGTGATTTATCACGAAGGTAAGACCCCGGGATCCGTCCTGTGTGGCCTGGTATACGCACATGGATGCGCTCTGCTGGTATGTATCCGTGTCTACGACGCGAAGAAAATCCTGGTGGACGCACTGGGTACCCTGAGAATCACTGGGATTCATTCTTTGTAAGTCCTAAATGCGGCAAAAGAGTGGGTTTGACCGGTATCCCGAATTCAAGTCCAAGGGGATTGAATTTGAAGTAGGTGACAAGTATCTGTTCCGGCAGTTAACTGACCTCTTGATCCGTCAGAGTTGTCAGGCTTGTTCATCAAACCCCCTTGCGAAAAAATATCATGAAAATAAGTCGAAAAGACCAAATCGAAGATTTGAAGATGTGAAGAAGTCGAAGAATTAATCAAGTTGAAGATTTGAAGATTAGAGATTCAACCTGAATTTGCAATTCTGGTAGAATCTCAGGGGCTACTCACAAGGGTATAGATAATAGAGCCCGCTAGTTGAGTACCCTTAAGGCCCGTTTAGCTAGGCCCAATTGTAATGATAGTCGAATACGAGTTCTTACCGTATGTCGATATTGTAATCTGTATCGGACCCTACCCGATCCTCGGGACCTGGCCACCTATATATAGGGGCCAGGAGGGGACGGTGTGGGGCAGATTGAAAGCAAGCCAGGTTTGACACCCAAGTTTACTTTCGATATACACCTATTTCGACTAACTTTACCTTCGAGTTCATCCAACGCCTTATCTCCCCGATCCTAAGTCCTTCATCTAGGACATTTGTCGAGTTAACCCCTCGTCAGCAAGTTTTACCCATCTTGAATGTTTTAAGGTTGTAATACTTATTTGGAGTTGCTGAAATCTGCACAACACTTTTTAGTGCCCAATTTTTCATATTTTTTTTAACTCCTATGGACCTATTAAATTTATTGAAGTTGTGAATTTTTATTATCTATATGCACAAAAATCAGCAAAAATTCCTGACATGTTTAAGGGGGGTGGGGGGATTCGCTAAGCTGCTGCTGTTTTTCTTAATAGATTCTGTCTTTTGTTGCTTTGAGCATTCATTTGAGTCTCAAGATGATTCTTTTTGAGTCTTTTGATATTTGGTGAGTGTTAGAAATTTAATATACTCTCTGAACACCTTACACCAAATTTTATTTGGGGTTTTCTTAGCAGCACACATATTATCTTTATGCCCTCTAATATCATCCACTCTAGAAAAGAGATGGTAAATAGTTTTGTGATGAAGAGAATAATCATTGAGCAAGGATTCATCTAAGTAATGGAAACACCATAAGCTTGGGATGCTCCATGGCAACCCCCTGGACATATCACCTCTTTGGTTTGCATACTATTCCAACCATGTTTTTCGAGCACCATTTTACTTTTGCATAAATTTGGAGCGTATGTGTCTAGTTTTTCGTTTGCATCTTTTGTTTTAAATAAATGGACCACCACCTGTAGGTATGATTAGTGTTTATGAGATAGCTACTGGAAAAAAGGAAAAGTTTAGTTTGGAAGGAAAGGGAAATAGCAATGCTAGTGCTTATGTTTTATGTTTCATGTGCTTTGATTGAATAGTAATTTGTGCATTGATGGTTAACTTTGAGTTACTTTGTTCATTAATAAATGTGTAGCATTATGGAAATTATACATGCTTGTGACATATACTTTTCCAATGGCCAAAGAAAGAAAGAAACAAAACACAAGCAAAGACTTGTTGTATCAAAAATACCTTGAGTCATATTTCTCCACAAAATCTCCAACATACGTACCTATATAGCAAAATGCTATTCCTAGTATAGTATATTTGTCATGCCTTTGCATTCGAAATCATACTTCTTTTTATTGTGTAATTCAAAGCTCATGGGAAAGTAGCAGTCTACGGTGATTCTCATTTATGTAAGTTATATGTTTGATAGTTTATTAGTTGGGATTAAGTTAAACAATTCCGTCGTGGAACAAGAATTTCAATACTACACCATAATTAATTTGTTGTCATGCATCTTGGGGTATGCATACCTTTCCGATGTGAAATGAGTGGGGGTTATCATGCTAAAGATTCGAGTGTGCATATTTGTTAGAGAAGTGCATTGGGTTGCTAATCGAAACCTGCCTAATCAAGAAGTTTCAGCATGGACTTCCTCATTAGCTTTCACAAAGTTTAATTTACTACTCAGTTGGTACTTTAAGAGGAGTATATTTGTCTGTCATCCTGTCGTCCCGGTATGTATTGCCTTTACAAAAAAGATCAAAAATCTCAAAAGGCATGACATGGAGGTACCCCTTTGTGTACACTTGGTGAAAACAGTATGCATACAATAAAAATCTATGGTAATTCTATTGTTGACCATGGGGTATGAGACTTTCAACTTGTAAGGGGTTAATCATGTAAACCATATTTGTCTTCACTATCGTTGACATGAGTTGCACAATCTAAAACTTATGATCAAAGTCTTGGCACATATACTCCCTACTTACTTTCAGTGGCCACTTGTTCAAAATAAAAGATAAGAAAGAAAAGTTCCAAGCACAAGCACTTGCATGTTTAATGTCTATAGTACTTTCATTTGTTTTTGCACTTTGTTATTGATTGTTGGACATCATTGAAATGAATTAGAAGTACCACTTGATATCTCATTTCCTTGCTGTTGTTCATTAAAGTTTGAATCATTGATCATATGTATTACTACTTGTTATTTTCATTGAAGCAATAAACTCCAGAGTCATTGTTTAGTTTTATCACCTTCATACTCGAGCACTTTCATGTTTAAAGTCTATAGTACTTTCACTTGTTTTTGCACTTTGTTATTGATTGTTGGACATCATTGAAATGAATTAGAAGTACCACTTGATATCTCATTTGCTTGTTTTTGTTCATTAAAGTTTGAATCATTGATCATATGTATTACTACTTGTTATTTTCATTGAAGCAGTAAATTCCAAAGTCCTTGTTTAGTTTTATCACCTTCATACTCGAGGATGAGCATTGGTTAAGCTTGGGGATATTTGATGGGTTCGTAGCATAGAAAACAAAAATTTTCCTACGCAGGAACACATAAACTAGCCAAGATACTCTACGAGGTGGTAGCAACGGAGACTAACCCTCGACAACCGTAAGCGGGGATTACGTTCCCGCACAAACATTGACGATGGAGAGTCGGTGAAGACGCACGTAGTCGACGTAGTTGTTCACTTGACGTAGTCGACGTAGTGGTTCACTTGACGATCACAAGATCGTGTACACGGTGCCACAAGTGGCAGCGCCCCCGTGCTCGGTCACACGTACAGCTCGACGTCGACTCCTCCACGCTCTCGGTCCAGCGGGGCAGCGGAAGAAGGGATCCGCCAGACACTCCACCACACACTTCTCTAAGTGTATGAACTACGAACTAACAATCCGGCAGAGCTTCGCTAAGCTGAGACGGATTTTGGGCAGCAACTTTGCGGGAGAGAGGAAGGGATCAAGCAAGCATGAACATGGAGGAGAGGGGGGCCTTTTATAGGAGAGGATGGCAGCCCCAAGGGGTGGCCGGCCAAGGAGACCCTCTCCTCCTCTTCATGGTCCTCTTCATTGTGGTAACCCCCTCTTCATGGTGGTAACCCCCTCATCAACATGAGGTAACCCCCCATTTAATTTTGCATGACATTCATGCTAATTAAATTCATACTAATTGATTTAATAAAACATTTTTATTTCTTTAATATTTGATAATTCAATCAATTAACAAACATTAACAAATACCCCCCTGAGTTATTTCGATATACCGAAACAGTTTCAGTGCTTTTCTGAAACAACCCTCATGCTGTCCTGTAATTCGATCGGAGTATCGTATCCACTCAAAAACGACGTTGAACCTTAAGTGTGTCACCCTACGGTTCGTGAATAACGTGGACATGATCGAGACTCCTCTCCGATCAATAATCAACAGCGGGATCTGGAAATCCATGATGACTCCCACTTACTCAATGATGAACTAGTGATCGTGTGAACCAGTAACGAACATAGTTAATTCCTTTTGTCTCGCGATATTATTACTTGTCCGAGATCCGATCATTTGGTATCAACCATACCTAGTTCGATCTCGTTCCCGACAAGTCTCTTTACTCGTTCCGTGATAATGCATTCTCGTGACCTAGTCACATGCTTGCAAGCTATTCCAATGCAATATCACCGAGAAGGGCCCAGAGAATATCTTCCCGTCATCAGGTTGGACAAATTCCACTCTTGATCCATGAGCCTCAACTAATACTTTCAGAATACCCAAATCAACCTTTATAATCACCCTGTGATGGTGTGACGTTTGATATCATCAAAGCACTCTTCCGGTATCAGTGATTAACATGATCTCATAGTCTGAGGATTAGAACTATTTCGTATGAGTTTGATATAGCAATGAACTTGATGACTTGATCGTTTTGCTATTCATACTATGGGTGTGAGTGTTCATCATATCATTCTTCTAATGATATGACCCCGTTATTAACAACATCCAATGTTCATGATCAGGAAACCTTGATCATCAGTTAATCAACGAGCTAGTATAAAAGAGAGGCTTTACTAGGAACCTTTTTAGTTTATTAATCACACAAGTATTAATGTTTCCGATTAATACAATTCTAGCATGAGAAATAAACATTTATCATAAACATGGAATATGATAATAACCACTTTATTATTGCCTCTCGGGCATATTCCCTTCAGTCTCCCACTTGCACTAGAGTCAATAATCTAGTTGATACTTGCGTATATAACACTTATGGCTTTCACGTGTTATCCGTACGCGTTGCAGTGGTTAATCTGATCTCCAGATCTGACACTTTCAGTTCTGTGTGTATTTGCATGTCTTTGCGTCTCTACGCATCACTCATTCTCAAATGAGATAGTTGGGTATAAATTTGTCCTTTGGTGAGACCTTAGTTCCTTTAGCTAAAATCATGTTGTTACTATTGTTGCACAATAGATCTTCACAGTAATAGCCAGCTTGGAACTACACCTAGTTTGATAACAAACTTCTTGACACAAATGCCCTCTTTTGCTACTTCTAAAGTAGCCATATACTCAACCTTTGTTGTAGAATCCATCACAATGTCTTAACTTTGGAACTCATCCAAATCCATCATGGAACTTCCTTCCATTACATTGTGCCACCTAAACATACAGCTAAAATTGAGATAAACTTAATTTGTATCTTGTGACAAACTTAGTATCAATGTAACACTTTACAATGAATTATGTGTCACTTTGTCATACATAATATATATCCTTAGTCCTTCCAAAGCACATAAGGATATCTCTACTATTGTCCAGTGATCATCTTATGACTTTTATCACTCTGGTATATGCTCATAACATTTAGAGCATAGGACATATCTGGATATGTACATATCATGGTATACATGATCGATCAAATCATTCATGTGGCTTCACTCATCAAGTGTCAAAAACACCTGAATCTTGTTTCAACCTCTTCCATGCGACAAGAACTTTTCTTGTCGTTTCCATATTGAACTTCATTCAATATTTCATCTATGTACTTTGGCACAACCATATTGGTACCTCGATCTATCTATATAGACATCGAGACCGAATATTTTGGTTTTGCCTAAGTCTTTCATTGAAATCTAATTTTAATGAAATTCTTAACCTATGCCAATAAAAGATACATCATTTCCAATTAACAATATGTCTTCTACATAATGTACGGAAAATATGTCTCAGCGCTCCCACTTAATTTCTTGCAAATGCAAGCATATTCATCGTATCTGATGAAACTAAACCTTTTAATTATTTCATCACGGTGAATATTCCAACTCCGCGATGCTTACTTCAACCATTGAAGTTTGCATGCCTTTTAGCATCCTTTGAATTTACAAAACCCATTGGACCATGTCATGTACATGTCCTAGGTAACCATTCTATTAGAAGAATGTTGTCTTGTTTGTTCAACTAACATATACCAAACTTGGCATATGTAGTGGTTGCTACAGTAATCCTTCCAGACAAAATATCGCTATGAAAGATCAAATCTTGTCGTAGTCAACTCATTGAACTCAATCATAAACTCTTTTAACGTTGTGTCGACTATTTCAAAGATGTTAAACATCTATGTCTGTCTTTATAGATCCAAATACGTTCATTAGGCTTCATGCCTTTTGAGGGTCTTCCAAGTTCATAAACTTGAATTCTCGTGTATGGAACTATCACGGATTTTATGGCTTCTATCCATTTGACAGAGTCAGGGCCCATCATCGCTTCTTTGCATGTAGTCGGTTCATCATTGTCAAACAATAATGATCTGTTCTCAAATATAACTATTTGATTGTTATCCGACTCACGCGGTTCAATAGGAACTTAGATCTATGTGACCACAACCTTTGAGGTACGATAGCCATGCGCATTGTGGCCGCCTCCGGGACACTTCCCAGCGCTGCGCTACTCAGCACATATAGCTTAGGTTCAACAACCTAATCAAAGTTCTATTGTCCTCCCACTTGACTTTTTGCGAAAAATTCCTTCTCAAGAAACTTGACGTTTTCAGCGACAAACACTTTTGTCTTAGGTGTTCTGGAGGAATACCCAACATTTACTTTGGGATAACCTACAAAGACGTATTTATCCGACTTTGGTTGTAAACATTTTACATATGCACAACATACCAAAATTTTAGAAAAGACAACTTGGGTTTTATCCCATGCCATATCTCATATGGTGTCATTTCAACGGATCATGATGGCGCTCTTTTCAGTGTAAAAGCGGTAGTCTCTAAAGCTTTATCCTTCAAATATAATGGCAGTTTTATAGATGACACCTTTGATCCAACGATGTCAAACAAAGTTTGATTTCATCTCTCAAACACTCCATACTCCTATGGTGTTTCGGGAAATACAAGTCTATGGAACGATTCCTCAACTTTTAGGTGTTTGCTAAACTTGTAACTCAAATATCTTCCTTTATGATCAAATCATAAATTCTTTATTCTCTTGTTACAATGATTTTCAACTTCATCTAGAAATACTTTGAACAATATTCAAATATTTCATGCTTCTTCCTTATCAAGTAAATATACACATATATCTACTCAAATCATCGGTTAAAGAAAATGAAGTTCAAGAATTCACCACACACGGCTACACATAATGGACTATATACATCAACATGTACAATATCCAATAAGTTAGTCGTCCGTTCTTCTTTGGCCTATGAACGGAGTTTTAATCATCTCTTGGAAATTTTCACAAGCGTCAATTGATTCAAAATCAAAAGACTCCAAAATTCTATCAACATGGAGTTTCTTCATGTTTACTTTCCAATATGATTTAAATGGTGGTGTCACTCATAAGTGATCTTCTAATCATTTGTCTTCAGACACTTTTAGCATCAGTGTTATGGATGTGATTTCTCCAACAAGATAAACGTTCATTCATCTTTTATGAATGCGGTAATAATTTGAACAACCATTGTTCTCATAATACCATAACAAAATAACAATTATTAAAACAAATCTTGAAGGCTAGGTTTACTTCCAACGAAACACAATAACACTTTATTTGTTTTCGATAAAAATCATCCCATATTCATTTGCTAGTTAATTAGGCCATTGTAGTTCTTGTATTGCGTTGTTCTGTATGACAGTTCATACCAACCAATTTAGTATCAAATATACTCAAGAACCACATTGTATTAACAAGCAACGAATACACCCATAACATGTATATCTTCTATATACCTGAGCTGGACATTTTCAGTCTTTTCTTTTCCGCCAGAATAAATTTTGGATTCTCTTTTAGCAATTCTTTTCCTTTTTAGAAGAATCTATCAACATCAATAGTGGCGCCATACACATGGCACATAGTTCAAGGCAGGATTAGTCAAACACTAATACCCTTGGACTCACACTTTGAAGTAGATCACCATAATCACATATTTGGCGTCCTTCCAAATTCCATTCTTTAGAAATCTATTAATGTAGTAAACATTTTACCTACATCTTCCATTCATCCTATCATGACAACTTTCATGATCAAGCTACTATAGCTCATGAGGACGAATTGCGAGTATAATATTAGTTCCTAAACCTTTTAGGAGATCTGGACGCCTGGCGTCTCTAATCTTCGCAAATTCTCATACAATACGAGAACATGTGTCTTACTAAATTATACTCTATCACTTTGCAACCAAACATTGTTTCAGATATCACAATATCTTCCACACATGATAGTTTATGAAACAATTCTTTCAACTCAACCTTGATACTAAAAACAACTTTTGAATATCAAGGATCATGGAGGCAAGTGTGATACTTAGATACTAACACTAGAATTATTACTCTTGATTTAATACTACTTATTAAATTTTATTGAGTAACAACGGTTTGCTAAAAGTTTGCAATAGGACTTTAAATTTTAGATTGACATTCAAATAATACGATACCAGTTCGTAAAGTTAACATCCAGAATTCTATAGTTCTATTATCTCAATTATAGCTAATCGCAAGGTAGTAAACGGATGCCAATAACTACAACAAACTATGCAAATTCACTTTGATTTAGTTCATGATAAATTGAGTTCTATAATTCAAAATTACTAAATGAACTCCCACTTAAAAACAACATCCCTCTTAGTTTTCTTAAGTGATTACACGAACCAAATTCACTATACCGCAACCGATCATCACGTGGAACAGCATAGTTTCAAAGGCGAACATCACCATGTTCATCATATCAACCATATGATTCATGCTTAACCTTTCGGTTCGTGTTCCAAGGCCATGTCTGTACATGCTAGGCTCGCCAAGTAGAACCATAGCACTTGCGTGTGTAAAACTGTCTTACACCCGTCGTATGTGAACGTAGAGTCTGTCACACCCGATCATCACATGGTGTCTCGAAACGACAAACTTTCTTGACGGTGCATGCTATGGAAGAACACATTTTTATCTTGATATTTATGTGAGAGGGATCATCTTATAATGCTACCGCGCGATCAAATCTAAGCAGAATAAGATGCATAAAAGGATAAACATCACATGCATATATAATGTGATATGATATGGTCCTTCACGCATTCGATCTCCATCTTGTGCGTCATGGCATGATCTCCATCATTCCACCGGCGTAGCACCAAGGTCCATGGCGCGCCACCTTGGTTGTCTTCCTCCATTACAATATATCACTTGGATATATATATTCGGCACGCAGGCCATTTAAATGTAAAGACAACCATATGGCTCCTGCCGGTTGTTTATAACTTACAAAAAGGATCATTGCATACAATTTGTAACATAAACAATTTAACCATATCACATCACATGCCCTGCAAAAACAAGTTAGACGTTTCTAATTTGTCTTGCATATTTTACGTGGTTTGGGGCTTTCTAGGAAGAACCGTTCTTACCTACGAACATGAAACCACAACGGTGATAAAAATATTATTAACAACTATTTGTAAAATAGATCATAACTATAGTGGGAGAAACGTACACCCGCAAAGCCACATATGCCGAAGCATGTCAAGTGTGGGACAAGTCTCATGAACGCGGTCACGTAAGGTTAGTCTCGGGCAGCTTCAATCCCACTATGCCACTATGATCCAAAATACAAAAAAATTGCAATAACATGATCATCAACGCCCACATCCACATGTGTTCTAACCGTGCATACCAACTATGCATAGAGATGGCTCTGATACCACTGATGGGTTCGTAGCATAGAAAACAAAAAATTTCCTACGCAGGAACACATAAACTAGCCAAGATACTCTACGAGGTGGTAGCAACGGAGACTAACCCTCGACAACCGTAAGCGGGGATTACGTTCCCGCACAAACATTGACGATGGAGAGTCGGTGAAGACGCACGTAGTCGACGTAGTTGTTCACTTGACGTAGTGGTTCACTTGACGATCACAAGATCGTGTACACGGTGCCACAAGTGGCAGCGCCCCCGTGCTCGGTCACACGTACAGCTCGACGTCGACTCCTCCACGCTCTCGGTCCAGCGGGGCAGCGGAAGAAGGGATCCGCCAGACACTCCACCACACACTTCTCTAAGTGTATGAACTACGAACTAACAATCCGGCAGAGCTTCGCTAAGCTGAGACGGATTTTGGGCAGCAACTTTGCGGGAGAGAGGAAGGGATCAAGCAAGCATGAACATGGAGGAGAGGGGGGCCTTTTATAGGAGAGGATGGCAGCCCCAAGGGGTGGCCGGCCAAGGAGACCCTCTCCTCCTCTTCATGGTCCTCTTCATTGTGGTAACCCCCTCTTCATGGTGGTAACCCCCTCATCAACATGAGGTAACCCCCCATTTAATTTTGCATGACATTCATGCTAATTAAATTCATACTAATTGATTTAATAAAACATTTTTATTTCTTTAATATTTGTTAATTCAATCAATTAACAAACATTAACAAATACCCCCCTGAGTTATTTCGATATACCGAAACAGTTTCGGTGCTTTTCTGAAACAACCCTCATGCTGTCCTGTAATTCGATCGGAGTATCGTATCCACTCAAAAACGACGGCGAACCTTAAGTGTGTCACCCTACGGTTCGTGAATAACGTGGACATGATCGAGACTCCTCTCCGATCAATAATCAACAGCGGGATCTGGAAATCCATGATGACTCCCACTTACTCAACGATGAACTAGTGATCGTGTGAACCAGTAACGAACATAGTTAATTCCTTTTGTCTCGCGATATTATTACTTGTCCGAGATCTGATCATTTGGTATCAACCATACCTAGTTCGATCTCGTTCCCGACAAGTCTCTTTACTCGTTCCGTGATAATGCATTCTCGTGACCTAGTCACATGCTTGCAAGCTATTCCAATGCAATATCACCGAGAAGGGCCCAGAGAATATCTTCCCGTCATCAGGTTGGACAAATTCCACTCTTGATCCATGAGCCTCAACTAATACTTTCAGAATAACCAAATCAACCTTTATAATCACCCTGTGATGGTGTGACGTTTGATATCATCAAAGCACTCTTCCGGTATCAGTGATTAACATGATCTCATGGTCTGAGGATTAGAACTATTTCGTATGAGTTTGATATAGCAATGAACTTGATGACTTGATCGTTTTGCTATTCATACTATGGGTGTGAGTGTTCATCATATCATTCTTCTAATGATATGACCCCGTTATTAACAACATCCAATGTTCATGATCAGGAAACCTTGATCATCAGTTAATCAACGAGCTAGTATAAAAGAGAGGCTTTACTAGGAACCTTTTTAGTTTATTAATCACACAAGTATTAATGTTTCTGATTAATACAATTCTAGCATGAGAAATAAACATTTATCATAAACATGGAATATGATAATAACCACTTTATTATTGCCTCTCGGGCATATTCCCTTCAATATTGAGGCATGCAAAATTCATGCATGAACTTTGTAGTTTATTGTTGCATATTCCAACATATTTAAATGTTATGAGATGTTATAATCATGTTTTGCATTGATTTCGGGGATTTTTCAAATAATTCCCTCTCTTTTGATTTTAACTCTCTGTGGCAGAAAATGCTTTTTTAGCGTTTTTGACTTTCCAGGAGCTACGAGAATCGAAAAGGGGCAAGGTCAAAGGGCACGGCTTGGAAATTTCAAGACAAACAAGATGCTCTGAAGACCATGAGGGGGAGTAGTTAACCCCTCTAGATTATGGGTTTGTGGTGGTAACTTGGTCCAATCTCTCTATGTATGATCATTGTTGAAGTCCATATGATGTGCCTTGCATGATTATGGAACTATCTATGTAATTCCTATGGTGGATATTATGTTATGAGATGATATTTGTTATGCATCTACTATTATATTGAGACTTTATGGTTTGTCATACTTTTGGATTACACCTATGATACATGCAATGAATTTATCGATGCATAATGCCTTGTCTACCATGTCATGAGGTGCTTGACACCACCAAGTGTAGGTAGATGGGAGAGTTGTGAAATCACATTTATTTATAAAATGTTGCACTAGTACTTAATTAGGATATGTTTTCCTTTAAAATTATGATGTATGTGGGTAAAGGGTGTCCGAGGTGATAGCCGGCATAAGCATCGAGCGACAAAAACGGTGTAGAAAGCATCCTTTATCTGGGGGTAAAAAGAGAGAAGTATGACGTGGTGGAGTGACTTGTCCACACTCTGAGCCTTACTACAAGGGTGACCCAGGAACACATATGGGTACTTCTTTCAACTATGTGTTTTAGGACATATATGCGACATATAGTTATCATTAAAGCATGACATTTGTATTTACCTTTATCATCTATAACATGATCATCACCATAGATAGAGAGAAAGGATTGAGTGAACCATGAACCCAGGTCCATTGTTCCCATAAGCGCAACTCATTTTCTTGTCCTCTTGGATATAGAGGATTGGGACACTTTTGTTACTATTTTGTTACCTTTCACTTTATTGGATTAAATCAACCTCCTTTGTTACTTGAAATTGTTTAGTGCATAAACAACTAGAATTGTGACACTCTAGTTGGAGAGAGTAATAGCTTTTCCTTCTTGCTACTGCGGATCGATATCCATCGTTCCACACTGAGAGGTGCTACAGTGATCCCCTGCTATTGAGGGTTATCACAAGTACTTTTCGAAATAACCTTCAAATTTCGGGGTTGGTATTTTTCCTTTCAAATAGGTCACATAAAATGATGACACGTTTGGGGACCTTGAGCTAGCCGTCCGGAATACCCGATTTGAATTTCAGTTAACGATCCCATGATCAGTTTGCCGTAAACATATATTCGAGTTGATAATAGGCTTACAACATCCATTATAGTACCGAATAAAAGTCTTACAAATAGTCACAAGACTAAATCTAACAAAAATGCCATAGAGGGGAACAACATACATAGGAGCGGATAATCCAAAAGCAGCGTCGTCGACTCACGTCATGCCACGCACTGCTCGATTGTCGTCACACTGATATGTACCACAACGGTGTCACACAAAGGAAGCGCCTAACGACCGAGACCTCATCAAGCTTCTTGTCGAGTCTGCGACTCCCATTGATCAATTAATGTGGCAACCCTCCACGCAAAGGTGTCCAGCATCTCATCCTCCTTCATCCCATGTTCTTGTACTTCTGCTGCAAGGTTTGCGGGGTTGCCTTGTATACGCGCTCATGCCCAATATTAATGTCTTCAGCATCTAACATGCCTCCTTTGCAGATTTCTTTGAGATCAGGTGTTGCATCATGTCCATTAGCATCACCGAGCATATGGTCGTGATTGCCAACCAGTCCTTACAGTGGCGTGTAGCTAGTTGGACTATAGCGCCTACTCCATCATGGTCGTCCACACCATGAAGTTGTCGCCGTTGTCGCTATTGTACCACGGGAACTGCGTAGACACCATCATGGAAACCACACTAGATTACTTGCCCACTTCCTTCGTCATGACCTCCCATTACTAGGAGATCCTTGTTGAGGGATTTTGTGTTGCAAGAACACGGGTACTACATGAAGGACCCAAGAGGTGTCGAACATAGGGGGCAGAACACGCGAGTTCAAGAGAGCGACGAAGCACGGCGATGGAAGATTCGAGACAACGTGAAGCGCACTGCATGACAAAGAGAGACACCAATCTTACCCAGGTTTAGGGCCCTCGTGAGGAGGCAAAGCCCCTACTCCTGCCTTCTTGTATTGCACCGCGAAGGCTCACGAGGTACAACAAGGTTTGGTTACAGAGCTCTAGCTAGACAAAGCAGAGCTAGATCTACTTGCCTAATGGAGAACTGAGGTCTACGCACGCGTCTGTTCTTGTAGACAATGTTGGGCCTCCAAGTGTAGAGGTTTGTAGAACAGCAGCAAGTTTCCCTTAAGTGGATCACCCAAGGTTTATCGAACTCAGGGAGGAAGAGGTCAAAGCTATCCCTCTCAAGCAACGCTGCAATTACGATACAGGAAGTCTCTTGTGTCCCCAATACACCCAATACACTTGTTAGATGTATAGGTGCACTAGTTCGGCGAAGAGATAGTGAAATACAAGTGGTATGGATGATTATAAGTAGTAAATACAATCTGAAATAAAAATGGCAGCAAGCAAACAAGTAACAAAATAGCGAGTAAACGGTGTGCAAAGCTTGGAAACAAGGCCTAGGGATCATACTTTCACTAGTGGACACACTCCCAACAAATATAATATAATTGAACCAATAGATACTATCATCAATATGCAACTCAAAATAATTCTCCAATGGAAAACATACACTAATCATGCATAGGGCTACGAAGCACTCCTCAAAGTCCGTATGTACCCAAACTAGATTGTCCCACACTATCACCATGAACGCACTAGATGGTTCCAACAAACACCAACATTTCATAGAGACATTAACCAAAAAGATACACATGATGCACACACTAGTCACCTTTACACCATGATACAAGGTATCTCCGGAGAGTATAATAATAAAGCATAGGAGTAGCATAATATCTGAATAATAACATCTACCAATTCAACTAGATACGAAGCTCACGATCACATAAAGATCACATCATGGAAGAGAGAGGTGAACCACATAGCTACCGGTAGAGCCCTCAGCCCCGGGGGAGAACTACTCCCTTCTCATCATAGGAGACAGCAAGGTTGATGTAGATGGCGGTGAGGTCGATGGAGACGGCAGAGACGGCGATGGAGACTGATGGAGATGGCTCCGGGGGCACTTCCCCGTCCCGGCAGGGTGCCGGAACAGAGACTTCTGTCCCCCAAAATTTATCTTCGACGGCGGCGGCGCTACGGAACTGTTCTGGGAAAAACGCCGACTCCTCTAGGTTTTTCCGTCCCGAGGCTTTATATAGGCGAATGGGCGTCGTCAGGCGGCTGCCAGGGTGCCCTCACATGTAGGGGGTGCAGCCAGGGGCTGGGCCGCGCCCCCTCATTGTGAGGCTGGCCCCTGGCCCCCCCTCCGGCTCTCTTTCGGTCCTCGTCCTTCGTCCGGGAAAAATAGGAGTTCTGGAACTTGTTTCGTCCAATTCTGAGAATATTTCCTGTGTAGCTTTTCTGAAACACAAAAACAGCAGAAAATAGGAAACTGGCACTGTGGCATCTTGTCAATAGGTTAGTTCCGGAAATCGCATAAAAACGCCACGAAGTGTAACGAAACACAAGGCAAATGGTGTAAAAACAAGCATGGAGCATTAAAAATTATAGATACGTTTGAGACGTACCAGCATCCCCAAGCTTAACTCCTGCTCGTCCTCAAGTAGGTAAGTGATAACAAAAGAAATAATTTTTGAGGTGACATGCACCTACACAATCTTGATCATATATGTAAGCATTGTGAGATGGGATCAAAAGAACTTAAAACATGGGCATGAAAGACATAATCTTGATAGAAGAAACTTAGCAACCATGTTATAAACATGAAAATGAACACAAACAAAAGATCATGAAAATGAAACAATGAAAGTCAAACGTGTGTTCAAATCATAAGGAAAAACATATAAATGGTTTTCAGCTTGTCCTTAATGAGAGAGCAAAACATAAATGTGTTGGAATTATGCCCTAGAGGCAATAATAAAGATGTTATTATTATAATTCTTGTTCATGATAATGTTTATATTCCATGCTAGAATTGTATTAAGCGGAAACTTTAATACTTGTGTGGTTTATGAACAACACCGTGTCCCTAGTACGCCTCTATGGACTAGCTCATTGATTAATGATGGTTAAGGTTTCCTAACCATAGACATGAGTTGTCAATTAATAATGAGATCATATCATTAGGAGAATGATATGATGGACATACCCAATTAAAGCAGAGCAATTAGATCGTGTCATCGTGTTCATCTTTGCAAAGCTTTTTCCTATGTCAAGTATTGTATTCCTTAGACCATGAGATAATACAACTCCCTGGTATCGGAAGAAAGCTTTGAGGTCATCAAACGTCATCCTATGAGAGGGTGATCATAAAGGTGTCTCTCAGGTGATCGGAAAGTACTTGTTGGGTTGTATGTATCGAGATGGAATTTGTCCCTCCCGAGTCGGAGAGATATACTTCGGGCCCACTCGGTAATCGATATCAACACCGCTTGCAAGCACGTGGTTAAGGAGTTAATCACAAAATAATATTGGATTACGGAACGAGTAAAGTACTTGCTGTGAACGAGATTGAACTAGGTATGCCGATACCGACGATCGAATCTCGGGCAAGTAAAATATCGCGTGACGAAGGGAATACATATATGGGATTAATTGAATCCTGGCATCGTGGTTCATCCGATATGATCATCGATGAATATGTGGGAGTCAATATGGGTTTCCAGATCCCGCTGTTGATTATTGATAGAAGATCATGTCTGCATATTCTCGAACCCGTAGGGTCACACACTTAACGTGCATCGACGCTAGGATAGAATGGATAATTGGTTTATGAGTTTTTGTTCGGAGTCTTGGATGAGATCCAGGACAACACGAGAGGTTCTAGAATGGTTCGAAGAATAAGATTCATATAAAGGAAAGCAGTTTTTTTGATTCCGGAATCGTTTCGGAATTTATCGGTTTTGTACCGGAAGGTTCTAGAAGGTTCTGGAGTGGGACCAACGTGGGCCCACTTGTCGGAGGCCTGTGTGGGCCTAAGGGGAAGTGTCCTGGCCACTTTGGGCCAGGCGCACAAGGCCCCTAAGGCCCAGCCGGCCAGCCCTTAGGGGAAACCCTAAGGGAACCTTCCAGAAGGAGGGGGGAACTTGCCCCCCACTCTTCCCCCTAGGCCGCCGCCCTAGGGCTTGGAGGAGGGGCCAAGGCAGCCGGCCAGCCTCCTATATAAGGAGGGGAAGGGGCACAGCCTCCCTCAACTCCAACCCTAGCCGCCGTCCAACTGCTGCCCCTCCACCTCTCTCTCTCTTGCGACAGTGCGTAGGCGAAGCCCTATCGCAGAAACTCTCCACCATAAGCACCACGCCGTCATGCTGCAGATCCAATCTATCTCTCCACCATACTTGCTAGACCAAGGAAGTAGGATACGTCGCTGCACCGTACGTGTGCATCTCTCGGAGGCGCCGCCACTTGCGGCGTTGGATCGGATCGGATCGCGGGGAGGAAACGGCTAGTACGACTACATCATCCACGTTCTGTTGATCGTTTCTGCTGTGCAATTTCTTCAAGGGTATGAAGATCTCATCTATCTCTCTCGTTGATTACATCTCCTAGATTAGATCTTAGCTTTCTTGTTCGCATCCATAGGAATTTTTTTGATTTACTATGCTGCGAAACCCTTCAGTGGTATCAGAGCTAGATCTATGCGTAGATGTGTTTCATGAGTAGAACGCAACATGCTTGTTGCAGGCGTTGATGTTTTCTGTTGCAAACCTCTTTGTTGTGTATTTCTTATGGCGCGGCATAGTAAGATTGAAGCAGTCCAGGCCAACTTTACGCGACCTCGTTCGCGAGACCGGCTCCGCACTTGACGTGTGGCTTGTTCCACACATGCGGCTGGTGGATGCCAGTTTCTCTCACTATAGTAGTCATGAGATTTACAACGGATGTTAGCAACCATAATATCACCGTTGTGGCTTTTCATAGGTAAGAATCATTCTTAACTTGTTACTCCCATAAGCCACGTAAAACATGCAACAACAAAGTAGAGGCGTCTCACTTGTTTTTGCAGGGAGTGTTTTGTGATATGGTATGGCCACAAGATGTGATGTGATATATGTGATGTATGCAATGATCATGTTTTGTAATCTTTCACGACTTGCATGTCGATGAGTTCACAACCGGCAGGAGCCATATGGTTGTCTTTATAATTGTGTATGACATGCGTGTCAACTTCTTATACGCCATGTAATAGCTTTACTTTATCGCTAAGTAGTTAGCAATAGTTGTAGTTCTATTCGTGGTGGAGGCAATCATGGTGGAGTGATGGAGATAATGCTGGCGCGCACAAGATGGAGATCATTGCGCGGAGATTGGCTATACCATGTCACATAAAATTATATGCATGTGATGTTTATCCTTTTATGTATCTTATTATGCTTTGATCGCGACGGTAGCATTATAAGATGATTCCTCACTTAAAGATCAAGATAAAATTGTGTTCTCCCCATGTATGCACCGTTGCAAAAGTTCGTCGTTTTCAAGCACCTTGTGATGATTGGGTGCTATAAACTCTACGTTCACATACAACGGGTGCAAGCCAGTTTTGCACACGCGGAAATACTTGGGTTTGACTTGACGAGCCTAGCATGTACAAACATGGCCTCGGAACACACGAACCGAAAGGTTAAACATGAGTCATATGAATGATATGATCAACACTTAGTTGTCCACCATTGAAACCACATCTCTTCTCGTGAAGATCGGATTAGGTGTGGTGAATTTGGATCGTGTTCACTAAACAACTTGAGGGATGTTGAATTTAGTGGGAGTTCATCTAGTAATTTGATTAAGTTGAACTAGTTGTCATGAACATAGTCTAAATTGTACTTGCAATGTTGTAGATCAAATGGCTAAGTCCAACTTCAACTTCAACGTTTTTGCTGAGAAAGAAAAGCTTAAGAACAATGGGTCTAACTTCACCAACTGGTTCCGCAATCTGAGAATCATTCTCGCTGGCGGACAAAAAGCCTATGTACTTGAGAAAGCGCTAGGTGACGCCCCTGCTACTGATGCGCCGGCTGATAAAAAGCTATTTATCAGTCACGCAAAGATGATTATGGAGTGATTAAGAGTACCATGTTGTTTGCTATGGAACCGGAACTTCAAAATCGTTTTGAGGAGTTCGATGGGCCCTTTGAGATACTTGAGGAACTGAAAACCATGTTTCAGACTCAAGCCCATTCTGAGAGATATGCGATCTCTAAGAAGTTCTTTAAATGCAAGATGGAGGAAGGGAGTTCCGTTAGTGAGCACGCCATTAAGATGTCGGGCTACACTCAACGTCTTGAGCAACTGGACTGCAAGATTCCAGAAGAGCTCAAGATTGACAGAGTTCTGCAATCACTCCCTCCTAGCTACAAAGGTTTTGTGGTTACTCATAATCAAATTGGTTCCACTGATATGATCACTGAGCTCTTCGCAAAGCTGAAAGCTGCGGAGGTGGATATCAAGAAAGATAATCATGTGTTGATGGTCAACAAGACCACTAGCTTCAAGAAAGCTAAGGGTGCAAAGGGATCCTTCAAGAAAGGCAGCGGCAAGCGCGTTGCCCGTGCTAAGAAGAAGCTCAAGTCTGGACCTAAGCCAGACACTGAGTGCTTCAGCCGGACACTGAGTGCTTCTATTGCAAGGACAAGGGTCACTAGAAGCGCAACTGTCCGAAGTACTTATCAGACAAGAAGGCTGGCACCATTAAAGGTATATTTGATATACATGTTATTGATGTTTACCTTACTAGCGCTCGTTGTAGTGCCTGGGTATATGATACTGGTTCAGTTGCTAATATTTGTAACTCGAAACAGGAGCTACGGAATAGATGGCAGCTAGCAAGGGATGAGGTGACAATGCGCATTGGCAATGGATCAAAAGTTGATGTGATGGCCGTCGGCACGCTCTCCTTAGTTTTACCTTCGGGATTAGTTTTAAACCTTAATAAATGTTATTATGTGCCTGTGTTGAGCATGAACATTATATCTGGATCGTGTTTATTGCAAGATAGTTATTCATTTAAATCTGAGAATAATGGTTGTTCTATTTATATGAATAACATCTTTTATGGTCATGCACCTGTTGTGAATGGTTTATTTCTTTTGAATCTTGAAAGCAATGAAACACACATCCATAACATTGAGGCTAAGAGATGCAAAGTAGATAGTGATAATCCAACTTATTTGTGGCACTGCCGTCTGGGTCATATTGGTGTAAAACGCATAAAGAAACTCCATTCTGATGGACTTTTGGAGTCTCTTGATTTTGAATCATTTGACATGTGCGAGCCGTGCCTCATGGGCAAGATGATCAAAACCCCGTTCTCTGGAATAATGGAGCGAGCAACGGACTTATTGAAAATCATACATACCGATGTGTGCGGACCAATGAGTGTTTCGACGCGCGGTGGATATCGCTATTTTCTCACTTTTACTGATGACTTAAGTAGATATGGGTATATCTATTTAATGAAACATAAATCTGAAACATTTGAAAAGTTCAAAGAATTTCAGAACGAAGTGGAAAACCATCGTAACAGGAAAATTAAATTTCTGCGATCCGATCGTGGAGGTGAGTATTTGAGTTATGATTTTCTCACGCATCTTAAAGCAAGCGGAATCGTTATGCAACTCACGCCACCCGGAACACCACAGCGCAATGGTGTGTCTGAACGCCAGAATCGAACTCTATTAGATATGGTGCGATCGATGATGTCTCTTACAGATTTGCCGTTATCATTTTGGGGTTATGCATTAGAAACTGCTGCATTCACTTTAAATAGGGCACCATCTAAATCCATAGAGATGACACCATATGAATTATGGTTTGGTGCTAAACCTAAGCTGTCCTTTCTTAAAGTTTGGGGATGCGAAGCTTACGTCAAGAAGTTGATGCCGGACAAGCTCGAACCCAAAGCGGAGAAATGTGTATTACTCCTGAATGGTATGGCAACCCTGTCTTAACCGTCTTGTTGTTAGACAGCAATGAACCTGCAAACTATGAGGAAGCAATGATGAGCCCAGACTCTGAGAAATGGCTAGAGGCCATGAAATCCGAATTGGGATCCATGAGCAAAAACCAAGTATGGACTTTGGTGGACCCTCCTAGCGACCATAAGGCCGTTGAGTGCAAATGGATTTTCAAGAAGAAAATGGACGCGGATGGTAATGTTACTGTCTATAAAGCTTGGCTTGTCGCAAAAGGTTTTCGGCAAGTTTAAGGTGTTGACTACGATGAGACTTTCTCTCCCGTGGCGATGTTTAAGTCCATTCGGATTTTATTAGCAATTGTTGCATTTCATAATTATGAAATATGGCAGATGGATTTCAAGACTGCGTTCCTCAATGGCAACATTGATGAAGAGTTGTATATGATGCAGCCTGAAGGTTTTGTCGATCCTAAGGATGCTAATAAGGTGTGCAAACTTTAGCGTTCCATTTATGGACTGAAGCAAGCATCTCGGAGTTGGAACCTTCATTTTGATCAAGTGATCAAGAGTTTTGGATTTGTTCCAAATTGCTACGAAGCTTTTGTCTACAAGAAAGTGAGTGGGAGCTCGGTGGCATTTTTAGTACTATATGTGGATGACATATTGATTATTGGAAATGACATCGAAATGCTTAACGATGTGAAGAGCTATTTGAATAAATGTTTTTCAATGAAAGACCTAGGAGAAGCTGCTTATATATTAGGCATCAAAATCTATAGAGATAGACAAAGACGCCTAATAGCTTTAAGCCAAAGTACATACCTGGACAAAGTTTTGAAAAGGTTCAGAATGGATAAAGCAAAGAAAGGTTCATTGCCCATGTTGTCAGGTAAGATATTGAGCAAGGCTCAGTGTCCAGCTACGGTAAAAGATAGAGATACTATGAGCAAAGTGCCATATGCCTCGGCCATAGGTTCTATCATGTATGCTATGTTGTGTACTAGACCGGATGTGTCCAATGCTCTTAGTTTGACGAGCAGATACCAAAGTGATCCAGGAGTGGAACACTGGACAGCCGTAAAGAACATCCTAAAGTATTTAAATAGGACTAAAGAAATGCTCTTGGTCTATGGAGGTGATGAGGAGCTCGTCGTAAAAGGTTACGTCGACGCTAGCTTCGACACCGACCCGGATGATTCTAAATCTCAGATAGGATACGTTTATGTTTTGAATGGTGGAGCTGTGAGCTGGAGAAGCTGCAAGCAAAGTGTGATCGCAGGATCTACAACAGAAGCGGAATACATGGCTGCTTCAGAAGCGTCAAGTGAAGGAGTTTGGATTAGGAACTTCATCACTGAGCTTGGTGTGGTTCCAAGTGCCTTGGACCCACTGGAGATATTGTGCGACAACACTGGCGCCATAGCACTGGCTAAGGAACCAAGATATCATCCAAAGACCATGCACATCAACCGCCGGTTCCATATAATTCGAGATTATATAGCAGATGGAGATCTGAAGATTAGCAAAGTACATACGGATCTGAATGTCGCAGATCCGTTGACTAAACCTCTTCCACGAGCAAAACATGATCAGCACCTTAATGCCATGGGTGTAAGATTGTTGCCAGATGTAAACTAGATTATTGACTCTAGTGCAAGTGGGAGACTGTTGGAATTATGCCCTAGAGGCAATAATAAAGATGTTATTATTATAATTCTTGTTCATGATAATGTTTATATTCCATGCTAGAATTGTATTACGCGGAAACTTTAATACTTGTGTGGTTTATGAACAACACCATGTCCCTAGTACGCCTCTATGGACTAGCTCATTGATTAATGATGGTTAAGGTTTCCTAACCATAGACATGAGTTGTCAATTAATAATGAGATCATATCATTAGGAGAATGATATGATGGACAGACCCAATTAAAGCAGAGCAATTAGATCATGTCATCGTGTTCATCTTTGCAAAGCTTTTTCCTATGTCAAGTATTGTATTCCTTAGACCATGAGATAATACAACTCCCTGGTATCGGAAGAAAGCTTTGAGGTCATCAAACGTCATCCTATGAGAGGGTGATCATAAAGGTGTCTCTCAGGTGATCGGAAAGTACTTGTTGGGTTGTATGTATCGAGATGGAATTTGTCCCTCCCGAGTCGGAGAGATATACTTCGGGCCCACTCGGTAATCGATATCAACACCGCTTGCAAGCACGTGGTTAAGGAGTTAATCACAAAGTGATATCGGATTACGGAACGAGTAAAGTACTTGCTGTGAACAAGATTGAACTAGGTATGCCGATACCGACGATCGAATCTCGGGCAAGTAAAATATCGCGTGACGAAGGGAATACATATATGGGATTAATTGAATCCTGGCATCGTGGTTCATCCGATATGATCATCGATGAATATGTGGGAGTCAATATGGGTTTCCAGATCCCGCTGTTGATTATTGATAGAAGATCATGTCTGCATATTCTCGAACCCGTAGGGTCACACACTTAACGTGCATCGACGCTAGGATAGAATGGATAATTGGTTTATGAGTTTTTGTTCGGAGTCTCGAATGAGATCCAGGACATCACGAGAGGTTCCAGAATGGTCCGAAGAATAAGATTCATATAAAGGAAAGCAGTTTTTTGGATTCCAGAATCGTTTCGGAATTTATCGGTTTTGTACCGGAAGGTTCTAGAAGGTTCTGGAGTGGGACCAACGTGGGCCCACTTGTCGAAGGCCTGTGTGGGCCTAAGGGGAAGTGTCCTAGCCACTTTGGGCCAGGCGCACAAGGCTCCTAAGGCCCAGCCGGCCAGCCTTTAGGGGAAACCCTAAGGGAACCTTCCAGAAGGAGGGGGGGGGAACTTGCCCCCCACTCTTCCCCCTAGGCCACCGCCCTAGGGCTTGGAGGAGGGGCCAAGGCAGCCGGCCAGCCTCCTATATAAGGAGGGGTAGGGGCGCAGCCTTCCTCAACTCCAACCCTAGCCGCCGTCCAACTGCTGCCCCTCCACCTCTCTCTCTCTCGCGACTGTGCGTAGGCGAAGCCCTGCCGCAGAAACTCTCCACCATAAGCACCACGCCGTCGTGCTGCAGATCCAATCTATCTCTCCACCATACTTGCTGAACCAAGGAAGGAGGAGACGTCGCTGCACCATATGTGTGCATCTCTTGGAGGTGCCGCCACTTGCGGCGTTGGATCGGATCGGATCGCGAGGAGGAGACAGCTAGTACGACTACATCATCCACGTTCTGTTGAACGTTTCCGCTGTGCGATTTCTTCAAGGGTATGAAGATCTCATCTATCTCTCTTGTTGATTACATCTCCTAGATTAGATCTTGGCTTTCTTGTTCGCATCCGTAGGAAATTTTTTGATTTACTATGCTGCGAAACCCTTCAAAATGCATAGGACACCTTCAAGTTTAAGAGGGCGACTAGATACAAATAATTTGAGAACAAGTGAAACCAACAATATGAATCAATCAATGAAAACTTTAGGACAATGCACATTATACCCAGAATGATAACTATGCTCTCTTAATGGTGCATAAAGATAGAAGATGGTGACTCAACATAAAAGTAAAAGAAAGGCCCTTCGCAGAGGGAAGCAGTGATTAAACATGTGCTAGAGCTTTTCATTTGTAAAACAGAGAAATAAAAATTGGTTTTGAGAGGTGGTTGTCTTTGTCAACGACTGGCAATGGGGTTCTTACTATCTTCCATACAAAAATGAAGCAAGTTTTTGAGAGAGAGATTGGCACTTTTGTGCTCTTTTATAAAGCTTGGCACTCCTCCCCACCTTTTTTCCTTTCTCAAACCATGGCTAACCGATTCCATCGGGTGCCCACCAACATTCACATACCATGGAGGAGTGCCTTTTTTCTTTCTTTTTTTCTATTTTTTTATTTTTGGAATGAGACAATATGGAAGATAGCAAATCCGACCACTACATCCCCATGAGCTGAAAACAGTGTCACAAAATGACAAGTATTTTGAAGGTTTTTTGAAAGGTAGCACATGAAAATTTACTTGGAATGGCTTACAAATACCATGCATAGGAATTTATAGTGGACACAATGGAAAACTAGGTTTTTAGGAGTTGGATGCACGAGTAGAGCTCATACTCAGTACAAAATGAGGGCTAGCAAAAGACTGGGAGCGACCAACTAAAAGAGCAATAACGGCCATAATCATGCATAGCGACAAAACATCATTGAAAGAAGCATAAAGTGGTATCACAAGTCAAAAACCAAATGATCATAGAGGCTATAGGCGACTTATTTTGTAGTCAACATGGTGTAAGCATGTGCCAAGTCAACCCAAATAAAGCATCAAAGGAGAAAACCAAATAAATGCTTCCATATAATAAAAACAATGCATGATTTTTTCAAAGGCTCATTAAGCAATCTCAGTCATTTGAGACAAGTCATGCTACAGAAAAAATCACTAAGCATACTATCAAAAAGACATCAAGCACGGTATGCAAAATCCTAGGCCGCAGTCTACACAAGCTCCTTTTTGTACCACTTTTTTGCATGAAACTTTTTCTCTTTTCCAACACCATTCAAACCTTTTTGAGAAAAACCAACATATACCAGAGGTCCAAATACACCTTTACGCAAAGATAAAACAAAATCTGAACAAAAATCAAGACGAAAAATGCAAGCTTAACGCAGTAGCAGAAAAAGAGAACACTCATTGAACAATAAGAGTGAAAACTAGAGTGTTCTTGGCAAATGAAAAGCGAGTTCATCTCCTCAAAAAGAAACATGATGTGATCTAACCATTTATTGTAGCAAACAAAACAAAAGAAAACTGAAAGCAAAAGTAAAGACGCTCCAAGAAAAATGCATAGTGCATGAAGCAATAAAAATATAGTGTCTTGAAAGGTGACCTGATTTTTGCCGATGAAGAAGGGGTGCCTCAGGGGCATCCCCAAGCTTTGATGCTTGTACCTCTTGGATATTTCTTGGGGGTTGCATGGGCATCCCCAAGCTTGAGATTTTTTCCATTCTTCATCTCATCTCATCATTCTCCAATCCCTACACTTGAAAACTTCCTTCATACAAAACTCAACACAATTCTATTAGCAACGTTAGCATAAACATAATAATGAATCAACCCTTTTCAGTTAAGATTTCAACACAAAACCACCACAAATATAGCATATACTACTGTGGAAACTTCCCCAAAAGTTCCATGATCAAAAGAACTCAAAAAGAAAGCGATCGAGAGGCAAACACAAATAGTGGCAGAAATCTGTCAAAACAGAACAGCTAAAAAGGTCGATTTTTTAGAGGGTTTTCTGTTGCTCAAATCAAAAAGTGTTCAACTAATGAAAGTTTGGATATAACCTGGGGAATATGCACAAGAAATCGCAGGTCCAAAAGATATACAGAGAATTTTCACGAATTTTTACGGTGCAGCACCGAAAACTGTTTTAGGACAGCGACATCCCCAAATCTTACCTCACTCAAATTAGAGGCTTCTCTTGGCACAACAACGAAATAAAAAGGATAAGGAGCGGTTATTACAGTAGTAATAACTTCCAAGACTCAAATAAAAGAAAAAGAACTGAAAATAAAACATTGGGTTATCTCCCAAGAGTGCTTTTCTTTAACGCCTTTGAGCTAGGAGCAGTAATTTGCAAAGATGCTCATGTGGGCGCCATATAAGAGCTTGAGGCGAAGGCGCCATATAGGAACTTAAAGCAATAGAGAGAATCAAAAAGCAAGTATGGAACACATTTAAATCTAAACCACTTCCTATGAAAAATAATCTTGTAAAGAGACAAGTCATGAAAGCGCAAAGCAAAAAGCATAGGAAGGCAAAATAAGTACAACTTCAAGAGTTGCAACATAAAGAGGGGAAACTCAATATTGTTGAGATCCATCAAACCATGTTTCCCTCTCTCATAATAACTTTCGGTAGCATCATGAATAGAACTAACAATATAATTAACTATCACATAAAGCATCTCTATCATGAGCCACATGCATAAAAGAATTAATACTCCCACATAAACAATAGTAGTAGGAGCAGATTCAATAGAATAATTATTCTCATCACCATAATCATCAAAAACAGGAGGCATATTGTAATCATAACTATTTTTCTCCTCAAAAGTAGGTAAACTGAAAATATTATTCTCATCATCATAACCATCATAAACTAGAGGTTCAGTATCATCACAAGCTAGAGAACTACTATGTCGCAAAGCATATTCATCAAACATATCATCATAAGAAGGGACATGGATAGTACTAATGGTACAACAATTATTAACCTTAGAATTGGTACCAAAAAGATTTTCAATATCAAAAGTAGAGTTCTTTTCCCAATCATGATCACTAACATAGGTAACTGGCATAGGAACATCATCCCAATCAGAATTATCATAATCTATAGCAGGATCATAACGCTTAGGGGAAGATACCGTGTCCTCTCACCTTTTACTCCTCTTCTTCTTCTTCATACTCTTCTTACTCTCTCCTTTAGGAGGGAGAGACTTGAAGGGCATCTTCTCCACATAATCTGGTTTGCTGACAGAAACAACAGAAGAAACTTTGGAGGATTCCTCCTCTCTATTAATAAGATAAAAACATCTATCAGTCCTGTCATAGCTTGGCAAAATATCAAGTTTTATAAGATTTTGTATGTAAGTATTTGCAAGGCAATCTTTAGCACAATAGAGACGACAACCACGAAGGGTGCTATTAATATCAACATCATTCATATCTATCAAAGCAATCTTTCTAGATATCTCTTCACACGCCAAGAACAAAGTGAGCTCATCATGCTGATTGAGAGTAATCTTGTCATCACAATACAATCTTAAGGTACTAGAAGAGTAACTATTAGGGCTTGAGCATTGGAAATTAAAATGACCTATGTCATCGCAATGTTTACAAAGAAAAGGATAAAGCTTACAAACCTTTTTACCGATCTCGTCTATATCCTTGTACCACATTCGGGTTTCTTCATTTGCATGGTGGACACAATAATCTTCCTTGTTGTAACTCTGTTCATAAGGTCTATGTACTCCACAAAAATTAACATGCTTATAAGAAATAGGACTTTTAGAAGTTTGAGCATGTTTATTGGAATCATCTATAACAATATTACTTTCTATGCAAGTGTCCTTAAAAGGTTCATGATACACGTCCCCATTTCCTTTAGGAACATTCATATGGGAAGCAAAGGCTTTAAAGCAATCAACCATAATTTGAGGATCAAGACCATATTTAGCACTAAGCTCTTGAAAATTAGCAGTTTCAGCGAAAGACTTAATGCAATCAAACTCGTAATTTATACCTGATCCTTTACCTTTGTCGCTATCCCAACCTTCAATATTGTTTTGAATTGTTTCAAGCAGATCCCACTTGGTGTCAACATCCTTGCTTGTGAAAGACCCATCAAAGCATGCATCTAGATAGTCCTTGTAATATCCTGAAAGCCTTGCATAAAAATTATTAATAACAATATTACGGGGAAGATCATGAATAGGACATTTGTGCATTAGTAACTTCAATCTTCCCCATGCTTGGGCAATGCTTTCTCCCTCATGCGGATGGAAATTATAAATGAAATTCCTATCTTTATAAACCTCACTAGAAGGATAAAATTTAGAATAAAAGAGAGGTACAATTTCCTCCCACTCAACAGGTCGGCCATCCTTTAGTGTTTTATACCATTCCTCAGCTCTGCCTTTCAGTGAAAAAGAGAATAGCTTCTTCTTAACTTGGTTCATTGAAATACCTGCACACTGGAATATCTCGCATAATTCATGTATAAAGAACAAATGATCACCGGGATGGACAGTTACATCTCCTAAATAGCAGTTATTCATAACACGTTTGACAATTTCCATAGGTATTTTAAAAGGATGAGGAGCACAAGCAACATTAGAAACATCACATATGGGAGATAAAATATCATCAGAGCAAACTTTCTCCACTAAAGCTGGGGAAATAAAAATATCATGTTTAACAAAACCAGCTTCCCCAAGCTTAGACTTTTCCATAGCATTAGTAATAACGGGATTCAAAGCATTCGTACTAATAACATTGCTATGCGAAATAAGCTCCAAAGGTTTTTCAATTTTATCTTCAAATCTAAACTCAGAAAAAAGACTAAAGAACTCTTTATTTTCCATTAAGCCTAACTAGTGAAAATAAAAAAAGATATAAAAAGATATAATTGCAGAATCTAAAGGAAATAACTCTGAGCACTCACACGGGAGGATGCGGGTACCTTTTACCTTACCTCCCCGGCAACGGCGCCAGAAAAGAGCTTGATGCCTATGCACGCGTCTGTTCTTGTAGACAGTGTTGGGCCTCCAAGTGCAGAGGTTTGTAGAACAGCAGCAAGTTTCCCTTAAGTGGATCACCCAAGGTTTATCGAACTCAGTGAGAAAGAAGTCAAAGCTATCCCTCTCAAGCAACCCTGCAATTACGATACAGAAAGTCTCTTGTGTCCCCAACACACCCAATACACTTGTCAGATGTATAGGTGCACTAGTTCAGCGAAGAGATAGTGAAATACAAGTGGTATGGATGATTATAAGTAGTAAATACAATCTGAAATAAAAATGGCAGCAAGCAAACAAGTAACAAAACAGCGAGTAAATGGTGTGCAAAGCTTGGAAACAAGGCCTAGGGATCATACTTTCACTAGTGGATACACTCCCAACAAATATAACATAATTGAACCAATAGATACTATCATCAATATGCAACTCAAAATAATTCTCCAATGGAAAACATACACTAATCATGCGTAGGGCTACGAAGCACTCCTCAAAGTCCGTATGTACCCAAACTAGATTGTCCCACACTGTCACCATGAACGCACTAGATGGTTCCAACAAACACCAACATTTCATAGAGACATTAACCAAAAAGATACACATGATGCACACACTAGTCACCTTTACACCATGATACAATGTATCTCCGGAGAGTATAATAATAAAGCATAGGAGTAGCATAATATCTGAATAATAACATCTACCAATTCAACTAGATATAAAGCTCACGATCACATAAAGATCACATCATGGGAGAGAGAGGTGAACCACATAGCTACCGGTAGAGCCCTCAGCCCCGGGGGAGAACTACTCCCTCCTCATCATAGGAGACAGCAAGGTTGATGGAGATGGCGGTGAGGTCGATGGAGACGGCGGAGACGGCGGAGACGGCGATGGAGACCGATGGAGATGGCTCCGGGGGCACTTCCCCGTCCCGACAAGGTGCCGGAACAGAGACTTCTGTCCCCCAAAATTTGTCTTCGACGGCGGCGGTGCTACGGAACTGTTCTGGGAAAAACGCTGACTCCCCTAGGGTTTTCCGTCCCGAGGCTTTATATAGGCGAAGGGGCGTCGTCAGGGGGCTTCCAGGGCGCCCTCACACGTAAGGGGCGCGGCCAGGGGCTGGGCCGCGCCCCCTCATTGTGAGGCTGGCCCCTGCCCCCCCCCCCCCCTCCCCCCTCCGGCTCTCTTTCGGTCCTCGTCCTTCGTCCAGGAAAAATAGGAGTTCTGGAACTTGTTTCGTCCAATTCCGAGAATATTTCCTGTGTAGCTTTTCTGAAACACAAAAACAGCAGAAAACAGGGAACTGGCACTGTGGCATCTTGTCAATAGGTTAGTTCCGGAAATCACATAAAACGCCACGAAGTGTAACGAAACACAAGACAAATGGTGTAAAAACAAGCATGGAGCATCAAAAATTATAGATACGTTTGAGACGTATCAAGAACTCCCTATCGGAGGACCTTAGAAGCTGAAGCCTCTTTCACGGGGCAGCTGCCCCGCTTTTTATAGAGGCCAAGGTCCTCCTTCCCCTCATAGTCTTGGGGCAGGGGTTGCCACAAACATGGCCAAGGACAAGGACACTGTCCCACTACTTCTATCGATGGACGCCGTCCATGGTGTAGAGAAGCGCCGGTACACGGGAGTGGTTTAGGAAGGGCTGACATCCTTCCCTGGCGCGCTGCACCGTCCACGTTGGTCTTTGCGGGAAAGTAGCAACCGACGCGTAGCTTTATGTAGGCACGTCAGGGGCTCTCGCTTCCCGGTCGAGGAAGCATGGGCGACGTGGTCTGCTTGCTGCCATCTTTGCTTCTTTTCTTATCTTATCCTTCCCCCAAAGCGCATGGGTGCTTAGGGAAGGGTTGTCTTGGTCTTCCTCCTCACGAGGGTCATCTCGTGAGGAGCGCTTTGTGTCTTCCACGTCGAAGTGTCGTTCTCCTCATGAGGCGCATCCTCACGAGGGTCTTCCTTATTGGGCTTGAAGTGGTTTCTTGCTCCTTGACAAAGAAGATGGGCCGTTGAAGTGGCCCAGGAGCAGGTGGACCGGGATACCCCCGAATCCAGTACACCAACAGTAGCCTCTGGGAGCCTGGCCCCCTAATGCGCCCTATGGAGGGCACATAGGGTTAGGGCCCCAGAAGCTACTGGGCCTACAAACGTCATGCGTCAACGAGCGCGGTCACGAGACCATGTGGAAGCGCAGAGGGAGCGGACACGTGGCGCGATCTTGACTGGCGAGGTGAAACGGCGGGCGATCGTGCGCCGTGCAGATCGCAATGGGCGTCGGCGTGCACTTTGAACCATCACATCAAGGGCATCGTTTTGGGAACCGCTCCCCCTCCGCGTGCATAAAGTCTTGACAGTCAGGAACACCTGCTCTTCCTTCGCTCACACCGTCGTTGTCGCCCCCTTGACGATCTTGCAATCCATGCATCCTTCCTCCGCTCCGCTCCTCCGTCGAAACTTCGTCACCGCTCCTCCCTGAGATGGCTCCCCGTAGGGCTCCTGAGGCGGAGCCGTCTTCTGGTGTGGAGGCGCCTCTGTAGCAATCCCGCCTCAACAGCGACCGGGAACTCCAAACTGTTCGCCAGATGGTCGGCGGCGAGAACAACGAGTGGGGAGCCACTCGAATCTGGCACAGCCGAACGCAGCAGCACGGTCTCCCGGCGACCGCGCGGCCCTTCTTCCTCTTCTCCGTCTTCGTCGGTTATGGGGCACCTTGATTAATTTTCTTAAAGGTTTTGGCAAATATGAGAGTTCCGCTCAGATCAATCTTTCTGCCAAAATCGTAAAAAAATGTTATTATAAAAGCTGAAACGATATAAGAGATCAGCTCGAGATGCTCACACAACAACCCCTCACAAACAACATGGCAGCAAAACATATAGGTCCACAACCAGACTAGCAGGTACGAAAAATGCAAAAAAGGAAAAGAAAAAGGAAAGCAACGCTGGACCGATCGAGGAATCCTGAGAGTGAGAGGGCGCTTTTTAGAACCTATGCTCCATGGTGAGCTCAAGTTTCGAACTTATGCTCCATGGCTGGCCGGTTGTTGCGATTATTCCAATAGGGTATAGCTTGTCGATCGTTTACTTCCGAAGCATACTTAATCCAGGGGAGGGGGCATCAGGGCTGCCTATATATTCAGTTCCTTAATTTCTCCTATGCATCTTACTAAACTGAGCTGAGAATCTGGGATACAAATATTTAATTCTGTCCTCCTTAATTTTGCCGCAGACCGAACGCGACCTCCTCTTCTTGCAGGTATAACATCCATCAGTTCACGGTTCAGGACTAACTAGTTTCCTAGTTGTATCATTTTCTTACATTATACTGTGCCAAGATTTGGAGGATCGATCTAGCATCCGCATGTGCTAATCACAGTATACTGGACTCTCCAGGGGAAATGACGCCTCGCCGGAAACTTATTGATGACGAGGACTGGAATGAGGTGAGGGTTATCAACAGCTTTGCCATGTTCATGGGATACCTATCCATGGCCATCAAGGGCCTAGGTTTCCTCATACTTACTTGGACGACCGTTGTACTCCTCGGTGGCTTCGTGTCCATGCTCCAAAAGAAGGATTTTTGGTGTCTCACATTTATTACCCTTGTACAGACGGCAGGGTAAGTCTTTAGCAATTTAATTCATACATATACATAGTAAACCTTACATTTCCTTACATTTCGCAGGTGCATACTTTCCTAGTATGTAATATGGCACGTGCAAACCATGTTCTAATACAAAAATAGACTATAAAAATAGATCAGTTATCTTTACAAGTATGGTATTTCCTTATTTTTTGTTGCCTTCAATGATGTTCATGTCGAAGAAAACGTATTTTCTGAAGTGACAACATATTTATACAAGACATGTAAATACTGGAAGCATTCAATGTTAGTTCTTATTATAGACACATCCAATGTCAATCGGCAATTTAGTTCATAATCTAGAAATTATCCATCACGCACATTTACACGTGTGCGTCCAATCTTATTAAATAATACACAATCATGAGGAGCAGGGCGAGGGTTATGAAGTCTCTGCTGACCCTGTTGTTCCTAACACTTGATCCATGAGATGTAGAGTCCTCAAATCTTCCCCCTGTCCACTGCATATCACCCCATCTACCAAGATAGAAGATTCCAGCAGGTTCATCATAATTAAGGTAGATCATATATTTGCAACAAAAGCAAGTCCAGAAGTTCCCGTAATCAACATAATTAACCATGAATAGTTCATATGGAAAAAGCATCGTCACAAGTTTATCCTACAATATATAGAAAGTATATAAATACAGAAACTTGATAGGTAACTAGGCAAGTTTCGAAGACGGTTCACGCATACACAAGGTCAAATAACAATAATATAATTAACCGAGTATGCACTCAAGAACCCTAGCATTGTCTCTCTCTCGCACTACACATAAAGGGTAGAATGCTATCTCTGGTGTTGAAAGGACTATGGTCACCATGTTACTTCAAGCGATCCTCTACCTCCTCTGGAGCAAGGGAGCGTTGTGGAATATCACGGCTGCTTCATAGACATCTTTGTTATTGAAATTTACAATTTTGACCATGAAAACAAATAAATTACTAGATGAGATATAGAGCAAACTGACGGTGACGGGAGGGTCCGGCGGCGGCGATGAAAGGAGTTGGCGGCGCGTCGATGAGGAGGAGGCAGACGCGCGGCAGCACAGGAGAGGAGAGGCCACAGTGAGGTAGGAGGTGACGGTGTGTTGATGAAAGAGAGGAGCGTCTGTGAGAAGGATGCGGGCGCCTCGAGGCAGCGGCACCGGCGAGGAGCACTGCCTTCCATTAGTAAATAACAAAATAAGGAGAGCTTGCACATAATATTATAAATAATTAAAAAAATTAAAGGAAACATTATAAATGTGTGGAAAATATAAAAGAAAATAATTTAATAAACTTTAAAAGTCATATTTTTGAATATATCAACATCCCCAAGCTTAATCTATGATCATCCTCAAGCATAAAGATGACGAAAATGGCTTTTGAAGTTTGCTATCATAATTTATGGATGAGTAGATATAATAAGAAATTGCATAACTAAAACTATGGAAATTCAACCCAACATGCTCGAGCTATAGAATTACAACTAAGTCATGTATGAAAATCTCTCATCATCAATGTACTAAAGCTAGATACTATTAGTATAGAAACTTAATTTCAAAGGAGAGCTTTCAAAAATACCACAACGCACAACAGTTATTAACCATTATATTTGCATAAACTTGGGCACATGAAGTTTCCAACACCATGATTAAATATATTAAGCAGTCAAATCCACAACAAAAAAATTATGATGGTCATCCCCAAGTTCCTTCATCTTGCACCTCCTTTTGGTGTTCCTTGAATCTATAAAAAAAAACTTTACCATGATAGTCTCTAGTCTTGCTTTTGTACGCACTTAATAATAATTCATGGCTACTGTTCATACATAAAAAATGAACCCTAGAGGTGGTGTTATGATAACTATAGTGCATACATAACAAATTCCAATATCCAAAAGAATCAAGTTGAAAACAAAATACTTGCTCTTTTAACAAAATGATAGATTTTTATGCAAAATGAGAACCGGAACATGTATTTTTATCAGTTACTAGGAAATATGCCCGTGCGTTGCACCGGGAGAGAAAAATCATATCACGACTCGGCACAATCGGGAGAGAAAACTCATATCACAACTTGGTGCAATGCATATTCTATCACTTTTTGCCTCATTCAGTTATCCTTTTTGATACTTGTATTTCAAAGCACTTTTGTCCATAATTTATTTTAGCAAATCAAGATCCAAAATTCAGGAACAAATCAAAATAATGTCAGAGATCTATCTAGCCTATAGTGTCATATTCACTCGTCAAGATTTAAGAAGTAATAGACATGTTCTTCAATTGCACATGGATTTGGAAAAATGAAACAAATAACAATATAACCATGTATAAGAACAATGTATATGGCTTGGGTCATGTTATTCTGTACTACTTCTGTTCTATTGCCTGGCTTATCCTCTATATCACGTGAGACACACAGAGAGAGGGGTGAAAATTGATTAAAGAAGAGACCAAAAGAGGAGAGACCACGACAGGGGAAAATAGATCAGAGAAGAGACAGAGAGAATAGAGAGGGATGCAAAAATTGATCTAAGGTGCTGCAGCTGCACAAGCACGAGGAGCACGTCTTTGTGAGCCGGGGCCCCTCGTCAACCTGCCCCGCTGTGCTCGCTCGATGTGCCGAGCTGGCTCCTCTGTGGATGCACACACATGGCCTTCGGCCGGACATGCACGACGCGTACTTTCTCAAGCTTTCTATGCTCTGACAGAGTCATTGAATGGCTCTGGGCGTGGATCCAGGCATCCAGCCCCGCCGAGGATGAAGAAGCGGCGGGCCGAGCCACCGAGGACCAACCAGGAGCAAACAGCCACGCGTCCTTCTCACCGGCCGAGCGGAGGCAGGAGACGGCGGGAGCTTGGCCGGCCGCCATGGCTGAGCTCCGCCTGTTGTACGTCCCCGTGTCGCGCTCGAGGCGGCGCCCCCAGGAGATGGTGGGGGGAGCTCGGCCAGCCACCATGGCCGAGCACTCGCCGAGCTCGTGCTCGAGGCGAGGCGACGCCTCCCATGCTTCCCTGTGTCTGGCGGAGCGAAGGCATGAGAAGGCGGCGGGAGCTCGGCCGGCTGCCATGTCCGAGCGCTCATGGAGCTCGCGCTCAAGGCGGCGTCTAACGTGCGTCCCCGCGTCCGGCCGAGCGGAGGCAGTAGACGGCAGCAGGAGCTCGGCCCGCCGCCATGGCCGAGAGCTCCTGGACACTCCTGTGAGCCTCCCGCGAGCGGCAGACCGACGACTTCGCCGGCGACCGGAGCCGTCTGCGAGGCGGCAAGGTGGGTGGATCTCCCCTGGGTCACGCGGATCCCAGCGGCACACACCAGCGTTCCTTGGCCGCGCGGATCCCCGACAACGCCCCATCGAAGAAGGAGGGGATAAGGTGAAGATTACTGCAAGGGGCTAAACTGCAAAAGTGGCAACCACCAATCTTAGAATGATTGCGGGTTGATTTCCCCAAAAGTCGTTTTTCAGTTTTATTTGTAGAGATACTGCGGGTTGATTCACAGAATTAGGTAAGGTTTTTTTTTGCAAAATGTCCGACGGAAGAACCAAACCATGGAACCCTTCCGTACTTTATTATTAGGTATAGATATACTATTTAGAAATTCCTAAAACTATAGGGTAGGCACAGGATTCCCAAATGTTACTTCAGTAAAATTTTCAAGATTTTAAAAAGTTTGAGCAAGCAGAAATAAATTCATGAGTGATCAGAAAGCGTCCATAAGCATCAAAACTGAAAAGTTTGAACATAAATCAAATCCCAAAAGCAAAACTTGGCGCTTCATTTTTAAAACAACAAAAACACAAACTTCAAATACTAAGATAGATAATAAGTCCGTAAAGATGAGAAGAAACAAAGGGCAAGAAAGAACAAAAGTGAAGAAAGCAAAGTAAATATAAAACATAAAACTTTTTGTTGTTATTATTTCTCAAAGAAGACAAATAATAATTAAACAAAATACAAAAGAAAGAACAATGAGATATTTTGGGTTGTCAGTTTTATAAAGAAAAAATACCATATAAGACAAATAAAACTAAGCAAACAAGGTTTTCACAAATCTTCACAAGAATGTAGTGGTAGAAGTAAAACATAAGTTTACACGGTCAATCGAGAGATAATTTGAAAGAAGAGGGGTATGTGGACAGACGCCTCTCCTGTGAGTGATGGCCATTGTCAGAGAAGGCGCCGATAATAACATTACTGGTGCAACAACACTGGTGCAAGACAATGGCAACGATCATTTGCAGTTCTGGCGATAGGCATTAGCAGCATCAACGATGTTCCTTTGTGGCAGCGGATCCCACCCTTTAAAGCTACAGTAATGACCCTTTGCAGCTTTGGCGGTCTCCCTTTGAAGTGGTACGATGATGAGATGAATTGCAGCTTCCAACACCGATGCTTGCCCTTGTTAACTCTCGCACCTTCCCTCTGCATCTCAAGCAACCTCTCTTTGTAGCATCCTGCTAGTAGGACAAACTAAGCCTTGCAGCATCATCACCCGCCCTTTGCAGGTCTCGCACTCCCCCTCTGTAACTCTAGCTATACCCTTTGTAGGGTTGGAGGCAACGGGGATGATTTGCAGCTTCCAGCAGGAGTTCCACCATTTTAATTCTCACACGTGACTGCGCCCTACAACAGCTTGGCAACATAATGATACTTACACTTTGTAGCAGCAGCATTGGGATGACTTGTAGCAACACACATTGTCTTAGTGCACCAGAGTCACCATATGTAGCTAATTTGAAGCATCAAGGCGAATGAGCTACCGAAGGAAATGTCTCCGTAGGGCGGCGCATGGCAACTTGAGGTATGCATGCTGACATAGGTGGAGGCTGGTGAAGTGCAATATCAGACTAGTGAGAGGTCCCCATGGGGTAGCGCATGACGACTTGGCTATAGAGGAGGAGGGTCTTAAGGCTGGCAGCAAGTGTGGAAATATAAATGCATAACCCATATTTTATCCATCAGCTTGTGTTCTTGGGGGAACTGACCAGTGCATTAAATTCTACATGGTACCAAAGCCAAGCATATCTAGCCCATAGTTTCTTTGAAGATGAGCTTATGGAAAAGGGGGTGTGCATATTCTTGGTATACTATATGAGTATTCTATCAATCCCCCTTAAGCCTTGGGCCATGTAGCACAATGAGCCTCCCGTTTGGGAATGGATTAGGGAGACATGATATTGGGAGAGGCGAGCGACCGAGAGGAAATGAAATATGTGGGAGAGGGGAGCACCTTTAGGGCTCTTTTTATTCAAGGAATTGTTTAGTAAGTTTTGGAGCATTTGAAATGTTTGGAGTTTCCTACAATTGTGTTTTGATTTGCATGATTACTATCCTTAGGAATTCTTCCTATGGGTTTTCTTGCAATTTATATTTGGAGGAAAAATTCCATATGCCACAACATAGCCGGTCCCAAGCCCGGTAAAGGAGGAGGATTGTGATAGGCTTGGGGAGCCAACGTAAAAAAACCAGCCACTCTTATTGAGATGAAACTGCAAAATAATTTCGTTGGGGCGTAACCCTCTTAGCGACAGGCCAAACCGGAACCCGGGTGTGGTGTCAAATGGGCAAGGGTCGGGTTGTCAACCCTAGGTGGCGCATCGTATCCTGATTTGGATACGGTGACAAGTGATCAAGGATCGACTCATCACATCCTTTGTGGCACGCTACATTGACACCCAGGTGTAGTGGAAAATGAGCAAGGGTCTTCGTGTTTGACTTGACGAGTGCGAAGGGTAAGGAAGCTAGGCGAGCCTAGGAGGATCCGCTTAGGCAGCTGGAATGTGGGGTCCCTGACAGGTAAGCTTCGGGAGCTAGTTCATATAGCGGTGAGGAGAGGTGTGTATTTCCTTTGTGTTAAATAAACCAAATGTAGGGGACAAAAGGCGAAGGAGGTGGAGGATACCGGCTTCAAGTTGTGGTGCACAGGAACGGCTCCAAACAAAAATGGGGTAGGCATCTTGATCAACAAGAGCCTCAATTCTGGAATGGTAGACGTCTAGAGATGTGGAGACCAGATTATCCTGGTCAAGCTGGTATTTGGGGACTTAGTTCTCAATGTCATCTGCGCATATGCCCCGCAAGTAGGCCACAATGAGAACACCAAGAGGGAGTTCCAGGAAGGCCTCGAGGACTTGGTTAGGAGTGTACCTAGTGGCAAGAAGCTCTTCATAGGTGGAGACCTCAATGGCCATGTGGGTGCATCTAACACACAGGTGTTGAGGGGGTGCATGGGGGATTTGGCTATGGCATTAGGAATCAAGAAGGAGAAGATGTCTTAAGCTTTGCTCTAGCCTACAACATGTTAGTATCCAACATCCTCTTCAAAAAGAGAGAATCACATGTAGTGACTTTTAGTAGTGGACAACACTGTAGCCAGTTTGATTTCATCCTCTGAAGAAGAGAAGACAAATGTGTATGCCTGATTGCGGTGCGGTGTTGATGTAGATGATCGGCCAGTTGGGAACCCCAAGAGAAGGTATGATGAGCACAGCAGCAAGTTTTCCCTCAGTAAGAAACTGAGGTTTATTGAACCAGTAGGAAAAAGCCAAACTTTAGAAGGTGATGCCTGCTAGCTTCGCGACAGCTCCGGACAATTTATAAGGCGCCTCGTCCAGGGCTTTGCTTTGCACCAGCAGCAACGTGGAACCTGCACACAACACAACCAAGAACTTTGCTCCCAACTTACGATGAGGTTGTCAATCTCATCGGTTTGATGTAAACAAAGGATTGAGCGTATCGAGTGGAAAGCAATAGTAGTATGCGAGAAAGTAAACAGTGCGAGTAAAAGTAAACAGTAATAGCAATGTAAAGGAAATTGGACCGGGGTCCACAGTTCACTAGTGGTGTCTCTCCATAAGATAAATAACAACATGCTGGGTCAACAAATTACAGTTGGGCAATTGATAGAATAAAGATAACGTGCATATGTCACGAGGATCACTATGAGATTTACTCTGGGCATTACAACAAAATACATAGACCGCCATCCAACTGCATCTACGACTAATAATCCACTCACGGGGATATCGTCCGAACACCCCTCGAGTATTAAGTTACGAACAACAGATAACTGCATTAAGCAAAGTGTGTAATATAAACAAAATGAATGTCCTTGGACACAAGAATGTTGTTTTCTCCCTAGTGGCAACAACACATCTACAACCTTAGAGGATTTTGTCACTCCCCCAGATTAAATAGAGGCATGAACCCAACTATCGAGCATAAATACCCCCTCTTGGAGTCACTAGTATCTACTTGGCCAAGATAGCTACTAACAACGGAGAGCATGCAAGATCATAAACAACATAAAGATAACATAAGATAATATTCAGCACATCAACTTAACATAACACCAATATTCATCGGATCCCAACAAACACAACATGTAGAATTACATAAAGATGATCTCGATCATGTAAGGCAGCTCACAAGATCTGAACATGAAGCACATAGTGGAGAAGACAACCATCTAGCTACTGCTATGGACCCATAGTCCAAGGTAGACTACTCACTCATCGCACCGGAGGCAAGCTCGGCGATGAAGAAGACCTTCGGTGGCGATTCCCCTCTCCGACAGGGTGTCGGGAAGAGCTTCTGGACCCTCCCGATCTTGGGTCGACGACGGCGGTGGATCGCGATGTGTTTCTGGAAAATTGATCGGGTATTTAGATTTTTCCCGTCAGGGGGGTCTTTATAGGCGAAGGGGTGCTGGCGCGTGGTTGACGACACCAGAAGATTTCTTGTGCGTGGTGAATGACCAGCCAGTTGGGAACCCCAAGAGGAAGGTATGATGAGTATAGCAGCTAGTTTTCCCTCAGTTAAGAAACCAAGGTTTATCGTTCAGGAGAAAAGAGACAATGCGACTGAAGGTGATGCTTGCTAGTTTGCGATAGCTTCGGACAATTTATATATGGCACCTCGTCCAAGCTTTGCTTGCTAGCCGCAACGCGGAACCTGCACACAACACAACCAAATACTTTGTTCCCAACTTGCGATGAGGTTGTCAAGAAGATCACTATGAGATTTACTCTGGGCATTACAACAAAATACATAGACCGCCATCCAACTGCATCTATGAATAATAATCCACTCACGGGGATATCGTCCGAACACCCCATGAGTATTAAGTTGCGAACAACGGATAATTGCATTAAGCAAAGTGTGTAATGTAAACAAAGCATATGCCCTTGAGCATATGAATGTTGTTTTCTCCCTAGTAGCAACAGCACATCTACAACCTTAGGGGTTTCTGTCACTCCCCGAGATTAAATAGAGGCATGAACCCACTATCGAGCATAAATACCCCCTCTTGGAGTCACTAGCAACTACTCGGCCAAGATAGCTACTAACAACGGAGAGCATGCAAGATCATAAACAACATAGAGATAACAAAAGATATATTTCAGTATAGCAACTCAATCATAACACCAATATTCATCAAATCCCAACAAACCAAACATGTAGAATTACATAACGGTGATCTCAATCATGTAGGGCAGCTCACGAGATCTAAACATGAATACCCCCTCTTGGAGTCACTAGCAACTACTTGGCCAAGATAGCTACTAACAACGGAGAGCATGCAAGATCATAAACAACATAGAGATAACATAAGATAAAATTCAGAACATCAACTCAATCATAACACCAATATTCATCGGATCCCAACAAACACAACATGTAGAATTACATAACGGTGATCTCGATCAATTAAGGCAGCTCACGAGATCTAAACATGAAGCACATGGTGGATAAGACAACCATCTAGCTACTGCTATGGACCCATAGTCCAAGGTAGACTACTCACTCATCGCTTCGGAGGCAAGCATGGCGATGAAGAAGACCTCCGGTGGCGATTCCCCTCTCCGGCAGGGTGCCGGGAAGAGCTTCTGGACCCTCCCGATCTTCGAGTCGACGGCGGCGGTGGATCGCGATGTGTTCTGGAAAATTGATCGGGTACTTAGGTTTTTCCCGTTGGGGGGTCTTTATAGGCGAAGGGGCAACGTCAGGAGTGGCCCCAGGCCCCCTCACACCATGGCGGCGCGGCCAGGGCCTGGGCCGCGCCATCCTGGTGTGAGCCTGGCCTGTGGCCCCTCTCCTACTCCTCTTTGGATCTCTCGAAGCTCCCAGACAAAATAAGACTTCAGGAACTTGTTTCGTCCAATTCCAAGAATATTTTCTATGTATCACTTCTGAAACACAAAAACAGCAGAAAACAGGGAACTGGCACTGTGGCGACTTGTTAATAGGTTAGTTCTGGAAAATGCATAAAAGTGCCACGAAGTGTAACGAAACATTGGGCAAATGGTGTAAAAACAAGCATGGAGCATCAAAAATTGTAGATACGTTGGAGACGTATCAAGCATCCCCAAGCTTAACTCCTGCTCGTCCTCGAGTAGGTAAGTGATAACAAAGAATAATTTTTGAGGTGACATGCACCTACACAATCTTGATCATATATGTAAGCATTTGTGAGCTGGGATCATAAGAACTTAAAACATGGGCATGAAGATATAATCATGACAATAAGAAACTTAGCAATCATGTTGTAAACATGCAAATGAACACAAACAAAAGATCATGAAAATGAAACAATGAAAGTCAAACGTGTGTTCAAATCATAAGGAAAAACATGAAAATGGTTTTTAGCTTGTCCTTCATAGAGAGCAAAACATAAATGCATAGGACACCTTCAAGTTTAAGAGGGCGACTAGATACAAATAATTTGAGAACAAGTGAAACCAACAATATGAATCAATCAATGAAAACTTTGGGACAATGCACATTATACTCAGAATGACAACTATGCTCTCTTAATGGTGCATAAAGATAGAAGGTGGTGACTCAACATAAAAGTAAAAGAAAGGCCCTTCGCTGAGGGAAGCAGTGATTGCAATTTTTATAACCTTCAAAAATTATGGTACTTACCGGCTTTGAGCTCTCATTGCCCCCATCATAAGCATCTTGAATGGTTAAAGTTAATGCGAGAACAATTATGATGCATATGCTTGACAAATCATAAGTTGAAAACCTCGTGTCCCGTGAGTACGAGTACCCAAACCTCCTGCTACTTTACTAAGAGTCCCAAGCAAGGCTCTTGTCATTGTAAGTATATATGTATCATCGAGAACCACCAACGGGGTACCTCCGTGCCCGATGACATGGAACAAGCCCACATCAAAATGACAGGACAAGCAGACAATGAACAACTCGACATCTCTTTTATTTACCATTTGTTTAGCTTTTTATTGTGAGATGCGTTGTCGAATGTTCACCATGGGTATGCTGCAAATTTCCACCATGAATTATGCATGGCTTAGATTAGCGGCCCAGCGTTTCCCTAACACATATACAAACTCCATGATCCCCACAAGATTCCCAATTCATTTCACACCGCGAGTATCCATAAACAAAAGATCACGATATCAACTCAAATAAGAAGTGCAATGTTGAAAGCTTGCCCATGACTGCATGGCTGGGCTAGTCTCCAACTTACAACTTGCAAGCATAACAACTCAACATAAGAGACCACAATGTCAAATTTTTAAGAACAGGAAAAAGTAAAGTGTGCCTTCCGGTTCGTGAGAGCTTTACTGACCGAATTTCGCATAACACTGGTAAGAGTTTCATTTGAAGAGAAAATAAAAGCAAGTCAAATTTACTTGTAATAGCAAATTGCTAGTAGGTATGTATGGTGGACACTTTGGCAAACTTGGTTTTTAAGGAGTTGGATGCACGAGTAAAGCTCATACTCAGTACAAGGCGAGGGCTAGCAAAAGACTGGGAGCGACCAACTAAGAGAACAATAATGGCCATAATCATGCAAAGCGACAAAGCGACATTAAAAGAAGCATAAGATGGCATCAAAAGTCAAAAACTAAATGATCATAGAAGCTATTGGCGACTTTGTAAGAGTCTAACATGTGTGAGCATGCGCCAAGTCAACCCAAATAAAGCATCAAGGAGAAAACCAACATAATGCTTCCAAATAATTAAAACAACGCATGATTTTTTCAAAGGCTCATTAAGCAATCTCAGTTATTTGAGACAAGTCATGCTATAGCAAAACCACTAAGCATACCATCAAAAAGACATCAAGTGTGACATGAAAAAGCCTAAGCCGCAGTCTACACAAGCTCCTTCTTGTACCACTATTTTGCACAAAGCTTTTTCTCTTTTCCAACACCATTCGAAATTTTTAAAGACACCTCTTTTGATGAATACCAATAAAGATCAGAGGCAAAAATACACCTTGACGAAAAGATATGACAAGGTCTGAACGCAAATCAAGGCAAAAACGCAAACCAAAAGCAGTAGCAGAAAAAAAAGAACACTCGATTTTTGATAAGAGTGAAAACTAGAGCGTTCTTGGCAAATGAAAAGCAAGGCAACTTCTCCAAAAGAAATTTGTTGGGGTCCAACCATTTATTGCAACAAACAAACTAAACTAATAAAGAAAACTAAAACAACTGACGCTCCAAGAAAAACACATAGTGCATGAAGCAATAAAAACATAGTGTTTTGAAAGGTGACCTGATTTTTGCCGATGAAGAAGGGGTGCCTCGGGGGCATCCCCAAGCTTTGACGCTTGTACTTCTTGGATATTTCTTGGGGTGATGCATGGGCATCCCCAAGCTTGAGCTTTTGTCCATCCTTCAACTCATCTCATCATTCTCCAATCCCTACACTTGAAAACTTCCTTCATACAAAACTAAACACAAATCTATTAGCAACATTAGTGTAGGCATAACATATAATCAACCTCTTTTTGCTTCAGGTTTCAACCCAAAACCACCACATATATAGCATATACTACTGTAGCAACTTCCCCAAGAGTTCCATGATCAAAAGAACTCGCAAACAAAAGCGATAAAGTGGCAAAAACAAATATTGGCAGCAATCTGTCAAAACAGAACAGCTGAGAAAGGTCGAATTTTGTGAGGGGTTTTCTGTTGCTCAAATCAAAAAGTGTTTATCTAACGAAAGTTTGGATATAACCTGGGGCATATGCACAAGAAATTTCAGGTCCAAAAGATATACAGAGAATTTACACGAATTTTTACGGTGCAGCACCGAAAACAGTTTCAGGACAGCAACATCCCCAAATTTTTACCTCACTCGAATTAGAGGCTTCTCTTGGCACAAAATGAAATAAACAAGATAAGGAGCAGTCATTACAGTAGTAATGACTTCCAAGACTCAAATAAAATAAAAAGTACTGAAAATAAAACATTGGGTTATCTCCCAAGAGTGCTTTTCTTTAACGCCTTTGAGCTAGGCGCAGAAAATTGCGAATCAAGTAATATCAAGTGATGAAGCATCAATTACCTCAGTAGGCACTTTGGAAGTTCTCGAAGATGATTCAACCTGCAAGTCACTCTTAGTTGAACTAAAAGTCTTACCAATTTTAAGAACATGTTGAGGTTTAAGCGCAGAAACCTTGGGAACATACATAAATTTTTGCTCTTTTCCAACAAAAACTTTCTCTCTCTTAAATTTAAGAGAAGAGAAGATTAAACTAAGAGTTTCCATAGACTCCTCTAGTTTACCAATCCTTAAGTTTTGATTATCATGAGTAGTGCTAGCCTCTAAAACGGTGATTCTCTTACCAATATTGTCTATTGATTCATTAACTCGGCTAGCATTTTCGAGGATACTTGGCAAACTTTTCTCTAAAGAGCTGAGCTTATCTAAAACCTCCTCCAAAGTGATCTCAGTTTTAACAACATGAATAGGTGGTATTCCCACTAAACTTTCAATTATAGTGCATGCTTCTCCAGCGGGAGTACCCAGAAAATTACCTCCTGTAAGAGTATCAAGAACATACCGATTCCAACTAGATATACCAACATAAAAATTTCTAAGGAGGATCGTGGTAGAGTGCTTTTTTGTACACCTATGATGGGCATTGTTAATACGGTACCAAGCATCTTTTAAACTTTCTCCCCCTTGTTGCTTAAAACTACGAACTTCTACTTCAGGATTACTCATTTTAGCAAAACTAAAAACAGATAAGTAAAAACAACTACCAAGGATTCTAATTTTTTGGGTTTTTGATATAAAACGATGCAGGTAAAATAAATAAAGTAAAGCAAAACAATAACAAAGTAAAGGATGTGTGTGTGAAAAACTCCCCTTGCAGAGGTCTGCCACTCTTCTCCCCGGCAACGGCGCCAGAAAATTAGCTGCTAGCGCGTGGTTGACGACACCAGAAGATTCCTTGTGCGTGGTGAATGACTAGCCAGTTGGGAACCCCAAGAGGAAGGTATGATGAGTATAGCAGCTAGTTTTCCCTCAGTTAAGAAACCAAGGTTTATCGTTCAGGAGAAAAGAGACAATGCGACTGAAGGTGATGCTTGCTAGTTTGCGACAGCTTCGGACAATTTATATATGGCGCCTCGTCCAAGCTTTGCTTGCTAGCTGCAACGCGGAACCTGCACACAACACAACCAAATACTTTGTTCCCAACTTGCGATGAGGTTGTCAATCTCACCGGTTTGCTTGAAACAAAGGGTATGAGCGTATCGAGTGGAAAGTGATAATAGTATGCGAGTAAAGTAAACAGTACGAGTAAAGTAAACAGGTGATAGCAGTATGATGGAAATAGGACCGGGGTCCACAGTTCACTAGTGGTGTCTCCCCATAAGATAAATAACACATGCTGGGTAAACAAATTACAGTTGGGCAATTGATAGAATAAAGATAAACGTGATATGTCAAGAAGATCACTATGAGATTTACTCTGGGCATTACAACAAAATACATAGACCGCCATCCAACTGCATCTATGACTAATAATCCACTCACGGGGATATCATCCGAACACCCCATGAGTATTAAGTTGCGAACAACGGATAATTGCATTAAGCAAAGTGTGTAATGTAAAAAAAGCATATGCCCTTGAGCATATGAATGTTGTTTTCTCCCTAGTAGCAACAGCACATCTACAACCTTAGGGGTTTCTGTCACTCCCCGTGATTAAATAGAGGCATGAACCCACTATCGAGCATAAATACCCCCTCTTGGAGTCACTAGCAACTACTCGGCCAAGATAGCTACTAACAACGGAGAGCATGCAAGATCATAAACAACATAGAGATAACAAAAGATATATTTTAGTATAGCAACTCAATCATAACACCAATATTCATCGGATCCCAACAAACCAAACATGTAGAATTACATAACGGTGATCTCAATCATGTAGGGCAGCTCATGAGATCTAAACATGAAGCACATGGTGGAGACGACAACCATCTAGCTACTGCTATGGACCCATAGTCCAAGGTAGACTACTCACTCATCGCTCCGGAGGCAAGCATGTCGATGAAGAAGACCTCCGGTGGCGATTCCCCTCTCCAGCAGGGTGCCGGGAAGAGCTTCTGGACCCTCCCGATCTTCGGGTCGACGGTGGCGGCGGATCGCGATGTGTTCTGGAAAATTGATCGGGTACTTAGGTTTTTCCCGTCGGGGGTTCTTTATAGGCGAAGGGGCAACGTCAGGAGTGGCCCCAGGCCCCCTCACACCATGGCGGCGCGGCCAGGGCCTGGGTCACGCCAGCCTGGTGTGAGCCTGGCCTGTGGCCCCTCTCCTACTCCTCTTTGGATCTCTGGAAGCTCCCAGACAAAATAAGACTTTAGGAACTTGTTTCGTCCAATTCCGAGAATATTTCCTGTGTATCACTTCTGAAACACAAAAACAGCAGAAAACAGGGAACTGGCACTGTGGCGACTTGTTAATAGGTTAGTTCCGGAAAATGCATAAAAGTGCCACGAAGTGTAACGAAACATTAGGCAAATGGTGTAAAAACAAGCATGGAGCATCAAAAATTATAGATACGTTGGAGACGTATCAAGGGGCAACATCAGAGGTGGACCAGGGCAGCCTCACCTATAGGGGGCGTGGGCCGGGGGCTGGCCATGCCACCTCATGGTGTGGCCGGCCCATGGCCCCTCTCCATCTCCTCTTCGGACTTCTGGAAGCTTCGGTAAATATTAGGAGGTTCAGCTTTTGTTTCATCCAATTCCGAGAATATTTCCTGTGTAACTTTTCTGAAACACAAAAATAGCAGAAAACTGGGAACTGGCACTGTGGCATCTTGTTAATAGGTTTGTTCCAGAAAATGCATAAAAACGCCACGAAGTGTAACAAAACACTAAGCAAATGGTGCAAGAACAAGCATGGAGCATCAAAAATTATAGATACGTTTGAGACGTATCGGTGCCTAGATTGCGAGGTGATACTTGGAGAGAGTGTTTTCCATCAGCATAAGCTTCTGGTGGCTGATTTCCGCTTTTCGATTTGTGTCTAGTGGGATAAGCGTGCCAAAGTCACTTTGAACGAAGTGGTGGAAGCTCAAGGGGAGGTAGCTCAGCATTCAAGGAGAGGATCATTCAGGAGGGCCCTTGGGAGGAAGAGGGTGATGTGGACAATATGTGGTGAAAATGGTGACTTGTGTTCGTAAGGTGGCCTCAAAGGAGTTTGGAGTGTCAAGGGGAAGTACAAGAGAAGCTAAAGATACATGGTGGTGGAATGATGAGGTCCGGAAGCCTATTAAGGAGAAGAAGGATTGTTTCCAACGCCTATACTTGGATAGGAGTGTAGACAACATCGAGAAGTACAAGATGGCAAAGAAGGCCACAAAGCGAGATGTGAGTGAAGCACGGGGTCGGGCGTATGAGGGCCTCTACCAACATTTAGATAGGAAGGAAGACGAAAGGGATATCTATGATATGGCGAAGATTCATGAGAGGAAGACGAGGGATGTTGGCCAAGTAAAATGCATCAAGGACGGAGCATACCAACTCCTGGTGAAGGACGAGGAGATAGCATAGATGACAGGAGTACTTTGATAAGCTGTTCAATGGGGAGACCGAGAGCTCTACCATTGACTCCATGACTCCTTTGATGATACCAGCAGGCGTTTTGTGCGGCAATCTAGGAATCGGAGGTCAAGGAGGCTTTAAAAGGGATGACAGTAGGAAAGGCAATGGGCCATGATTGTATCCCCATTGAGGTGTAGAGAGGCCTTAGAGGCACAGTGATAATATGGCTAACTAAGCTTTTCAACCTCATTTTTTTTGGGAAAACAAGATGCCAGAAGAATGGAGATGGAGTATATTAGTACCAATCTTCAAGAACAAGGGGGATGTTCAGAGTTGTAGTAATTACTGTGGAATTAAGGTGATGAGCCATACAATGAAGCTATGGGAGAGAGTCATTGAACACCGTTTAAGATGAATGACAAGTGTGACCAAAAAGAGTTTGGTTTCATGCCTGGAAGGTCGACCATGGAAGCCATTTTCTTGGTACGACAACTTATGGAGAGATACAAAGAGCAAAAGAAGGACGCATATGGTGTTCAATGACTTGGAGAAGGCCTACGATAAGATACCGCAAAATGTCTTGTGGTGGGCCTTAGAGAAACACGAAGTCCCAGCAAAGTACATTACCCTCATCAAGGACATGTACGATAATGTTGTGACAAGTGTTCGAACAAGTGATGGCGACATTGATGACTTCCCGATTAAAATATGACTACACCAAGGGTCAGCTTTGAGCCCTTATATTTTTAATTTTGTGATGGATGAGGTCACAAGGGATATACAAGGAGATATCCCATGGTATATGCTCTTTGCGGATGATGTGGTACTAGTCGATGATAGCAGATGTGGGTCAATAATAGAAAGTTGGAGCTTTGGAGACAAAACCTTGGAATCAAATGGTTTTATACTTAGTAGAACTAAAAGCAAGTACATGAGGTGCGGTTTCAGTACTACTACGTGTGAGGAGGAGGAGGAAGTTAGCCTTGATGGGCAGGTTGTGCCTCAGAAGGACACCTTTCGATATTTGGGGTCAATGTTGCAAAAGGATGGGGACATCGATGAAGATGTGAGCCATCAAATCAAATCTGGATGAATGAAGTGGTGCCAAGCTTCTGGCATTAATTGTGACAAGAGAGTGCCACAAAAGCTAAAAGGCAAGTACTATAGGATGACGATTCGACCTGCAATGTTGTATTGGCGCTGAGTGTTGGCCGACTAAAAGGCGACATGTTCAACGGTTAGGTGTGGCGGAGATGCGCCTGTTGAGATGGATGTGGGGCCCCACAAGGAGGGACCGAGTCCGAAATGATGATATTCGTGACAGAGTTGAGGTAGCACCGATTGTGGAGAAGCTTGTCCAGCATCATTTAAGATGGTTTGGGCATATTCAGCGCAGGCCTCCAGATGCTCTAGTGCATAGCGAACGGCTAAAGCGTGCTAATAATACCAAGAGTGGTCAGGGTAGACAAAACTTGACATGGGAGGAATCCGTAAAGAGAGATCTAAAGGACTGTAGTATCACCAAAGAAATAGCCATGAACAGGGCTGCGTGGAAGCTTGATATCTATGTGCCAAAACCATGAGTTGGTTGCAAGATTTTTTTGGTTTCACCTCTAGCCTACCCCAACTTGTTTAAGACTGAAGGCTTTGTTGTTGTCGTTGTTGTTGCACTCCAAGCTATGTTTAAAGTTCTTCTATTTTACATGTGCAATCAAATTCTTTGATCTGTAATCTTTTTGTTTGGTTGACCTATTCATGGGATTTGAGAATCATGTGAATCAAAGTAGCCCTTAGTTCCTTATCATCGAGCCTGTCTAGGTCTTGTAGACAGGTAGTCACATGCCGATACGTGACTCTTATATTTTGTATTGGCCAAATGAATTGTCATTGCCATAACATATTTTGTGTGCATCTTATAAATTGCAGAATCTTTGATGTAGTTCTGAATGAGAAGCTAAGCCAAGTGTGGGATTCATCCTGGGGCTTGGCGGTTTCTGTTTTATTCGGCATCATGGGAGACAAGTGGAGTACTCAACGTGCCTTGGTAGCATTTGCCTTTGCTCTAGGTCAAATGCTGGTGTTGCTCATACTACTGTGCCCTCTGGCAGCTATCTATGTCTTTGGGTTGTTGATGTCCACAGGGATATCACTTTGGCGTCTGATACAACACGATTATGGGCGCAACTCGACTGAAGAACCAAACCTGAAGCCGGCGTTGGACACCTTATACTGCCTTGCTTTACTCCAGGGTGTGCTCTTCTGCTATAGTTTCCTCCTTGCTCGCACGAAGAAGAGGTTAGCTAACGAAGTGGCTGCTAAATGTGATGACAAGGAGGACCTTGAAATAGTTTCCAACTACTTGGGAAAAACAAGGATTGGATGCGAGACAGACCCATCATCCGCGAGAGGAAGGAACCTCATCACACATGGCGTGGACCTCATCGGTTCCAAGTCACCTGATGACTGCCGCTCCGGGGTACAGATGTTGTACACAGCCATACGCATCGGGGAGAGGGGACTCAAGGATTCAAGAAGAGTCCATGGTTTAGGAAAAATGGAAGCAAGAGCAAGATTCAAGGGCAAAACCAAAGAGGTTTTTGAGCAGTGGGAGGAGATCATTGGGCAACACATGTTGATGAAGCATCTCATCATGTCTGACTCCTCGCCGTTACTCCAGAAACTGTTGGAAATGTTGGATCCGCGGGGCGCCTATGATAGAGAGATGAGGAACCAGGCCGCGAGGATAGTAGAGCACCTTGCTCTGGACATCCATTTGGAGCAATTCCCGCGGGCGATCCAGTACATTTCTACGCTGATCGGGATGACTTTTGAAGAATACCATCTAATCAAGCCATACAATCTGGACCGGCTAGTACAAAAATATGTCCAAAATTGGGATTGGCACCATCCGCAAGCCAGTCGGCAAGATTTACCAGGCAACGAACATCATCGGAAGGCCTACGAGAAGCTGGTGCTGCGAGGCTTGTCCATCCTCCGGAAGCTGGCAAGTGACAAGGATAACTGCAGAATCATGAGCCACACCCAAGGTCTGCTCCCGAGGATCATTGCGCCTCTCACCTCTGACATAATCCACCAATTCAGTGGCGGTGCATGGTCCATCAGCGTAGTAGAGGGGTCGATGAAGGTCATGCGCCTTCTCGTGGCTTCTCCTGGAGACACCGGTGCCAAGCTGCGTCGAGAAATCTCGAGCAACAAGGAGGCAATCGGCACCATGGAGAGAATTCTCAGCTGTGACACATGTTGTGCAAAGCTGCAGAAACGAGCCATGGGGATTCTCATGCAACTATACATGGAAAACCATGATAACATAGAAGCTTTCATCCAGATGCTGGTAGATATCTTTGCTGGCGATTGCAAGAACAGGTCTATCAGAAATCTGGCAGGTGAAGCCCTGGCAAAGCTATGTATCCAAGATGAAAGCAATACTAGTATTATCTTGCAGGTGAATGGCCATGTTCTTGGTAGCCTCACCAAGATACTACTTCTAGATGATGCTGAGAACAAGACATGCAGGATAAGAGCAGCTGCAGTCCTGGAGCAAATGTGTGTTCATCACACCCAAGATGATGAATGCCTCAGTAAACTAAAGGAAGCCATGACAGATACAATGCCCAAGGTAATCCACATGAAATAAATGTTTATACTTTGTTTTATTCTGATCAAGGTAACTGTACATAAGGTAACTGAGAAGCTTATATATTTTTTCATTTCTAAAAAAATATATATGGTAACTATATCCTAACTAACAATGTTCTTGCACCGTTTCAGGTGCTTGCACAAATACTTTCTCGTGGACCGACGAAAGATGAAACACATGCCAGAACAGAAGAAGACCAAGTCAGTGTCATAGAAAAAGAAATTGACATAGAAAACCAGTGTGATGAAAATGGCAGGGACAAAGCATCTTCTTCCACTCGTCCTCAGAACAATGAGGACTACGAAGATGAGGTGCAGGTGGAGGTGGAAGAGAGCAAGTCGGAGAACGACGAGGACGAGGACTTCCAGGCACCATTGTTATCCCTTTGTGTGACGATATGCGATACATTCATCAGTGCTGATCAAGATTTGGCCTGTCATTTTGATGCATTTAGCCTTCCAAGGAAGCTCGAGCACATGCTAGCAGAAAACTGCATTCCAACGGTCCATTGCCTGAGACTGATGAAGCTTACCTGTAAGATGGTCATATCAATGATGAAACACAGGGGCGGCTACCTAAAAGAAGAGCTAGAGAGCTTGACGGAAGCGCTATCCTGTGCTTCTGAAAGCATGTCGCTTCTTGACATGTCCATGGTTTTTGCCAGTGAAGATGATGTCGCAGTGACGACAATGAAGCCTGTTAGGAGTCTCAGTTCCCTTGTGAAAGAAGCTAAGGAAATTGTCGCCACACACTTCAAGGCACAAGAATTTGAAAATATGCAGCTAGTTACTTCCGCCGAAGGGTAACCCTGATCAAGCCAAGTCTTATCATTCACCTGCAGGATTGCTTTACTCCATAAACACATTTTGCGTTCGCTTGCTCATTGGTAATGAATCTTTGTGTGCCTTGAAGATGCTTTGTATTTGTTTCAGTGTTCTGCGTGTTAACCCAGCTATCTTGAGTGGTATCACTGTATCTCTGAAGCCTGGAGTGTAAATGTCACTCGTTGAAGGTGCAATTGTGTTTGCCTAATAAAAATTACAATTGTGTGAAGTCAATTATTACTCGCTGCAACTTCTCGATTTATACACTGCCTGACCATTATAGCAAATGTGGAAAGGTTCTAGCTACAACTTAGAGAATTATAAACTGCCTGACCATTAAATTCGACTCAAGGTTATTGCACTACCCATGTTGATATTGATCAAATACATAGAAAAGATGACTTAAATTTTGGATGGAAAAACACTACCCATGCTGATCTTGATCAAATGCAGTGGTAGAGTACCTCCCCTTGTGTCCTTTGCTCGGCTTAGCTTGTACTAAAATTCGAATGAGCTTATACCGAGTCCAGTTAAAGGTCTAGCTGAAAAGTTGGTTCATACTCAGCTTATACCTAAGACAAATAGTAATAAATATTTTAATTTTGCTTGCATATATACTCCATCTGTCCTTTTTTACCCTGCATTCTGGTTTAGTCAAGGTCAAACTAGATAAATGTTGACCAAGCATATAGATAAAAATATAAATTTTTCTAATATTAAATACATATAATATGAAAGTATTTTTATGATGATTCTAACGATATCTATTTTATATTGTAAATGTTTATATATTTTCTTATTGACAAGGGTATAGATAATAGAGCCCGTCAGTTGAGAACCCCTGAGGCCCGTTAAGCTAGGTCCAATTGTAATATTAGTCGAAATACGAGTTCATGTCGTATATCAATATTGTAATCTGTGTCGGATCCCACCCGATCCTTGAGACCTGGCCACCTATATAAAGGGGCTAGGAGGGGACGGTGTGGGACGGATTGAAAGCAAGCCAGGTTCTACACCCACGTTTACTTTCATACCCACCTTGTTTGACTGAGTTTACCTTCGAGTTCATCCGACGCCCTGTCTCCCCGATCCTAAGTCCTTCATCTAGGACATTTGTCGAGTTAACCCCTCGTCAATTGGCGCCGACCGTGGGGACTCTAGGCGTTGGAATTATGAATTCGACGGCTTTTTTGCTTTTAGCCAATAGCAATCCAGAAGTCGACGAAAATCAAGAGATGGAATTGACATTCAGAAGTCTAAGCTTCTACATCAGACCTTCGGGTTTAACTCGCCTTTCGGATCCGACAAAATCAGTTCCGTCGGCGGGCAAAGCAGAGAGGATGACAGCATCTGGATCATCTGTAGGCTCTTCTAGCGAGGCAAACTCGCCAGTCAGCTTAGCAGCAACAGAAAATTTGCAAGGAAAATTAGAGGAACCTGACAAAATCGGGCAAGAGACCATTGTGGAAGAAGCAGTGGACAAATCAAGGGACATCGCCAACAGAAGCAGCGGCGTCTCCAGGAGCGTACACCAATTATGCGTCATCATCACTGAAGCAGCAGAAGAAGAAAACAATCACACTGGCAACAAGGAGGTCGACATGCAAGTCGACAAATTAAGGAGCAATGACAAGAAAGAGAAGGAGAAAGTGCATATTTCGGCTGGAGAGTGGAGAATGATCATGACAGCTGTCAACCATGGGACTGATGTACCCGCAGATTCAAGAAGAGAAGTTTTAATGGGGTACCAATACGCGCTACACCAGCGCAGGAAAAAGTTAAGGGAGGAAAGAGACATGTTCATGAGAAGCCGAGGTGACGATACTATGTCAAGCGGAGAATACTGGGATGAGTACAGCGACGCATCAGAAAGCAGCATGGAGAGGCACAAAGACCTGAAGCATAATAGAAGGACAACAGCATGTGTAGTAGAAGAAAGCTATACGAGAAGCCCAAGCGCGAACCAACCAGAAGAGGAGGAAGAAATCGTGCAAGAAACACCAGAAGCAGCATTGATAGCAGCACATGCATACCTACTAACCACGCAACTAAAACCTTGAGATCCGCGGGAGCACATGCATCAAGCCGCAATACGAAGCCTCGGGTTAGTAGAAAATAAGTTGATGGGAAATCTTCCAGAAGAAAAGGCGACACATCAGAAGGGAAGGCGAAAAGAAGAGTCCAGACGCAAGCCATCGCGAAACAACTATAGTGATTCATCAGAAGATGAGAGGTGACAAAAAAGGAAGGAGGACGCAAGAAACATAATAGCACAAGCACGAGTAAACAACTCACGTTATGCATGGAGAGAGGAAAATTATGAAGATGATGAAAAAGAAATGGGCGCGCTATGCTTTACCCGCAGGGTTCGCAAAACGCGGGTACCCAAAGGTTTCAAGTTGCCGCATGACCAAGAGAAGTATGATGGGTCGCAAGAGCCAACTCTATGGCTGTCAGATTACCTGCAAGCAGTACAGATACTGGGGGGAACAAGAGCAACAGCCATGCAAAGTTTGCAGCTACACCTCACCGGCGCAGCACGGTCCTGGTTAAACACCCTACCCAATGATTCCATTGGAAGTTGGAGAGAATTAGAGAATCAATTTGCGAGAAATTTTTGCTCCACATATAAGCGCCCAGCATCGCTAGAAGAAGTCAAGTCATGCGTACAGCAGAAAGGCGAAACACTATGCTCTTATATACAACGCTGGAGTGTAATCAAAAACTCAGCAGAAGACTCTCCGACGAAATGAGCGATAGATGCTTTTTCGAGCGGCCTTCGTTGTGCAGACCTAGTAGAAGAGATAGGAAGAGCAAGGCGAAGAACAGTATCTGAGCTAATGGAAATAGCCAACAGATTCGCTGATGGGGAAGACGCGTACAATAACAAAAGGGGGCGTTCACTGGAAGTCGACAAAACAAGCAGGCAAAGGCGAAGATACCGCAATGGCGACAACCACGGAAGGAGAAATCAGATAGCCGCAGGATATGACGGAAGGAATGAAGAAGGCTATGAAAACATCGAATTTCCTACGAGAGACAGCAGGGGAAAGGAGAAGCCAAAGTACTCGGGTCCTTCGGCAGAAGATATGCTATATGGTCCTTGTCGCATCCATTACGCTTACCTAGACGGGAAAAGAGTTTCCAACCACCAGATGAAGGATTGCAGAACCTTCCTAAGGTTACAAAACGCCATGGATTCAAACCAAGGAGCATGACAGGGAGGAAAAAGCATAAGTCAAGGATATCAAATGCAACGACTCGCAAAATAGCTGGAGTCAAAAGTATATATATCAGCAATGATCCAACCAGTACCAAAGTCGAAGAAAGAGAGGAAGAGCATATCAAGACAGGTCAACCTGGCAATAACATAACCACCAGCTACTATGGAGTATCTAAAATGGTCCGATCAACGAGTTAGGTTTAGCTGAGCAGACCACCCGAGGAAAGTTCCCAGACCAGGTCACTCACCAATGGTGCTCAAAGCTCAAATAGGAGGATATGATGTCAGAAGAGTATTCATGGATGCCGGAAATGGTATAAACCTAATATACGCTAGAACGTTGAAAGCAATGTGCATATCATTGGAAAATCTAAAGCCAACAGATTATTCTTTCCATGGAATAGTACAAGGAGCAGCAAATTATCCTTTGGGCAAAATAGAACTCGACGTCTATTTCGGCGACAGCAGCAATTATCGCAGAGAAAAGCTGGACTTTGAAGTCATAGACTGGCCCTCACAATACCATGCAATCCTGGGGCACTCAGCATTTGCAAAATTCATGGCAGTACCTCACTATGCATATCTCACACTCAAGATCCCACGACCTAAAGGAACGATCACGGTACAAGGAAGCTTTGAAGTATCCAACACTTGTGACAAGGAATTTAATAGGTTGGCGCAAACCTTTGGCATGACGGCAGAATACGCAAGACTAAAAGGCAAAACTGACCATAACGTGCTACCCGACGTCGGGCGATCCCTGCCAGATCAGGCTTTCGATGCAACTCAAGACTCGAAGAAAAAATAGGTCCACCTGACGGACCCGAACAAGACCACCTCCATAGCGGTAAACTTGGATCCTACATAGGAAAGCGCGCTCGTCGAGTTCCTCCGTGAGCGCTGGGAAATTTTCGCCTGGTGTCCTTCAGATATGCCAGGCATTCCCAGGGAACTCGTCGAGCACGCACTAAACATGGATCCTAAAGCAAAGCCAGTCAAGCAACCACTAAGACGGTTTGATGAACCCAAGAGGAAAGCCATAGCGTCAGAGCTACATAGACTGGAAAACGCAGGGTTCATCCGAGAAATCAAAATGTCGACTTGGGTATCTAACCCAGTTATAGTCCCCAAGAAAAATACAGACGTACAAAGAGTATGTGTCGACTACACATCCCTCAACAAGCACTGTCCAAAGGATCCCTTCCCTTTACCACGCATTGATCAAATAATCGACTCAACAGCGGGGTGTGCAAGGCTTTCCTTCCTAGATGCATACTTTGGTTACAATCAGATCAAATTAAAAAAGGAAGATGAGGAAAAGACAGCCTTCATCACAACATACGGCGTGTTCTGTTATCAGGTCATGCCTTTTGGCATGAAAAACGCAGGAGCAACCTATCAGCGGATGATGCAAAATTGCCTCGGAAGTCAAATAGGACGCAATATCCAAGTTTACATCGACGATGTAGTCATCAACATGAGGAAGGAAGAGTCTCTAATCAGCGACCTGGCGGAAACTTTCGACAACCTGAACAGGTACAAGCTTAAGCTCAACCCGACCAAATGCTCTTTCGGCGTATCAGCAGGGCAACTCTTGGGATTTCTGGTATCAGCAAGAGGAATAGAGGCAAACCCAGAAAAGATCCAAGCAATATTAACAATGGGAAAACCAACAAAGCTACACGACGTATAGAAGCTCGCAGGACGCGTCACGGCGCTAAGTCGATTTGTGGCTCGACTAGGAGAGAAAGTACTACCTTTCTACGCGCTCATGAAAAAATCAGATGATAAATTCGAGTTGACGGAAGAAGCAGACGTAGCCTTTGCGCAATTGAAAAAAGTGCTCTCCACACCTCCGGTGTTGGTCGCACCAAAGGAAAAAGAACCACTACTACTATACATTGCAGCAACACACTAAGTAGTGAGTACAGTACTGGTAGTCGAAAGAAGCGAAGAAGGAAAAGCTCACGGCGTTCAGAGGCCAGTCTATTTCATCAGCGAAGTATTCTCTCCAACAAAACAAAGGTACCCGCACTATCAAAAGCTTGCATGCAGCACTTTCACAACAGCTCAGAAACTACGGCAATACTTTGCGGTGCACCCAATTATAGTGGTCAACGAAGCACCACTATCCAATATATTGAACAACCCTTTGGCAATAGGACGTGTCTCTTTATGGGGAATTGAATTATCACCCCTGGACATCACGTACGAAAAATGAAAGGCAATCAAATCACAAATTCTGCTAGCCTTCACAGCAGAGTGGTTGGAATTACAAAGTGCAGGTCCTCCAGATTTATCGAGTGTTTGGACGATGTATTTCGACGGCTCAAAAAGAATCCAAGGCGTAGGAGCAGGCGTAGTCCTAATATCACCACAAGGCGACAAATTGAAATATGTGTTACAGATGAGTTTTCCCCAAGCTTCTAACAATGAAGTCAAATACGAGGCATTGCTCAATGAATGAAAATGGCAAAAGCTTGTGGAGCAACTCGACTTAAAATATTTGGAGACTCGAACCTCGTCGTCCAACAAGTAATGAACAAATGCGACGCCATCAGCGACAACATGACAGCATACAGAAACTTATACTACTATCTCGAAGGAACATTCGATGGATGCAAAGTTTCGCACGTCAGCAGAGCCAGCAATGAGGAAGCCGACAATTTAGCAAACATCGGGTCCCAATGCTTACCCGTACCACAAGGAGTCTTCTGGGAGGAAATCATAGAACGATCAATAAAAATAGCAAAACCTCAACTACAGAGGGACAAACAACAGGCTCGGGGGCTGAAAAAACAAGTGCAACAGAACCAGAAGAAGTCATGATGATAGAAGAAACTTGGATGCAGCCATATCTGGCATACATGATAAACAAAACACTACCCGAAGACACGGTAGAAGCAAAAAGAATAATACGATGATCTAAGGCTTTCGTCATGTTACACGGAAAGTTATATAAGAAAAGTATATCAGGCGTCTTGTAATGATGCGTCACTCCTCAAGAAAGACAAGAAATTTTAAAGGATATTCATGCAGGAGTGTGGACATCACGCGAGTAGCAGAGCTATCACGGCCAAAGCCTTTCGAGCAGGGTTCTATTGGTTGACAGCCATCGAAGACGCAAAAGACATAGTTCGAAAGTGTGAAACATGCCAAAGGTTCGCATCTCGGCCACATGCGCCAGCAGCAGAGTTACAACCAATACCATTATCCTGGCCCTTTGCATAGTGGGGTCTCGACATGGTGGGAAAATTACACAAATCCTGGCCAGGAGGGCATGTTTATATGCCGGTGGCAGTCGACAAATTCACTAAGTGGGTAGAAGCAGCCCCAGTAACAACCCAAGATTCTAAAGCCGCAATAAATTTCATCAAGTCTATAGTCTTTCGCTTCGGAGTACCACACAGCATAATCACAGACAATGGTACAAATTTCACGTCAAAGGAGTTCAAGGACTATTGCAAAGGATTGGGAATCAAATTGAAATTTGCATCTGTAGCACATCCGAAGACAAACGGGAAAGTCGAAAAAGCCAATGGCCTAATATGCAATGGGATAAAGAAACGACTGCTGGAACCCCTTGAGAAAGCCAAGCACGCTTGGGTAGATGAGCTACCCTCCGTACTCTAGAGTCTATGAACTACACCCAATGCAGCTACTCAAGAAACACCCTTTTTTCTGGTCCATGGCGCAGAAGTTGTGCTTCCAGTTGAAATAACTCATGAAGCTCCAAGAATTGCGGCATACGATGAGGCAACTTCCACATAAGCACTTCAGGATGATGTCGATGCACTCGATGAGGCACGAGATGTAGCGCTCGCCAGAGCTACTCAGTATCAACAAAATTTGCGAAATTACCACAGTAGTCGAGTTCATCCACGATCTTTTGTGGTAGGAGATCTAGTTCTATGACTCAAGCAAGATAGCCATGGAAAACTCGAGTCCCCATGGGTGGGACCTTACATCGTGACAGAAGTGATACCAGGAGGAGCTTATCGACTACAAGACAAGAAAATGGGGCAAAACGAGAGTAACCCGTGGAATGCAGAGCAACTACGATGATTCTACGCATAAACAACATAAGGCGATAAAGGATTTCTTTGAGTTCTAACCTTCCAAACCCAGAACATGAGGCCAAAGGTCGGGTTCCTTGGGTCAACTCAACAATATATGTAAATACTCTATTTTTTCCACTCGGGGGCTTGGACCCTTGAGTCGTATGAAATAAAGAACAAAAGTTATTATCGAAGTACAGTTATTATTATCTTCGAAATATTGCAAGGTTGTTCACAACCCGACATTTGGCAGAAACACACGTCGGTTCAGAAGAACCCGATAATATGTTAGATAAAACACCTCGGAACCATAATTTGTTCCCCTGGTCTATTAAATAGCACGATAGCAGTATGATGTCTACGCACTTCTATTCTTGTAGACACTTGTTGGGCCTCCAAGTGCAGAGGTTTGTAGAGCAGCAGCAAGTTTCCCTTAAGTGGATCACCCAAGGTTTATCGAACTCAGGGAGGAAGAGGTCAAAGCTATCCCTCTCAAGCAACCCTACAATTACGATATAGAAAGTCTCTTGTGTCCCCAACACACCCAATACACTTGTCAGATGTATAGGTGCACTAGTTCGGCGAAGAGATAGTAAAATACAAGCGGTAGTGATGATTATAAGTAGTAAATGCAATCTGGAATAAAAATGGCAGCAAGCAAACATGTAACAAAACAGCAAGTAAACAGTGTGCAAAGCTTGGAAACAAGGCCTATGGATCATACTTTCACTAGTGGACACACTCTCAACAATATAACATAATTGAACCAATAGATAACTTCGCTTCACTATGGTACTCTGAATTACTCTCCTATTGAACAACACTAATCATTGCGTAGGGCTACGAAGCACTCCTTAAAGTTCATCAAGTACTTGACAAACACTACTCATAGAGATATCCAAATCAAATCACAACTCAAGATAAATATTATTGCAACTTAGACCAAGTACTAACACGGTGCACACACTGTCAACATTACACCATGAAAGGAGGAAAAGATCACTTCAATACTATTATAGTGATAATTATTCTCATAATCCATAAGAGATCACAATCGTAGCCTAGACCAAGTACCACCACGATGCACGCACTGTCACCATTACACCATGGCAGGAGGAATAGATTACTTTAATAACACACTAGAGTGCACATAATGAAGAAGAGTAACATCTACTTATTCAACATGATACAAAGCTCACGATCACATAAAGATCACATCATGGGAGAGAGAGGTGAACCACATAGCTACCGGTAGAGCCCTCAGCCCCGGGGATGAACTACTCCCTCCTCATCATAGGAGACAACAAGGTTGATGGAGATGGCGGTGAGGTCGATGGAGACGGCGGAGACGGCGATGGAGACCGATGGAGATGGCTCCGGGGGCACTTCCCTGTCCCGGCAGGGTGCCAGAATAGAGACTTCTGTCCCCCGAAATTCATCGACGGTGGTGGCAGAGCTACGGAACTGTTCTGGAAATTTTGCCGACTTCTCTAGGGTTTTCCGTCCCGAGGTTTTATATAGACGAAGGGGCATCGTCAGGGGGCAGCCAGGGGCTCCTCACACCAGGGTGGCGCGGCCAGGGCCTGGGCCATGCCACCTATGTGTGAGGGCGGCCTCTGGCCCCCCTCCGGCTCTCTTTCGGTCTTCGGGAAGCTTCCGGGAAAAATTAGACTTCTGGAACTTGTTTCGTCCAATTCCGAGAATATTTCCTGTGTAGCTTTTCTGAAACACAAAAATAGCAGAAAACAGGGAACTGGCACTGTGGCATCTTGTCAATAGGTTAGTTCCGGAAATCGCATAAAAATGCCACGAAGTGTAATGAAACACAAGGCAAATGGTGTAAAAACAAGCATGGAGCATCAAAAATTATAGATACGTTTGAGACGTATCAGCATCCCCAAGCTTAACTCCTGCTCGTCCTCGAGTAGGTAAGTGATAACAAAAGAAATAATTTTTGAGGTGACATGCACCTACACAATCTTGATCATGTATGTAAGCATTTGTGAGTTGGGATCATAAGAACTTAAAACATGGGCATGAAAGACATAATCTTGACAATAGAAACTTAGCAACCATGTTATAAACATGAAAATGAACACAAACAAAAGATCATGAACAATGAAACAATGAAAGTCAAACGTGTGTTCAAATCATAAGGAAAAACATACAAATGGTTTTCAGCTTATCCTTCAAAGAGAGCAAAACATAAATGCATAGGACACCTTCAAGTTTAAGAGGGTGACTAGATACAAGTAATTTAAGAACAAGTGAAACCATAGTCATGAATCAATCAATGATAAACTTTGGGACAATGCACATTATACTCAGAATGACAACTATGCTCTCTTAGACGGTGCATAAAGATAGAGGGTGGTGACTCAACATAAAAGTAAAAGAAAGGCCCTTCGCAGAGGGAAGCAGTGATTAAACATGTTCTAGAGCTTTTCATTTGTAAAACAGAAAGATAAAACTTGGGTTTTGAGAGGTGGTTGCTTTTGTCAACGACTGACAATGGGGTTCTTACTATCTTCCATACAAAAATGAAGCAAGTTTTTGAGAGAGAGATTGGCACTTTTGTGCTCTTTTATAAAGCTTGGCACTCCTCCCCACCTTTTTTCCTTTCACAAACCATGGCTAACCGATTCCATCGGGTGCCCACCAACATTCACATACCATGGAGGAGTGCCTTTTTTTCTTTTTTTCCTTTTTTTTATTTTTGGAATAAGCAATATTAAAGATAGCAAATCTGACCACTACGTCCCCATGAGCTGAAAATAGTGTCACAAAACGAGAAGTATTTTGAAGGTTTTTTCAAAGGTAGCACATGAAAATTTACTTGGAATGGCTTACAAATACCATGCATAGGAATTTATAGTGGACACAATGGCAAACTTGGTTTTTGGGAAGTTCGATGCACGAGTAGAGCTCATACTCAGTACAAAATGAGGGCTAGCAAAAGACTGGGAGCGACCAACTAAGAGAGCAATAACGGCCATAATCATGCAAAGCGACAAAGCAACATTAAAAGAAGCATAAGATGGCATCAAAAGTCAAAAACTAAATGATCATAGAGGCTATTGGCGACTTTGTAAGAGTCTAACATGTGTGAACATGCGCCAAGTCAACCCAAATAAGGCATCAAAGGAGAAAACCAAATAAATGCTTCCATATAATAAAAACAACGCATGATTTTTTTCAAAGGCTCATTAAGCAATCTCAGTCATTTGAGACAACTCATGCTACAGCAAAAATCACTAAGCATACTATCAAAACGCAATCAAGCATGGCATGCAAAAGCCTAAGCCGCAGTCTACACAAGCTCCTTCTTGTACCACTTTTTTGCATAAAGCTTTTTCTCTTTTCCAACACCATTCAAACCTTTTTGAGGAAACTCTTTTGAGGAAAACCAACATGGACCAGAGGTCAAAATACACCTTGATGCAAAGATAAAACAAGATCTGAACAAAAATCAAGGTGAAAAATGCAAGCTAAATGCAGTAGCAAAAAAAGAGAACACTCGTTGAAACGATAAGAGTGAAAAACGGAGTGTTCTTGGCAAATGAAAAGTGAAGTATGTCTCCCTCCAAACCAACATGATGTGATCAACCATTTATTGGAGCAAACAAAACAAACAAACAATGAAAACTAAAACAACTGACACTCCAAGAAAAACGCATAGTGCATGAAGCAATAAAAATATAGTGTCTTGAAAGGTGACCTGATTTTTGCCGATGAAGAAGGGGGTGCCTCGGGGGCATCCCCAAGCTTTGACGCTTGTACTTCTTGGATATTTCTTGGGGTGCATGGGCATCCCCAAGCTGGAGCTTTTGTCCATTCTTCATCTTATCTCATCATTCTCCGATCCCTACACTTGAAAACTTCCTTCATACAAAACTCAACACAATTCTATTAGCAACATTATTATAATCATAACAATGAATCAACCCTTTTTGCTTCAGGTTTCAACCTAAAACCACCACATATATAGCATATACTACTGTAGCAACTTCCCCAAAAGTTCCATGATCAAAAGAACTCAAAAAGGAAGCGATAAAGCGGCAAACACAAATATTGCCAGAAATCTGTCAAAACAGAACAGCTGACAAAGGTCGAATTTTTAGAGGGTTTTCTGTTGCTCAAATAAAAAAGTGTTCAACTAATGAAAGTTTGGATATAACCTGGGGCATATGCAAAAGAAATCGCAGGTCCAAAAGATATACAGAGAATTTCCACGAATTTTTACGGTGCAGCACCAAAAACTGTTTCAGGACAGCAACATCCCCAAATCTTACCTCACTCAAATTAGAGGCTTCTCTTGGCACAACAACAAAATAAAAAGGATAAGGAGCGGTTATTACAGTAGTAATAACTTCCAAGACTCAAATAAAAGAAAAAGTACTGAAAATAAAACAATGGGTTATCTCCCAAGAGTGCTTTTCTTTAACGCCTTTGAGCTAGGCGCAGTAATTTGCAAAGATGCTCATGTGGGCGCCATATAAGAGCTTGAGGCAAAGGCGCCATATAGAAACTTAAAGCAATAGAGAGCATCAAAAAGAAAGTATGGAACACATTTAAATCTAAACCACTTCCTATGAAAAATAGTCTTGTAAAGAGACAAGTCATAAAAGCGCAAAGCAAAAAGCATAGGAAGGCAAAACAAGTATAACTTCAAGAATTGCAACATAAAGAGGGGAAACTCAATATTATTAAGATCCTTCAAAACATATTTCCCTCTCTCATAATAACTTTCAGTAGCATCATGAATAAAACTAACAACATAACCATCACATAAAGCATCCTATCATGAGCCACATGCATAAAAGAATTAATACTCCCCACATGAACAATAGTAGTAGGAGCAGATTCAACAGAATAATTATTCTCATCACCATAATCATCTAAAATAGGAGGCATATTGTAGTCATACCTTGTTTCCTCCTCAATAGTAGGTGAATTGAAAATATTATACTCATCATCATAGCCATCATAAACTAGAGGTTTAGTATCATCACAAGCTAGAGAACAGCTATTTCTCAAAGCATATTCTTCAAACATATCATCATAAGAAGGAACATCACATAGGGGAGATAAAATATCATTAGAGCAAACTTTCTCCACTAAAGCTGGGGAACTAAAAATATCATGCTTAAAAAAACCAGCTTCCCCAAGCTTAGACTTTTCTAAAACAGTGTTCAAAGCATTCATACTAACAAAACTATTAGCATGTGAATTAAGCTCCAAAGGTTTTTCAATTTTCTCTTCAAACACTTCATATCTAAACTCAGGAAAAAGACTAAAGAACTCATTATTTTCCATTAAGCCTAACTAGTGAAAATAAAAATAAGAAACAAAAAGATGTAATTGCAGAATCTAAAGGAAATAACTCCGAGCACTCACATAGGAGGATGCGAGTACCTTTTACCTTACCTCCCCGGCAACGGCACGAGAAAAGAGCTTGATGTCTACGCACTTCTATTCTTGTAGACACTTGTTGGGCCTCCAAGTGCAGAGGTTTGTAGAGCAGCAGCAAGTTTCCCTTAAGTGGATCACCCAAGGTTTATCGAACTCAGGGAGGAAGAGGTCAAAGCTATCCCTCTCAAGCAACCCTGCAATTACGATACAGAAAGTCTCTTGTGTCCCCAACACACCCAATACACTTGTCAGATGTATAGGTGCACTAGTTCGGCGAAGAGATAGTAAAATACAAGCGGTAGTGATGATTATAAGTAGTAAATGCAATCTGGAATAAAAATGGCAGCAAGCAAACATGTAACAAAACAGCAAGTAAACGGTGTGCAAAGCTTGGAAACAAGGCCTAGGGATCATACTTTCACTAGTGGACACACTCTCAACAATATAACATAATTGAACCAATAGATAACTTTGCTTCACAATGGTACTCTGAATTACTCTCCTATTGAACAACACTAATCATTGCGTAGGGCTACGAAGCATGATACGTCTCCAACGTATCTATAATTTTTGATGCTCCATGCTTGTTTTTACATCATTTGCCTATTGTTTCGTTACACTTCGTGGCACTCTTATGCATTTTTCGGAACTAACCTATTGACAAGTTGCCATAGTGCCAGTTCCCTGTTTTCTGCTGTTTTTGTGTTTCAGAAGTGATACACAGGAAATATTTTCGGAATTGGACGAAACAAGTTCCTGAAGTCTTATTTTACCCGGAAGCTTCCAGAGATCCGAAGAGGAGTAGGAGGGGGGCCACCAGGGCCCCACACACAGGGGTGGCGCGGCCAGGGCCCTGGCCACGCGGGGCCCGCGTGAGGGAGCCTGGCTCCACCCCTGACGATGCCCCTTCGCCTATATAAAGCCTCGGGACGGAAAACCCTAAAGGAGTCGGCAATTTTCCAGAAAGAGTTCCGTAGTTCCACCGCCGCCACCGACGAATTTCGAGGGACAGAAGTCTCTGTTCCGGCACCCTGCCGGGACGGGGAAGTGCCCCCGGAGCCATCTCCATCGGTCTCCATCGCCATCTCCGCCGTCTCCATCGACCTCACCGCCATCTCCATCAACCTTGCTGTCTCCTATGATGAGGAGGGAGTAGTTCATCCCCGAGGCTGAGGGCTCTACCGGTAGCTATGTGGTTCACCTCTCTCTCCCATGATGTGATCTTTATGTGATCGTGAGCTTTGTATCATGTTGAACAACTAGATGTTATTATTCAGATATAATGCTACTCCTATTCTTAATTATTATAGTGTACTCTAGTGATGTTATTAAAGTAATCTATTCCTCCTGCTATGGTGTAACGGTGATAGTGCGTGCATCATGGTGGTACTTGGTTTAGGCTATGATCGTGATCTCTTGTGGATTATGAGAGTAATTATTACTATGATAGTATTGAGTGATATATTCCTCCTTTCATGGTGTAATGTTGACAGTGTGTGCACCGTGTTAGTACTTGGTCTGAGTTGCAATGATTTCTATCTTGAATTGTGATCTGATTTGGATGTCTCTATGAGTGGTGTTTGTCAAGTACTTGATGAACTTTAAGGGGTGCTTCTGTAGCCACTACACAATGATTAGTGTTATTCAATAGGAGAGTAATTCAGAGTACCATAGTGGAGAGAAGTTATCTATTGGTTCAATTATGTTATATTGTTGAGAGTGTGTCCACTAGTGAAAGTATGATCCCTAGGCCTTGTTTCCAAGCTTTGCACACCATTTACTTGCTGTTTTGTTACTTGTTTGCTTGCTGCCATTTTTATTCCAGATTGCATTTACTACTTATAATCATCACTACCGCTTGTATTTTACTATCTCTTCGCCGAACTAGTGCACCTATACATCTGACAAGTGTATTGGGTGTGTTGGGGACACAAGAGACTTTCTGTATTGTAATTGCAGGGTTGCTTGAGAGGGATAGCTTTGACCTCTTCCTCCCTGAGTTCGATAAACCTTGGGTGATCCACTTAAGGGAAACTTGCTGCTGCTCTACAAACCTCTGCACTTGGAGGCCCAACAAGTGTCTACAAGAATAGAAGTGCGTAGACATCAAGATCTTTTCTCGTGCCGTTGCCGGGGAGGTAAGGTAAAAGGTACTCGCATCCTCCTATGTGAGTGCTCGGAGTTATTTCCTTTAGATTCTGCAATTACATCTTTTTGTTTCTTGTTTTTATTTTCACTAGTTAGGCTTAATGGAAAACAATGAGTTCTTTAGTCTTTTTCCTGAGTTTAGATATGAAGTGTTTGAAGAGAAAATTGAAAAACCTTTGGAGCTTAATTCGCATGCTAATAGTTTTGTTAGTATGAATGCTTTGAACACTGTTTTAGAAAAGTCTAAGCTTGGGGAAGCTGGTTTTGTTAAGCATGATATTTTTAGTTCCCCAGCTTTAGTGGAGAAAGTTTGCTCTGATAATATTTTATCTCCCATATGTGATGTTCCTTCTTATGATGATATGTTTGAAGAATATGCTTTGTGACATAGTAGTTCTCTAGCTTGTGATGATACTAAACCTCTAGTTTATGATGGTTATGATGATGAGTATAATATTTTCAGTTCACCTACTTTTGAGGAGAAAACTAGTTATGATTACAATATGCCTCCTATTTATGATGATTATGGTAATGAGAATAATTATTCTATTGAATTTGCTCCTACTACTATTGTTCCTGTGGTGTGTATTAATTCTTTTATGCATGTGGCTCATGATAGGGATGCTTTATGTGATAGTTATATTGTTAGTTCTATTCATGATGCTACTGAAAGTTATTATGAGAGAGGGAAACATGGTTTGATGGATCTCAACAATATTAAGTTTCCCCTCTTTATGTTGCAAATCTTGAAGTGGCACTTGTTTTATCTATCCATGCTTGCTACTATGTGCCTCGTTGATTTATTTTCTTACAAGATTCCTATGCATAGGAAGTGGTTCAGATATAAATGTCTTCCATACTTGCTTTTTGATGCTCTCTATTGCTTTAAGTTCCTATATGGCGCATTTGCCTCAAGCTCTTATATGGCGCCCACATGAGCATCTTTGCAAATTACTGCGCCTAGCTCAAAGGCGTTAAAGAAAAGCATTCTTGGGAGATAACCCATTGTTTATTTTCAGTACTTTTTCTTTTATTTGAGTCTTGGAAGTCATTACTACTGTAATGACCGCTCCTTATCTTGTTTATTTTGTTTTTGTGCCAAGAGGAGCCTCTAATTCGAGTGAGGTAAGATTTGGGGATGTTGTTGTCCTGAAACAGTTTTCGGTGCTGCACCGTAAAAATTCGTATAAATTCTCTGTATATCTTTTGGACCTGCGATTTCTTGTGCATATGCCCCAGGTTATATCCAAACTTTCATTAGTTGAACACTTTTTGATTTGAGCAACAGAAAACCCCTCAAAAATTTTACCTTTGTCAGCTGTTCAGTTTTGACAGATTTCTGCCAATATTTGTGTTTGCCACTTTATCACTTTCTTTTGAGTTCTTTTTATCACGGAACTTTTGGGGAAGTTGCTACAGTAGTATATGCTTTATATGTGGTGGTTTTAGGTTGAAACCTGAAGCAAAAAGAGGTTGAATATATGTTATGCTTACACTAATGTTGCTAATAGATTTGTGTTTAGTTTTGTATGAAGGAAGTTTTCAAGTGTAGGGATTGGAGAATGATGAGATGAGATGAAGAATGGACAAAAGCTCAAGCTTGGGGATGCCCATGCATCACCCCAAGAAATATCCAAGAAGTACAAGTGTCAAAGCTTGGGGATGCCCCCGAGGCACCCCTTCTTCATCGGCAAAAATCAGGTCACCTTTCAAAACACTATATTTTTATTGCTTCATGCACTATGTGTTTTTCTTGGAGCGTCAGTTGTTTTAGTTTTCTTAGTTGGTTAGGTTTGTTTGTTTGCTGCAATAAATGGTTAGATCACATCATGTTTCTTTTGGAGGAGATGAACTCGTTTTCATTTGCCAAGAACACTCAGTTTTTCACTCTTATCGTTCACCGAGTGTTCTTCTATTTCTGCTACTGCTTTTGGTTTTCGTTTTCATCTTGATTTGCGTTCAGACCTTGTCATACCTTTTCATCAAGGTGTATTTTTGCCTCTGGTCTTTATTGGTTTTTATCAAAAGAGGTGTTTATAAAAATTTCAAATGGTGTTGGAAAAGAGAAAAAGCTTTGTGCAAAATAGTGGTACAAGAAGGAGCTTGTGTAGACTGCGGCTTAGGCTTTTTCATGTCATGCTTGATGTCTTTTTGATAGTATGCTTAGTAGTTTTGCTGTAGCATGACTTGTCTCAAATAACTGAGATTTCTTAATGAGCCTTTGAAAAAAATCATGCGTTGTTTTTATTGTATGGAAGCATTATTTTGGTTTTCTCCTTGATGCTTTATTAGGGTTGACTTGGCGCATGCTCACACATTTAGACTCTTACAAAGTCGCCAATAGCCTCTATGATCATTTAGTTTTTGACTTTTGATGCCATCTTATGCTTCTTTTAATGTTGCTTTGTCGCTTTGCATGATTATGGCCATTATTGCTCTCTTAGTTGGTCGCTCCCAGTCTTTTGCTAGCCCTCATTTTGTACTGAGTATGAGCTCTACTCGTGCATCCAACTCCTAAAAACCAAGTTTGCCATTGTGTCCACTATAAATTCCTATGCATGGTATTTGTAAGCCATTCCAAGTAAATTTTCATGTGCTACCTTTCAAAACTTTCAACTACTTCTCGTTTTGTGCCACTGTTGTTAGCTCATGGGGACGTAGTGGTCGGATTTGCTATCTTCCATATTGCTTATTCCAAAAAAGAAAAAAAAGGGAAAAAAGAAAAGAAAAAGGCACTCCTCCATGGAATGTGAATGTTGGTGGGCACCCGATGAAATCGGTTAGCCATGGTTTGTGAAAGGAAAAAAGGTGGGGAGGAGTGCCAAGCTTTATAAAAGAGCACAAAAGTGCCAATCTCTCTCTCTCAAAAACTTGCTTCATTTTTGTATGGAAGATAGTAAGAACCCCATTGCTAGTCGTTGACAAAAGCAACCACCTCTCAAAACCAATTTTTATCTCTCTGTTTTACAAATGAAAAGCTCTAGCACATGTTTAATCACTGCTTCCCTCTGCGAAGGGCCTTTCTTTTACTTTTATGTTGAGTCACCACCTTCTATCTTTATGCACCATTAAGAGAGCATAGTTGTCATTCTTAGTATAATGTGCATTGTCCCAAAGTTTTCATTGATTGATTCATGATCATGGTTTCACTTGTTCTTAAATTATTTGTATCTAGTCGCCCTGTTAAACTTGAAGGTGTCCTATGCATTTATGTTTTGCTCTCCATGAAGGACAAGCTGAAAACCATTTGTATGTTTTTCCTTATGATTTGAACACACGTTTGACTTTCATTGTTTCATTTTCATGATCTTTTGTTTGTGTTCATTTTCATGTTTACAACATGGTTGCTAAGTTCTTATTGTCAAGATTATATCTTTCATGCCCATGTTTTAAGTTCTTATGATCCCAGCTCACAATGCTTACATATATGATCAAGATTGTGATGGTGCATGTCACCTCAAAAATTATTTCTTTTGTTATCACTTACCTACGCGAGGACGAGCAGGAGTTAAGCTTGGGGATGCTGATACGTCTCCAACGTATCTATAATTTTTGATGCTCCATGCTTGTTTTTACATCATTTGCCTATTGTTTCGTTACACTTCGTGGCACTCTTATGCATTTTTCGGAACTAACCTATTGACAAGTTGCCACAGTGCCAGTTCCCTGTTTTCTGCTGTTTTTGTGTTTCAGAAGTGATACACAGGAAATATTCTCGGAATTGGACGAAACAAGTTCCTGAAGTCTTATTTTACCCGGAAGCTTCCAGAGATCCGAAGAGGAGTAGGAGGGGGGCCACCAGGGCCCCACACACAGGGGTGGCGCGGCCAGGGCCCTGGCCGCGCGGGGCCCGCGTGAGGGAGCCTGGCTCCACCCCTGACGACGCCCCTTCGCCTATATAAAGCCTCGGGACGGAAAACCCTAAAGGAGTCGGCAATTTTCCAGAAAGAGTTCCGTAGTTCCGCCGCCGCCACCGACGAATTTCGGGGGACAGAAGTCTCTGTTCCGGCACCCTGCCGGGATGGGGAAGTGCCACCGGAGCCATCTCCATCGGTCTCCATCGCCGTCTCCGCCGTCTCCATCGACCTTACCGCCATCTCCATCAACCTTGCTGTCTCCTATGATGAGGAGGGAGTAGTTCATCCCCGGGGCTGAGGGCTCTATCGGTAGCTATGTGGTTCACCTCTCTCTCCCATGATGTGATCTTTATGTGATCGTGAGCTTTGTATCATGTTGAACAAGTAGATGTTATTATTCAGATATAATGCTACTCCTATGCTTAATTATTATAGTGTACTCTAGTGATGTTATTAAAGTAATCTATTCCTCCTGCTATGGTGTAACGGTGATAGTGCGTGCATCATGGTGGTACTTGGTTTAGGCTATGATCGTGATCTCTTGTGGATTATGAGAGTAATTATTACTATGATAGTATTGAGTGATCTATTCCTCCTTTCATGGTGTAATGTTGACAGTGTGTGCACCGTGTTAGTACTTGGTCTAAGTTGCAATGATTTCTATCTTGAATTGTGATCTGATTTGGATGTCTCTATGAGTGGTGTTTGTCAAGTACTTGATGAACTTTAAGGGGTGCTTCTATAGCCACTACACAATGATTAGTGTTATTCAATAGGAGAGTAATTCAGAGTACCATAGTGGAGAGAAGTTGTTTATTTGTTCAATCATGTTATATTGTTGGGAGTGTGTCCACTAGTGAAAGTATGATCCCTAGGCCTTGTTTCCAAGCATTGCACACCGTTTACTTGCTATTTTGTTACTTGTTTGCTCGCAGCGATATTTATTTCACATCACGTTTGCTACTTATAATCATCTATACCACTTGTATTTCACTATCTCTTCGCCGAACTAGTGCACCTATACATCTGACAAGTGTATTGGATGTGTTGGGGACACAAGAGACTTTCTGTATCGTAATTGCAGGGTTGCTTGAGAGGGATAGCTTTGACCTCTAACCTCCCTGAGTTCGATAAACATTGGGTGATCCACTTAAGGGAAACTTGCTGCTGTTCTACAAACCTCTGCACTTGGAGGCCCAACAAGTGTCTACAAGAATAGAAGTGCGTAGACATCAAAGCACTCCTTAAAGTTCATCAAGAACTTGACAAACACCACTCATAGAGATATCCAAATCAAATCACAACTCAAGATAAATATTATTGCAACTTAGACCAAGTACTAACACGGTGCACACACTGTCAACATTACACCATGAAAGGAGGAAAAGATCACTTCAATACTATCATAGTGATAATTATTCTCATAATCCATAAGAGATCACAATCGTAGCCTAGACCAAGTACCACCACGATGCACGCACTGTCACCGTTACACCATGGCAGGAGGAATAGATTACTTTAATAACATACTAGAGTGCACATAATGAAGAAGAGTAACATCTACTTATTCAACATGATACAAAGCTCACGATCACATAAAGATCACATCATGGGAGAGAGAGGTGAACCACATAGCTACTGGTAGAACCCTCAGCCCCGGGGATGAACTACTCCCTCCTCATCATAGGAGACAGCAAGGTTGATGGAGATGGCGGTGAGGTCGATGGAGACGGCAGAGACGGCGATGGAGACCGGTGGAGATGGCTCCGGGGGCACTTCCCCGTCCCGGCAGGGTGCCGGAACAGAGACTTCTGTCCCCCGAAATTAGTCGACGGCGGCGGCGGAGCTACGGAACTGTTCTGGAAATTTCATCGACTCCTCTAGGGTTTTTCGTCCTGAGGCTTTATATAGATGAAGGGGCGTCATCAGGGGGCACCCAGGGGCTCCTCACACCAGGGTGGCACAGCCAGGGCCTGGGCCGCGCCACCTATGTGTGAGGGCGGCCTCTGGCCCCCCTCCGGCTCTCTTTCGGTCTTCGGGAAGCTTCCGGGAAAAATAAGACTTTTGGAACTTGTTTCGTCCAATTCCGAGAATATTTCCTGTGTAGCTTTTCTGAAACACAAAAACAGCAGAAAACAGGGAACTGGCACTGTGGCATCTTGTCAATAGGTTAGTTCTAGAAATCGCATAAAAACGCCACGAAGTATAACGAAACACAAGGCAAATGGTGTAAAAACAAGCATGGAGCATCAAAAATTATAGATACGTTTGAGACGTATCACAGTACATAACCACGACTTCTTCCTATGGATAGCACAAGGAAGAACAACTCGAACAAAAGGATTACATAGAGAGACAAACTAATGAAAGTGCACTTCGGCTTCATACTCCTTCTGGCACTGGGTGCCGTCGTAGATTCTCACGTCAAACTTGGACGTGCCAATATGGAACTCAAAAGTCATAAAAAGCCTTGACGGATATCGTGATCTTCAGCAAAATCCGACCAGCCGCCCTTGAAGAATTGTTCACCAGCGCCGTCGTACCAAACCTCCACTTCATAGGGAGCTCCTCCCCCGGAGTGCTCACAAAGAATTGCTTCTCGCAGCTCTCGCCCATCCATGAACTGGGTGAATTTCAGCGGTAAGCGCTGAATCTCACGGCACTGTGCGCCGGCGATACAGAAAAAATAATAGATCCTAGGGGAAGGAGCATTAGCAGGTGGGGCATTTGGACCTGGTGCAGCAGGGGCCAGCTTGGGCTTATTCTTACTCCCGACCGGACGGCCGGGGCGTCACTTCACCGGAGCAGACGATGAAGCCACCAGAGTTGTGGCGGTAGCTTTGTTCTTGCTACCGCGAGGGCGACCGCGACCCCGTTTCTCAATTGGGGCGCCGATGTCCAAGCGTGATCCACTCGCATTAGCCATGGAGGCAGAAGTTGGAAGAAGAAACCCTAGATGAGTTTAAGGAGAGGAAGATGATGCGGTGGAAAAGCTAATGACTGGATTAGGGTTTTTACCCATCACCGTATGTGCTTTATTTATAAGCACGTATAATGGGCCTTTACAAGGGTAAAGGTCCAAAATATATTTACAGGCTCTTATATGCTGCCCAGAGCAGACAATAACAGACAGGTCAACGTATCCAGGAAAAGGATGCATAAAAAAAAGAGAAAAGAAGAAGAAAGAGAGAAAAACAACACAGCAAGCGACAATAGCAGGGAATAAGAAATATTTGTCAAAAAAAGCACGAGTTTACCTCATCTTTGACTCGGGGGCTTGCGATATTAGAAGAGGAGGAATACATTGCAAAAGTGAAAGAAGTTGATAACTGACGCAAGAAGAAGTATAAAGAATATGTTTATCCATTTTCTTGAGCCTATACCCGAAAATTTCGGCTATAGCCTCGGGGGCTACTCCCATCGGGAGCGCTGGGCGCGCACCCGATGACATTTATCCATGTATACTGAAGCAAAGAAAGTGAAAGGAAATTTAGAAAGCTTCATTACTCCCATCGGGAGGGGAACTTTTTATCGATTTAAGTTAAAAGTAACCCGAATATTTTGTACTTTGAAACAGTCAAACAAGGCTGCAACATACGATCCTCGAGTTGCGTCATCGTGACAAAACTCGAATGCCGTGATTGAAATATATCACGAAGGTAAGACCCCAGGATCCGTCCTGTGTGGCCCGGTATATGCACATGGATGCGCTCTGCTCGTATATATCCGTGTCTACAACGCAAAGAAAAATCCTGGTGGACGCACTGGGTACCCTGAGAACCACTGGGATTCATTCTTTGTAAGTCCTAAATGCGGCAAAAGAATGGATTTGACCGGTTTCCCGAATTCAAGTCCAAGGGGATTGAATTTGAAGTAGGTGACAAGTATCTGTTCTGGCAGTTAACTGACCTCTTGATCCGTCAGAGTTGTCAGGCTTGTTCATCAAAACCCCTTGCGAGATATCATAATGAAAATAAGTCGGAAGACCAATTCGAAGATTTGAAGATATGAAGAAGTCGAAGAAATGATCAAGTCGAAGATTTAAAGATTAGAGATTCAACCCGAATCTGCAATTCTGGTAGAATCTCGAGGGCTACTAACAAGGGTATAGATAATAGAGCCCATCAGTTGAGAACCCCTGAGGCCCGTTAAGCTAGGCCCAATTATAATATTAGTCGAAATACGAGTTCATGTCGTATATCGATATTGTAATCTGTGTCGGATCCCACCCAATCCTTGAGACCTGGCCACCTATATAAAGGGGTCAGGAGGGGACGGTGTGGGACAGATTGAAAGCAAGCCAGGTTCTACACCCACGTTTACTTTCATAGCCACCTTATTTGATTGAGTTTACCTTCGAGTTCATCCGACGCCCTGTCTCCCCGATCCTAAGTCCTTCATCTAGGACATTTGTCGAGTTAACCCCTCGTCACTTATATACTTAATCAAAGTTTATAAAGTTTGACTTTGACTAAACCTAATGAACAAAAACTAGCTAAATGCATGTGCGTTGCTATGGTATACACAAGTACTTTTTAATATATTATAAAAATTCATGTCAAGATAGATACATAATATTTAAACAAATAGTATAATTTACTTTGCTAAAAGGTACTTTGATAAAAAAAAAAGCAATCTATTCTATTAAACTGGAGTGGGTAGTTTTCGTCCATCGCTTCATCCGTAATTTTTTTAGGGTAACAAAAGGTTTTTATTCATATATAATGTTCAACGGAATAGAAATTATTTTAGACATATTTAATAGCCAAGGATGTGTAATGAAACTCTTTTTAAAATCACGATAACTATGTGTCGCACCGCCACCAGCCCTCGTTCCCATTGTGCCACCGCCGGCTACAGGGCCTTTGCCAGCCCACGGTCCCCTTGCGCCACCGCCAGGCCTCAATCCCCTTGCGGCACCGTCGGCTATAGGCGCCTCCACCAAGCCCCGGTCTCCTTCCGCATCCACAAGCTCAAGTTCCTTCACGCTGGTCGCCGCTCCCCGTTCTCGCGCGCCGGGGGTTCTCCCCCACACACCCTGGATGCCAGAGGACCTCCTCCGCACCTCTGTGATGTCGGATCTCCAAAGCGCCCCATAGATTTGAGGGAGTGGCAAATCCATTATTTGATCAAACAATGTACCATCACCAACTCCCAGTAAAGATAAATATTTTTTGTAAGTTTGACTTTGACCAAACCCATAAAATAAAGTGATTATGAATGAGGGAGTAAAGAATATAGAGGAGAGGGAAGAGACGACCGAGAGTATTATAAAATTGAATCAGTTCTATGGTCCTCCTTCGTTTATAATAAAAATAAAACTAAGCTAGCACGATTATTCCACCGAAATAAAACTGAGCTAGCAAGACCTTCTCTCCGTCAATTTTGTCCAAATATAACTTAATAGCCCATTTAAATAGGCCCTCTTCTTCTCCTAAAATAAAGCTCCTCCCATATATGCATGACATTTATTCTCCCCAAGATTATTGGATTATTTATGCCGTTGTGGGCAAATTTCGTTCAAATAGAACCTAATAGCCCATTTAAATAGGCACTATCCTTCTCCTAAAATAAAGCTCCTCTGCATGTATGCATGTCATTTATTCTACCCAATATTAATAGGTCGTTTATGCGGTTGTGGGAAAAGTCTGTTTTGATTAAGAGCCATGCAAACCATGAGGCAAAAAGGATGATTTACATCCCCTAATTAATCGTTAATAAATAAGAGAGATGACCTGCCTTTTTTCGTTAAGGGTAGAATTGGAAATCAAGATATATATATGTTGAAAAGTGCCTTCACCACCAACTCTAATCTTATAGTTTAGATTATTATTGGGTCATTTTTACCGTTGTGGGAAAATTTCATCCAAATAGAACTTAATAGCCCATTTAAATAGGCGCTATCCTTCTCCTAAACTAAAAGCTCCTCCACATGTATGCATGCCATTTATTCTCCCCAATATTAATAGGCCGTTTATGCGGTTGTGGGAAAATTTTGTTTTGGTTAAGAGCCATGCAAACTTTGAGGCAGAAAGAATGATTTACATCCCCTAATTAATTATTAATAAATAAGGAGAGAAGACCTGCCTTTTTTCGTTAGGGGTAGAATCAGAAATCAAAACATGTCCGTTGAAAAGTGCCTTTACCACCAACTCCAATCTTATAGTTTAGATTAGATAGATATATCATCCACAACATATAAAATAAATAAATTAAGTTTCCATGTTCATTTAATGAAATCGCATCTAAATTATAAGTCATAAATCTCATCCACGACATATAAGGTAGTCCCTTTGTTCCATAAAACTTGTCGCTAATATGAATGTACCTGGACACTAAAATGTGTCTAGATACGTCCATTTTAACGACAAGTTTTATGGAACAGAGGGAATAATATTTTTTCTACTTTATTTAAATATAAAACCAATTATCATACATGACTATATTTTTTGAAAACCTAACTATGGTGGATTTTTGCAATTTACTCTTGTCATGCACGAGCTTAGAAGGCGGGCCTTGTTTCATGCTGTAGCATGTAGACAACAGAACCAGATCCTCTAATATTGAGGAGCAAAATTAGATAAGCTAGGTAGTCTAACTTTGCTTCTTCCAAACCGTTTTATTTAACCTAAATAATTTAAATTAATTTGCATAATACAAATTTATGTTATGCATTTAGACTAACTACATCTGGAAAAAATTATGATGTAATAAAATTTAATTTAAACTATTTTGTCTACAATAATTACCTACGATAATTAATAGCAGCACATAATATATATAGGGTGACTAAACTACAATCCTCTGATATTCCTTCCTTATTTTCCCTGACATTGCTTCTTCACATTAGAGCATCTCTACTGGCGGTCCCAGTAGGCCTCTCAATAGCGTTTTTGGAGGTTGGCATAATTTTGGGCTCACAACGACGGCCCCTGAAAGATGCCGACGCATTTTAGAGCCCAATAAATCAGTCAGCGCTCCCACGTCGGTCTCTAGGCGTCAGGAGCCGATTGGGAGCGCCGGCGCCCCACGCCACGTTGGCTCTGACGACGCGGGGCACTTTAGTAGCGAGAGAGACGGCTGTCAAAGGTACTTTACGACCATCGCTGATTCCTGTGTGCGCCAAGATGTTTCCCGCCGAAGCCTCTAGTTCCCGCCAGGGGTACAGCTATAAATAGAGCTGCCATCGCCGGCAACCGGGGAACCAAAACAATGGCGACCACACAGCAATGGCAGACTGTAACAGCCCGTGTTTGTAAATAATTGCATTTGCATCATTAGCATCATTTAAAATCCACTAAGAAAAATTTGCATTTAAAAATTGGAGTAGAAACTCTAATTTTTTGTGACTTATCCTAAAAGTTACCCTTTATGGTCTCTCTTTCTAATATCAAAGTCCGACCTTTACCTGATGACCAATTCATGGCTATTCTAAATCTTGATATTGGTATCTACAACATTGGAATCAAAGTTTCTAAATGTATCCTGGTCAATCTTTTAGAATCCTTATCCTGTGGCAACAACTCCTTTCGGATCACATCCACCCTGTGGATGATCTTTCACACTTCAAGTGACTCACCCTTCCCTTTGTCTATACTTGAAGTTCTAATCAACTAATACATTGTGTGAATTCGTCAGTCACATGATGGCCCCAAAATTTTAATCATGTGAATTTCTTCGAGTCACCCGCTCAACGGTGTGCCCTTCGTGGTATCAAAAGCAATTGGACTCCTTGCTACTTTGGTCCTTTCGTGTTCTTTTCATTCGTGAATAAATTTCCTACCAAAGTTTAACTTCTTTTGTTTCCTCTGTTACCTTGACGTGTTTCATGCTTGTTAGCTCAAGAGATATTTACGAACACTCATTCCATGAGTTGACCATGAGATACTCCCTATTCGAGAAGATCCATCTTTCAAGAGTTGTCCACTCTTTCCATTAGCACGAAGGAAAGAACTGAAGTTTCATGATGACGTGGATCAACGACTTCAAGAAAGACGATTGTTGAAGACCGGTGTAACCCCATCCCTCTTTTCTTACCTAGGAATCTCAGGGTCGAGATTCTTGTAAGGTGGGTAGAGCTGTAACAGCCCGTATTTGTAAATAATTGCATTTGCATCATTAGCATCATTTAAAATCCACTAAGAAAAATTTGCATTTAAAAATTAGAGTAGAAACTCTAATTATGTCTATTTCTTCCTGTATTTCAAAATGTGTTCAAAATGTTTCAAACCTTGCAAACAAAACATGTGGACCTTAAAATATATGTTACGAAGGCCACGAGATATTTTTCATATATTTCAAATCAAGTTTGAATCTTACAGCTTTTGCAAATAGCCAAAATTGTTTAAAACAAGAAAACTGAAAAAGAGAAAAAGGTTTTATAGAAAAAAAAAGGGGGTTTAAACTGAATTGGGCCGGCAGCCCAATTCCTCTTCCCTCCCTTCCTCTTCTGGCGTGGCCCTGCGGTCCAGCCCATCTTCCTGATCGTCGTCCTCCTCTAGTCGGCAAGCTGCTGCCTGGTAGCGCCATGGCCGCCCGATGCCGCCGTCCTCGCCAAGATGCTCGCCGCCGCTCTCTGGAGAGGATAAGGACCCCCTACCGCCGTCGTCGCTCTCTCTCTCCCCCCACTCTTTTCTCCTCCCACGCCCTTTCTTCCTCTCTCCCGAGCGGCTGGAGTAACCGCCGGGTCGCTGCCGCTCGATCTCCTCCGTCATCGCATCCCAGCCCTCACCGCCGGTCCGTGGAGCTCCGGGAAGATTCCCTGGCGTGTCTGTAGTCCTCACCATGGAGCCGCGCGTCCCCGAGCCGCTTCCCCGCGTGCGCCTGTTCTAGCCGCCACTGCCAGCGTCCATGGAGTCGCCACCGAGCTCTCCCTGAAGCTTCCCGACCTCTCCTACTTCCTCAGGGTGAGCAGGCCGCCCTCCTTCACCTTTTCCCCAGCCGCTCTCGCTCTTCGACGTCGTTCTGGTGCCTCGCCGGAGCACCGCCGCCGTGCCGGCCGTCGGGTCAACATGGCCAGGCCAGGCCCTTGGCCGGTTTGACCTGGTCAGCCTGGAGGCTGATGTGGTGCCTCTGGCCCACGAGTCAGCGGCTCTGGCTAGGTCCGGCCCGGGTGTAAAAAGCCTGCCCGATTATTCTATTTCCAGGAAAATGGCAGAAAACAAGTAAAACTTGTTAAATTCATAAATTATTCCCTGTTTATCAGAAAAATGTGTGTAATATATCAAAATGATCCTAAAATTGTAATCTACAAGTTTGTGTCCAATGCATGCATGATTAACCAACTTGAACCCTGATTTATTTAGAAGAACCAACTGTACCCCCTTCGGCTTAATTTAGGGTTTATCGGATCGCCGCTTCGGAAGCGTCCGAAAACCCCGCAACCTGATTAGCTAGTCCTAGGGATTATTTTGAGTAACATAAACTTGTCACATCATCATTATTGTTTGCACATCGATGCCATGTTTGAATGTTGTTTTCCCTTTCCAGTGTTTGTGCTTCTTCCCGCTAGGATACGGAGTTGATGTGAGCAACGAGTTCGATGTCAAGATCGACCACACGGAGGACCAATACTTGTCCATCAATGAACAAGTCAAGAAGGAGAATCCTGGATATCTATTATATTTTGGTTATCGACAAACAAGGCAAGCAGCCCCCTCTGAACCTATGGTTTTAAAGTATTTCAAAACTTACTATTTTGTACCACACGGTTCAACTGTCTTTTGTCGATAGGTAGAGTTATCCTATCTAATGCATGTTCCATTCTTGTCACCTAAATACCCTGATCCACTGCTCCTAGCATGACTAGGTTTTGCTTGTGTGCGTCGCTAGAGCTTTATATCTAAAATGCTTAGCCATGCTTAGCTATTTACTCTGGTACATATGGTTAATGAATCAGAGCTGCAAATGAATCTAGTATGACAGGATGACGTGGAATGATGAGAATATGTGTTTAAACATGCTAAAAGGTTTGGATGAGCCACCACATGGGATGTGGTTGTTTGACTCATTCTTGCCGGCCTAGGACCCGAGTTCTTGTCTCTTGATCCAAGACTGAGCATACGACCACACGTGGAGGTATGGGACTCCCGTCGACTCACTAACTTGCTTACACTTATCCATGAGCTACCTAGTTCGGGCTTTCTATTTGGCATACGCATTGAAAATGTTTTGGAAAGAGATGGAAAAGAGAAGAGGTGCATCATACAGGAATGCAGCCGAGGTTGCTTGAGGCGGATTCCTCTGATAAACCAACCTCGCCATGCAACAAACGGTTCCGCGTCGGAGAACGGCCGTCTTGCGATGGCGGACTAAAACCTTTTGGCGTGGCTCATGGAATAGGTCGACGTGAGGTAAAGGTTGTAGGCGATCACCACTCCGCCAGTGTCTCACGGAATGACGTCATGTGGCTTATGGAGACGGTCATCACATGTGGGTAAAGTTGTACACCCCTGCAGGGTTAAATCTTTTTGAAAAGCCGTGTCCACGGTTATGGACGACTTGGAGACAGATGCCTGATCATAGAGAACTTTAACCTTATCATAAAACTTGAAAGCAAAGTGTGAACAGGATTGCTTTCCTCTAGGGTTTCGAGGATGTAATCCTAGTGGATAGGTTCAGCTGATGATGATTTTGGTGGATGTCTTAATGATTAAAAATATCGCTCTCTTACTCCTTTTAAACGTTCTGAGTAGTCGAGTTTCTTCTCTTACTTGTTTTATGCAAATAAAGATTGCTTTACGCAAAATAACTCCACAGAAAGCCTTTCTTAACCAAGTTTAGCTAATAGGATACGTAAGTCTTGCTGAGTACCTTATGTACTCACCCCTGCTTTGTTGATATTTTTGTAGCAACGTAAGTTCCACAACGAAGGTGAGTTCCGTTCGAAGATCGACACCGACGAGTAGCTTGGGGTTCCAAGACAGCAGCTTGGGGTTGCGGAATGGGTTGTCGCTGTTATGCTTCTGGCCTCTTAGGCCATGTTATCCTTGCTATGTCTAATAGCATAACCTTCCTTCCGTTGTTTGATGTAATGTTGGTCAGTGACCTCTGCTTGTAATACTTTGGGACTTTGCTCTGGTAAGAGCTTTGCAATATTACATTTGAGTCGTAGAGTCACTGTTGTGTACCAACTGTGGTTACCCATCTCGTGCATGATGCGTGTATGGATATAAAGTGCACGAGAGGGGTTTAAGATTCTCGAGCTCTCAGTTATGCAGTCTTGGTTATGATTAGTTTCACGGCGCTTCGAGATGTGTAGAGCCGATGGTTTAATTCCGGCCTGCCTGCCGATGGTGTTCCGGCCTGGGACTGGCAACCCCAGTATCACTCGTTGCTAGCGTGACTAATACACATAACATCTCTGTATAGCTTAGATCTCGGGGGTCCCGACACAGACTGTCGGGTGACCTGGGCGTGGCTTAGGGAGCTAGCACGCGAGCACTTCCCCGATGACGAGCTCACGGCGGAGATCACCACGAGGGAGGCCTTCTATGACGACGAGATGGTGCCGACCTAGACGTTGCCATCGAGTAGCAGAACGTTCTAGAGGCGGCGCGCGCGGCCACTCGTCCCCAGGAGGAGCTTCATGAGGAGCCACGGAAGGAGGTCCCCATCATCGATGATCTACCAGACGGTGGCAACAATGATGACAAATTCGCCGACCTGCCAGGTGACGGTGAGGCCGAGGAGGCCGCTGTCGATCCTAGGGCATTGATGGCATCATTCGAGACCCAACGCTGCGACGAATCTGCCCGGTACTTCATGGCCTCCGAGAGGAGGGTGGCGGCTGCAAGGTTGCTGAAAGCGCAGGCAGCTGACCTCTAGTCGGCTCACCATCGCAACATGGCAGCAGCGAGGGAGGAGATGGCGGTGGCCGAACGGTAGCGCCAGGAACAGGAGGACCAGGAGGAGGCAAAGGCGGCGATGGCGCGCCGACTAGTACCACCTTCCCTCCTACCAACCATGGCAGCAGGACGAGGATGACAGGAGGACATTCACATGCTTCCTCGAGGACACCGAGCGCTGCCGCCGCCAGGTGGTGGAGGACCGCCAGCACCAGCTGGCCAAGAACCGTCGATGTCAGAGTTGGCCCTTTCGGCGACAGTGCTGGCCCCTCCGGCGCCTAGTAGATGCTCTAAATAGATGTAGAATGTCAAGCGGGCTATACTCTGCTTGAATACCAGATTAGGGTAGCTATACTCCAAGCAAATATATAAACTATGTCCTAGTTTAAATGAAATCTAATACTTAAAAAATGCAACTATTTTTGGGGGAGCAGTATTGGGAGCGCCAGTGCGAAACATCGCTCCCAATGGAGTGAGAGCCGCAAACGGCGCTCCCAATAGAAACCTACCGACGCCCTTGCCGGAGATTATTTAGAAGTCGCCGGTGGAGATGTTCTTATAGGAGCCGGTTCCATAGAGAACAACCCCTAAGAAACGACATAGCAGCAAAGCATGCTTAGAGCAACTCTAGCAGACCCCCATCCCGCCCGACCCGCAAATTAACCGCCGGTATGTGGGTTCATGTAAAAAAAACATGTAGAATAGAAATGCCATCTACGTGCGACCCGCAAAACAAATTGGGGGCGATGCCATCCCGTGCCTTGCGACCTGAACTTGTAGGTGTCCGCGGGCGAAAGCAAGCACAAGGCCCATCGCGTGCAAGGCTGTGGCGGGACGGAAGTTTTAGCCCGCACCCTGCACCCAAATCAGCGTTGCCACTACAAAATCCCCCACCGCGCCGCTTCAGATCCTAGCCGCTCTGCCGCTTCCCTGGCCGATTCCGATGGCGGCGGCGCTGCCCCAGCCCCTCATGTCTGTTCCCGGCCTTTTGGGCCTGCTGTGTCGACGCGTCCACTGCCGTCGTCGGAGCCATGTCAAATCGGCCACGTCGATGCCTCTCCGCCGCTCCCCACAAGGTATGCCGCCATTCCAGCCCTTGCACGCTACCCACCGTTATGCGGCGCCGCTCATCCGCGCTGATTTTGACGTTCGCAGATGTCGTTTAGCAAATGCGCCCTCTTCTTGATGGAGGATTCATCGTCATCCGATGACTCTGATTTGGAGTACATCCTCTTCGACGATGATGAGCAGGTGATGCTTATGATTGCCGCGAAGGAGCTGTGAGATAAGAAGAGGACCAAACGGCCGGGATCAAAGATCGGCCGTCTTTGCATCCCTCGGAATCGCGTGCTCGGTCATAGCATGCTCATGCAAGGCTACTTCTCAGAGGTACCAACCTATCAGGCCTATCTCTTCCGTTGTAAATATCGAATGCGGCGTTCACTATTTGTGAAGATTGTAGAAACTTGCGTAGAAAAAACGCGGTATTTCAAGCGCCGGAGGAATGCCGCGGGATTGCTTGGTTTTAGTAGTTACCAGAAAATATCCGCGGCAATGAGAGTGCTAGCTTATGGAACTCTGGCCGACTATGCCGATGAGTACCTTTGCATCGGTGAAGATACAACCATAGAGTCGGTGCCTAGGTTTTGGAAAGTGATGATTCGTGTCTTCGGACCAACATATCTTTGAGCTCCGAATGAGCAAGACACTATGAGGTTGATGGGGGAGAATGCGGCAAGTGGTTGGCCGGGAATGCTTGGTAGTGTAGATTGCATGCATTAGCGTTGGAATAATTGTCCGAAGACATGGCACGGGCAATATTGTGGCAAGAGCCATGATCCAACAATTGTTCTTGAGGCGGTCGCTTCGCAAGACCTCTGGATTTGGCATTGTTTTTTTGGGTTGCCGGGTTCTCTCAATGATATCAATGTTTTGCAAAGGTCCTATCTATTTTCCCAGCTTGCAACTTCACCGTCAATGGCCATGAGTACGACATAGGATATTACCTTGCGGATGGCATTTATCCAGAGTGGGCAACACTTGTGAAGACCATCCGAAATCCCAAGAACCGAGCCGAGGCAAAATTTGCAAAAGCAGAAGAGGCAGTCCGGAAAGATATTGAGAGAGCTTTCGGTGTTTTGCAAGCAAGATTTGCAATAGTTCGAGGTCGTAGTCGTTTTTGGAACAAACGAACCCTCTATGACATCATGATTACTTGTGTGATTTTTCACAATATAATTATTGAGGATGTGAAGGACTTGAACTTGGAGTTCTTCTTCGATAATGTTGGTACCCGTGTGAAGCCAACAAGAAATCTGGATAAAATCCAAGCATTTCTTAAAACATACCGGAACATAAAGCCGGACATCCACAAGCAGCTCAAGAAAGATCTCATTTAGCACCACTAGCAACGGCATGGTGGTCGATAGTGCCACACTTTCATTATTTTATTTCATATTCATTCATGTGTGATTTGAACATTTATTTATATTTTAAATCATTCGGGATTTGTTTAATTTGTTTGATTTGAACTATTCTTGTAAACTATATTATTGTTGTATGATGTAATATTTGAACAATCAATTATTGATTCATATTTCTGTTATTTTTCATCAATATTTCTTTATTTTGATGCATTGATATTTATCAATCTTGTGGTTGCACTTTGCTGTTTGCGGGCTAAAAATGCGTGGGACAGACTCCGCTCTCTGTAATATGCTGTTTTGCGAGGTACGGGTGTGGAGTCTGTTTCGCGCCACGCATTTTCAGTCCGCAAACAATTAATACGGACCAGCACTCGCATTTGCGGATTTGCGGATAGGAGTAAAGTTGCTCTAATACATCTAGAATCAGGCTAGCAGCGTACCGTACGGTAGGAATTGTTAATGAAAATAGAAAAAAAGGAAAGCAGCGGGAGCGAGGAGCCGTTAGAGTTGTTAACGTACACGTCTTGTATAGATAGCTAGGAATCTTACCTGCTTTAATCTCCTGATTTGTATCAGTTGTAGATTGATACGTTCCTTGGTTTCCAAGGCACCTGTACGTTGCATATATATACGTGAGCCGATCGCCTCCTATTGGTGTGGCGTTTCTCTCCAATCTCTTTTCTAGTTTGCATGGTATCAGAGCAGATCGCATCTGCCTGAGCCTCTCCCGATCCAACCTAGCTAGCTAGCTTCCGCACACCATGAGCTCCGCCGCTTAGGACATCCTGGCCGTGACGTTTTGTCACATTTATCCAAACATTTTTCAATTCCATGTAATAATGCCACCACGGTCTGTCATGCGTGTCAACTTGGCAAGCACGTACGACTACCCTTTGGTCGCTCTCAAACCATTAGTTCTGTTCCTTTTCAGTTAATCCATTGTGATTTGTGGACCTCTCCTGTTGCGAGCAATTCTGGCTTTAAATATTATCTCGTCATTGTCGATGATTTTTCGCACTTTATGTGGACGTACCCGCTACGTCGCAAATCCGACACCACTGACATTCTTATAAATTTCGCCGCCTACGCTCGCACCCAATTCAACCTTCCCATAGTTGCTGTACAAACTGATAACGGAACCGAATTTGTTAACTCCACTCTCGTTGAGTTTCTCGCTCGCCATGGCACACACCTCCGCCTATCCTGCCCCTACACCTCTCCACAAAATGGCAAAGCCGAGCGTGCGATCCGCACTCTCAACGATATTACCCGCACCCTCTTGTTCCAAGCTCACATGTCGTCTCCCTACTGGGCCGAGGCTCTTGCCGCCGCTACCTTTCTTCTCAACCGACGCCCATCCCAAGCTATAGGTTTCCGCATACCCTATACTCTCCTCCATAACAAACCGGTGTCCTTTTCGGATCTCCGGGTTTTCGGCTGTTTATGCTACCCAAACCAGTCCGCCACGGCACCACACAAACTCGCCCCTCGCTCCACTGCTTGCGTGTTTTTGGGCTACCCCTCGTCGCACCGTGGTTATCGTTGTCTGGATCTCTCCTCACGTCGCGTGATCACTTCACGTCACGTAATTTTTGATGAAAACCACTTTCCGTTCAGCTGCACCTCTACTACCCAGGCGGCTGATCTGGATTTTCTTCTCGATCTGACCAGCACAGAACATGTGCTCCCGGTGTCTGCCAACCCAACCCAACATGGCTGTACAGCCCCACATGCATGCGCCTACTTCTCCTATGCATGGCTCGCATGTGCTCAGCTCGCCAGCACCCAGCTCGCCCGCGTTCAGCTCACCAGCACCCAGCTCGCCCGCGCTCAGCTCACCCATGCCTGGCTCTTCGGCACCACGCTCGCCCACCCCCACATCACATGTTGAACCTCCGCCACCTACACCTCCAGCTGAGAACACGCACACTATGCTCACTCGTGCAAAACACGGCATCGTCAAGCCCATCAACAAACTCAACCTTTCAGCTCTCCACGCCACTATCTCTCCGATACCTAAAACATACCGGGGTGCCCTCCAGGACCCGAACTGGCGTGCGGCTATGCAGGACGAGTTTTCTGCTCTTGCTCATAATAATACGTGGTCTCTTGTTCCACGTCCGGATGGTGCTAATATTGTTTCAGGCAAATGGATCTTCAAACACAAGTTTGCCTCCGATGGCGGTCTTGCCCGCTACAAGGCACGATGGGTGGTTCGTGGGTTCTCTCAGCAGCCCGGCGTCGACTTCGATGAGACTTTCAGTCCTGTCGTAAAGCCGGCCACGATTCGGGTCGTCCTCAGCATCGCCGCCTCATGTGCGTGGCCTGTTCATCAGCTCGACGTCAAGAATGCCTTTCTCCATGGCAATCTTGATGAGGTGGTCTATTGTGAGCAACCACCGGGCTTCATCGACTCTTCTCGGCCGCAACATGTCTGTCGACTCCACAAGTCCCTCTATGGACTCAAGCAGGCTCCTCGTGCGTGGTACCAGCGCTTCGCCCACTATGCGCATCGGATAGGGTTTGTGGCGTCCCTCTCTGACGCCTCCCTGTTCGTTCTTCGACGAGGTACTGAGATTGCCTACCTGCTCCTCTACGTCGACGACATCATCCTCACCGCCTCCAGCTTGGATCTCCTTCGGCATATCACCGACCTGCTACACCGCGAGTTCTCTATGACCGATCTCGGGGATCTTTCGTACTTCCTCGGCATCTCGGTCACTCGCTCTTCGTCAGGCATGTTGCTCTCGCAACGTCAGTACGCCGTCGACCTTCTCCACCGAGCTGGCATGCTCGACTGCAACTCGTGTCCTACTCCCATTGACACTCGTTGCAAGCTCTCTGCTGATGATGGTCCTCTTGTTGCGGATCCCACTGAGTATCGGAGCTTTGCAGGCGCTCTTCAGTATCTGACATTGACGCGCCCCGACATTGCTCATGCCGTCCAACAGGCGTGTCTGTATATGCACGCTCCTCGGGAACCACACCTCAACCTCGTCAAGCGCATTCTTCGCTATTTGAAGGGGACACTAGATCTCGGACTTCGACTGCACTCCACGCCCTCTACTTCGCTCACTGCTTATTCTGACGCCGACTGGGCTGGTTGTCCCGATACTCGCCGGTCCACTTCAGGATACTGTGTCTACCTCGGCGACAACCTCGTCTCCTGGTCCTCCAAGCGCCAGGCCACAGTCTCTCGCTCTAGCGCTGAGGCAGAGTACCGTGCCGTCGCTCATGCTGTCGCCGAGTGTTGTTGGCTCCGCCAACTTCTTCAGGAGCTCCATCGACCCCTTCATACTGCGACCGTCGTCTTCTGCGATAATGTCAGCGCTGTCTACATGGCCTCTAACCCGGTTCAGCATCGTCGTACCAAGCACATCGAGATTGACATCCACTTTGTTCGCGAAAAGGTGTCTCTCGGTCAAATTCGGGTTCTTCATGTGCCGTCGACGCATCAGTTTGCTGACATTATGACGAAGGGTCTCCCGTCCCAGTTATTTCTGGACTTCCGGTACAGTCTATGCGTTCGCTCTACCGACGCATTGACTGCGGGGGGATGTTAACGTACACGTCTTGTATAGATAGCTAGGAATCTTACCTGCTTTAATCTCCTGATTTGTATCAGTTGTAGATTGATACGTTCCTTGGTTTCCAAGGCACCTGTACGTTGCATATATATACGTGAGCCGATCGCCCCCTATTGGTGTGGCGTTTCTCTCCAATCTCTTTTCTAGTTTGCAAGAGTGAGTTCAGAATCTATGCTCCCATGGTGAGCTCAAGTTTCGAATCTATGGTGCGCGGTGATCTGAGCTGATCAGGCTGTCGCGTCGCGATAAATAATAATCTAAAATGGCATCGCTTATTGTCGGCCAAGACCTACCGCGTTCTAGTCCTGTAAGAATAGCATAGCGCTTACTTCCAACCCATGTCACATACATAAGCCAGGGGACGACGGGCCTGAAGGTGGATAATCGATCGAGTTGCAGCAGCTAGTCTTCAATTCCCTTCTCCCCTGCCTTGCATCTGAGAAAGTGACTATATTTCGCTACTACTTTCCGCGAACCGATCGCTATCCCCACTCGAGCAGGGCTCGTTGCAGGTACTAAGGTCGACCCTTGAACTTGAATACATCGGAGCTTCAACGATCTCTTCCTTTTATGTTTATTTACTGTATCGGGTGGGTCTCAACTCTTCAGGCTGCAGGTTGAATGGCAGAACGCTGGGAATTTGATGAGCAATGGAGGGAGGTGGTGTATGTCAACAGCTATGCCTTGTTCATGGGTTACCTAGCAAGGGCTATCAAGGGCCTAGGCTTCCTTGTACTTACTTGGACCACTGTCGTACTCCTTGGTGGTTTCGTCTCCATGCTTCAGAAGAAAGATTTTTGGTGCCTCACATTTATTACCCTCGTACAGACAGCTGGGTAAATCTTTTCTCATTTGGTTCTTGCATTTCTCAATGGTTTTGTTTAATTTCATTTTTTTTTAAAACATATTCTTATCATTCTTGCTCTCTTCGGTCACTAATACATGTCCTAATACGGATGAATCTGAACATATTTTAGTAACTAGATTCATCTGTATTAGGATAGGTAATAGTGGTCGGAGGGAGTACATTTTACCTCCATCTTTTGTATTTTATCCTACAAAATTAGTGAGTGATTTGTAGTACAAGGAAGCACACACACACAGCCCCTACCACCACATGAGTGGCGTTTTGATCCCACATTATATAATTGACGGACCTGGGATAAATCCAAACATCATATTGCGTTTATATGATTTTAGAAGAAAAAGTCAAGCCTCCTTATGAATCTACATCCTTGGATGGACATTGGACACATCTATAATTTTATTAAAAGGGTGCCAAAGATCAAGACAGAACTAATCGTCTTCTAGTAAAAGAAAAACTCTAGACCAACACCTAGCCTCGTCGGTGTCTTTAAACTCTTACCACACAAATGACGAACAAAACAACATGGAACCTAGAAAGATCATGTTACGCAAAGACTGCAACTTAGAGATTAACTATGTGTCAATGTGTGGCATGTCACGTTTTTTATTAGGCTATTTTTTATCATGATTTTTACTACTTATAATAAATATTGGGAGATATGCATATATTGATGCAGAGGCCAGGATAACAAAATCTTCCATTTCCTAAGAAAAGAGAAAGATTAATTATAGTCCCTATTTAGTCGATTTCATGTCAATGTCAGTATCGTGGCATCAGCATTGACGCACGCTTCGCCTGAGAAGCGTAAGCTAAAAGAGTGACATCGATGAAGTCGATGGGATGTTATTGGAGCGGCCATGTTCAAATTGACTAAGCCGTGGGCTTTCCTTTAAATAGTGGTGTTTTGTGTATCCATAAATAAATAATAGCCCTCCATTCTTATTCATCTAAAGGTCACAAGATTTTATATTTGTGTCAAAAACATGACAAGTATAGCGTCATTACCCTCTTGGGGGCGTCGCCGTGGAGCTAAGGTACCTTGGGTCACGTCTCGTTGTCATCGACAAGCAAGTTTAGATCCTATCTCGAAGCCCTTCGGTGCTGGCGTGTGGTGGTCTCAACGGACTTATTTTTTACACGTGATTGAGTTGCCACCGCTCCCGTCCTCGATGTCCGCTAGCAGGATCGGCGCTCCACGGACCGGAGCGAGAGGACAGGTGGTCTTCTCTAGCGATGGCTTGGTGGGTGCGGTGCGACGATGTCCGGTGGTTTCACAAGAAGGCGTTGAGTTACCTCTTGTCATTCTTCGCAAGTCCTTCTTGTAGGGTGTGTTGGCACGCAAAACTGCCGCGCAACACCAGGATAATCGCCGTGCTTTCGTGACGACGAACGGATGCTTTCCAAGCAAAGCAACAAAGATCCCCTCGCTTTCGTGGAGGAGAGACGACCGCTTTTCAGGACAAAGCGGCAAAGATCGAACCAAACCCTAGGGCTGCTAGGGCATGGCAGAGAAGAACGATAAAGATAACGAAAAGTAGTACGTAAAGGTAAATTTGTTTTGTGTAGATCGATTGTCTTCCGTATTCTCAATCGGCCGTGGCCTTTATATAGGCGGCTGGACTTCGCGTGCGTGTACAAATCAAAGTCCGAACCGAATAGGATTTGTCTTTCCTTAAGTCGGTTACTAATTGATAAGTACTTGCCTATCTATTTGCTGACCGGCAAACGTACAACTCCAGAGTCACGTACAAACGCTCGCAGGTCCTACTTACAAAGAATAATAAAATATTTCGGCACCATGCTAATCGTACCAGATAATGAAGACACTAATTGTGCATGTTCCTTTTGCCCTTTCTCCATACGTGACTGCATAAACACCTCTAGCTTCACTGCCAAGGCTAGCAAGAACTTCCCATAGACGATAGCAGGTTAGTTCGATGCATTGTAGAACTTGTTCAGAACTTCTCCTTGGTAGCCGCATGTGACAAAACTTCATATATTTGCTTAGATCAAATAACTTTTTGTCCTTGATTTGTTGCTGAAATATCTGCATGAAACTCTGACCACTCATGTATTTTTGAACTAAACAACAAGTTTGAATAAATATGTCAAACCTTAAAATAACTACACACTTTTAAATAATTTGGCTCATAGACACCTAGTAGCCAAATTATATATTCAACACATGCCCCCCTGTTTTTGGTACGATTACATTGACCAAAAACACTATAACAACACCTTAGGACGATGTTGACCAGTTCACCGGCCATATAATTTGATTAGGGCAATGTCTAAAGAAACACATTGGCCAAACCTTCGGTTCCCCTTAGGACGATATCGATCAGCCAACCATTATTGCTCAGGGCAATGTCCAAAGAACATATCGGTCAAATCTTCTACTAAGGGCGATATTTGAGATAATGTATCGGCTATAATATCTTCAAACCTCTGCATGTTTGGGTAATACTTTTTCAAATATTTTCCATTGAGAACTCTGCACAACCTCTCTCCCTGCACTGACTATACAAAATATGAATTTTCATGGACAGTCTGCACAACTCTATATGGACCTTCCCAACTCGGCGATCATTTGCCGAATTTTCTATCTCCTGGTGGACCTGGACCTTTAAATAATTAACTAAAAAGAACTCTCAGTCAGCTGGTTCTACCCTCGCAAATTCGGTTATTTGGGAATCAGGTACCCAATTATGCTTGCAATGTACTTCTAGCCGCTGATGTTGAACCAACACAATAAAAAGCTACACCATGCACTGAACTCACAGCTAGCATGCTGGTTTCACTCTTGACAACAGCCAGCATCGGTCTCTCTAGTATAATTGTCCTTTTCCTTGCCAACGTAATGACCAGATGCTTGCTGTTCTAAGTAATAAGCTCTAGAAATTTCTTCCCTAAGTATATGATTGAACGTGAAAGTATCTAGAGATCACTATATCTAAACATCGGTCTAAATAGATATTTTGTAATCAATCAAAACACCGAAATTCGCCTATTATTTTTTGTACTACCAGAAGCGAATCTCCATAAGCATCTATATTCTTTACACCCATATCTACTAAATTTTGCAAACCAAACTGTAAAGCTTCACACTCAGCTTGGCTATTTGAACAAGGATCACTAGTAGAAAACAGGCCTAATATCCAGGATGAATTTGAGCTTTAGTCCCGGTTGTGTTTTGATCCGGGACTAATGCTCACATTAGTCCCGGTTCAAAAGACTATGTGGGCCAGAAATCTTTAGTCCCGGTTCAAATGGGACCTTTAGTCCCGGTTGGAGATACGAACCGGGACTAAAGGGTTAGTGACCTTTAGTCCCGGTTGGTATCTCCAACCGGGACTAAAGCCCCACCCTTTAGTCCCGGTTGGTGTTACCAACCCGGACTAAAGGGTCTCCCCCAATTTTCCTCTCATGCCTACCCCCCCCCCCTCCCCGCGTAGAAAAAACGTCTAAAAAAAATAAACGAAAATGATAAAAACTTCAAATTTCAAAATCCTTTGACATGCATGTACCTCATGCAACTAACTTTTATGGAAAATTTGAAATTTTGAATTTTGATTTTTTTTGCAAAAAAAGGATGTTCCAAATTAAAACGGCTCTAACTTTTGCATACGGACTCGAAAAAAAACGTATAATATATGAAAAATTATCTACACAAAATTTTACATCCGATTTCAACAGCCATAGGCCGTTTGCACAAATTCTACTTTCTCAAAATTCCAAAGGGAAATATGAAAGCAGGAAGATTTTAGTTTTTGTTAGAAAAATGAGAAAAAAATGATTTTTTGAAGGATTTTTTAATTTCTTTAGTTGTTTCTTCCACTTTTTAGTTATTTTGAAGTTTTTAGATTATTTTGGAATTTTTTAAGATTTTTGAATTTTTTGTTTTTTTTGAATATTTTGAGTTTTAAAATTAATAATTAAATTATGCATAAAGATTATTTGAAATTCATTGATGCTTATTATTAATTAATCACTATTACTTATTTTTGAAATTATTTGGAACTCAAAAAAGTAAAATGATATATTATCAAAGTCTAAGGGGTTAATACAATTCATAGCATAGTATTATCAAGAAGTCGCGAGCGCAGTCTTGGAAGCTAGTAGGGAAGGAATGAAGAAGTTAAGCGTGCTAAGGGTGGAGTAGTGTAAGGATGGGTGACCGGCCGGGAAGTGGGACCACGAGTATATACTTTGACATGACATAGGGCTGGTGATTAGAGATTAGAGGGGAAACTGTCAAACAAATCAAAAATCCAAAAATAGGAAAATTCAAAAAAAAATGAAATAATTTGAAACTTTTTTCGAAAATATTTGAAAATAACAAAATAACCTTTAGTCCCGGTTGGTGTTATCAACCGGGACTAAAGGGTTCTCTAGCCCGCAGCACTCAGGGCGGCCACGTGGAGGGTCTTTAGTCCCGGGTTGTGGCACAACCGGGACTAAAGAGGGGGACTTTTAGTCCCGATTGGTTAGTCCCGGTTGCTACAACCGGGACTAAAGGCCTTTACCAACCGGGACTAAAAGCCGTTTTTCTACTAGTGGATATTCTAAGCAGACCGATGTTTTATAAACAATATTGTTGGGTAAAATTAAAACAATAAAATCGGCAATACCCCTCATAGCATGCAGCGATTCTTATGCAAAGTGATATTCTATTTTCATGCAATCCCATCGCTAAAAATCGGTTGCTGTACACATACTAGGAAGTAAATGATGCAAAAAATATTGTACATATGCATTACTGTTCAATAAACACATACCGATTTTTGGCTTTGAGCAAGCGACGTCGTGGATATGCAATGATGTACTCCTTCTGCCTTCTTACGCCAAAGACTGTGCTAATAACTCGATATTTGTTGTTCTGATCGGCTTGCATATTAACATTAACTAATGTAGACACTGGAATGCTTGCATCACCAATATCTATTACTTGAAGTGAGCCAGCCGATTATACTTAATCCTTGTCTAAGCTTTTTGATGCCATCAAACTCATCAATTGTTTCTTGCATATCGCTCATTCTAAAATGATACTCCTGTGCATCTTTGCAACCACTTATCTATAGCATCGGTCAAACATAGTATCTCAATATATTGCAACTTAACCGATGCCTCTGCCAACGTGATGCGGCTTGGATTATCCGCCTTTATCAATATCCATATCACTAGATGCATCTCTTGTATTTTCTGAAACTCCATCAACAACCATGTCTTGTGCATTTATATTCTCCTCCCTCGTGATGCGCTTCTCCCTCCAAGTCATGTTCGGAGGCACCATAGGTTTATCTCGCTTGAACAATTCATCGCGCTTCTTCAAAGTTATATCTTCTTTTATTTCCGATACTCGCAGTCGTTGTACCCGCCGTTTCTGAGTGTGTGTGAGTCCTGTCGGACACCATTGAGGTCCCGGTATAGTACCATGTGCAACTGACTTAATACCGTTGCCCCCCAAGTTTCTCGGCCTATACTGACTTACTGTTGTTCGCGGGGCAAATAATTTTTCCTTGGCCAAAAACATTTTCTGCTGATTAAATGAATCACTAGCCTCAAATTTCCTGCTGCTTCTCACGTATAGATCAGAAGATACATGAGCTGAGTCACTAGTATGTGGACGTACAGCTGCATTCTCGGAATATTTCCGCACACTAGGATCCAAATCAACATTCAGGTTAGTGAATTTCTTAACAATATTCTCTGTGCAGCTAGGCTTAGCTCCATCACATGTAACCTCATTTTCTACATAGCTTAAATTATCGTGTAAATGTAGCAAGCTAAGCTCCAATGTAGCCCTCTTTTGAACCAGATAAGATCCTTTTTTCTGTTGTGCTACACCACTGCCGCCGTCAGCTATTATTGATTCCCCTGGTTCCAAACCATGATCACCATCAGATCCATTCAAACTTTCTGCACGATGGCTCACAATGGTACAACTGGCCTTAGGAGAAGTCCTTACCGGCAGCCACTCGAGCTTGCGACCGCCCCTGTAATTCTTTCTGTATGCACTGTGTACTGATGTTCGCGGGACAAATAATCCATGCTTGGCCAAAGACATTCTCCACTGGTTAGATACACTACTACCTTTAATTTTCTGGCTGGTTCTATTGCTTGAAAGCCAACGTTGTATAGTGCTAGACTTGAAACCCATTGGAGATACATTCTTATATATTCCTGAACTGTAGCCTCTCATGACCAAATCAGAATGCACAATAGCCGATTCAGACTTCAGACTTGTACATGTACTAGAGGAAGCAAAGAGTGTATTATCTACACATTTCCCTTCTGTACCGGCAGCTTTCCCTTGACCTGAACCAGAAACTGATCTATCAAATTCACGTGTTTCTGGATTAGAAACAACACATTCAGCTGTCTGGTGTTCTGCACGTTTCAGACCATGTGCAACATTTAAATCCACTGAACTTTCTACAGACTTATGTTCAGCATGCTTCACTGGTACCCACACAAACTTGTGGTTTCCCTTATAGTTCTTACTATCTGCACTACCTACCGGTGATCTGTTTCCTCGAATCACAGCAGCATCATGTGACCTAGCTTTCTGATTGAACCGAGCTCCTTCCTCATGAAAGTGTGGTCTGAACACATACCTCTGCGAAACATACTCCTGTTGAAAATAAACTCCTGGCCTTGTGCGGTATGGCGCCCAATGCTTAAAACTCTGCGAAGGAAACCGTGGATAAACAGCAGGTGCACAGCCCCAGTGTGCCAGTTCCATTGCAAAATACGGCTGCCAGACATATGAGTTAGCTCGCCGACGCTTATGACCCCTAGGTCCAGATGGAGACCTATAACACTTAGTACCTCCAAGCCGATTAAACATATGGTTATCCTTGCGGTGAGTGTATTTGTCCAACAACTGCTTAACAATCAGCTTTGGTCTTGAAGCTACCTGTTTGTTTCTTTCATTTCTTTTTGACACTACTACTTCTGAATTTTTTATCATCCTCGGTGCAGCATTAATATCAATGACAACATTTTTCCCTTTGGTAGATTCGGTCTGATATGACCGAATAAGTATTTTCTTGTTGTCAAAATCGATCACATTAGGAGAGTACGGTCGTTGGATGACCTGAATAATATCTTGTTCCACCTCTTGATGATTTTCCAACTTCTTGTCTTCCTTATTTTCTGGATTTTGTGCTTCTTTACTTTGATGCTCCTTTTCAATCGAAGATGGTTCCACTATATTTTTATTTTGTGGATGCTCATCAATTTCTTTGGCACGAAATTCATAGGGCAACACGTAAGATCCCTTACATCCAGAAAAATCAAGCGTAGCTATTTCACTTTCACCATGTTCTTGCTCAGCGAAACTTGTATCTACCGGGTTGACAAACTCGGCTTGTGTGTCCGACTTAGCTTTACCAAAATTTAATTTTGCTTGAACTAAGTCGGTCGCGGCAGACATGTCAGCCATCTTTTGTTGATTTGAATCAGCACGTGCATTGTTCAAATCAGCCTTAGCCAAATTAGCCGTACTGACCGAGTCACCCTTTTTCTGCTGGTTGGCTTCCATAGCTCTGACTTCGATAAGCTTTTTTGCAAGATTTTCACAAGATTTCAGATATAAATCAGCCCACTCCTCTGATGTTCTCCCCTCGAATCTTTCAGTATTTTTCGGCAATGACAATTGGGTGCTACCGAAATTCTGCAGTTGTTTAGGGGATGTACCACATGCTACAGCATTAGAAGAAGACACATGATCTTCTATTGAATTTTCACTTATTCGGCCGTAAGTACTGTGAAGGTGTGCAGCCGAATAATGAGTATTTGGAGTTGCATATGGTGCTGAAAAGTTAGTAACATAAGGTGCAACATACGATGGTTGAGAATAATTGTTCAAACAATTAGTAGTATTATGGCTAATTTCTCTGTCCATCGGCATGTGCGAAGGTGAAGCAAAAAATTGCAAGTTATTTGCCGCTGAATAAAAGGGTGAAACATTATTTTGCATATTATTAAAATTTATAACATTAGGTGCTTCATATTGGATAACTGAATTCATCACGTTGTTCATCGGCATATGAACTTCTGGGGCTGCCGATGTATGAGAATTTGAATATACGTGCTGAAAGTTATCAAAATTATAACAAGTTGAAGGATGCATATTATTTTGCATCGGCGTTTGCACATAGCAAGAATTAGGGCTAGCCGATACGGTACTCATATTAAAGAATCTAGCAACTTCAGCATAAGAATTATTTGCATCTACAAAAGAAGATTGAGAATTCATGTTACCCTTATAGACTGCAGCTTCTTGATGACGCTCTTTACGTAGCAGGAACAGGCCGGAGACCGGTCGATGCTTCGTCCCCAGCGGAGTCGCCAATTGTGTTGGCACGCAAAACTGCCGCGCAACACCAGGATAATCGCCGTGCTTTCGTGACGACGAACGGATGCTTTCCAAGCAAAGCAACAAAGATCCCCTCGCTTTCGTGGAGGAGAGACGACCGCTTTTCAGGACAAAACGGTAAAGATCGAACCAAACCCTAGGGCTGCTAGGGCATGGCAGAGAAGAACGATAAAGATAACGAAAAGTAGTACGTAAAGGTAAATTTGTTTTGTGTAGATCAATTGTCTTCCGTATTCTCAATCGGCCGTGGCCTTTATATAGGCGGCTGGACTTCGCGTGCGTGTACAAATCAAAGTCCGAACCGAATAGGATTTGTCTTTCCTTAAGTCGGTTACTAATTGATAAGTACTTGCCTATCTATTTGCTGACCGGCAAACGTACAACTCCAGAGTCACGTACAAACGCTCGCAGGTCCTACTTACAAAGAATAATAAAATATTTCGGCACCATGCTAATCGTACCAGATAATGAAGACACTAATTGTGCATGTTCCTTTTGCCCTTTCTCCATACGTGACTGCATAAACACCTCTGGCCCCCTTCTTTTCAGCTTATTTTCCAGATTCTCCCAGAAGCTACCCTCCACCAGCTTCTTCCAGAATCTCGTTTCTAAAATTTTCAGAACAATCTAGATTAGTCTTCCCAATACTTATCTAGATTGTTATGTAAATTTTAGAAACGAGATTCTAGGAGAAGCTGGTGGAGGGTAGCTTCTGGGAGAATCTGGAAAATAAGCTGAAAAGAAGGGGGCCTCTAGCTTCACTGCCAAGGCTAGCAAGAACTTCCCATAGACGATAGCAGGTTAGTTCGATGCATTGTAGAACTTGTTCAGAACTTCTCCTTGGTAGCCGCATGTGACAAAACTTCATATATTTGCTTAGATCAAATAACTTTTTGTCCTTGATTTGTTGCTGAAATATCTGCATGAAACTCTGACCACTCATGTATTTTTGAACTAAACAACAAGTTTGAATAAATATGTCAAACCTTAAAATAACTACACACTTTTAAATAATTTGGCTCATAGACACCTAGTAGCCAAATTATATATTCAACGGGGTGTAGCTACTCCTGTTTTCTTTATATCTTTGCTTTGCTTTTTAAGAGGGTTGCCTCATCACTTTGTATCAGTTCGGTCGTGTGGCTTTATTTATAAAGCGGGGCGAAAGCCTGTTTCGTCGTCGAAAACATGACAAGTATTATGCATAATTCAGGCGCACCTAGTTCCTGCTCACGAGCGGGCGCTATACCACCATGCATGCGGGTTTTGTTCGTGGGCTGCACCAAAAGCGGCCCAACAGGTACATTTTTTCCTTTTACATTTTTTTAGATTTAAAAACTTATAAATCTAAAAATATACAAAATTAGTAAATTTGAAAAATTTCAAATCTAAAAATTGTTCAAACTTGGAAAGATCATATTTTAAAAATGTTCAAACTCAAATATCAAACTTAAAAAATTTAGATTTTAAAATTGTTCAAATCCAAAAAAAAATGTTCAAACATGGAAAAAGTTCAGATTTAAAAATTGTTCAGTTTCGACAAATCGATTCTCAAGATATTTGGTTTAGAGGATTTAGATTTAAAACATAAAGGAAAAACTGGATCTTCCACCCTCCCGTGTCGCTTTCTGTCTTATCCCATCTCCACCAAATACACTAACAATCATAGTACACCTTAGTGAAAATTCAAGTACAGTTACAATACAAACCTCAAATGCAACCATACTAGTTTTGAAAGTACAAAAAAAGTTTCTCAAAACCTATCAACATGGGTTTTTGTTTTGAAGATCTCTACTCAAGGATCTCAAAAAGTGAAAATGGCTCGCAATTTAGACGAATGGTTCTTAAGATATTTCATTTTGAAAAACAAATCTATAAAATAAAAAGGAAAACTGAGATAATCCACCCTCTCGTGTACTTTTCTCTTATCCATAATCCTCACTTTGATTCTCCTTGCGACAAGTGACCAGAATGGAGTCCACTTTTCTGGAATTTACTTGCACCATGTGTTGGCACCACCACCACGGCGCACGCATTTCCCTTTACGAAGGTCAACTTTTTTATTAATTTCAACTTATCCATCTCCCATAACAAATTAAAGGTACTTTACAACAAACCTTTCTATAATAGCTATATGGTCTGTGTGGGCCGTCCTCGGGCGTTGTTAGAGCATCTCCAGCCGTTTGAGGTCCCCGGGCCGAAATCCGACGATATTTTTGTGCGGATTGGATGTAAAACGGGCGTGGGTGGCAACATTTTCCCAGTCGGCACCCCGGCATTCGCCCATCAGCGCGGATATAGTTTCAAAATAGTGTCTTCCCGCTACACAAAAGCATCACCCAATAGTTCGGCGATCGGATCAGCCACAATCCGGCGATCGAAACAGAAACTAGACTACAACAGCTCGTCGGCGGTGCCTTCCTACGCCTCGGGCGGCGATGCATCGTCGGCCACCGAAGTGGACGTCGTTGAAGGGGTGGACGTCGTCGAAGGGGAGGACGACGCAGTCGATGGAGGCCGGAGGATGTCTTGGCGATGGGCGTCGTACCAAGCCCTCGTCTCCTCATCCATCGCAGCGTCGTTGCCGCCGATCAGGAACGCAAGGTCAGTGTTCCTCTTCTTCGCCGCAGAGGTTGTCTTGAGCAAGGCGATCTGGACGCCCTGGTTGGCGAGCATCTCCTTCCCCCACGCGTCGTACTTGGTGTCCCTCCCGGCGGCGTTCGCCCTCGCATCGGCCCAACACTTGTCGAAGAACGCCTGCAACCTTTAGGCTGGATGGCCCGTGTTCTTCAGTTCTTTCAGCTTCTTCTGGCCGAGCTCGGGGCGGCCCGCCGACGCGGGAGGGGCTGGAGCGTCGGGTTTGTACTGCTCGTCGTTGTTCTTGGAGAGGTTCCGGCGTACGTCCGCCCACTTCTCGCATGTCTCGATGCGGGCGAAGACATTGAGGTACTTGAACGCCTGGCCGTCGGTGTCATCGCTGTACATGTTGAATGCCCGCCGCATCTGCACAAACAAGCCGATGAATCAAAACTCAGTGATCCAGGGTCGACGAAGACGGCGATTAAGCATACCTTGGCCTCGAAGTTGGCGCCGCTCACCAGACGATCGGCAATCTCCTCTTGTATGCCATGCCACCCGCTGCACGCCGCCTGCATGATCCCCCAATGCGTGGCCATGGCCTTCTCGCCATGGACCATCACCCTCTTGTTGAAGTAGGGATCGACGATTTTGCGCTCGTCGAACACCAACCTGACCCGCTGCCAATATGTGTCGAAGTTTTGATTGGCGCCGGTAATGCCATTCATGGAAATGGTCTTCCAAGCTTCGGCGAGGCACTCCTCTTCTTTGCCCGTCCATTTGATCTGAGGCTCGGTCGGCGGCGAGTTCTTCTTCCTTTTCTTCCTCCCCTTCGACGTCGACGTTGTCTCAGGCGTGGCGTCCTCCTCGTCGAGGTCGGCCTGCTCCTCTTCTTCTTCGTCGACATCTTGGGTGTCGTCTCCGAACCTGTGATCGTCGACGCCACCCCGTGCCACCGCCGCGACGGCTTCCGTCGCCCTTGCCTCCTCTTGTGTGAAGAAACGCGGCGGCCATGGAGCCCGACGTGATCATGTCGTGCATCACACCGTCATTCGGCGGCGGCATCCTGTGGGAGAAGGAGAGCGGCCCTCGGCGCAAGGCAGGCGAGATGCCCTCGTGCATCACACCGTCGTACTCCGGCGGCGATGGGGTGAACCTCGACATGCCGGGGACGTAGGTCTCGTGGAACATGGGGGAATTGGCCGGCGAGTAGGTGGAAGGAGAGCCGATCGTACCTTGGGTTGGCCATGGACCGAGGAATTGGCCGACGCGCGGCTGTCCCATGGCCATGGAGACCAGCCTCGCCTGCTCGTCCGCCGTCGCCGCCGCCATCTTCGCCGCGAGCTTCTTTTCCCTCTCCGCCCTGCCGCGCGTTTCGGTGTGCCGGCGCTCCACATCCGTCGCCCACGCCGAGTTTGTCATACCCGGCGGCCTCTTTTTGGGGGCCCGTGGCTTCCTCGCCTTCGACGCGCCGTCATCGGCGATCCTCTTCGGCGGCATGGTGGTGGGAGAGAAGAGCAGGAGCTGCAACTGTGGGGGATTTTGGTGGGGAAAATGGGTATATGCGGCACATTTTGGAGGGAAACGAAATTAATGGCAGGGAACTACCCTTCTGTCGCCGACACCTTGGGCCCACTCGATGTTTCGCGCGTTTTTGTTTCGTCCGGAGTCCCCGAACGCACCTCGGAAAGCCGGGGATGGCCTGGGCTCGCCGGATGGATGAAAGTCTAAATCCGGGTGAAAACGAGGAACCGGGGGCGCGGCTGGGCCGAATACCACCATCCGGATGAAAAAAAGAGCTGCCGAGGGCCGAGTCAGGGAGACGGCAGGAGATGGTCTTAGGCCCGTGTAAGGATTGACATAGTCGTTGGCGTGTGGATCGAGAAGACTAGGAAAAAACTGAATGGAGGTCTGATTCCCCAACCTACTGCTCTTCCTCCGTCTCCTGCTCCTCCTAGTGTCCACTCTCTGCTGCCATTTATCCATCCCAGGACATCACAGTTAACTCGCTAACTAACTTAATCTTTGATTTTTTTTTTGTTTGATATGCATTATCCCTAGAGTCCAGGAGTATGGGTTAAAAACTCCAAAAGTTGTAGTTGTTTAGTTATAACAATCCATGGATATGCATAGTGGTGCAGTTTCCTATGGCCAATATGATTAGGTAAATACTACCTATCGGGGTCCGATAGAAAACAAACGTCGGACCTCCCCGATGCCGTCAATCTCAACGGAAATCAACGATTTAATTTGTAGCAAATCTGTCCCATAATTACACCGATTTGCATCCGATTTGTCTCATAACTGTACCCATTGATTAGGCCTCATCTCCCAGGGAAACCTCTCCTGAAATTTAGCAACAAAACACCGCCGTCCCCGGATCGCCCCACATCCCACACGCATTGCTCTGCTCCCCTCGCCCGCCTCGCCTTGCTCTGCTTCCGCCGCCGCCCCCGCACCACTGCTCGCCAACAGCTGCTTCCTTCCCACCACAGCGCATGACGCTCCGTCGCGGAGATACGTCGCCGGGACTGAACTGGCCGCCAGCCGGCCGAAGTAAGTATCAGAGGCGTCTCAGCATAGTAATGAGGGCTTTGATCCGTTAGGTCGTTGGCTGCTTCAGCCGCTGACGGGAGCTCTATCGATTGATCCCTCTGATGACAATATGATTTGGGGAAAAGTTAACAACAGATGAACTAGGTCCCAATGTTTGCCCTTCACTGCAAGTCTCAGACATTAAATCCATGGTTTTCTGTACATATGCATATGTGCTCGTATCTTGAGTTTGCTAGGTTTCAGTTCTTTGTAGTGACACAGTAGCAATGTTCTCACTATCGCTTCAATGTTCTTCTTTGTCCGCTGCTTTTCATGATCTTCTAGGCTACCATGTGAATTAATACGGTTTACCAGCCAGTTCATGTTTATTTGTATATGATTTCATGAGTAGCTTGCTTTACTGTGTTGAGTTTATACCAATGCTTCAAGTATATAGTGTTTCTCAAGAATTCAGATAAATTAGTCTACAAGGTATGACGAGATAGAGGTGGGAATTCAGATAAATAAGCGGTGACAATTGTATATTGTACTTCTCAAACTAGTCTGCTTCTACATACCTTGTAGTATGCTTCACGCAAAGAAATTGATTCTTCTATTTTTACATGATTCCTAGTTGTTATTCATATACTTCATAGCTATTGAATGTTTGCTTCTACGAGCTGCACACACACTATTTTTGCTTCCTGTGTAATGTTTGATCTGGTTATCTTTGATTAGATAATTATAAATATTTATGTTGAGGTATTACATAATCGATCTGTTGAGATAGCACTAATCTGAGTTTTTTAATTCTAAGATGGTCCATACCAAATTTCTATTCTTCCACTACTGATGTTTTATGGTTGAGGTAGCACTGATGTCTTGCTACATGCTTCCAGTTAAAAATATTATATGAAATTATATGCTTCTAATACATATGATTTATGCTAACATAGCACTAATCTCTTGCTTGGAAATATCCATGCTTCATATATACATTATATGTTTTCTTAGTCTCGATAGTTTGCTACATACAACCATGCTTCCTTTTCTTCCTTTTTTGATTTGTTTTTGCCATGTTCAGTATAATTGTATTTTATAAACATTGACCTCATGCTACTAAGCTTCTACGTGGTTCTAGTTATGTTGAGGCATCATAAATTGATACTTCCAGAGCATGTATGCTTTCTTCCCGAAAGTTTGCGTAAATAGAATCATGATTCTACCATCTTGAATTTGTTGTTCTAATTGTCAGAGTCATTGTATTTTAAGGATTGCCTCATGCTTTCTGCATTTCTCATATATGCTGCTCATGATACAAATTCCAGATTACCTTTTTCCCAATGGGTTGCTATTGTCCGGCTACAATGATAATGACGATGGGCATGTTGAGAGCGAGATTATGCTAGTCGAGATCAAAATTATGTTGGTCAACGTCTCCTGTTTGAAGCACCACCATTGGGATGAGCAACTTCTTCATGTCGTTAGAAGCAGACCAACGTGATGCTCCTAGTACCCTGATGGTGCGGGCGTAGGCACTCCAAGATGCAGTGATGGACCTGTGGTTGCATGAGGTCGTTGCTACAAGTCATCAACGTGCCTCTGATGTTCCCCATCAACGCGCATTTGGTGTCGCCATGAGAGGCAGACGGTGTGAATTGTTCCAACCACAACCCTATGGCTGGTTCTTATTGTATATATGGAAGCAAGTTATTATATTAATGAAACCGGAAGCTATTTTAGTTGAAAGCAAATTATATTCATTATAGGAAGCAAAGATGATAGAAACAAATATTTGTTTCAAGCAGATACTATTTCCTTTGGAAGGAAAACTGATGTTGATAGAAGCAATGTTTGTTACATATGCAACAACACTTTTATTTATAAGCAAAGTATATTCTCCTTTAGAATTAATGTTGATACAAACGAATTCTTGTTGCATCTTTTGTATTATGGAAATAAAATAAGGTAACAACGTCCAATTGTCTTGGAAGCAATGTAGCTGGCCAACAGAAGCAAAATATTATTGGTAATAAGCTAAATTAAGTTGCACTAGTATTTCCTCAAAAAGCGATGCTTCCATCAATGAAAAATAATGCTTCCACGGCCAAAAAAAGGTTGTCGTGATTTCTGGAAAACATAATCAATTTGTTATCTTTATTAGCCGGAAACAATTCATAATTTCAGGAAATTTATTTCCTAAATTTTCGCACATATATTACGGGAAGCACACAATTAGCTCCTGGAATCACGGAAACAACTGCACATGGGCTCATTGAAATCCAACGGCTATGCTGCTTCTAATCGTATGGCTAAATACTAGTCCGACGGGAAGCCAATATCGGCTTCCGATTGCTAGCGCTGCCCATATGATTATGTGCTCTCTTTATTGCGGCAAAATGATCATGTGCTTTCGTTAGTATCTGTCTTGCCACTTATCTTGTCGATAACTACAACAGGGTATTTGATGTCTACCTGAGCGAGAAGTTAAGCCATATAGCAGATTCATGCCTTCCCTTGGTGTTGGGTGCTCTTTATGGGGCCTTTGGCGACGAGTTTCCCACCGAGCCGTCGACGCTGTCTCTTATTACACGTCTCATGCTAGCATTTGTTTCCCTGGTGGTTCAAATTCTGATGTTGGTCATACTACTATGCCCTCTGGCAGCTATCTACGTGTTTGGGTTATTAATATCCACAGGGATATCGATTTGGCGTTTGATACAACATGATTATGGTGGTAACTCGGATGGAGGAGCAAACCTGAAGCCGGCGATGGACACCCTGTACTCCCTTGCTCTGCTCCAAGGGGTGATCTTCTGCTATAGGTTCTTCTTTGCTGTCAGGAAGAAGGCGTTTGTGAAGGAAGTTATCCGTAAACCTTATGATAAGGAGGAACTTAAAGTAGTTTCGACATACTTGCGTGAAACAAGGATCGGGTGCGAGAAGGATCCTTCATTCGCGAGAGGAAGGAACCTCATCACACATGCTGTAGACTTGATCGGTTCCAAGTCACCTGATGACTGCCTATTCGGGGTAAAGATGTTGCACTTAGTCATACGCATTGGGGAGAAGAGTCTGAAGAAGGAAAGAGTCGAGGACCAGAAGAAATCTTTTATTTTTGCGGGTGACAAGAAGAAATCTTGGCATAAATTTAGCACATGGGAAGAGATCATTGGGAGGCACATGCTGATGAGCAAGCCTGCTGATGAGACATCTCATCGTATATGCAGGACCCTCTTCACCCATACTCCAGAAACTGTTGGAAATGTTGGATCCGCAGGGAGGCTATCACAGAGAGACGAGGAACCATGCCGCAAGGATAGTAGCGCACCTTGCTCTGGACATCCATTTGGAGAAATTCCCGTGGGCGATCCAGTACATTTCTACGACGATCGGGATGACTTTCGAAGAATATTGTCTGATCCCACACAATCTAGACCGGCTACTACACAAATATGACCAGAATTGGGACCGGCAAGCCAATCTTCGTGTGTCGTCACCAGGCAACGCTGCCAGTAACCTTCGAGAGGCCTACGAGAAGTTGGTGCTCACAGGCTTGTGCATCATCCGGAAGCTGGCAACCAACGAGGATAACTGCAGAATCATGAGCCACACCCAATGTCTGCTCCCAAGGATCATGGCACCTCTCACCTCTGACATAATCCACCAATTCAGTGGTGGCGCATGGTCCATCAGCGTGGTAGAGAGGTCACTGAAGGTCATGCGCCTTCCCGTGGCTTCTACCGGAGAGACTGGCGCCAAACTGCGTCGAGAAATCTGGATCAACAAGGAGGCAATCGGCACCATGGAGAGGATTCTCAGCTGTGACACCTGTTGTAGTGCAAAACTGCAGAAACTAGCCATGGGGATTCTCATGCAACTATACATGGACAACCATGAGAACAGAACAGCTTTCATTGAGATGCTGGTAGACATCTTCGCTGGCGATAGCAAGGACAGGTCCATCAGAAAGCTGGCAGGTGAAGCCCTGGCAAAGCTATGTATCCAAGACGGAAGCAATACTAGTATTATCTTGCAGGTGAATGGCGATGTTCTTGGTAGCCTCACCAAGATACTACTTCTAGATGATGCTGGGAACAAGACATGCAGGATAAGAGCAGCTGCAGTCCTGGAGCAAATGTGTGTTCATCACACCCAAGATGATGAATGCCTCACTAAACTAAAGGAAGCCATGACAGATACAATGCCCAAGGTAATCCACATGAAATAAATGTTTATACTTTGTTTTATTCTGATCATCGGCAGCATACATAAGGTAACTGGCAAGCTTATATTTTTCTTCTGTTCTTGTACCGTTTCAGGTGCTTGCACAAATACTTTCTCGTGGACCGGCAAAAGATGAAACACATGCAAGAACAGAAGAAGACCAAGTCGGTGAAGTTGACATAGAAAACCAGTGTGGTGAAAATGGCAGGGACAAAACATCTTCCACTCGTCCTCAGAACAATGAGGACTACGAAGATGAGGTGCACGTGGAGGTGGAAGAGAACGAATCGGAGAACGACGAGGACGAGGACTTCCAGGCACCATTGTTATCCCTTTGTGTGACAATATGCGATACATTCATCAGTACTGATCAAGATTTGTCATGTCATTTTGATGCATTTAGCCTTCCAAGGAAGCTCGAGGACATGCTAGCAGAAAACAGCATTCCGACGCTCCATTGCCTGAGACTGGTGAAGCTTACCTGTAAGATGGTCATATCAATAGTGAAACATAGGAGCAGCTACCTAAAAGAAGAGCTGGAGAGCTTGACGGAAGCGCTATCCCGTGCTTCTGAAAGCATGTCTCTTCTTGACTTGTCCATGGTTTTTGCCAGCAAGGATGATGGCGCAGAGACGACAATGAAGCCTGTCAGGAGTCTCAGTTCCCTCGTGAAAGAAGCTAAGGAAATTGTCGCCACACACTTCAAGGCACAAGAATTTGAAAATATGCAGCCAGTTACTTCCGCTGAAGGGTAACCCTGATCAAGTCAAGACTTATCATTCACCTGCAGGATTGCTTTACTCCATGTACACATTGTGCGTTCGCTTGCTCATTGGTACTGCGTGTGCCTTGAAGATGCTATGTACTCCCTCCGTTTCAAAATATAAGATGTTTTAGCTTTGTGAAGCAAATGTATTTAGACATCTTTTAATGTATAGGTTCACTCGAATGTACACACTAAAATATGTCTAGATATATTTGCTTCACAAACCTAAAATATCTTATATTTTAAAACGGAGGGAGTATTTTTTTTTCAGTGTTCTGTGTGTAAACCCAGCTATCTTGAGTGTTATCACTGTATCTCTGAAGCCTGAAGTGCAAATGTCACTCCTTGAAGGTACAATTGTGTGAAGTCAATTATTACTCGCTACAACTTCTCGATTTATACACTGCCTGATCATTATAACAACTGTGGAAAGCCAAATATTTCTAGCTACAACTTAGAGAATTATACACTGCCTGACCATTAAATTCGACTCAAGATTATTGCACTACCCATGTTAATGTTGATCAAATACATAGAAAAGATGACTTAAATTTTGGATGAAAAACACTGCAGCCAATCTTGTTTTGTTATAAAGGGCAGGCTTGGCGCAGTGGTAGAGTATCTCCACTTCTGTCCTGGAGGTTATGTGTTCAATTCAACCTCTTTGCATAAAAATCAAGGAAAACGCTGCCTGGAAATTCCTTTTCCTAGACACCACAATATGTAAATTTTTCGGAAATAGGTACACCCTTTATGAGATCAACCCCCAATTCACTACTACTGCCTCCTTTGCTCGCAGGCAAACGCCTGTAGATTTGTGCAAAACCTGTGACTCACTCAAGTCAATAACCATGTGATGAGGAACCATGGGCCACAAGAATATTGCAATTTCCATCTTGCTAACACTGTTAAGGAGTATTAGTATTGGTCTAGGTCTCTAGGAGTCCGTATTTGTCTAGATTTACTATCCTTGTGTCTCAAGTCAGATGTACTATATATTGTGCCTTTGGCCCTAGATAATACAAGTTGCTTATTCCTAACATGATATCAGAGCCCACGGTTTAGGTTTTTTTTTTACGCGCAACTCGTCCGTGTTATTCCGATCGATTCCGTCGTCGTTCGTCGACTTCTTTGACGCCTCGGCGTCTGCGCCGCACCGACCGTGTGCTGATCTCCTGCACCACGTGTGCTGCTTGTCCCCCACCTGCGCGCTGCTCATCTGTGCGTGAACCCAACCTGCGTCTGCTTGAAGCCATCAGACCGATCAAGTCCCAAGGAAGCAAAAGCGATCTGCATCTGCTACCTCACGTTGAAGATTTGACTAGTGCGATTACTGCTGATCTTGTTTGCCTTTGCTTCCGGTTCTTCGTTGTGAGAAGAAAAATGTCTTCGTCGTCTGGCTATGTTGCTATCCCTCGTTGTCCGGTGATTTTTGATGGTACTAACTATACCGAGTTTGCTAGCTTTATGCGCATTCATATGCGTGGCCTTCGCCTCTGGGGTGTTCTTTCCGGCGAGGTCTCCTGTCCGCCGTACCCAGTTTCTCCTATGCCTCCTGCCTCACCGACACCATCGGCTCTGACTTTGGCAGTTGATGCTTCTCAGACTGCTAAGGATGCAGCCAAGAGTTCTGATGATGTTGCGGTCGCTCTTTATGACAAGAAGGTCTTAGAATACACGGATGCTCTTTCCACTTATCGTGATGATTTGACCGTTTATACTCAGTGGATGGACGATGATGCTCGTGCCGCGGCCGTTCTAACATCAAGTGTTTTGCCTCAGTTTGCCTTTGAGTTTATGGGTCTAGGTACTGTTTCTGAGATGTGGATTCGCCTTCGCCAGCGCTATCAGCCTTCCGGTGATGCTCTCTACCTGTCTATGGTTCGCCAGGAGCATGCTCTTCAGCAGGGTGACTCGACTGTTGATGAGTTCTACGCCCAGAGTTCTGCTATCTGGCGTCAACTCGATTCCCTTCGTACTGCTGGTTGTGGTGGTTGCCAGTGTTGTCAGGCTGTGCGGGCGGACCTGGAGTTTCATCGTGTCTACGAGTTCTTGTCTCGGCTTCGTAAGGAGTTTGAGCCTCGACGTGCTCAGTTGTTTGCTCGTGGTCGTGTTTCTCTTCTGGAGGCACTTTCTGAGATACGTGCCGAGGAAACTCGCCTCCGTGGTGTTGGTTTGCTAGAGGTTCCTTCTGTGCTTGCTGCTCGAGCTCCTGCTACTTCATGTGCTTCTGGTGGAGAGGGTCGTCTTCGTGCTCGTATTTATTGCGGCTATTGTGACAAGGATGGTCACCCTGAGTCTGATTGCTTTAAGAAACAGCGCCACATGCGTAATATGGAGCATAGTTCTTCTGTGACACCGTCGGCTGTCACCTTCACTGAGCAGGATATTCTGAAGCTTAAGCGTCTTCTTGCTGCTTCAGGCTCTCCCTCCATAGGTTCTGCTGGTCTTGTTGCTGACTCTAGCTTAGAGCGACCACTTTTCTCACACTCAGATGCACAACGTGGGAACTCTGGCTGGTCATGGCCCTCGCCTCCATAATCGTCATGCCTTTCCTATCACCGGTCTCTTTTCTTTATGATTTTTTTTTTTTAGTTTTCTATTTCCGCTGCGTCCACCAAATCCGTCGTCTCTTTTGTGTCTCTTATGTCATGCGAGTCCACTATATCTTCATCGTCAGCTTGTTTCTTCGGCCCTGGTCCTTTATGGATTTCCGTGCCTTGTTTTGCATTGTTGATCTACGCCCATTATCCTTGTCGTCTAGCTTGTTTGCCGACGATTTTCTTTGGGCTATGATTTTTCTGCGCAATGCTTGATTCTCTTGACGTGCCATCTTTTGACAGCCCATCATCTTCTTGTGGGTGTGTGTCTTTCTCTGATGTGCCGTCTGTTGCATTGTCATTGATATACGCACATTCTTTTGCCCTTAGCCCTCGGTGTCCACATATAGGCCTCTTGAGCCATACCTCTGAGTCGCCGGTCCATGTATAGGCCTCTTGAGCCATACCTCTGAGTCCACATGTTGACTTGTCTTTCCGTCGCATGTGAGGGGGGTTGTTCTTGTGCTATGATCTTTTGTGACATGCTGATCTTCTTCTGGCCGTCTTCTGGCTTGTGTCGATCTTTTCTTCGATCGATTGTGGCTTGACTCTACAGGTTTTGAAGACTCTTCATGCTATGATGACACTCAAGATGCGGATTTTGGATTATCTTTTTCTTTTGTAGTTTTGCCTTTCTTCAAATGCACTGCTATTGCATACGCTTTGCATTTGAGGGGGGGTGTTAAGGAGTATTAGTATTGGTCTAGGTCTCTAGGAGTCCGTATTTGTCTAGATTTACTATCCTTGTGTCCCAAGTCAGATGTACTATATATTGTGGCCTTTGGCCCCCAAATAATACAAGTTGCTTATTCCTAACAAACACAAGTGATGTTTTCTACAACAAGTAAATATAACAGACATGCTTCAATGCCTGGTACTTTGTTGTCTTGATTCTTGATCACAACGTTAACACGTGAATTCAAGAAAATTCTCAACACGAATTAATAATTACCAAAAAGAATCAGAGTTCCAAACCCACTCAATATAACAAACAAAGAAAGAACATACATCTGGACAATGGTGAAAATTTAGAAGCCGTAATCAGCAGAAGCAAACTCAAACATGACCCGTCAAATCAAGTTGAGGACTGGATCAGCTTCTTGCAGTGATAAGCAAAGATCACTCTACAAGCCAGGGTGTCTGAACTGATTCCCATTGAGCGAGCTCGCCTTCTTTGAACCATAGTGCTGCAAATATGACAGTCACATAGGTTATTACCATTTGATAATGTCGCATGTCTAAACCAAGTCCCCTTCCAGCTAAAATGCATGTCATATCACTATGTACATGATGATGTCTGATTTAAGAAAAACCTTGATTCTGCTCCTAATCATCAATCTAACTACCTCAGTTCTTGCTTAAAAATTGACATTAAAGCTACCAAGTCTTGCAATTTTTTGCACATAATATATACCATGCAAACTACAGGAGCACATCCAAATGCATGAATAGTTGCAGAACTTACCAATTTCACGCTTGCCATTATCAGGGCTATCACTTCCGTGGACAACATTCCTGAAAAGCAAGAGTCCATGAATATTTCTTCGATTTTTTTGTGAATGAAAATTCAAAGAAACATTTCTTCAATATTGTGTATTGAATGGATGCAACATATGGAATGCATGTGACAGTGTAAAGACATGAAAAGGCGTGGGTGCCAACCTTCCTGTTTGAACTGCAAGATCACCCCTAATGGTCCCTGGTTCAGCTTGAAGGGGGTTAGTTGCTCCTATCAGTTTGCGAGCTGATGCAACAACACCCACACCCTCCCAGGCCTGACAGGACAATATAATAAATAATTTAAATGAAAAGAACTTATTGATCAAAGTGCACAGCTGAGACTTATATTAATTTCTTCACAAATACATACCATGCAAACTACAGGTCCAGAGGTTATGTACTCTATAAGACTGGGAAAGAAAGGTCTCTCGCTCAGATCCTTGTAGTGCTCCTGAGGTAAAGAGAAAAGAAGAGATGTAGTGTATACAAAAGCAGAAGCATTATCAGTTCACTGACTCAGCACTCAGCATAATATAATTCTCAATAATTACATCTCTATGTGAAAGCAAAGACATAGCCTTGTGCTCTTTTCAACTCACAGAAACTCTGGCTTGGCTAGCTTTGGGTGATTCTTTAACAAATGTAGTTTTAGTTAAGAAAAATATGAGTATTCACCGTTGGTGAGCACAAGAATCTATGGTCAATATCTGTATCCATAACTAAATGGGGAGCATCTTACATCACTAGCAAGGCAATAAGCCAGGGCATGATGTTCTATTGTGCCAGATACATTTGATGACTGGCCTTTCAACTATTTTTTAAAAAAAACGGGGACTGGCCTTTCAACTATTGCAAATGATAAATGGTACCATTTAAAAGTATTCATAAACTGCTATACAGACAGAAAGATGTTGCTTTGCTTTAGGAAAATGGTAATTTTATAATTACACAAAACAGTTTGCTAGACAAGTAAGGAACTTTAAGAGCCGCAATAGCTTCCATTTAATGCATTTTTCAAAGCAAACCTGAGCCAACTCCTTGGGGCACTGAAAAAGCTTCAGCCCCTTAAGCAAAAATCCCTTCTTCTCGAAGCGAGAAATAATTTCTCCAACCTATGTGCAAATACGATTTACTTTAACTGAGCAGAAACAAATAAGAAATGACAGATTGCAAAACACGGAAAGAAGTCAATAAGCACATACCAGACCACGCTGAACACCGTCAGGTTTGATCATAATGTATGACTGCTCGACATCCTGCAAAAAAATAACAAACAAAATCCAGTTTAGCAATATCTCATAGTTAATGAAACAAAATGAGACACTATTGTATCTTCTTTAATTGGAAAAGGATATCCCAAAATTGAGTTCTTGGTTTTTTTAAAGGAAATAGATGAGCCAAGTTACCACTCTTCAATGAGAAACAACTGACATCTTTCAGACATCAAATATAGCACACAGTGCAAAACAAGCAGACTACAAATGTCCAAATTGGTAAAATGTCTTAATTGTTTGGCACCTTGGCTCACTGTAAGAGAATGGAGGACCAAATGGTGTTCACAATTCGGACAAAATTAGGTATGCTTTTAGTCTCGGCTTTGTAAGAGCTGACTTCTCAACGAGTCCCTACAAATTGCAAATTACAAACAGTGATGATGACACCGGTTGTGTTTAGGGGTGTATCCACATGGTTCTGTATTAATTTCCTTCGATGTCACTATCGAGCCACAGTGAAATGTATGACTGTATTAGGTTTCCAGAGATAATTACTGGTCAATTGTCTACTGACTGAATCGAATGAATGTTAGATTACTATGTAGTATGTACCATCTATACACAATTAAACATTCCTACTAACTTGAGACATTTTCCATCAAACAACAAAACCTGAGAGCGATGCTCTCGTGAATATTTCGGAAAAAAGGGAAAATTGAAAAACTGCTGGGGCAGGATTAACAAATTAATACAAAATCATGAGAACTGAAATATCCCTGAACAGATCCTTACTCTGAGTTCATATACGTGTTTGAAAGAAGGAAGTCAAATAATGGACAACATGGCCTTTTAAACAGGGGTTGGCAGAGGAAAGTTGGCTCCATTACATTTAAAATTCTTAAATACCCAAGATATGGTTGAATAATTCCGAATTCCACAGTCAGAAGTCAGAACACATGGATCCTGGCGTCAAAACCATGGTCAAAGTTTTCACTGGAATTCTTGTGAACACAAGACTGTAACATATATAGCAGATACAACTAACTAATGCAGCACAGCTTATACAATTTCCAGTAATTTCACTGCAACTTACAAAGCTAGAGTAAAAGGGATAGCCCAGCAACATCCACTCAGTTGGTTATCATAAAAGCACACCAAAAGTAGCGTTGTAAGTATATCTACCATGGGAACAAAAAATGACACTATATTTGGTAATCAACACAATGTAGCATGTCTAGGTGCTATATATTGCGAAGATTGTCCGTCGCCAACTGATAGAAAGAACAACAGCTTCCCTTCACTACAATTTTGGTTCCTACCAATAGTCAGACATGAAATTATTTAATATGGGTACTGTAAGTTCTGGCTGGACCAAGCAAAAACAGAATTTGACACATTACTGCGCATTGTGTTCAGCTGTGCATAGTTAGCCACTAGTAATCAAAAAAAGAGGAACTAATGAAAGGTATCAATTCCTTTCTTAACAAGCAGCTCATCTTTTCCGGTTCCTCCAAAGCTGAGCACAACGAATACACCGGTGAACATTCTTTTCTCGAGGATTTCATGGAAAGTATATCATATTAACAATAACTATCACAATTCACAGCACCAAACCAAATTAAGCTTCTAGCCGGGGCCCTAATCCTAACGCAAAAGGGCAACAACAAAATGCATTTCCTCGAATATGTGGAAGTGAATTCCAAGGAACCAACCGAGGAGGCGACGATGCGGTTGGGGGTGACGCGAGCCACCCTGTTCGCCGCCCTCCCGCTCCACCCCGCCGTGCTCAACCCGACGACGCGGCCGCGGCTCCTCGAGGAGGCGGCGGCGAAGGAGAGGGACGCCGACGGCCGGAGCGAGGCGGAGCTCCGGTGGCCGGCGGCGGCGAGGGGAGAAGGGCCCGTTCTGGCGAGCGTGGCCATGGCGTCCATCTCCTCCTCAACCTCAGCTCCGTACAGACGAGACAAGGCAACACGCTGCACTTTTGGATTAGGAGAAGATGCTTTGCTTGCTTCCGAGCTGCCGCCTACAAGATAAAGTAGTTTGCGCCTATATGGGCTATTGGTGTATCAATGAATTTACGCTTTATGTCTATAAATACGTATTCCGTTACATGTACATCCTTTTGCGCCTCCATTTGACTATGTGGAGTATGCATGGGAACAGAGAAGGTGGACCCACTTCAAGCACCATCCATAAGAGGCAGATCCCGCAAAACAGCCAAATAATACTTTTCTTGTAGTTTCGGTTGATAAAATGTGTACCAAAACAGACCATACTGGAAGAAAAATATCTATCGCCCTACCTTCAAAACCCTCCTACCTTTATGGGCGGACCTAGCCATCCCTATGCCCGGACGGTCGTCCAGGCTTGACAAACAACACAAAGTTTACGATTTATGATTTTTTATAGCAATTTTCATATAAATTTTACAACTTAGCCTTATTTGCCTAGGTTTCTAGAAGTTTCAAGGTCCACCATTGCCTACCCTAGATACACACCCTCTCCTTCCAACCCCTCCCCCATTGCTAAAAAAAATGGTTAGTAGGAGAATATTATAGCTCAACTGTCAATGGATTGACACCAGAGTCCAGCGAAACTTCGCCACGATTGCTCTAATTCTGGCCAAATCCCCACAAATTTTCAGCGAGTCATCACGATACCGACTGATTTCGGTTGATTTCTATGAGAAGACCATGACAGAGGCTGGATATTTTATGATTTTGGTCCAAGATGTCCCGACGAGAGATGCATGGGTGCCTCCACGTCCACGTGGGGACACGCTGGAGGCTGGCTTGGGCCGTGGGCACGGGCGTGACCTTGTCGAGGACTTTCATGTCTAGCTAGGATTTGAGCGGCTATGGCAGGAACGGGTGTGGCCGATGGCCTCGTCCATGAATGTGAGATCTAGGGAGAAGAAAACTACAAAATGTTATTTGTAAATTTAACAACTTGTTTGGCATCCATAATTTCATTTTATTCGGTAGAATAAAGTGAAATGACATTTATCATATTATTTCATTTTAAAAATCTAAAAGGGTACCAAAAGGAATTAAGATAAGGTATAAGAATATGTTTAATGCTAGCCCCAAACAATTCCGTAACCAATTCCATAGCAGCCAAACAAGTTAAATATTATAATCACAAATGAATATGTTTAATGCTAGCCCCAAACAATGGATCCCAAATGAGCTGGAGCTTTTTCCGGTATCTATTTAGACAAGGCAAACTGTCAAACATACCTTAAGGCCTCGTTCGGAGTAAGTGTATCGCCTCGTGTTTGGGCCGGTTTCCGGGTGTAAAATCCGAGCCCGATTACGACACGGTAAAACACTCGTGAGCTGTTCGGTGGGCCGGTTTTGCCAGGGAAAGGCCCAACAAAACACTCCAAGACCCATCGGGTTGGGGTGTGATGCGGCACGGTGTTGATGTAGATCACCGTCCAGTTGGGAACCCCAAGAGGAAGGTATGATGAGCACAGTAGCAAATTTTCCCTCAGTAAGAAACCAAGGTTTATCAGTCCAGTAGGAAAAAGCCAAACTCTAGAAGGTGATGCTTGCTAGCTTCGTGACACTCCAACAAGGGCGCCGTTAACGATACTTATTAGTGCGTCTTCAACTAGTAGCAACGCAGAACCTGCACACAACACAACCAAGAACTTTGCTCCCAACTTACGATGAGGTTGTCAATCTCACCGGTTTGCTGTAAACAAAGGAATGAGCGTATCGAGTGGAAAGCAATAGTAGTATGCAAGAAAGTAAACAGTGCGAGTAAAGTAAACAGGTGATAGCAATGTAAAGGAAATTGGACCGGGGTTCATAGTTCACTAGTGGTCTCTCTCCATAAGATAAATAACAACATGCTGGATAAACAAATTACAGTTGGGTAATTGATAGAATAAAGATAACGTGCATATGTCAAGAGGATCACTATAAGATTTACTCTGGGCATTACAACAAAATACATAGACCGCCATCCAACTACATCTATGACTAATAATCCACTCATGGGGATATCATCCGAACACCCCTCGAGTATTAAGTTGCGAACAACAGATAACTGCATTAAGCAAAGTGTGTAATGTAAACAAAACGAATGTCCTTAGACACAAGAATGTTGTTTTCTCCCTAGTGGTAATAGCACATCTACAACCTTAGAGGTTTCTGTCACTCCCCCAGATTAAATAGAGGCATGAACCCAACTATCGAGCATAAATACCCCCTCTTGGAGTCACTAGTATCTACTTGGCCAAGATAGCTACTAACAACGGAGAGCATGCAAGATCATAAACAACATAGAGATAACATAAGATAATATTCAGCACATCAACTTAATCATAACACCAATATTCATCGGATCCCAACAAACACAACATGTAGAATTACATAACGATGATCTCGATCATGTAAGGCAGCTCACAAGATCTAAACATGAAGCACATGGTGGAGAAGACAACCATCTAGCTACTGCTATGGACCCGTAGTCCAAGGTAGACTACTCACTCATCGCGCATGAGGCAAGCATAGCGATGAAGAAGACCTCCGGTGGCGATTCCCCTCTCCGGCAGGGTACCGGGAAGAGCTTCTGGACCCTCCCGATCTCAAGTCGATGACGGTGGTGGATCGTGATGTGTTTCTGGAAAATTGATTGGGTGTTTAGGTTTTTCCCGTCGGGGGGTCTTTATAGGCGAAGGGGCAGCGTCAGAGGTGGACCATGGCGGTCTCACACATAGGGGGCGCGGCCAGGGGCTGGGCCGCGCTGCCCTACTGTGTGGCCGGCCCGTGGCCCCCTCCATCTCCTCTTCAGACTTCTGGAAGCTTTGTTAAATAATAGGAGGTTCGGCTTTTGTTTCGTCCAATTCTGAGAATATTTCCTGTGTAACTTTTCTGAAACACAAAAATAGCAGAAAACAGGGAACTGGCACTGTGGCATCTTGTTAATAGGTTAATTTCAGAAAATGCATAAAAACGCCACAAAGTGTAACAAAACACTAAGCAAATGGTGTAAGAACAAGCATGGAGCATCAAAAATTATAGATACGTTTGAGACGTATCAAGCATCCCCAAGCTTAACTCCTGCTCGTCCTCGAGTAGGTAAGTGATAACAAAAGAATAATTTTTTAGGTGACATGCACCTATACAATCTTGATCATCTATGTAAGCATTGCGTGCTGGGATCAAAAGAACTTAAAACATGGGCATGAAAGATATAATCTTGATAGAAGAAACTTAGCAACCATGCTATAACATGAAGAAGAACACAAACGAAAGATCATGAAAATAAAACAATGAAAGTCAAACGTGTGTTCAAATCATAAGGAAAAACATAGCAAATGGTTTTCAGCTTGTCCTTCATGGAATAGCAAAATATAAATGTATAGGACACCTTTAAGTTTAAGAGGGCGACTAGATACAAATAATTTGAGACAAGTGAAACCAAAATCATGAATCAATCAATGATAACTTTGGGACAATGCACATTATACTAAGAATGACAACTATGCCCTCTTAGATGATGCATAAAGGTAGAAGGTGGTGACTCAACATAAAAATAAAAGAAAGGCCCTTCGCAGAGAGAAGCAGTGATTGCGAGTTTTATAAACCTTCAAAAATTATGGTACTTACTAGCTTTGATCTCTCATAGGCATCTTGAATGGTTAGAGTTAATGCAAGTACAATTATGAAGCATATGCTTGACAAATCATAAGTTGAAAATCTTGTGTCCCGTGAAGTATGAATACCCAAACCTCATGCTACTCGACTTAGAGTCCCAAGCAAGCTCTTGTCATTGTAAATATATGCGTATCATTGAGAACCGCCAACAGGGTATCTCCTGCCCGATGACATGGAACAAGCCCACATCAAAATGACAAGATAAACAGACAATGAACATCTCTTTTATTTACCATTGGTATAGCTTTTTATTTTGAGATGCGTCGTCGAATCTCCACTATAGGCATGCTGTAAATTTCCACCATGAATTATGCATGGCTTAGATTAGCAGCCCAGGCGTTTCTCTAACATATATAAAAACTCCATGATCCCGCAAGATTCCCAACTTATTTCACATCGCGAGTATCCATAAACAAAAGATCACGATATTAACTCAAATAAGAAGTGCAATGTTGAAAGCTTACCCCATGACGGCATGATTTGGCTAATTTCCAACTTACAACTTGCAAGTATAACAACTCAACATAAGAGAGCCATAATGTCAAAATTTTAAGAACGAGAAAAGTAAAGTGTGCCATCAGGTTCATGAGAGCTTTACTGACCAATTATCGCATAACACCAAAAAGAGTTTAATTTAAAAGATAGATAAAAGCAAGTCAAATGTACTTTGGAATAGAAAATTGCTAATAGGTATGTATGGTGGACACATTGGAATAACTTGGTTTTTATGAGTTGGATGCACGAGTAGAGCTCATACTCAGTACAAAGTGAGGGCTAGCAAAAGACTGGGAGCGACCAACTAAGAGAGCAATAACGGCCATAATCATGCAAAGCGATAAAGCAACATTAAAAGAAGCATAAGATGGCATCAAAAGTCAAAAACTAAATGATCATAGAGGCTTATGACAACTTTGTATGAGTCAAACATGTGTGAGCATGCGCCAAGTCAACCCAAATAAAGCATCAAGGAGAAAACCAAATTAATGCTTCCAAATAATAAAAACAATGCATGATTTTTTTAAGGCTCATTAAGCAATCTCAGTCATTTGAGACAAGTCATGCTACAGCAAAACCACTAAGCATACTATCAAAACGATATCAAGCACGACATGCAAAAGCCTAAGCCGCAGTCTACACAAGCTCCTTTTTGTACCACTTTTTTGCATGAAACTTTTTCTCTTTTCCAACACCATTCGAACCTTTTTAAAATAACTCTTTTGATGAATACAAACATGGAACAGAGGTCAAAATACACCTTGATGCAAAGATATAACAAGATCTGAATAAAAATCAAGGCGAAAAACGAAAGCTAAACGCATTTCTAGAAAAAGAGAACACTCGTTGAACGATAAGAGTGAAAAACGGAGTGTTCTTGGCAAATGAAAAGCAAGGCAACTTCTCCAAAATAAATTTGTTGGGGTCCAACCATTTATTGCAGCAAACAAAACTAAACAAAACTAAAAACTAAAACAACTGACGCTCCAAGAAAAATGCATAGTGCATGAAGCAATAAAAATATAGTGTGTTGAAAGGTGACCTGATTTTTGCCGATGAAGAAGGGGTGCCTCGGGGGCATCCCCAAGCTTTGACGCTTGTACCTCTTGGATATTTCTTGGGTGACATGGGCATCCCCAAGCTTGAGCTTTTGTACATTCTTCATCTCATCTCATCATTCTCCAATCCCTACACTTGAAAACTTCCTTCATACAAAACTCAACACAATTCTATTAGCAACGTTAGCATAAGCATAATAGTAAATCGACCCGTTTGCTTCAGATTTCAACTCAAAACCACCACATATAAAGCATATACTACTGTAGCAACTTCCCCAAAAGTTTCGTGATTAAATTAACTCAAAAAGAAAGCGATTGAGAGGCAAACACAAATAGTGGCAAAAATCTGTCAAAACAGAACAGCTGACAAAGGTCAATTTTTTCGAGGACCTTCTGTTGCTCAAATCGAAAAGTGTAAAACTAATGAAAGTTTGGATATAACCTGGGTCATATGCACAAGAAATCGCAGGTCAAAAATATATTCTGAGAATTTTCACGAATTTTTACGGTGCAGCACCAAAATCTGTTTCAGGACAGCAACTTCTCCAAATCTTACCTCACTCAAATTAGAGGTTTTTCTTGGCACAACAACGAAATAAAAATGATGAGGAGAGGTCATTACAGTAGTAATAACTTCCAAGACTCAAATAAAAGAAAAAGTACTAAAAAAACATGGGTTATCTCCCAAGAGCGTTTTTCTTTAACACCTTTGAGCTAGGCGCAGAATAGAGAACCAAACAAAGAAGCAAAACAAAAGGAACTATTTTTGTTGTTTTCAATTTATATGTGAAAGTAAAGAAGCAATAAAAACAAAATAAAGAGCCTAATAAAATTAAAAAAGATAAAACCAAGACATATAAAAGCAATTATAATATAAGTTAACACAATACATATCATATGGATGCGTAATATAGAGTATCAAGGAGACAACCTCATGTTAGTTGATGAATAGGGGGGTAAATCGGGCATCCCCAAGCTTAGATGATTGTATCTTCTTAAACATGTTCTTGGGATGCACCTAAACATCCCCAAGCTTGAGCTCTTGTGTCTTCTTGTTCATCTCATATCACCATATTGATTAGAACTTATAAGCTACATGCACATAAAACTTCACAAAACTCATTAGTAGGGTTAGTACTCATTAAGTAAAATCCACTCATGTTCAAGCATTGACAAGTTTCATAATCTAAACTCAACATTATCCACTATATATACTAAGGTATTCATGATTTCCGTCGTCCGTAGAAAAACTAATGAAACTAATAACACCAAGTACAATATTGAATAAACTAAGAAATCTGTCAAAACTGAACAGTCTGTAAATATGATACTCAACGAGATAGTTAGGTAGCTCAAATCGAAAAACTCCAAACTAAAGAAAGACAAATCATAATCTCAGATTTATGCACAAAAAAGTTTCAGATCAAAACACCAGTCTGAGATTTTTCACAATTTTTTATAGTGAAGTACAGAAATCTGTCTAAACAGAATAGTCGGTGAACATCGAATTTTTTGAGACAGCTACGTAACTCAAATCAGAAAAAGTTAGTCTAATAAAAGAAAGATAATAAGCATTGCTTTGCACTCAAGAAATTTCAGGTCAAAATCACATTCTGGTGATTTTAAACATTTTATAGGGTGAAGCACAGAAAATCTGTTTTAGGACAGCAAAACAAAACTATCAACTTCCAAGTAACTAGGAACTACAATTATCACTTTACTTTTATAGTACAAAGGAATATGTATAATATATACAATATACACAATATATACAAGTTTTTAACTAAAAAGCTTCCATGGAAAGATTTGTTTTGGTTTCATAGGCATGAACACACGTGTTCAAGGTCGACCCCTACTTAACCATTACTCATCTTTCTAATCACTTTCCTTTTTGAAAATGTTTTTAGGTAACAAGTACAACTAATTTTTTTTGTAATTCGCATTCCCTATCCATACTAAGATAGAGAACAACTTAAAACTGGAAGTAAAAACTATTTAGAGATAAAGCAAACAAGTGCACACAAGAATATTCACCCACACGCTAGAGCTCCCCGGCAACGGCGCCAGAAAAGGTCTTGATATCCCACAAGTATAGGGGATCGTGTGTAGCCTTTTCGATAAGTAAGAGTATCGAACCCAATGAGAAGCTAAAGGTAGGATAAATGTTCTCTCAAGTTCCATCAACCGCTGATACAACTCTACGCACACTAAACGTTTGTATCATCTAGGAAATAAAACTAGAGCAACAATACGGGTATGAGAGATAGCTTTGCAAGATAATAAATACAAGAAAGTAATTGTTAGTGCTACAACAATAAAATATACTAAGTAACCATAAACTAACAGTACCATGAGTGTGGAAAAGTGGTGGTAATAGTGGTGGCTTTGTCTAAGTTCAATTAGTGAATAAATCGGGTTTATTGTCTTTGATGCAGTTTTCTATGCGGGGGAGGCTAAATATATATGCACTTCACTACTTGGAAATACAAGTACTATATGATTGGATTGTTAGCAAGCATCCACAAATACTAATAATGCATTAAGGTTTCCCCAATCATAGCCTTAAGTTAATGGTCCTCTTACTCCCATACGTGCAACGTTCCGGTTCGTGTCCTCAGGTTTCTGTCGCTCCGGCAGGACTACCCTCTTCCTTTTGCACATACTACTAACCCTAAGATGTTTTAATCCATGCGTGCATAAATATAATGGACACCAAAGGACAATACCATATCTACATACAACTCTAATGAACCAAAGACATTCAACAAATCAATCTAAGAACAAATAAACTATGCAAATATGATATAGATCATAGGATAAATATTATAGCATTAAACACCATGTTTATATAGGACAGTACAGAGGTGTGTGGGAGGATGAACCACTGCAAAATAGGAGGAGTTGGTGATGGAGATAGCGATGAAGATGGTGGAGATGAGCAGCGAGGGGTGCGGGCGGCGGCGGCGGCGCGGGGGACTCCCCCACCGCCGGCATCATGGGGGAGCGCCGCCCCTTAGCCCCTTTCCTTCATGGCTTCATGGGAGCCCTCCCCCATAGAGATGGGATCCATGGGGGAGGTGAAAATGTGGCTCTGGTGGCTGCAAATTCGTGGGTGGAGGTGTCCCTCACGAGCTAGGGTTCCTCTGTTTATATAGTCTCTCGGATTCCCGTCTCCCCATCTTGGGCCGCACTAGATCGGGCCTAACTCGGCCGTCCGGACTTGCAATCATGTGAATTTTATGTCCAGAACGTTTGCCGTGAAATTCCCTACAACTTTGTAGTTGAAGAGTTTTCCGTTTGCTGCTGTCTTCGACCCGTAACGTGATCATCTTTGAAAAGAGTTCTGGCACAGATTTCTGAAAAGTCTTAATTTGACTCCAACAAGGTTTCCACTTGTATTCTTGGTAATTCCTACACATCAAAGTGTAAAACAAGAACATTGTGTACTTTTGCAACTATTAGTAGGTTAGTCCAAATAAATCATAAAAGTGCCACAAAGTATAGACAAAATATATAGCAATTGGTGTAAAACAAGCATGGAGCATCAAAAATTATAGATACGTTTGCAATGTATCACGCATCAAGACTTTTTTTTGGCACCGTTGCCGGGGAAAAAGAAGACTTCTACAAGGGGAGTTTCGCATGCACATCCTTTACTTTGTTTTAAGTTTTGCTTTACTTTATTTTTACTTGCATCGTTTTTATCAAAAACACAAAAAAATTAGCTTCCTATTAGTTGTTATTTTTACTTATCTGCTTTTAGCTTTGCTAGAATGGCTACTCCTAAAAACACCAAATTGTGTGATTTTACTAGCACTAATAATAGAAATTTTATCTGCACTCCTATTGCGCCACCTGCTCCTACTGCAAATTTTTATGAGATTAAGCCAGCTTTGTTGAACCTTGTTATGAAAGAGTAATTTTCTGGTGCTAGTACTGATGATGCTGCAGCTCATATCAATAATTTTGTTGAGCTATATGAGATGCAGAAATATAAGGATGTAGAGAGTGATATTATTAAGCTTAAGTTATTTTCTTTTTCTTTGAGAGGAAAAGCTAAGGATTGATTGCTGTCTTTGCCTAAAAATAGTATTGATTCATGGGCAAAGTGTAAGGATGCTTTTATTGAAAGATACTATCCTCCTGCTAAGATTATAGCTTTGCGTAGCAATATTATGAAGTTTAGCCAGTTTGATAATGAACATGTTGCTCAGGCTTGGGAAAGAATGAAATCTATGATAAAGAATTGCCCTACTCATGGACCGACTACTTGGATGATTGTCCAAACTTTTTATGCAGGACTAAATTTTTCTTCAAGGAACCTATTGGATTCAGCTGCTGGAGGCACTTTTATGTCCCTTACCTTGGGCGCCGCAACAAAGCTTCTCGATAATATGATGGTAAATTATTCTGAATGGCACACCGAGTGACAAGGGTATAGTTAATAGAGCCCGTTAGTTGAGTACCCCTGAGGCCCGTTGAGCTAGGCCCAATTGTAATGATAGTCGAATACGAGTTCTTACCGTATGTCGATATTGTAATCTGTATCGTACCCTACCTGATCCTCGAGACCTGGCCACCTATATATAGGGGCCAGGAGGGGACGGTGTAGGGTAGATTGAAAGCAAGACAGGTTGAACACCCAAGTTTACTTTCGATACACACCTATTTTGACTAACTTTACCTTCGAGTTCATCTGACGCCCTATCTCCCCGATCCTAAGTCCTTCATCTAGGACATTTGTCGAGTTAACCCTCGTCAATTGGCGCCGACCGTGGGGACTCTGGGCGTTGGAATCATGAATTCGATGGCTTTTTCGCTTTTAGCAAACAGCAGATCAGAACTCGACGAAAATCAAGAGATGGAGTTGACAATTGGAAGTTTGAGCATCCTCATCGGGACATCGGGTTCATCCCGCCTCTCGGATTCGACGAAACCAGATCCGTCGGCAAGCAAGCCCGAAACAGAGGAAACATTGGAGTCATCAGAAGGCTCTTCCAGTGAGGTAAACTCGCCGGTCAGCTTAGAAAAAGCATCAATCGCAGAAGGCGACGAAATTCAGGAAAATTTTGACTCAGAAGAAAAAGCGTGTCAGACGCACAACAATGCAAAGGACTTCGCCGTGGGAAGCAGCGGCGTCTCCAAAGTACATCAGTTATGCGTCATCATCACTGAAGCAGAAGAAGGAAACAACAGCGAAGGAAGTAAAAAGGTCGACAGGCAAGTCGACAAAATGAAAGATCTCAACAAAAAGGAAAAAGAGAAAGTCCATGTCTCGGCTGGTGAATGGAGAATGATCAAGTTAGCCATTAATCATGGTACAGAAGTACCCGAAGGATCGAGAAGAGAAGTTCTAATGGGATATCAGTATGCATTATACCAACACAAGAAGAAACTAAGGGAGGAAAGAGACATGGTGTTTCAAGACAACAACAGTATATCAAGGGAGGAATACTGGGGAGACTATAGTGAAGATTCAGAATATAGCAGAGAGAGGCGTGGAGATCCAAAACACAACAGGGGGGCGACAGCATGCGGCAGAGAAGAAGGGTACTCGAGGAGCCCCACCCCGCAGCTAGAAGAGGAGGAAGATGACCTGATACAAAAAACGCCAGAGGCAGCATTGGCAGCAGCACAAGCGTATTTACTAGCTACAAGACCAGAACATGGAGACCCGCGAGAAGATATGCACCGAGCCGCGATACGAAGCCTCGGAATAGTAGAAGGTAGGATCAGGGAACAAGGCCCAGAGATAAAGTCGACAAGTCACAAGGGAAACCGAAAGGAGAAGTTCGGATACAATCGCGCATACAACGACTATAGCGAGTCATCAGAAGAGAAAAAGCAACAGAAAAGGAAGGAGGATGCAAGAAGTATAATATCACAAGCTCGAGTAAATAAATCGCGACATGCTTGGAGGGAAGAGAATTACGAAAACGACGATAAAGATATGGGTGCGTTATGCTTTACCCGCAGGGTTCGCAAAACGCGGGTACCCAAAGGATTCAAACTACCACACGACCAGAATAAGTATGACGGGTCGCAGGAACCTACCTTATGGCTATCAGATTATCTACAGGCAGTGCAGATATTAGGGGGAACAAAAGCGACTGCAATGCAAAGTTTGCAGCTGCACCTCACCGGCGCCGCACGGTCCTGGTTGAACACCCTACCCGACGAATCCATTGGAAGCTGGGGGGAACTCGAAAGTCAATTCACAAGAAACTTTCGTTCCACCTACAAGCGCCCAGCATCACTGGAAGAAGTTAAAGCATGTGTGCAGAGGAAAGGCGAAATGCTACATTCTTATATACAACGCTGGAGTATAATCAAAAACTCAGCAGAGGATGTCTCTGACGAACGAGCAATAGACGCCTTTTCGGAAGGACTTCGCCGTTCAGATCTTGTGGAAGAAATAGGAAGAACAAGACCTACGACAGTAGCTGAGCTAATGGAACAAGCCAACAAATTCGCTGATGGAGAGGACGCGTATAACAATAAAAGAGGACGTTCGCCAGAAGTCGACAGAATAAGTCGACAAAGGAGACGACACCGCAACGGGGGTAACCAAGGAAGACAAAATCAGGTAGCCGTGGGTTATATACTAGAAGAAGAGGAAGGGTACGAAAGTAGGAGGTTTCAGGCAAAAGGAGTAGAAAGATCAAGATACTCTGGTCCCTCGGCCGAGGATATGCTATACGGACCTTGTCGAATCCACTACGCGTATCTCGACGGGAAAAGGGTCTCAAATCACCAGATGAAGGATTGCAGAACATTCCTAAGATTGCAAGGCGCCATGGGCTCAAGCCAAGAAGGAAGGCAAGGAGAAAGACGTAGAAGTCAAGGATATCAAATGCAAAGACTAGCAAAGCACCTAGAGTCAAAAGTATACATATCAGCCATGATTCAACCGGTGCCCAAGTCAAAGAAAGAGCGAAAGAGCATATCTAGGCAAGTAAACCTAGCAATATCATCGCCACCAGCAACCATAGAGTACCTACGGTGGTCAGAGCAACCAGTCAAGTTTAGTAGAGCAGACCACCCAAGGAAAGTTCCCAGGCCGGGCCACTCGCCTATGGTTCTAAAAGCGCAAATAGGAGGGTACGATATTGGAAGAGTATTCATGGATGCAGGGAGCGGCATAAACTTAATATATGCTAGAACACTAAAGGCAATGTGCATCTCACTGACGAGTCTGAAGCCAACAGATTGCTCTTTCCACGGAATAGTATCAGGAGCAGCAAACTACCCCTTGGGAAGAATAGAACTCGATGTTTGCTTTGGCAGCAGCGAAAATTATAGAAGAGAGAAACTGGAGTTCGAAGTTATGGATTGGCCATCACAATATCATGCAATCCTGGGGCGCCCAGCATTTGCAAAATTCATGGCAGTACCACACTACGCGTATCTTACGTTAAAAATTCCAGGGCCCAAAGGAACAATTACAGTACAAGGGAGCTTTGAAGTAGCCAACACATGCGACAGAGAATTCAACAGGATGGCGCAAACCTTCGGCATGACAGCAGAATATGAGAGGTTAAAAGGAGAAACGAACCATAATGTGCTACCCGACGTTGGACGATCCCTGCCAGATAAGGCTTTCGACACAACGCAGGACTCAAAGAAAATTCAGGTCCACCCTACTGATCCAAACAAGACAACATCAATTGCAGTGAATCTGGATCCCGCATAGGAAGGCGCGCTCGTCGAGTTCCTCCGTAAGCGCTGGAAAATCTTCGCCTGGTGTCCATCGGACATGCCAGGGGTTCCCAGGGAACTCGTCGAGCACGCACTAAATGTAGATCCCAAGGCAAAACCAGTCAAGCAACCATTGAGGCGATTTGATGAACCTAAAAGGAAGGCGATAGCGTCAGAATTGCACAGGCTAGAAAATGCCGGATTTATCAGAGAAATCAAAACTTCGAGTTGGGTATCGAACCCAGTCATAGTACCCAAGAAGAATACAGACGTACAAAGAGTGTGCGTCGACTACACATCTCTCAATAAGCATTGTCCAAAGGATCCCTTCCCTTTACCCCGCATCGATCAGATAATCGATTCCACAGCGGGATGCGCAAGGCTTTCATTTTTGGACGCATATTCCGGTTACAATCAGATCAAATTGAAGAAAGAGGACGAAGAAAAAACGGCCTTCATCACACCCTATGGAGTATTTTGCTACCAGGTAATGCCGTTTGGCCTAAAAAATGCAGGAGCAACTTATCAACGGATGATGCAAAATTGCCTCGGAAGCCAAATAGGACGCAATATCCAAGTCTACATTGATGATGTAGTCATCACAACAAGAGAAGAGAAATCTTTAATCGGCGACTTGGCAGAAACCTTCGACAACCTGAACAAGTACAAGCTTAAGCTGAACCCGACAAAGTGTTCCTTCGGAGTTTCAGCAGGGCAACTTTTGGGGTTCTTGGTATCAGCACGAGGAATAGAGGCAAATCCAGAGAAGATTCAAGCAATTCTAACAATGGGGAAACCTACGAAACTCCACGACGTACAGAAATTGGCAGGACGCGTCGCGGCATTGAGTCGCTTCGTTGCTCGATTGGGGGAGAAGGCGCTTCCTTTTTATGCACTTATGAAGAAATTAGACGATAAATTTGAGTGGACAGAAGAAGCAGACGCAGCGTTTGCACATTTGAAAAAAGTGCTTTCCACGCCACCAGTACTGGTCGCACCAAAAGAGAAAGAGCCACTGCTGTTGTACATCGCCGCAACCCATCAGGTGGTGAGTACAGTTCTAGTAGTCGAAAGAAGCGAAGAAGGAAAAGCTCATGGCGTCCAGAGGCCGGTATATTTCATCAGTGAAGTGCTATCTCCAACCAAACAGAGGTACCCGCATTATCAGAAGTTAGCATACAGTGTCTTCACAACTGCACGTAAACTACGACAGTATTTTGCGGTGCACCCAATTATAGTGGTCAATGAAGCGCCACTATCGAACATATTGAACAACCCTCTAGCGACGGGACGTGTCTCTTTGTGGGGAATCGAGTTATCTCCCATGGACATCACGTACGAAAAAAGGAAGGCGATCAAGTCGCAAGTCTTGCCAGACTTTACAGCAGAGTGGCTCGAGCTGCAAAGCACGGGACCACCAGATCTATCGAGTACTTGGACAATGTACTTCGACGGTTCTAAGAGAGTCCAAGGCGCAGGCGCAGGAGTAGTGTTGATATCACCTCAGGGAGACAAATTAAAGTACGTATTAAGGATGAGCTTTCCGCAGGCTTCCAACAACGAAGCGGAGTACGAGGCTTTGTTGCACGGAATGAAGATGGCTAAAGCGTGTGGAGCAACTCGCCTAAAAATATTTGGAGATTCCAACCTCGTTGTTCAGCAAGTTATGAACAGGTGTGACACAATCAATGACAACATGATGGCCTACAAAAATTTGTACCATTATCTAGAAGGAACGTTCGATGGATGCGAAGTCTCGCAAATAAGCAGGAACAGCAATGAAGAAGCAGACACTTCAGCAAATATCGGGTCACAATGTTTACCTGTGCCGTCCGGAGTATTTTGGGAGGAAATAGTGGAAAGATCAATAAAAAGTTCGACTACTACAGCAGGCTCGGGGGCTACGACAGAACCAGAGGAGGTCATGATGATAGAAGAAACATGGATGCAGCCATATCTTGCGTACATGGTAAATCAAAAACTACCAGAAGATGCAGTGAAGGCCAAGAGGATAACTCGAAGATCGAAAGCGTTTGTCGTGTTGGAAGGGAAATTATACAAGAGAAGTATTACCGGCGTTTTACAGCGTTGTGTAACGCCCCAGGAAGGGCAAGCAATATTGAAAGACATACACGGCGGAGTATGTGGCCATCATGCTAGCAGCAGAGCAATAGCGGCGAAAGCTTTCCGAGCAGGATTCTATTGGCTAACAGCCATTGAGGACGCAAAAGATATAGTTCGAAAGTGTGAAGCATGTCAGAGGTTTGCATCTAGACCGCACGCACCAGCAGCGGAGCTACAAACAATACCATTATCTTGGCCCTTCGCACAATGGGGCCTCGATATGGTGGGAAAGTTGCATAAATCTTGGCCAGGAGGGCATGTCTACATGCTAGTGGCAGTCGATAAATTTACCAAATGGGTAGAAGCGGCCCCAGTAACGACTCAAGATTCTACAGCAGCAATCAGCTTCATCAAGTCAATAGTTTTCCGTTTTGGTGTACCATACAGCATCATCACAGACAACGGGACAAATTTCACTTCAAAGGAATTCAAGAGTTACTGCGAAGGATTGGGGATCAAGCTCAAATTCGCATCTGTGGCGCACCCAAAGACAAATGTGCAAGTCGAAAAAGCCAATGGCTTAATATGTAGTGGAATAAAAAAGAGGCTCTTAGCACCTCTCGAGAAAGCCAAGAGCGCTTGGGTAGAAGAATTGCCCTCTGTTCTTTGGAGTCTAAGAACTACTCCTAATGCAGCAACTCAAGAAACTCCTTTCTTCCTGGTCCATGGCGCCGAAGCCGTGCTCCCAGTCGAAGTTACACACGAGGCTCCAAGAGTGACAGCGTATGACGAGACAACGTCAATAGAAGCATTGCAAGATGATGTCGATGCACTAGATGAAGCAAGAGATAAGGCATTAGAAAGAGCCACGCAGTATCAACAAAGCCTACGAAACTACCACAGTAGTCGAGTTCGTCCACGATCCTTCGTGGTGGGAGATCTAGTTTTGCGACTCAGGCAGGACAGCCACGGCAAATTGGAATCCCCTTGGGTGGGACCTTACATCGTCACCGAAGTAATACCAGGAGGAGCGTATCGACTACAAGACAAGAAGACTGGGAAGGACGAGAGCAACCCGTGGAATGCAGAACAGCTACGACGTTTTTACGCGTAGACTAAATATAGTGGTATCAATAAATTCGAGTTAGCCTTCTGAACCCAGAACATGAGGCCACAGGTCGGGTTCTTTGGGTTGAACTCGACAAAATTGTACAATTATTTTTTACTTCTCCACTCGGGGGCTTCAACCCCTGGGTCGTACGAAAGGAATTATTGTGCCAAGTTGGAGGTTTTCTTTCATTATAAGGTTGTTTAGACAACCCGATAAATACTGAGAGAACTTGGTTCATAAAAAGAACCCGATATTATTCCTACATTTTTTGGTTCGCAAAGAACCCAATATATGGAAAGTATACCTCAGAACATGACTTGTTCTCATGGTACTAGCAAAAGACATCGACACAAAGTACGAATATGCATTACAAATATCATTGCAGCAAGGACATTATCAAACGAAATTACATGGATAGCAGATCCTAAATAAACTAGACTTCAGCTTCATATTTCTTCTGGCACTGGGTGCCATCGTAGATCTTCACGTCAAACTTCGACGTACCGATGTGGAAGTCGAAGGCCATGAAGAAGCCTTGATGGATGTCGTGGTCTTCTGCAAATTGCGACCAGCCGCCCCTCAAGTACTGCTCGCCGTTGCCATCATACCACACCTCCACCTCGTACGGGATACCACTGCCAGACTGCTCGCGGAGAACAGCCTCTCGCAGTTCGCGCCCATCCATAAACTTGGTGAAATTCAGCGGCAGGCGCTGAATCTCGCGGCACTGCGCCATGGCAATGCAGAAGAAGGAGAAGACTTGAGGAGGAGCAGCAGGAGCGGCAGGAGCAGCAGGAGGAGGAGCAGCAGGACCTGGAGCGGCGCCAGTCACCTTGGGCTTGTTCTTGCTACCAGGTGGGCGGCCGGGACGACGCTTAGCTGGAGCGTCCGATGAAGTTCCGGCGGTGGCCAGAGTGGTATTGCTCCTGTTCTTGCTGCCACGAGGGCGAACCCGACCTCGTGGCGCCACCGGGGAGCCAAGGTTCAGACGAGAACCTTCAACATCTGCCATGAGAACAAGGGAAAAACCTCGGAAAACCCTAGATGGAGAAGAGAAGATGATGCGGAGAAGGAAGAATCTGATTAGGGTTTTTACCTTTACCAGATAGTGCTTTATTTATAAGCACGTATTATTGGGCCCCCGTGCTACAGCACAGCCCAAAACATATTTTACAGCAGGAGTTAAATTCTGCGTACAGCAGACGATAATATCAAAGAAGAAAAACAAGAAAAGGAGACTATGGTCGCACGATATGGAAACCTCGACTTAGACTCGGGGGCTCGCCAAATAGTAAAGACATCCACAGAAGAAAGAAGAGCTGAACTTTGAGCCTATGCTTGGCTACAAGTCGCCAAACATAGCCTCGGGGGCTACTCCCATCGGGAGCGCTGAGCGCTTACCCGATAGAGATGAGATAATCAATATTGGAGATACGGAAGGGTAAGCATATAAACTTTGACTACGTGGTCGACAAAATGAAGAGAGATTACTCCCATCGGGAGCGAAGAAGATCAATTTAAAATCCGAAATTCTTTGGTTTTATCAGTCAAAATTTGGCTGCAAATGTGAGATTCTCGAGTTGCGTTATCGCAATGAAACTCGAATGCCGTGATTTATCACGAAGGTAAGACCCCGGGATCCGTCCTGTGTGGCCTGGTATATGCACATGGATGCGCTCTACTGGTATGTATCCGTGTCTACGACGCGAAGAAAATCCTGGTGGACGCACTGGGTACCCTGAGAACCACTGGGATTCATTCTTTGTAAGTCCTAAATGCGGCAAAAGAGTGGATTTGACCGGTATCCCGAATTCAAGTCTAAGGGGATTGAATTTGAAGTAGGTGGCAAGTATCTGTTCCGGCAGTTAACTGACCTCTTGATCCGTCAGAGTTGTCAGGCTTGTTCATCAAAACCCCTTGCGAAAGAATATCATGAAAATAAGTCGAAAAGACTAAGTCGAAGATTTGAAGATAAGAAGAAGTCGAAGAACTGATCAAGTCGAAGATTTGAAGATTAGAGATTCAACCTGAATCTACAATTCTGGTAGAATCTCAGGGGCTACTGACAAGGGTATAGTTAATAGAGCCCGTTAGTTGAGTACCCCTGAGGCCCGTTGAGCTAGGCCCAATTGTAATGATAGTCGAATACGAGTTCTTACCGTATGTCGATATTGTAATCTGTATCATACCCTACCCGATCCTCGAGACCTGGCCACCTATATATAGGGGCCAGGAGGGGACGGTGTAGGGCAGATTGAAAGCAAGACAGGTTGAACACCCAAGTTTACTTTCGATACACACCTATTTCGACTAACTTTACCTTCGAGTTCATCCGACACCCTATCTCCCCGATCCTAAGTCCTTCATCTAGGACATTTGTCGAGTTAACCCTCGTCACCGAGAGAGCTCCACAAGGTAAGAAGGTAAATTCTGTTGAGGAAACCTCTTCCTTGATTGATAAGATTGATGCTATAATGCTTATGCTTTCTAATGATAGAACTCATGTTGATCCTAATAATGTTCCTTTGGCCTCTTTGGTTGCTCAAGAAGAGCATGTTGATGTAAACTTCATTAGAAATAATAATTTTAACAACAATGCTTATAGGAACAATTTTGCTAGTAACAATTATAGGTCGTATCCTTCTACCAATGGTAATGGTTATGGTAACTCTTATGGTAATTCCTCCAACAACACTAGGGCTGCGCCCTCTGAGCTTGAAGTCATGCTCAAGGACTTTATTGGTAAGCAAACTGCTTTTAACAGGTCTGTTGAGGAAAAGTTAGGCAAATTTGATATTCTTGCTTCTAAAGTTGATAGCCTTGCTCATGATGTTGAACTTCTAAAATTAAAAGTGCTGCCTAATGATGTGAAGGAGAACAATACTTTTGCCACTGCTAATGCTATCCAAGTTAGAATTGATGAAAATATTAGGATGTTAGCAGAATTGCATGCCAGGTGGGAAAGAGAAGATGAGATGGCTAGAAGGATGAAGGTATGTACCACTACTACCTCTAATGATGTTGTTCCAAATGCTAGTAATCCTCTTACTTTGATTGGTGTAGAGAAAACTCCCACTCCTTGTGTTAAAAAGCCTAAAACTGCTAAAACTTTTTCTCAAACGAGTGCTAATTTTTTTTAGGGTGTGGGAGATGATAGCTCTATTTCCTTTAATGATTTTGATGTTGATGGCTGCAATATATTTGAAGTTATTTTGTTCTTACAAAAGCTTGCTTTGAGTCCCAATGCTAGTTCTTTAAATGTTGCTTTTACTAAGCATATTACCAATGCTCTCATGAAAATTAGGGATGAAAAGTTGAAGCAAAAAGCTTCTATTCCCAAGAAGTTAGAGGATGGTTGGGAACCCATCATTGATATGCATGTTAATAGTTTTCATTGCCATGCTTTATGTGATCTAGGTGCTAGTATTTCTATTATGCCTAGAAAAATTTATGATATGCTTGATTTACCACCGCTTGAAAAGTGTTATTATGATGTTCCTATTGCTGATGTTGCTAAGAAGAAACCTTTGGGAAGGATTAATGATGTTCTTATTATGGTTAACAATAACCTTGTTCTCGTTGATTTTCTTATTATGGATGTTGAATGCAATGCTTCATGTCCTATTATTTTGGGAAGACCCTTTCTTCGAACTATAGGTGCCATCATTGATATGAGGAAAGGCACTATCAAATATCAATTCCCACTCAAGAAAGGTATGGAACACTTCCCTAGGAAAAGGAAGAAATTACTTTTTGACTCTATTCTTAGAGCAAATTATGAGCTTGATGCTTCATCACTTGATATTACTTGATTTCCACTTTCTGCGCCTAGCTCAAAGGCGTTAAAGAAAAGCACTCTTGGGAGATAACCCAATGTTTTACTTTCAGTTCTTTTTCTTTTATTTGAGTCTTGGAAGTTATTACTACTGTAATAACCTCTCCTTATCATTTTTATTTCATTTTTGTGCCAAGAGAAGCCTCTAATTTGAGTGAGGTTAGATTTGGGGATGTTGCTATCCTGAAACAGATTTCGGTGTTGCACCGTAAAAATTTGTGAAAATTCTCAGAACATCTTTTGGACCTGCGATTATGGCCGTTATTGCTCTCTTAGTTGGTCGCTCCCAGTCTTTTGCTAGCCCTCATTTTGTACTAAGTATGAGCTCTACTCGTGCATCCAACTCCTAAAAACCAAGTTGTTCCAATGTGTCCACCATACATACCTATTAGCAATTTACTATTCCAAAGTACATTTGACTTGCTTTTATCTATCCTTCAAATTAAACTCTTTTGGTGTTATGCGAAAATTGGTCAGTAAAGCTCTCACGAACCTGATGGCATACTCTACTTTTCTCGTTCTTAAAATTTTGACATTGTGGCTCTCTTATGTTGAGTTGTTATGCTTGCAAGTTGTAAGTTAGAAATTAGCCAAACCATGTCGTCATGGGGGTAAGATTTTGTTAGGAATAGACAAGTTGTATTATCTGGGGGCCAAAGGCCACAATATATAGTACAGGTACATGTGCAAATATGTAGGAAATCCCCTAACATATGGGGAAACTACAATATACAAATATATACATCTAACACCCCCCCCTCAAACTCATGGTGGATCCACAACACTGAGTTTGGAGAGTAAGAAATCATGTTGCGCTCTAGTCTGTGCCTTTGTAAAGAAGTCCGCCAACTGTAACTCTGAAGGCACATACTAAAGTGCAATAACCTCAGCCTGCACCTGAGCACGTGTATAAAAAGCATCAACACCAATATGCTTGGTAAGCTTATGCTTTACTGGATCACGTGCAATACTGATAGCACCTATACTGTCAGACAAAACTGGAGTGGGTGTCGTAACAGAGAGACCCCAAAATCCGCAAGCAACCACCGTAACCAGGTCACCTCAGCAGTCAACAAGGCCATAGCTTGCAACTCAGCCTCAACACTCGAACGGGAAACCGCTGTCTGTTTCTTCGTCTTCCAAGCAATAAGCGAACCACCAAGAAATACACAGTAAGCAGAAAGTAAATGACAATTGATACGTCTCCAATGTATCTATAATTTTTTATGCTTCATGCTTGTTTTTCCACCATTTGCTTAGTGTTTCGTTACACTTCGTGGCACTTTTATGCATTTTCCGGAACTAACCTATTAACAAGTCGCCACAGTGCCAGTTCCCTGTTTTCTGCTGTTTTTGTGTTTCAGAAAAGCTACACGGGAAATATTCTTGGAATTGGACGAAACAAAAGCCGAACGTCCAGAAATTCACCGAAGCTTCCAGAAAACCGAAGAGGAGTCGGAGTGGGGCCATGAGGGCCCCACACAATAGGACGGCGTGGCCTGGCCCCTGGCCGCGCCCCCTATGTGTGAGGGCGCCTCGGCCCACTCCTGACGATGCCCCTTCGCCTATAAAGACCCCCCGACGGAAAAAACCTAAGTACCCGATCACTTTTCCAGAACACATCGCGATCTGCCGCCGCCGTCAACCCGAAGATCGGGAGGGTCCACAAGCTCTTCCCAGCACCCTGCCGGAGAGGGGAATCGCCACCGGAGGTCTTCTTCATCGCCATGCTTGCCTCCGGCGCGATGAGTGAGTAGTCTACCTTGGACTATGGGTCCATAGCAGTAGCTAGATGGTTGTCTTCTCCACCATGTGCTTCATGTTTAGATCTCATGAACTGCCTTACATGATTGAGATCACCGTTATGTAATTCTACATGTTGTGTTTGTCGGGATCCGATGAATATTGGTGTTATGATTGAGTTGATGTACTGAATATTATCTTATGTTATCTCTATGTTGTTTATGATCTTGCATGCTCTCCGTTGTTAGTAGCTATCTTGGCCGAATAGTTGCTAGTGACTCCAAGAGGGAGTATTTATGCTCGATAGTGGGTTCATGCCTCTATTTAATCTGGGGGAGTGACAGAAACCTCTAAGGTTGTAGATGTGCTGTTGCTACTAGGGGGAAAACAACATTCATATGCTCGAGGGCATATGCTTTGTTTACATTACACACTTTGCTTAATGCAATTATCTGTTGTTCGCAACTTAATACTTGTGGAGTTCTCGGATTGATTCGTCACAAGTGGATTATTAGTCATAGATGCAGTTGGATGGCGGTTTATGTATCTTGTTGTAATGCCCAGAGTAAATCTCATAGTGATCCTCTCGACATATGCACGTTGTCTTTATTCTATCAATTGTCCAACTGTAATTTATTTACCCAGTATGTATTATTTTATCATACGGAGAGACACCACTAGTGAACTGTGGACCCCGGTCTTATTTCCTTTATATTGTTATCACCTGTTTACTTTACTCGCACTGTTTACTTTACTCGCATACTATTACTATTTTCCACTCGATACGCTCATTCCTTCACTACTAGAAAAAAGCTTACCCGTAGCGCACCTAATATGGCTACCCGTAGCGCATATGCCGTGCGCTGCGGGTAGCACACCACTAGTAAAAAAATACCCGTAGCGCATGTGAGATGCGCTACGGGTAATAGGCTTACCCGTAGCGCATGTGTCTGGTGCGCTACGGGTATGCATATTACCCGTAGCGCACCAAACACACATGCGCTACGGGTAATATGCATACCCGTAGCGCACCAGACACACATGCGCTACGGGTATGCATATTACCCGTAGCGCACCAAACACACATGCGCTACGGGTAATATGCATACCCATAGCGCACTAGACACACGTGCACTACGGGTATGCATATTACCCGTAGCGCACCAGACACATGCGCTACGGGTATTATTTTTTGATATTCGAAAATACTCTATTTCTGCTACCAAATTACAGTTTTTAATACATAATATAGTACATAATAGAGAATATTATAGAGAATATAACAGGTATACAGGATAATGCAATATAAATAGCATAAAACATGCATAGCATATGAATCACATTGTTTCAAAATGAAACGATCACATTCGTAGTTTAAGACACCGACACCGACCAAGTATGCAAGTTCATCATCACATCTTACATGAATGAGATAGTCTCCTACACTACGATGAAGTATACTACAACCGCAATCACCGCGGTGAGCAAGACGGCGGTGGTGACGCCGAAGATCGTCCTCCTCTCCTCTCGCAGGTGGTTCCTCCATCTAGTAATTGTTACTCACCAGCATGGAACAGTTGACGAGGAGATGAAGCAGTCGATGTAGTAACTGCACCCAAGTTGACAAGACATCGAGCTCTACCAGTCTACCACCATGGAAAGGAGCTGCTTGATCTTCTCTGGTCCTCCTTCACCTTATCCTTGAAGTTCTCCGGCTTACTAGGCAACAGATCCTGGTGTAGAAGGCATATAACAAAGGATAAGCAAAATTGCATCTGGTAGAACTAACAATCATTACCCACGCAAGCTAAAGTCAAGAGATGACAAGGTAAATAAAAATAACTCATGAAGTAATCAACTGGCTTGCTCATAAAAATAACTCATGAAGTAAAGTCAAGAGATGACAAGGTAATTTTTAGTAACCTACCTGTACGAATAGGAGATGAAGTGTGCCTCGAGACGAGCACGGAACCTATCAGATATGAATAAACCATCATTCTTAAAGTGTCGAATTATTTGACAAAAGAAACGCCCTTCTTAAAAGTAATGACACCGAAAGGTGTTAGATGATGATTGAACTGAACTATCCGAATCTGAAACCAGCATTAACAAATAACAGAACTGCAGGAACTAAAACATGTATAATGTGATGTCAAGGTCTACTAGACTACGACTTAACAGACATGGTACAAATAAGAACTACAACTGTGCTAGCACTTATCTAACCTAGTACATCACAACCAAAATGAGTAGCTACCTTAAGTAACATAGTAAAATCATTCAACCAGTCTTTACGAATGAACATGTCAAGCCAATAAGATAGGCAAAAATGACAAGAACTAAATAATCCTGGTGATGAATAATACTTCCCAAATGTAGTTGCTTAATTAAAAAGGTATACAAGGTACTGCATTCAACATCTTTATCTTATAAAGACTAGTTATAAGAGAAGATACCCTCTAAGAAGTCCAGTTGCTTCATCAGTCGTGTTCATGGCTTCCCAAAGGAGCAGCAATGGAACCCAATGAGGAGGGTATTTCATGTGTGCAGCATCCAAGATGAGCGCCATGTCTTGCCCGGCGTGATAGACCCCGATCGGTGAGAAATGGCCAGTGCCAGTCTGTATCCACGTGCACATGTAAAACAACTTAGTTAAGTTCAGTTTGCAAGTCAGCTAATAAAAACATACAACTTAGTTATATGTTAGTATGCAACTTATTTTCAAGCAAGAAAATAAATTTATTAGGTTGTGCACGCAATTATTTCTTGTTGGTAAAATCAAATTTTGTTAAATTCATCATGGTGCAAATCAGGTAAAATTAGTAGGCAACTTAGTTGTATGTTAGTATCAAACGTGGTTTCAAACTAGAAAAGAACTCTATTAGGTTGTGCAAGAAATTTTTTCTTGTTGGTTATATAAATCAACTTAGTTAAAATGTATGGTGCAACATAGATAAAATCAGTAGGCAACTTAGATGTATGATACTATGCAATTTCTTTTAAAGCTAGAAAATAACTCGATTAGGTTGTGCAAGCAATTTTTCTCATTGGTTAAATCAAACTTAGTTAAATTCATGGTGCAACTCAAGTAAAATTACTAGGCAACTTTTAGTAATATTCAGTAACCACTTGGGTAAGACTACTTAACTGGCATCTAAAAAAACAAGAAACTACTGACAACTGAGTTGCATTCAGTAAGTAACCTTGCCATGTTGGACAGACAATTTATGATAGTAGCCAACTTACAATAAATTGATGAACAACTTAATTAACGCAACAATATCATCTTGAGCATATTACCCCGACAAAAAGAGACATCAACTTGTACCTGCTGACCTTTTGGAGGTGGTGCTCGACATCCCCTGCTGCTGCATCAACTACTGGCAGATGCAAATGGGAACGCTTGTTGGTCTCTTTTGTCATTTCTGATTACTAGACTTTAGAAAAGTCTTCACTGGTACAATAAGCAAAAAATCTTAATTAAAACTATTGTTCCACTTGACAAAAGGTATTTGCAAAAAAGGAATTTTACAAAGCCAACTTAATCAAATAGCAGTAGCCAACTTAGTCATGATGTCGAAACAACTAATTAAGATACATTTACTACCATACGTGCATATTGCCCACATAAAACATACCCTTCTCTGGTTGGTAAAAACTCAAAGCTTGGTTACTAGAAAGCTAACATAACACAATAGCAGTAGCCAACTTAGTCGTTATGTCGAAACAACATAATTAAAATGCATTTAACACCATATAGGCATATTACCCACATAAAACCTCCTCTCTGGTTGGTAAAAAATTAAAAGCATGGTTACTAGGAAGCCAACTTAGTCATGCTGTCGAATACAACATATACATTAACCGCCGTATATGCATATTGCCTGCATAAACACTGACTCTCTGGTTGGTAAAATACTAAACCAAAATCAAACTTAGAACAAAACCTAACCAATTTAACCAGCACCAGTATGCAACCGTAGCATGTAAATAAAAGGCAACTTAGTTTAAAGCATAATACAACTTATTTATGTTTGTTGAAAGGTAAAAAAGATCCTGGTCTATACAACCTACGCAAGATAGCATGTGAAAAAATAATTCAAGTAATTGTGGTATATGACTTAAGCAAGCTTGCTTATGCACCTTAATTATATCATTACCAATTTACCATGGAGGGCCAAAAAACAAGAATGTTAAAATGCAACTTAGATAAAAGTTTGTACCCAACTTGCATGTAAATAGATGGCAACTTAGTTTTAAGCAGGATACAACTTATTCATGTTTGTTGAAAAGTAAAAGTATCCTGGGATAGACAACATAAGCAAAATTGCATGTGAAGCAATAATTTAATTAATTCTAGTATACAACTTAAGCAAGCTTGCATATGCAACTTTATTAAATCATTATCATGGAGGTCCAAAAAAGCAAGAATGTTAAAATGCAACTTCACATAAAATTCAGTAGCCGGCTAGCATGTAATAAAAAGCAACTTAGTTTAATCGGAATACATCTTATTCATGTTTGTTGAAAAGTAAAAGGATCGGCAACCTAAGCAATTTAATTTATTTTGGTGAGTGAACATACTTACCCAACAACGGTGTGCAACTTATGCGATGATGCTAAAAGGCTGAAGCTACCCTAGAAGAATATATCAACTATCAAAATCCTCATGTCATGAAAAAACAATTTAGTTCAAAACTTGAACTCAACTTAGCAAACATTGGTATGCAACTTATAAGTTTTCTGGTGAACAACAAGCTAAACTATAAAAGTTGAAATCAAGAATAACATGCTGACAATAAGCATTTTCATTAACATCAGAACACACAAACCCAAAACAAGTTGAATTACTACACATATGGCATACTTCCTGCTAAGAAAAAAACCCTGCTGCAGCATGGCTCCAATTGCAAAATTTCTATATTTTTTATTTGTTAACTAAGCAACCAGTAGACAACTTAATCATGGTTGCAGAATCACCTAGGCTATTTTCATTGGCCAACTTAATTAAACTAAGCAAACTTCTTCGTAAAACATAGGGAATTGTCCTATCTAATGGATGATGTTCTTGGACAGGAAAGGCTCAAACACACCAAAATCATACGACACAATTCACTGAAAGATCATACAAGGCAGGCACTAGGTAAAATTTCAGCCATAACACACCATAATTATGGAAAAAATTCACCGAACAACCATACAGGGAAGACACTGGGTCGATTTCGGCCCCAAAATTCCAAAACTCATGCACTACGATTCACTGACAAATCATGCATGGCAGGTACTGGGTAGAATACGAATCTCATGTATGTCTCCGTGCTGGTCAAAATCGTGTGTAACTAGTGAGGGAGAATCAAGGGGATTACCTTGTGGACCACGAAGAGATCTAAACTCCACCGTCGCATGGGACGGTTCTCCGGACGAGGAGGTCCTCGTCCTTACACGCTGGACGCTTACCGCACTAGCATGCGGCTCGCACTCCGCCGACGAGCCCGCTAGCCTCTCGTGTGGCTCGCGCCCTCCGCCGACGAGCCCGCTAGCCTCTTGTGCGGCTCGCCCTCCACCGACGAACTCGCCGCCCTCTCGCGCCTCACCCTCCGCTGACGAGCCCGCCGCCCTCTAGCGCGCCTCCCCCTCCGCCGACGAGCCCGCAAGGCCTCTCGCCTGGCTCGCCCTCCCCCGACGAGCACGACGCCCTCTCGCACGGCTCGCCCTCCGTCGACGAGCGCGGCAGCCTCGCGCCGCGGCTTGCCCTCCGCAGACAAGCTCGGCGCCCTCTCGCGCGGCTTGCCCTCCGCCGACGAGCTCGTCGCCCTCTCGCCGATCGTGGCCTGAACGGAAGAATAGTCAGGAGTGAAACCCTAAATCGAAATGAAATGGGGAATAAGGATGGGGTGAGGGAGAGGTAGAGAGGAGCGGCCGACACACGTCAGGTGGGGCCTTCAGGGGGGAAACTGTCGGAAGCGCTTCCTCTCCATGTTGCGCGTGCGTATTCGATCGGGACCATGGGCACACTTACCCGTAGCGCATGTGTATAGGTGCGCTACGGGTAGTTCAACTACCCGTAGCGCACCTATACACATGCGCTACGGGTAACTTGGACTGCCTCTGCCCATACTTACTCGTAGCGCATGTGTACAGATGCGCTACGGGTAGTTGTACTACCCGCAGCGTATGTATATCACATGCGCTACGGGTAAGTGTGGGCAGAGCTTCCCATCCGGGCATACATATACCCGTAGCGCATTTTATATATGGTGCGCTACGGGTATGTGGCATACCCGCAGCGCATGTACACGCATGCGCTACGGGTAAATACCGGCAGCGCACCACATATACGGTGCGCTACGGGTAGCTGTATTACCTATAGACGTTTTCCTAGTAGTGCTTTGTTTACAGCAAACCGGTGAGATTGACAACCTCATCGTAAGTTGGGAACAAAGTATTTGGTTATGCTGTGTGCAGGTTCCATGTTGCTACTAGTTGAAGACGCGCTAACTCGTTTGATCGTAAACGGCGCCCTTATTGGAGTGTCACTAGACTAGCAAGTATCACCTTCAGTCGTATTGGCTTCTTCTTCTCCTGATCGACATACCTTGGTTTCTTAACTGAGGGAAAACCTTGCTGATATATTCATCATACCTTCCTCTTGGTGTTCCTAACTGGACGGTGAAAAGATATCAACACCGTACCGCATCAAGCTCTTTTCTGGCGCCGTTGCCGGGGAGGAAGAAGAAGACTTCTATGAGGGGAGTTTTCGCACGCACATCCTTTACTTTGTTTTATTGTTTTGCTTTACTTTATTTTTACTTGCATCGTTTTATCAAAAACCCAAAAAAAAATTAGAATCCTTTGTAGTTGTTTTTACTTGCTTGCTATTAGTCTTGTTAGAATGAGTAATCCTGAAGTTGAAGTTCGTACTTTTAAGCAAAAAGGGGGAGAGAGCTTGAAAGATGCTTGGTACCATATTAGCAATTCTCATCATAGGTGTACAAATAAGCATTCTACCATGATCCTCCTTAGAATTTGTTATGTTGGTATAACTAGTTGGTATAGGTACGTTCTTGATACTCTTGCAGGAGGTAATTTTTTGGGTACTCCCGCTCTTGAAGCATGCACTTTAATTGAAATTTTAGTGGGGGTACCACCTATTCATGTTGTTAAAACTAAGGTCACTTTGGAGGAAGTTCTAGAAAAGCTTAGCTCTTTAGAAAAAAGTTTGCCAAATATCCTTGATAATGATAGCCGTGTTAATGAATTGATAGAAAGTATCGGTAAGAGAATCACCGGTTTAGAGGCTAGCACTACTCTTGATAGTCAAAACCTTAGGATTGGGAAACTTGAGGAGTCCATGGAAACTTTAAGTTCAATTTTCTCTTCTCTTAAGTTTAAGAAGGAGAAAGCTTTTGGTGGAAAAGAGCAACAATTTATGTATGTTCCCAAGGTGTTTGTGCCTAAACCACAGCATGTTTTTAAGATTGGTAAGACTTTTAGTTCAACTAAGAGTGACTTGCTGGTTGAATCATCTTCGGGAACCTCTAAAGTGCCTAGTGTGGTAAGTGGTGATCTTGATCTTGATGCTTCATCACTTGATATTACTTGATTCGCATTTTCTGCGCCTAGCTCAAAGGCGTTAAAGAAAAGCACTTTTGGGAGATAACCCAATGTATTTACTTTCAGTTCTTTTTCTTTTATTTGAGTCTTGGAAGTTATTACTACTGTAATAACTTCTCCTTATCCTTTTTATTTCGTTGTTGTGCCAAGAGAAGCCTCTAATTTGAGCGAGGTAAGATTTGGGGATGTTGCTGTCCTGAAACAGTTTTCAGTGCTGCACCGTAAAAATTTGTGAAAATTCTTTGTATATCTTTTGGACCTGCGATTTCTTGTGAATATGCCCCAGGTTATATCCAAACTTTCATTAGTTGAACACTTTTTGATTTGAGCAACAGAAAACCCTCTAAAAATTCGACCTTTGTTAGCTGTTCTGTTTTGATAGATTTCTGCTAATATTTGTGTTTGCCGCTTTATCGCTTTCTTTTTGAGTTCTTTTGATCACGGAACTTTTGGGGAAGTTGCCACAGTAGTATATACTTTATATGTGGTGGTTTTGAGTTAAAACCTGAAGCAAAAAGGGTTGATTATATGTTATGCTTACACTAATGTTGCTAATAGATTTGTGTTTAGTTTTGTATGAAGGAAGTTTTCAAGTGTAGGGATTGGAGAATGATGAGATGAGTTGAAGAATGGACGAAAGCTCAAGCTTGGGGATGCCCATGCATCACCCCAAGAAATATCCAAGAAGTACAAGCGTCAAAGCTTAGGGATGCCCCCGAGGCACCCCTTTCTTCATCGGCAAAAATCAGGTCACCTTTCAACACACTATATTTTTATTGCTTCATGCATTATGCGTTTTTCTTGGAGCGTCAGTTGTTTTTAGTTTTTAGTATTAGTTTAGTTTAGTTTGCTGCAATAAATGGTTGGATCCCAACAAATTCCTTTTGGAGAAGTTGCCTTGCTTTTCATTTGCCAAGAACACTCCGTTTTTCATTCTTATAATTTCAACGAGTGTTCTCTTTTTCTAGAACTGCGTTTAGCTTTTGATTTTCACCTTGATATGTGTTCAGATCTTCTTATATCTTTTTATCAAGGTGTATTTTTTCCTCTGGTCTATATTTATTTTCATTAAAAGAGGTGTTTATAAAAAGTTTGAATGGTGTTGAAAAAGAGAAAAAGCTTTATGCAAAAAAGTGGTACAAGAAGAAGCTTGTGTAGACTGCGGCCTAGGCTTTTGCATGTCGTGCTTGATGCCTTTTTGATAGCATGCTTAGTGGTTTTGATGTAGCATGACTTGTCTCAAATAACTGAGATTGCTTAATGAGCCTTTGAAAAAATCATGCGTTGTTTTAATTATTTGAAAGCATTGTTTTGGTTTTCTTCTTTGATGCTTTATTTGGGTTGACTTGGCACATGCTCACACATGTTAGACTCTTACAAAGTTTCCATTGCCTCTATGATCATTTAGTTTTTGACTTTTGATGCCATCTTATGCTTCTTTTAATGTTGCTTTGTCGCTTTGCATGATTATGGCCGTTATTGCTCTCTTAGTTGGTCGCTCACAGTCTTTTGCCAGCCCTCGTTTTGTACTGAGTATGACCTCTACTCGTGCATCCAACTCCTAAAAAACCAAGTTTGCCATTGTGTCCTCCATACATACCTATTAGCAATTTGCTATTCCAAAGTACATTTGACTTGTTTTTATCTATCCTTCAAATTAAGCTCTTTTTGGTGTTATGCGAAAGTTGGTCAGTAAAGCTCTCACGAACCGGATGGCACACTTTATTTTTCTTGTTCTTAAAATTTTGACATTGTGGTCTCTTATGTTGAGTTGTTATGCTTGCAAGTTGTAAGTTGGGAATTAGCCCAGCCATGCCGTCATGGGGCAAGCTTTCAACATTGCACTTCTTATTTGAGTTGATATCGTGATCTTTTGTTTATGGATACTCGCGGTGTGAAATGAATTGGGAATCTTGCGGGATCATGGAGTTTGTATATGTGTTAGAGAAACGCCTGGGCCGCCAATCTAAGCCATGAATAATTCATGGTGGAAATTTGCAGCATGCCCATAGTAGACATTCGACGACGCATCTCAAAATAAAAAGCTATACAAATGGTAAATAAAAGAGATATCGAGGTGTTCATTATTTGCTTGTCCTGTCATTTTGATGTGGGCTTGTTCCATGTCATCGGGCACGGAGGTACCCTGTTGGCGGTTCTCGATGATACGTTTATACTTACAATGACAAGAGCTTGCTTGGGACTCTAAGTAAAGTAGCATGAGGTTTGGGTACTCGTATTCACGGGACACGAGGTTTTCAACTTATGATTTGTCAAGCATATGCAGCATAATTGTTCTCACATTAACTTTAACCAATCAAAATGCTTATGATGGGGGCAATGAGAGCTCAAAGCCGGTAAGTACCATAATTTTTGAAAGTTTATAAAACTTACAATCACTGCTTCCCTCCGCGAAGGGCCTTTCTTTTACTTTTATGTTGAGTCACCACCTTCTATCTTTATGCACCATTAAGAGAGCATAGTTGTCATTCTGAGTATAATGTGCATTGTCCCAAAGTTTTCATTGATTGATTCATATTGTTGGTTTCACTTGTTCTTAAATTACTTGTATCTAGTCGCCCTCTTAAACTTGAAGGTGTCCTATGCATTTATGATTTGCTCTCCATGAAGGACAAGCTGAAAACCATTTGTATGTTTTTCCTTATGATTTGAACACACGTTTGACTTTCATTGTTTCATTTTCATAATCTTTTGGTTGTGTTCATTTTCATGTTATAACATGGTTGCTAAGTTTCTTCTATCAAGATTATGTCTTTCATGCCCATGTTTTAAGTTCTTTTAATCCCAGCGCACAACGCTTACATAGATGATCAAGATTGTATAGGTGCATGTCACCTCAAAAATTATTTCTTTTGTTATCACTTACCTACTCGAGGATGAGCAGGAGTTAAGCTTGGGGATGCTGATACGTCTCCAACGTATCTATAATTTTTGATGCTCCTTGTTTTTACACCATTTGCTTAGTGTTTTGTTACACTTCGTGGCACTTTTATGCATTTTCCAGAACTAACCTATTAACAAGTCGCCACAGTGCCAGTTCCCTATTTTCTGCTATTTTTGTGTTTCAGAAAAGTTACCAAGGAAATATTCTCAGAATTGGACGAAACAAAAGCCGAACGTCCAGAAATTCACCGAAGCTTCCAGAAAACCAAAGAGGAGACAGAGTGGGGCCACAAGGGCCCCACACAACAGGGCGGCATGGCCTGGCCCCTGGCCGTGCCCCCTATGTGTGAGGGCGCCTCGGCCCACTCCTGACGATGCCCCTTCGCCTATAAAGACCCCCTGACGGAAAAAAATCTAAGTACCCGATCACTTTTCCAGAACACATCGCGATCCGCCGTCGCCGTCGACCCGAAGATCGGGAGGGTCCAGAAGCTCTTCCCGGCACCCTGCCGGAGAGGGGAATCACCACCGGAGGTCTTCTTCATCGCCATGCTTGCCTCCGGCGCGATGAGTGAGTAGTCTACCTTGAACTATGGGTCCATAGCAGTAGCTAGATGGTTGTCTTCTCCACCATGTGCTTCATGTTTAGATCTCATGAGCTGCCTTACATGATTGAGATCACCGTTATGTAATTCTATATGTTGTGTTTGTTGGGATCCGATGAATATTGGTGTTATGATTGAGTTGATGTACTGAATATTATCTTATGTTATCTCTATGTTGTTTATGATCTTGCATGCTCTCCGTTGTTAGTAGCTATCTTGGCCGAGTAGTTGTAGTGACTCCAAGAGGGGGTATTTATGCTCGATAGTGGGTTCATGCCTCTATTTAACCTGGGGGAGTGACAGAAACCTCTAAGGTTGTAGATGTGCTGTTGCTACTAGGGAGAAAACAACATTCATATGCTCAAGGGCATATGCTTTGTTTACATTACACACTTTGCTTAATGCAATTATCTGTTGTTCGCAACTTAATACTTGTGGAGTTCTCGGATTGATTCGCCACAAGTGGATTATTAGTCATAGATGCAGTTGCATGGCGGTCTATGTATTTTGTTGTAATGCCCAGAGTAAATCTCATAGTGATCTTCTCGACATATCACGTTTATCTTTATTCTATCAATTGCCCAATTGTAATTTGTTTACCCAGCATGTGTTATTTATCTTATGGAGAGACACCACTAGTGAACTGTGGACCCCGGTCCTATTTCCATCATATTGCTATCACCTGTTTACTTTACTCGCACTGTTTACTTTACTCGCATACTATTACTATTTTCCACTCGATACGCTCATTCCTTTGTTTATAGCAAACCGGTGAGATTGACAACCTCATCGTAAGTTGGGAACAAAGTATTTGGTTGTGTTGTGTGCAGGTTCCATGTTGCTACTAGTTGAAGATGCGCTAACTCGTTTGATCATAAACGGCGCCCTTGTTGGAGTGTCACTAGACTAGCAAGAATCACCTTCAATCGTATTGGCTCCTTCCTCTCCTGATCGACATACCTTGGTTTCTTAACTGAGGGAAAACCTTGCTGCTATATTCATCATACCTTCCTCTTGGGGTTCCCAACTGGACGGTGAAAAGATATCAACACTGTACCGCATCAACAATCCGTAGGATCACTCGCCCACGTAGCATTCGAGTAGCACTGGAGCTGGAGGGAGCTGGAACGAGGAAAGAAAAGGCAACGAGTGATCGTGCCACGAAGATAGCGAAGAACACGGAGGAGATGACTATAGTGAACAGTGGTAGGAGCAGAAACAAACTGACTCAGAATATGAACAGGATAAGATATGTCAGGACGAGTGACAGCAAGATAAACAAGACTCCCAACAAGATGGCGATAACGCATCGGGTCAGGAAGAGGATCACCATCAGTAGGACGAAGCTTAACATTAAGCTCCATAGGAGTCTCAACAGTGCGCTCATCCCCAAGAGCAGCACGAGCAAGAAGATCCTGAATATACTTTTCCTGGGAGATAGAAAAACCATCAGAAGTGGAGGAAACCTCAATCCCAAGAAAGTAGCGGAGAGGACCAAGATCAGTCATAAGAAACTGATCATGAAGACGAGCCTTGACAAAGGCAATATACTCAGGATCATCACCAGTAATGATCATATCATCAACATAGAGAAGGAGAATAGTGCGACCACGAGGAGAAGTGTGAACAAACAGCGCTGGATCTTGAGCGCTGGGAGAGAAACCAGCAGCAGTCACCACAGAGGCAAAGCGCTCAAACCAGGCATGAGGGGCCTGTTTCAGGCCATAAAGAGAACGCCGAAGACGACAAACCATCCCATCGGGAACAGTATACCCAGGAGGAGGCTGCATGTAAACCTCCTCACTCAACTCTCAATTGAGGAATGCATTCTGAACATCAAGCTGAGACACAGACCAGTGTCGAATAGAAGTGACAGTAAGAAGAGTGCGCACAGTGGTCATATGAGCCACATGGGCAAAGGTCTCATCATAGTCACGGTCGTGCTCCCGCTGAAAACCACGAGCCACAAGACGCGCTTTATAGCGCTCAAGAGATCCATCAGAGTGGGTCTTAATTTTATAGATCCCCTTACATGTGATAGGACGAACACCAGGAGGGGGAGAAACAAGATCCCAGGTGCCAGTGCGCTCAAGCGCAGCAATCTCCTCAGCCATGGCAAGCTGCCATTCAGGATGACGCTCAGCATCCTGATAAGAAGTCAGCTCGGAGGCAACAGAAAGACCGTACTGACTAGGAGAGTAACGGTTTGGGGCACGACGCTGACGAACAGGACGAGGAGAGGGACGCTCATCAGCGGAAGACGACTCATCGGAAGAAGAGGAAGAAGGAATAGCAGAGGAAGGCTCTGAAACCGGAGAACGAGGAGAACTAGGGGAACTAGGCGGAGCAGAGGATGACGGTATCGAAGAAGAGACATCAGCGAGAGTGGGTCCTGAAGAAGAAGCAATAGGAGCAGAAGGAGGTGTGTCAGGAAAAAGAAGAAAAGATATATCTTCCACCGGGTAGGTACCTGCGATGGGACGAGGATAGAAAGGACGCATCTCATCAAAAGTGACATCACGAGAGATGCGCATCCGACGACCAACGGGGTCCCAACAGTGATAGCCCTTATGCTCATCACTGTATCCAAGAAAAACACACTCAACATACTGAGCGGTCAGTTTGGTGCGTTCGCGAGGGGGAAGGAGAACATAGCAAACACAACCAAACAAGCGAAGTATCGAGTAGTCTGGAGAATGACCAGATAGACGCTTGAGAGGTATACCACCCTGCAGAGCGGTAGAAGGCTGAATGTTAATGAGGTAAGCCGACGTAGTGACAGCCTCAGCCCAGAAATGCGGCGGTAGGGAAGAAGAAATCATCATGGCACGGGTGGTCTCAAGAAGATGGCGATGCTTACGCTCAGCAATGCCATTCTGGGCATGCGCACCGGGATAGGAGAACTGAGCGAGAGTGCCCTGCTCAGCAAGAACACCACGCAACAGCTGGGAGATATACTCACCAGCAAAGTCAGCGCGAAACACACGAATGGGTGTAGAATACTGAGTGCGGACCATGGCCGCAAAACGCTGATATATGGAGAGCACCTCACTGCGAGAGCGCATAAAATACAACCAGGTGTACCAGGAAAAATCATCTATGAATAAAATATAGTATCGATGGCCCCCTTTCAAAGTGAAAGGAGCCGGACCCCAAACATCTGAATGAACCAAATTAAAAGGTCGCTGAGATACAGACGCACTAGTAGGATAGGGTAGCTGAATCTGTTTGCCTAACCTACAACCCTGACAATTTAAAGACACATCTCCTGAGACAGACCCCAGAAGACCACGATGAACTAATGACGACAGGCGAGAGCCACAAAGGTGACCAAGACGATGATGCCACTGCTGAAAAGAGCTGGTGGCAGAGGCGACAACCACAGGAGAATTGGCAGGTGAAGTGGCAGCGGAAGGAACACGAAGCCAGTCTAACTCCCAAAGGCCTGGAGCGTCACGGTTGCGAGGGCCAGCTCCAACCAGGGCCTGTGTGCGACGATCCTGAATAGCACATGAATCAGCGTCAAGAATGATGCGACAACCAGAGTCAGTGAGCTGACTAGCAGAGAACAGGTTCATCTTAAGACGAAGAACGTGAGAAATATCAGGAACAGAAAAAGAAGAAGTAGAAAGAGTGCCCCGACTAGAGATAGGAAGAGAGGTACCATCAGCCATGAGAACACGGACAGGAGAAAAGAGAGAGCGAATAGCGGATAGAAGAGAAGAATCAGAGGTCATATGAAAAGAAGCTCCAGAATCCAGATACCACGGGGACATACCTGACTGTGGATAAGGTGGTGGTTGTGCAGTACCAGAAGAGTCAGTCACAGAACCAGTAGTGCCCATCGAAGAAGAGCCTGGAGTAGCGAGCAGACCACGAAGACTTCTGATAATGTCCTGATCAGAGAGGGCCTGAAGAGCCAGACTGCACACGAGCCTGGGACTGCGGACGCAAACTGGGATCCCTCGTATAACAGGAGGCCCAAGTGTGGCCATCCTTGTTGCAGTAGGTGCAGTGGCGAGGACGATGACGACCCTGACCACGGTGCTGCTGATGCTGAATCTGGCCCTGACCCAGAGGAGTGGGTATCGGCGGTACTGAAGATCGCGGCTGAGTCAAGGGGGCAGACGGCAGAGGAGGACCACGAGCAGCAAGCATAGACGAAACCTCAAGAAGACCAGCCCCACGAAGATGAGTCTCCTCAGCCCGAAGCTTAGACAGTACCTCAGAGAGCGGAACATGACCACGGGCAAGTAGCTGAGCACGATGGGGCTCGAACTCCTTGCGAAGCCGAGACAGGAACTCATAGACGCACTGAAACTCCAAATCTGAGCGCACAATCTGGCAGCAGGAGCATGTGCCACAAACAGCAGTACAAAGAGAGTCAAGCTGACGCCAGATAGCAGCACTCTGAGTATAGAACTCATCAATAGTGGAATCACCCTACTGAAGAGCATGCTCCTGGCGAACCACAGACAGGTAAAGAGCATCCCCAGACAGATGATAGCGCTGATGGAGATGAGCCCACTGAGCAGCAATAGTAGGAAGACCCATGAACTCAGAAGCATACTGGGGCAGAACGCTGGAAGTGAGAACAACAGCAGCACGAGCATCCTCATCCATCCACTGAGTGTAGGCGGCCAGATTCAGCCGATAGGTCTCGAGATCATCAGAGTACTGTTTGAGCTTCAGCTCATAGGCAGCAACAACACTATCATTGGCACTCTTAGCAGCATCCTTGGCCTCCTGAGAAGCACCATCGCCGAGAACAACCAGCGTCGGTGGAATAGGAGCCACAGGAGGAGTAGGGCACGACGGACAGGAGACCTCGCCGGAGAGCACATCCCACAAACGGAGACCACGCATGTGAACACGCATAAAGGTGGCGAAATCAGGGTAATTCGCGCCATCAAAAATCACCGGGCAGCGAGGAATCGCAATATAGCCCGATGAGGAAGACATCTCTCTCTCTCTTTTCTTTTTCCCTTTTTTTTGCACTAATCGAAATCTGTGGTCAGCTCACCGAACTACGGGATCTTGGCCGATCCACGGGAACGAGCAGGCGATGGGTCGACGGCCGATCCAGCAGCAGCAGCGACAGAACGGGCCGATCCGATCCGATCGAGCACCAGCAGCAGCGACGGGAACGGACAGGAGGCGGGCGGCCGATCAGGAACAAGCAGGAGACCAGCAGCTGATCCAGCAGCAGGAGGCGGGCCGATCCAGCAGCAGGAGGCGCCGATCTAGAAGCACAAGGGCGGCCGATCCAGAAGCATGAGGGCGGCCGAAGTGTGTTTTTCAGGCGGGCAGGAGGTGGCCGATCTAGGGCGACTCGAGGCGGGCACGATCTGCAGCCATGAGGCAGGGCCGACAGAGGACGAGGCGAGGCGACGAGGTCCAACAACGGACGAGGCGATGAGCTGCAGTCCAAGGCGTGCAAGGCGATGAGCTGCGCGGGGGATCGATTCCCGGCCTTCACTTCCAAGGGCGGACGAGGACAAGGCGGACGGGGCTGATTCCCAGACGACGCCTGAAAAGAAGACGTCCAGGGGAGGACGATGGAGGCTGCGGCCAGAACGGGAACCAGCTAAACAGAGGCCGGGGCGAACTGGCGGCGGCGGTCACGGAACCCAAAACCTAGCTCTGATACCATGTTAGGAATAGACAAGTTGTATTATCTGGGGGCCAAAGGCCACAATATATAGTACATGTATAGGTGCAAATATGCAGGAAACCCCCTAACATATGGGGAAACTACAATATACAAATATATACATCTAACAACTTTCGACATTGCACTTCTTATTTGAGTTGATATCGTGATCTTTTGTTTATGGATACTCGCGATGTGAAACAAGTTGGGAATCTTGCGGGATCATGGAGTTTTTATATGTGTTAGAGAAACGCCTGGGCCACTAATCTAAGCCATGCATAATTCATGGTGGAAATTTACATCATGCCCATAGTGGACATTCGACAACGCATCTCAAAATAAAAAGCTATACCAATGGTAAATAAAAGAGATGTCGAGGTGTTCATTGTCTGTTTGTCTTGTCATTTTGATGTGGGCTTGTTCCATGTCATCGGGCAGGAGGTACCCCGTTGGCGGTTCTCGATGATACACATATATTTACAATGACAAGAGCCTACTTGGGACTCTAAGTCGAGTAGCATGAGGTTTGGGTATTCATACTTCACGGGACACGAGGTTTTCAACTTATGATTTGTCAAGCATATGCTTCATAATTGTATTCGCATTAACTTTAACCATTCAAGATGCCTATGATGGGGGCAATGAGAGCTCAAAGCTAGTAAGTACCATAATTTTTGAAGGTTTATAAAACTTGCAATCACTGCTTCCCTCTGCGAAGGGCCTTTCTTTACTTTTATGTTGAGTCACCACCTTCTATCTTTATGCACCATCTAAGAGAGCATAGTTGTCATTCTTAGTATAATGTGCATTGTCCCAAAGTTTTCATTGATTGATTCATGATTTTGGTTTCACTTGTTCTTAAATTATTTGTATCTAGTCGCCCTCTTCAACTTGAAGGTGTCCTATGCATTTATGTTTTGCTATTCCATGAAGGACAAGCTGAAAACCATTTGCTATGTTTTTCCTTATGATTTGAACACACGTTTGACTTTCATTGTTTCATTTTCATGATCTTTCATTTGTGGTCTTCTTCTTGTTATAACATGGTTGCTAAGTTTCTTCTATCAAGATTATGTCTTTCATGCCCATGTTTTAAGTTCTTTTGATCCAAGCACACAATGCTTACATAGATGATCAACATTGTGTAGGTGCATGTCACCTCAAAAATTATTCTTTGTTATCACTTACCTACTCGAGGACGAGCAGGAGTTAAGCTTGGGGATGCTTGATACGTCTCAAATGTATCTATAATTTTTGATGCTCCATGCTTGTTTTTACACCATTTGCTTAGTGTTTCGTTACACTTCGTGGCGTTTTTATGCATTTTCCGGAACTAACCTATTAACAAGATGCCACAGTGCCAGTTTCGTGTTTTCTGCTGTTTTTGTATTTCAGAAAAGTTACACATGAAATATTCTTGGGATTGGACAAAATGAAAGCCAAACATCCAGAAATTTACCGAAGCCTCCAGAAGTCCGAAGAGGAGACAGAGAGGGGCCACGGGCTGGCCACACAACAGGGCGGTGCGGCCCAGCCCCTGGCCACGCCCCCTACGTGCGTGACCGCCCTGGTCCACTTCTGACGCTGCCCCTTCGCCTATAAAGACCCCCCGACGGGAAAAACCTAAGTACCCGATCAATTTTCCAGAAACACATCGCGATCCGCCGTCGTCGTCGACCCGAGATCAGGAGGGTCCAGAAGCTCTTCCCGGCACCCTGCCAGAGAGGGGAATCGCCACCAGAGGTCTTCTTCATCGCCATGCTTGCCTCCGGCGCGATGAGTGAGTGGTCTACCTTGGACTATGGGTCCATAGCAGTAGCTAGTTGGTTGTCTTCTCCACCATGTGCTTAATGTTTAGATCTCGTGAGCTGCCTTACGTGATCAAGACTACCTTTATGTAATTCTACATGTTGTGTTTGTTGGGATCCGATGAATATTGGTGTTATGATTGAGTTGATGTGCTGAATATTATCTTATGTTATCTCTATGTTGTTTATGATCTTGCATGCTCTCCGTTGTTAGTAGCTATCTTGGCCGAGTAGATACTAGTGACTCCAAGAGGGGGTATTTATGCTCGATAGTTGGGTTCATGCCTCTATTTAATCTGGGGGAGTGACAGAAACCTCTAAGATTGTAGATGTGTTGTTGCCACTAGGGAGAAAACAACATTCTTATGTCCAAGGGCATATGCTTTGTTTACATTACACACTTTGTTTAATGCAGTTATCTGTTGTTCGCAACTTAATATTCACGGGGTCCTCGGATGATTCCCCGTGGGTGGATTATTAGTCATAGATGCAGTTGGATGGCGGTCTATGTATCTTGTTGTAATGCCCAAAGTAAATCTCATAGTGATCCTCTCGACATATGCACGTTATCTTTATTCTATCAATTGCCCAACTGTAATTTGTTTACCCAACATGTTGTTATTTATCTTATGGAGAGACACCACTAGTGAACTGTGGACCCCGGTCCAATTTCCTTTATATTGCTATCACCTGTTTACTTTACTCGCACTGTTTACTTTCTCACATACTACTATTGCTTTCCACTCGATACGCTCATACCTTTGTTTACAGCAAACCGGTGAGATTAACAACCTCATCGTAAGTTGGGAGCAAAGTTCTTGGTTGTGTTGTGTGCAGGTTCCGTGTTGCTGCTGGCGAAGCAAAGCACTGGACGAGGTGCGCTATAAATTGTCTGGAGCTGTCGCGAAGCTAGCGAGCATCACCTTCTGGAGTTTGGCTTTTTCCTGGGCTGACAAACCTTGGTTTCTTACTGAGGGAAAAACTTGCTGCTGTGCTCATCATACCTTCCTCTTGGGGTTCCCAACTGGACGGTGATTTACATCATCAACACCGTGCCGCATCATAGATCACCGTCCAGTTGGGAACCCCAAGAGGAAGGTATGATGAGCACATTAGCAAATTTTCCCTCAGTAAGAAACCAAGGTTTATCAGTCCAGTAGGAAAAAGCCAAACTCCAGAAGGTGATGCTTGCTAGCTTCGTGACACTCCAACAAGGGCGCCGTTAATGATACTTGTTAGTGCGTCTTCAACTAGTAGCAACGCGCAACCTGCTCCGACCACCTCTCGCCGCCCCTCATCTCCGGTAAGCTGGAACCGTTTGTAAGCACTACCTCTCCGCCTCCCCTCCCCGTGTACTACCAGATGAGCAGGATTAGGGTTGTCTCGTGGCCAGAATTAGGGTTCTTGTTCTTGGCTAGAGATGTTATCTGGATCTTGTTCTTGGCTTAAGATTGCTATTGCTGCTAACAATTCAGGCAAGTAAAATATTACTGCGGTTGCTGAAACTTGATCCCCACGACGTCAAGTACGGGATCAGCCGGTTAGTACCTCAACCCCATGCTCTCTAGCTTCATAGTCCACACACCTACGTAATAGATCAATATGGAGTTCCGTAGAGTTGACAGTATGGATGAAGTCGAAGTAGAGGCGAGTTGTAGTCTATCTGAACATGACTCACCTGCTGAAGTCCTTTGTGCAAGCTCACGGTACTGCACAATGAGCACCAAGAATTTTTGCCATGTCTTTCGATTGGTTTGCTTTGGTGTAAACTGATGGTGTACGCATGCCTACACAATGGCAACCTACCACGCTTGACTTCTCCAGGGTCATCCTCGACTGAAAGCCGCGTCCCGCACGTGCGACATACTAAGAGTTATAAACTTTTGGGACTCAAATCTACAAAATATTATAGGTTGTAGTAATGATGACCGAAAACACGAATAATTTTTGGACCTTTGTTGCTTTTCACTTCTGTGGAACATGTGTCGAAGGTAATATTTTGCATCACTAGGCGCAACCATCAGGTAGTTAGCTGAAGGTGAAGACTTGAATGAGATGTTAGAGTGAAGCCTTTGTGAAACAAAATAATAAGCTGATCTCCGAAATGATCAAGTATCAGGACCATGACCAGTTATATTTTGGTACTTCTGCATAGAAGCTATACCCAGTAATATATTTGTTTAGAACCTACAACAGCTTGGCTCATGTTACTTTTCTTCTCTTTTGAGTTTACTTTCTATCTTTATAACAAATTCATGCATGGCTCTCTTATTTTTATTTCTGTACATCAGTACATGCATATGACTGTCAGCCTAGAGGTGTCTATTTTATCAAAACCAGTCTGTAATGCATGATAATTATTCGCAGATTCTAGTGGGTATTGACGAGCCGCCGCCTTCTTGGGATCCCGTGAGCACGCCGGAATTCGGTATGTCCACAGCCATTGCATGTAGTAATTCTTTTGAAGTGTGAACATGCATGTTTGTGACTGCTTATTTTACAATGATTATTCTCTATTGCTTTTCGCTAGTCTAAAATGGATCCAAGGAGCCTAGAGCGAATTAGGAAGAGAAAGGCTGCCGACGATGATGATATGTTCTTTTTTATTCTTCCATCATTGTACTTGTATCTGACAAAGACAGAAAAGATGAAACACCATAGCTCCATCCTGTACGGCAGAATGAGAGTTAGGGAACTACTTGATGGACATCTAAAAAAATTGCTTGGCAGCTTTTAGGATGGAACCAGATATATTCAGGTGGCTAGCATCTTATCTTAGAAATGAACATCTCATTTTAGATAGTGATACAATCAAGGTGGAAGAGAAGTTGGCCTTCTTTCTATATATGCTATCACATAATGCATCATATGAAGATTTGCAACTGGCGTTTCAACATAGTGCATCGACCTTCCATGATTATATCAACGAGTTCTTTGACATTATCCTTGTCCAAGCAACTCGTTTTGTGAGGCCTCGGTACATTGATGAACCACATCCCAAAATCGCTATGGATGGTCGCTTCTTTCCGTACTTTGAGGTTCAACCCTTTCTTTGACACTTCTAAAACTTTCCTCTCTTATCTAATTCTTATAATATAAGAAACAATGATTTCTATTCCACTTCATTGCAGAACTGTATAGGTGCCATAAATGGGTCTCATATGCCTGTCACTAGATCTCCTCGATGTCAAGCTCCGTGGAGGAATAGGAAAGGATCACTTAGCCAAAATGTGATGCTTGTGTGCGATTTTGACATGAATATTACTTTTATATCTTGTGGATGGGAGGGTTCTGCAAGTGATGCCAGGGTACTTAGTTCAGCCATGCTCAAAGGCTTTAATGTACCAAATGGAAAGTTTTATCTAGTCGACGGTGGTTACGCAAACACACAACATTTTCTTGCACCATACAGAGGTGTGAGATAACATTTGAAGGAGTGGGGGCATGGTCGCCATAGGCCTCAAAACCATATGGAACTATTTAATCACCGCCATGCAGTTTTAAGAAACCACATAGAAAGGCTTTCGGGCATTCTGAAGAAGCGGTTCTCTATCCTCAATGTTGGAACTTTCCATCCAATAACTAATCAAGTCAAGATCCCAGCTGCTGCTGCGATATTCCATAACATTATAAAAATGCACAATGGAGACGAAGAATGGCTTGATGACCAAGAGGACAACATAGACCCTGCTGTTTTTGTAGATCTGCCCAATGGTGATGGTGATAATTTCCAACAAAACGACCTTCATGAAAACAATGTCCTAGGCAACCATTTGAGGGATCAGATTGGTTTTCAGATGTGGAATGACTTCAATATCTAGAAGCTATTGTCATATTGTAGGAAGTTATCATGTAATAAGGAACTATTTCTTATGTTTATCATGTCATAAGGAACTATTGTAGAAGCTACTGTCACATTGTAGAAGCCCAACATTGTAATAAGGAACTCTTTTATTTCTTGTGTTTATCTTTGATAATTCTCATAATCTCTTGTTTACTAATCTGATAATCCCAACAGATATGTATCCAAAACAAGCTCCGGTTTATCCTACAGGTTCTCCTCAGTTTAACTTGGCAAAGTCATGCTCAGAGGGAAGGAAATTTAAGAAAAAGGCTTCTCCAAAGACTAGTAAAAAGGCCTCTCCAAAAGGTATTCAGCAACTTGTGTTTTACATTTTGGTTGATTTGCTGTTCTGTGAATTGTTAATTTGCATTGCACTGAAATTGGATATTCTTGTGTAGGTGGGAAAACAAGGGCAGTTTGGAATATAGGACTTGAAAAAGCTCTTGTGGATATTCTTCATGAGCACAATAATACATACCATACAAGTCAAAATGGATGGAGTAGCGAAACATGGAACTTGATGGTGAAACTTTTCCATGCTTGACACCCATTTGTCAAGTTCACAAAGGCTCAAATCCAAGATAAGGAGAAAGATCTACAAAGAGACTACAGGATGCTCAAAGAGGCACGCATGCAAAGTGGCGTTGGGTGGAATGATAGCGAGTTGAAGCTACAAGCTGAGCCCCATCTTTGGGAAAATTTGGAGAAGGTAAGTTTTCCAACTCTTGTAGTCACAACTCTTGTAGTTACTATTAATTCAACTCTTGTAGTCATTCGGTCCAAGGATAAGGCATTTCAGAGGCAAATCTTTTCCTCTCTATGAGTCACTTGCACAACTATATGAAGGTAACAACCATGCCTCATGCAACAATGAATCATTTCCAGCTTGAAAACACTTTTTTGTAACAACCAGGAACAATGAATTCATCCTACTATTTTGTAGGGAGCATAGCTGAAGGCAATTTCAACTTCACATCCACCTCAGCGCCATCCAAGGAGGATGTGACAGAAATTGAAAGTGATGAGGATGAATCAGAAAGAGAAATCGAGACAGAGACAACAATGGCACAAAATGAAGATGACTTGCAAATTTTGGATAATCCAACTCAGCTGGAGCGTGAAGAAGTCAATGGAGGAAGGCCCGCTGGTGCTGCTACAAGAAACAAGCTTCCAAAGAAGCCAAAGAAGAGTCCCAAGAAGAGGAACGCAGATGGAATAGTGCAAGTCATGGAGAGATTGGTGAAAATCAAAGAATAAAAAGCTAACCAAGAAGCTGCAAACCTTCAGTATCAGAAGATGCATGGATGCATTCAAAACATTGGAGGGCTTTTCAGCTGATGAGAAGATCTTGGCCTTGGAGGTTTTCAAAGTTGCTGACAATCGTGAGATATTTGTGAACCTTGTTGCTGATAAAGATGACACTGCAGTCCCATGGCTCCGTGCACAGATAGCAAAGTTAACATGAGGTAAGAAACAAACTGAACATTTTCCATACTCTAGTCCCATGTTGCTATTCTTATTAAGCCACTGCCATACTTTAATCTGCCATACTGTTGCATAATGATATAGTAGGTTCACAAATATCCCCTAGTGCCAGTGTCTTTAGATCTGAGTTTACATGTCTGAATCATCCAGCGCGAGACAGGATTTGATCGTTTTTCCCGCTCTCAACTGAAACCTGGCAGCTGCCCTGAACAACTGGGGTGCAAGAATGGATGCAGTTCTTCACTACAGATTTTGTTAAAATACAGTTCTCGACAACCACAAGTAGACTGTCTGAAACTGAACTATAACACAGATACTTTCAGTTCCAAGCATATTCCTGTCTGATACACTGAGAATTAGACAACACAGGTTCATTTCTCTTTCCTGCGACGGGAGGGGTATATCCATATAGATAGTAGGTTACACGTACGAAATCAAACTTATTTACCTTCTCCTCTAGGGCACTCAATAATATGCAAGCTTCCGGTATGGTACATAACTAATTAGCCGTAGATGTCATGCATGAATAACTGGTTGTTCTAGATGCTTATACAATTATTTTCACTACTTTAAAATGAACTGCTTTTTTCATGACAACAACTAGTGTGGGATGATAGGATGCCGTTGATGGTCGGCAACAATGACCTTGAAGAAGCACAATGATAAAACAAGCTTTAAGTTCTTATTGCAGAAGTTAAGTTATTGTGATGTTTTATTCGGAGCTCCCAAACTTGTAGTGCAAACGGTGCCTGAGAAATATTTCACATCCTCAGCATCGCCTGGTACAAGACCATGAATTGTCGCATGTTAATTTTTAAAATTTTTCTTCATGTGCTGCTGGAAAAGTTGTCTTTTTATAATCTGGGTTTACTTGCCTCCCTTGATGTTTCTGGTATTGTGCGTGTGATGCAATAAAAGTTTGTGAGGTAATGAGTTTTCTGAATTTTATTATCTGACAATAGCACGCCATTGTAATTGTGAGCTGAGTGGGTTTTGTACGAGTAAAGCCTCGTTCGGTAGGCATGTAGCGATCCCTGCTTACCAAACAATGAAACAACATATTTTAAGGCCTTGTTTGGTACTAGAGTTTTAGTGGGGATTAGTGGGGATAATCCCCTAGAGTATTGGGTGAAACCCCCACCTTCACCCAATCCCCACAAAACCCCACCCACAATCCACTAGGTAGAGGTAGAGTATTGGGGATTGAGAAAAATACACTAAAATTTAGGGAAGAGTGGGGATTAGCGGGGATTATACTCGCCCAATACTTTAGTACCAAATAAACTTTTAGAAGTGAGTGGGGATTTGGGGTTTGATGGGGATTATCCCACCAATCCCTACCAAAACTCTAGTACCAAACAAACCCTAAGGCCTTGTTCGTTTCTTCCCTTCCCGGCCGGGATCGGGCCCCAATCCCCGTGTGTCAGCGGGGATCAGCTCCGCCGGGTTTTAATCCCGCCAACTTCCATAAACTTGTTCGGTTAAACCCTCCCGGGACTGAATCCCGTCCTGTTACCCCACAATCCCTTCAGTTTTGCCGGGGATAAAAACATCTACCCTGACCTCGTGGATCTAATCCCGAATCGGTACGAGCCAAGCAAAAACAAAAACTCTTCTATCTCCTTCTCCCACGACGGCAACAGCGGCTGTGGAAGGACGGGGACGGGTTGGTGTGGACCTCGGCGGCGGAAACGATGGGGGGACGGAGACTGGTCGCGTGGACCTCGGCGGCGGCGGAGACCGGTAGGCGTGCACCTAGGCAGTAGCAGTGGTGGAAGGACGTCGACAGGTCGTGGCGGACCTCGGCGGCGGTGGTGGTGGAGGGACAACAGCGGGTCTCCGTAGACCTCGGCGGCTGCGGTGGTGGAAGGACGGCGATGGTCGGCGTGGAGGTCGGAGGCGCGACCAACAGGTAGGAGAAGACAAGACATATCCCACGATAGAAATTGAGATGAGTAGTGATGGGGGAATTGATGGGATTAACCGAACATGAAATACGGGGAGAGATTGAGGAGAATTTAGAAGTCAATCCCAAAGAGAATTCGGGTGGGAGCACGGGGATCACCCATATCCCTGCCGGTGTTCCTTCCCTGCAGGGGTCACATCCCACAAACCGAACAAGGCCTAAGGAGGGTTTGTAGGGGATTGGGGCGGAAGCGGATTGGAGTGGATTGGGTGATAACCGTTAAAACACAGGAAAACGTGCCTACCGAACGAGGCCTAAATTGTTTTATATACTACTCGATCACGATTTTGCGGTACTCTCCGTACCGGATTTCCATGGAGATGCTCTCACACCGCGCAACACGGCACGGCGCGCCGACCAATCACATTCCCGCTTCTTCCTTCGCTTCCGACGGCGAGGGCAGCCGCCACCGACGAGCTCCCCATCCCTGGCTAACAATCCCCACCTCATCACCTATAACTGGCAGGTGGGGCAAGCACGGAGGTACGGCTCACCTGTCAGTGGCTCATCCAGCCTTTCCACCGCGTGAACCCACAGCGGCCCGTCGGCCTTTTACCCGGGGCCCGCATGGAAGCGACCAAAAGTCACGGGGTCCAATGATACACGCTCAAGTCGCCCCCCGCTCCATCCGGGCCCGCTCGGCAGACACCCCACCAACACAGCCGCGTGAGACAGCACCACCTTCTCTCTCTTCCTCCTCTTCCCCCCCACCTCCCCCTCTCCCGTCTCCGGCGACGTTCTCCGCCCAAACCTACCGACCGCCGCCTCCCCCTCCCATTCATCCGATCGATAGGAGTCTCGGGCCTCGTATCCCCGCCTCCCTCCGGAGACCCGCCTCGCCTGTTACGGTCTGACCATAGCCTCGGCGCCTAGTATTCCCAATCGCCAGCGGGCACGAGCGCCGGGCCCGGGGTGCTCGCGGCCCAGATCCGCCGATCCACCCCCCCGCCGCCGCGGCCACGGCCGCCATGGACGACTTCCAGGGCCTCCTGGCCCGCGACTTCGGCCTCCGCCCGCAGGGCAAGGCCGCGCCCATGTCGGCCGCCCGCGCGCCCTCCGGATCCGCATCCGCCTGGACCGGCACCAGCGCCAGATCCGCCGCGCCGTCCGCCCCCTCCTACGACGACCTGTTCGGGGCCCCGTCCTCCGGCCTGCCGCCCAGGCCCCCCGTCGACCCCGTCTTCGACTTCGACTCCTTCAAGGACCCCTCCGCCTCCGCCGCGCCGCCCAAGCCCAAGCACTCCTCCATGCCCGTCTTCGACAAGCCCGTCTACGACGACGACATCTTCGACGGGGTCCCCGGCGTCAAGAGCGCCTCCTCGGGGCAGTACGAGGACGTGTTCGCGGCGAGCCACGCGCCGGCCCCTGCATACGACGACTTGCTCGGCGGGTTCGGGAGGAGGTCTGAGGCTAGGGAGGTGCCAGAAGATAAGTGGAAGTCTGGGCCAGCAGCGGCCTCGGCGGGGTTTGATGATTTGTTCGCCGGGATTGGCAGGAACAGCCCCGTCAAGCAAAGGTAACACTCCACTTTTCTTCTGCAGTTTTGATATTAAGGACATTACGTTATTATCTCTATGTAGTGGAACATAGGAAGAGTGCGTGCTAGTAGCCTTGAGACAAATGAGCCCAAAGCTTTTGTCGGCGCTCGCCTACTGGGTAACTAGAGGATCATGTGGAAGTTATCGAGTTGGGAAAATTATTACAGTCATATACGCCTATCTACTTGATGTTGCATCGAGTAGAACTTGAAACGTGTCATATGTAATACGTTTGCGCTGGTAACTTGCACCGGTTCAGTTAGGAATGCATCTATGTTGTACTCCCCCCGTCCCATAATATAAGATGTTACGACGACATCTTATAGTATGGAACAGAGGGAGCATTTTGGAGCTCTACTGCTCTCACTAATTGGGCCTATATATATGCATCATGTACATAATGTAATGTACCATATGCGAGGGTATTTGGAGGTAATTTGGGACGATCTTAGACCTGTCTATACATGTACTAGTTGCGTGTGCTAGGCACCTATGCAATACAAGTTTGATCGTATTGAGCGTATGATTTGGTACATTGTGTTTTTGGTGCTTTCTAATGTACGATAGGCTTGTCTTTGTTTTCGAATTGAGTAGAATCACTTGACATAAATGAACTTTAAACTTGTAAGGGCTATCCAACTGTCCATATTGCATTTGCTTATGGTGAGGGATCTGCCGACTTTGATTGAATTATAATAAAAGTCGATAGAATTGTATCACTTTGCATTCTGTTGGGTTTCGTTTACCAAATGAAATCAATTATTAGAAAATAAAATGATGCCTTTAAAGCTGAATAATTTAGTAAATAAATTTAATTATGTAGCATTTCCTGACCACTTTGCACTATGTTGTTCATAATAGATGTATATTATCTTCTAATAGGCAAGCCCTTCACTTTCTTGTTCAGATCAGACAACAACTATTGTGAATTTTGATACATTGGTAGTTTGGTACATGAATTTATGATCCCTATCCATGGTTTGTGTTAGTTCACTTTGATTTGAGCTTTCAGAACAAAATAGGACCTATGGCTTGATTCAGTTGATTAAGGGAATTTCAAATGGGTTATTCCAGATAGCTGACGAGGTTATGAACTTGTTGAGTGTTATATTTACATGGTTTTTTTGCAGTTAAGCAAAAACCACATGGATGAAATTGACAAGCTTGTGAACTGTGAGAGATTGACTAAAGTTTTACCTTTTTTTATAAGACATGTTTTACTTCCTTGCAAATGTGTCACTTCATATTTTATAATCTCAGAGAAACTGCTGGTGCCAAAGAAAAGAAGATACCTACATCTCAGCCAACTAGCATGGCAGGCGACCCTTTTGCTGTTTTTGAAACAACTTCTACTTCAGCCAGTCAATCCTCTGGGTTGTTCTCTGATCCCTTGGATGAATTGGGTAGGCATTCAAAATCTCAAGTAAAAGATCGTGGTAATACTGCTGTTGACAGTGGTCTATTTGAAGATACTGGCACATTCAATCATGTCCCAAAACCAGAACCTTTGTTTACCTCAAATTTGAGTGACGACCCAAAAGATAGCAATGGCTCAACCACGGCCCGAGACTCAAGCCCTGTGCAAAGTTTTCCCAAAAGAAACTCAGCGCAACAACCTTCTGTGGATAACTTTGAAAATGTTTTTTCTCAGTCACAGTCTGCCCGGTACTCTGATGTTCATGTTGATATTAGTGCCCCAGGATCCGAGAAATATACTAGGAATGGTATGGATGACCAGTCACCAAGGTCAGATGAGTCTGAAGATGAGATATGGCTTACAGTTTCTGAGATTCCCCTCTTCACACAGCCAACAAGTGCCCCGCCGCCTTCAAGACCACCGCCATCTCTTGCAGTTAAGCAAAAACCACATGAATCAAAAGCAAAAAGAAGGGATGATGATTATCTACGGCAATACAAAAGTTCGGCGAAGCAAGCTGCTGGTTCTTCGATGGATGAACTAGAAGATTTTGCCATGGGCAAACCTCAAAAGGCGTCCTATGACAATGCAAATCCTTTCAACGATGAAGAAAGTGAGCGGAGTTCATCAGCGGCAGCATCTGCAGCTGCAATGAAGGAAGCCATGGACAAAGCTGAGGCTAAGTTCAAGCATGCCAAGGAAGTACGAGAGAGAGAACGTGATTCAAAGCATAGAAATAGAGAACAGCAGGAACAAGATGATGAATCAAGGTCGTATGCACATGATCGGGAAGAGAGAAAGAGGCAGGAGGAACTAGAACGGGAGAAGGTGACTAGACAAAAGGAGGAAAATGAGAGAGAACAAAGAAGAATTGAAGAGGAGAGGGAACTTGAGCAAGAGAGAGAAAGAGGGAGGGGTAGGCAAGCTGTGGAGAGGGCTACAAAGGAGGCACGGGAAAGAGCAGCTACTGAAGCTCGTGCAAAAGCAGAGAGGGAAGCACGCCAACGTGCTGAGCGAGCTGCTGTGCAAAGAGCTCAACAGGAAGCTCGTGAGAGGGCTGCAGTGGGTGCTAGAGACCGAGCTGACAGGGCTGCTGCTGAATCAAAGGAGAGAGCTGCTGCTGAAGCTAAGGAGAAGGCTGCTGCTCAAACCAGGGATAGGGCTACAGCAGAAAGAGCTGCTGTTGAGAGAGCTCAACAAGATGCAAGGAGAAGATCCGAACGAGCAGCAGTGGAAAGGGCCGCGGCTGAGGTTCGGGAGAGGCAAGCTGCTGAGGCTCGAGAGAGGCAGGCAGCAGCAGCGGCAAGAGAAAAACAGAGTAAACCAGATGATCTTGAGTCCTTTTTCGGTATGGGTGCCCGAGCAAACAGCGCACCTAAGCAAAGGGCTCCAGCAGTGGTGATTACTAAAACCTTGCAATAGTCGTGTCTTAATGACAACTTTTTGCTATTGTTTTTCTAATTGCGGAAGTTTCAGGATCCTACGTTTAGTTCTCAAACTCAAACTAGAGGGGCAGCAACTTCTGCTTCAGCAGCATCTATGCGGAAGGCATCATCCACAACAAATATTACCGATGACCTATCTGCAATATTTGGAGGAGGTATTAATCATCGCTAACAAGATTACTCTTTTGAAATTTGGCAGTTCTAATCTTCATTTGCCTGATTTATGTTCTTTTAGCTCCCATGTCATCTGATGACTTTCAAGCGGTTGAAGGAGAGAGTGAAGAAAGAAGACGTGCTAGGTTGGAGCGGCATCAACGGACCCGTGAACGAGCGGTAATATTGATATAAGTTCAATAAGTGAATGACACTGTCTATCAGAAGATTGCTCTCTGTTAAAAATTGTTGGTGCTGTTCATAGTTGGTTGAATATTCCTGGTTTTATCTGTAGAAATACTTTCCGACGATAGTTGAATTGTGATGCATGCATATAGTGTAGAATTGTAGTGTCATTTTTTAACTTTACTGCATAAGCAGGCAAAAGCTCTGGCTGAGAAGAATGAACGGGATATGAATGTTCAAAGAGAGCAGGCAGAAAGAGATGTAAGTACTCTGCCATGGTACATGAGTCGATTTTTCTTTTCTTAGTCTTTAGTACACTGCATGTAATACTGTCTTCATATATTTTTATACACTCTGTGGCAATTCCCTGGTTTTCTCTCTGTGCAAGGGTATTATTTTGTACTGTTAGATGCTTATTATTGGCTGCTAATGGGTAGCTCCTGACTTCCTTCTAATTGTGATATCTGTTAATTCCAGAGAATTTCGGAGACACTAGATTTCGAGATTAAGCGATGGGCCGCTGGAAAAGAAGGCAATTTGCGGGCACTGCTATCAACTATGCAATATGTGAGTCCTTGAACTGCTAAAACTCGAAGCTATTGTTTTTTGTTTGTGTCAATTATGTGTATCTGTTCATCCTCTTAAACAGAAGCTACAGGTGTGTTTCTGCTTTGTCTACTGTAATATATTACTTTTGTTGTTCAGATTCGTATTGTGGCTGCACTTTAATTTTGCAATTCATTATGGTCCATATATGGGGGCATATAGAGTGTACTAGGGGCATCGTGTGTACTAGTGCACTAGGGTATTCCCTGGCCGTCAGATTTTCAGTTACTGATTCAGATTCAAGCATTCACTTGGTGTTCCACTTACCACCCTGACCTTACTACAATCAACCTGCAGTACATTTTCTTGTATATGTAGGTTTCATATTAGGTTGCAACACTGTTTCATGATTTCATAAAATTTCAAACTAGTTACATAATAAATGTTAAATCTGTGCAAACGTGACTCAATTTTTGCAAAAATGATAAATCTGTGCAAACTAAATGTGGAATATACGTAACTTCTTTTGAAAATTTAATGGAACCAACAAAACTGTAGTGAAATATGTTTGGAACTGTGTTAAACCATATATAAAATTATTGTGAAACCCATATGAAAGCACGTTCTTTTGCTGAAACAATATAGCTACAGATCATGAGTTGTCTCTGTTCATATCTGGACCACTTAATTTTTTAATCTTGTAGCTGTGAATGCCTAGTACACCAGTACACCTCAAGTACCTAGTGCACTCTATATGCCCCCTCCATATATGGTTCCTCTAAATTTTTGTTATTCATTGCAACCTAAGTTCCAACTGTATTGAGGTGGTATTGGATAGTTTTGGTTATTTGATGTTGCTTACATGTACTATATTGCCAATGTTTCCTCATCAGCTTAGGCTTTTACGTGAACTGGTACGTGTATTTAAATCCATATATCATCATCGGGCCACCTCTGGTTGCCACCACAATCCACCATCTCAAACCCCGACTTCACTGGCTGTCTTCTCTCCTCGGCACACTTTCGTGATAAACTTGCAAGGCCAGCTGACCATATTTCCTCCATTAATCATTTCAATGTCAATTTTTGTTCCACTTTACGACACTATTGGCGCACAATTTTTCTCCATTTATGATTTGTGGTATCTCATCATGGGTGGAAGCAGCACATGGGCTGGGACAGACTAGTTCCCTGCTGACCCTGATTCCAAACTCCTGAGCAAACCTATCATCTGAATACTTGTTTCTGGGAAGCATCTCATGGGCTCTGCTGAGGAAATTGATAGCGTGCTCTATGTTCACTTGTTTTTCATTGAGCTTAGAGCATATACCCGTTACATTCTTGCACACTTTATAGGCAAATATGCATAGTGAGAATTAGTGTGAAAGATTGTAGAAGGGGCAAAGGAATTCTAAGAAGCTTATGATAAATAAGTGATGAACATACATAGAGCAACCTGTCAATGTCCCTTGTAATGATCAGAGCATCCATGAGATAGATCTCCACAGCTAGTAACCCAATATTCAGAAGGATAGGTTTGTTCTGTACTTTGGAATCAGGATCACCGGTGAACTAGTCTTCGGTTCTACTTTCCATCCCCTATACAGCCAACACTTGTGATGTGATATCATGAATCTGAAAGGAATGAAACTTTGTGCCAAAAACTGGACAGAGGAACTATGGTCAATTGGGCCCATTTCACGTTTTCACGAATCTGTCTTAAGAAGATGACCAGTGGGGTGGTAGGCTGGTAGCTTGAGATGACAGTGGCCGAAGGTGTGCGGCCGGATGAGGACGTTACAACGACCGCACCATGAGGTGCTAGAAATTGTTCGACGGACGTCGTTCGATGCAGATACATGGGCCGATAGGAGGTAGCATGAGGAAGAAACGAGCGACAGACAGCACAGAGGCCTTTGTTCAAGTCACCAATTGGCACAGGTGTTTGATATGGCAGAATCATTCTGCATGTCCACAATGGCAGAGGGCTGGGGTAGCGGTGGCGCATATCTGGTAGGCAGGAGGAGGTAGGTCCACGGGAAGAGTTGTGTGGCGAGAGCTGGCAGCTGGAAGAGGTATAGTAGGCAGCGAGGTTTCTGGTGGGTGGGAAGAGGACGAAAGAAAACCTTATACTCCCTCCGACCCATAATACTCTTCGCTAATGTAGATGTATCTAGACACATTTTAGTGGTAGATACATCCGTATTAGCGAAGAGTAATATGGGTCAGAGGGAGTACCATATTGAGTTTTATGCACCAATCAGTTCTCCTGAAAGCCCAAGTTGATGAGGAACATATTTTGTTAATTCTCTTTAGTAAATGTGCTTCTATATAAGGCAAGAAGGAAAATATGTTTCTGGTGGGTAGCAACAATGTGATCTGCATTTCTTTCACATTTGCTAGTTGAAACTACAAAATTCTGAGAAGAGTAAACAAAAATAATAATTTCCTTAATGCCATATGTCAAGCAATTAAAATACTTTGCTGTGGCTGTTACTTGAAATAGAGCCATATAGATTATGTGAATGCAGTCTCTCTCTAATCTTCTGCCAGAGATTTGATTGTGGTTATATTCTCTATGGTTGTATAGCTGTATTTGCTCTTCTATGAAACAGCAACACTTTGCCATTAGCAGTCGAAAGCTACTAAAGCATGAAGGAGTACTAATTATGCTTCTGGAATTGCACTATAGGACTTGCCAGAAGAGAGGTTCTGTGTTTTCCCCATTGTTGATGCATTTATATTGTTTTTAAACAGGTACTTTGGCCAGAATGTGGGTGGCAGCCTGTATCCCTGACAGATCTGATCACTGCTGCTTCGGTTAAAAAGGTGTATAGAAAGGCAACTTTGTGCATCCATCCTGATAAGGTGCAGCAAAAGGGTGCAAATTTACAGCAGAAATATATTGCTGAGAAGGTTTTTGATCTCCTTAAGGTGCGTCTTCCTTTCAACATACCTGGAATAGCAACTTCTCTGTCTCACACCAATATGCTGCTGTCATTCATCTTTATTTCCCTTTATGTCATGGTGAATATCTCTTAACACATAAGAGACCTTGTTGTTACCAATGCGTGATTTTTGTTTGAATAATATATAATCCTTTAAGTTCTATTGATTTTGTTTCTGTTATTACATAATATGTGGTCCTTTGAGCCAGTGGTTGTTCCCTGAATGATCCGCGTCGACATTACCTGGCTCCCTTATTTTGACCTTGCACATTTGAATAACCTATTATTCATTCCGAAACTGGTTTGTGTCAACTTGGACAGCTGTGAGCTGCTATTATTCTCACATCCAAATCAATGCTGACGTACTATTGACCTGCTAGGCTGCCATGTTGAAGTCTTGGAAAGACATGTTGCTAGACAAACATGTGGTGATTGAATGCACTGGACTGATTTAGTTCTGGATTTAATATTCAGTGAGCTAATATTATTTATTTGAATAGTGGCCTGTATAACAATGGTTTTCTGGTGATATGCCTGTTCATATTACCAGTACAATGATGCAGATGTTTTGGTGCTTGTGTCCATCATAACCCTTTGACGTCCCCAAACATTTTATTAATTCTCCTTTCTACATTCATTAAACAGGAAGCATGGAACAAATTCAACTCTGAAGAGCTCTTCTAGACAAACTATGAGAAAAAGCATATTATGCGCCCATCTTCACCCGTATGAGGTACTCGAGGAGAATGAACATATGTTGTCTGTCCACTGCGCATCATAACCAGATTGTGACTTCTTGAGGCACTCAAGGAGGAACGCCCGAGCTGGAGCGGTCGGTCAGGGGAAAACAATGAAGCGATCAAGTGAAAGCCCCACTATATTTATCATTGTATTGTTGTTCTGCTTACTCCATCCATCTTCTTTCTGCCTTATGTACGTCTTGATTCAATGACAGTTTACAGCTACACGCCAGCGGAATTTCGACCAGTAGGTGTATATTAGCGTCCTTTTTTGCTGGATTGATCATGGGTTGTGTGTAGCAGCGGGGCTGTGTTTTTTGGACAGGCAGAGAGTTTTAAGGCCAGTTCTACATGTATCATGGATTTCACCTGTTTGACACTGTAGGTGCTGTTCATACGTTAAGTTGTTGTTCATAGGAAACTTTTGGAACAACCATTGGAGCCGTGCCAGCTGGTTTTTCATGTCGTTTTGTATAAATTTATCTTCTAGTATATTGGGTCATGATTGGTTCTATATTGTCATGTGTTTGTAATAAGCTGGTTAGCCAAAATCCAGCAGCTTTCATCTACCCCATATGTTCCCTTTAAATCGATGTGATTTTCGAGTGGGGTGTGAACGGAGGGAGTAAAAAATAAACCCAACATGGTAGACACGCTTCCTCGATTATCCGCACATGAATTTTGGTGAGAGACAATTGTACTACCGCAATCGAACTCTTCTGCTTAACCTTGGGGATGGACTATTTCTGGATACTAACCAAGTTTCAAGAAATGGCATATTGATGGTTGGGGCTGTGGTTAAGATCTCCCACAAACTGATCGCCACAGGGCATGTTCCCAGGAGATGCTGGCAGGGCGGCTTCAGTTTGGCTAAGGCACAACACGCAAGCAGCGTTATGTGGCTTTGACAGGCAATCTGCAGTGGAGCGTCACTCTCTCAGACAACTGACCGAAAAACAGTCTTGTCGATCCCTCAAACTGAAGGACATCCATCTTCCATCGCGAAGTGACTGTGTCCGGTTGGTCAGGCTGAAGAACAGTTCCGACAATCAGCTCCCAAGTTGACATGAATCGTTTGAAGTGGCGTGCCCAATGGTCCGCCCTCTGTGCTAATCGGTTCAGCATATCCCAGCGGACCCAACACGACAATCCAAGTGCAAATTCTAGTCTCCACTTGGTATTAATAAGTATGTTCTGTTTGTAAACACCATCCATTGGTAGTTAACTAAAAATACCTATGCATAGAAACGAATTTTTGCTGGATGTAAATCCATCTTTTGATAGCAGGTATTTCAACAGATAAACATTTATGGGCAGGTTTCAGAGATACACTGACAATACTCTAGATAGTTGAGTTTACACACGTACAGAGCATCCTCACGGTATATACGAATTATTTTGCAACGAGCTGATATACTTCGGAGCAAACACACAATGGATGGATTTGCCTGCTGTAGGTTCTGCAGGTGGTATTCTAGTAGGAGTTAATGAAGATTTATTTGAAGTTATAGCTTGGGAAATCAAAACTTTCTCTGTTAGTGTTGTTCTTAAAAATAAGATTAGTGAAAATATCTGTAGAATTACTACAGTGTATAGCTCTGCCTATGAGGAAAAGAAGCAGGAGTTTATTTCTGAACTTCATGAGCTTTTTCTTATTTGGGATGGACCTGCTCTGATAGGAGGTGATTTCAATTTGATTAGATCTTCTGAAGACAAGAACAATTCGAATATAGATTACAGATGGGTAGATAAGTTTAACACCTGGGTAGAAATGTGGGCTCTCCTGGAAATAGGTCTAGCTGGGAGAGCTTACACTTGGAGTAATAATCAAGAGAACCAGGTGATGTGTAGACTTGATAGGATCTTTTGTACAACTAGTTTTGATGCTGCTTTTCCTTTGTCCTCTGCCAAGGCCCTAGCTAGAATTGGGAGTGACCATACACCCATTATTTGGGAGTCTGGGGAATTCCATAGGCCTAGGAAAGGGGGTTTCAAATTTGAAAAGTGGTGGTTAGCTAATCCTGAGTTTAAAGACCTAGTGGCTAAAGCTTGGTCTTTTGAGAGCAACAATTCCTCAGCACTGGATAGATGGCAAGCTAGGGTCAGAAAATTTAGAAGCCTTGCCAAAGGTTGGAGTGCCAACCAAGAGGCTGCTATTAGGAAACAGAAGAGAGAACTCATGGAAGAATATGACTTCTTGGATATTAAATCTGAGACTCAAATTCTTTCTGCTGGAGAGAAAACTAGATTAGACTTTATCCTTAGAGATTTGAATAGTTTTTGGATCATGGAGGAGACAAAAGCTAAGCAAAGATCTAGGGAGAGGTGGGTAGCGGAAGGTGATAGGAATACTGCTTATTTCCATGCAGTAGCCAATCAGAGAAGGAGAAAGAAAATGATTCATGTGCTAGATGGTCCTGATGGTCCAGTTCATGAAAATGAAGAGATGCTTAAGATAGCTGTGGAGTATTATAAGGATCTCTTTGGCCTGGAACCTAGACCTGATATTAGACTTAAGCCTGACTTTTTCTCTGAGGAGGAGAAAGTTGGTGCAGCTGAGAATGAAATCCTGGGGGGGGGGGGGGGGGGGGGGGTTTACTGAGGAAGAGGTCACTCTTATTCCAAAGGAAAATGAGGCTAGGTCAATGAAAAAGTTCAGACCTATTAGCTTACTTAATTGTTCTTTTAAAATTTTCACTAAGGTTCTTACTAATAGATTAGCTAGAATTATTAATAGATTGATCTCTTATCATCAATCTGCTTTCATTAGAGGTAGATATATTCTAGAGAGTGTTGTGACAGCTCATAAAATTATCCATGAGGTTCACAGGAAGAAAGAACAGGGCCTAGTTTTTAAGATAGACTATGAGAAAGCCTATGACAAAGAAAATCTAGATTTTCTCTTTGAAGTTCTAGAGCTTAGGGGATTTAACCCAGTTTTTGTCAGAATGATCAAGCAAATTACTTTCGGAGGTTCTGTTGGAGTTAAAGTTAATGATGTGGAGAGTGATTTTTTTCTAACTGGAAAAGGTCTTAGACAAGGAGATCCCATTGCTCCTCTGCTCTTCAACTGTGTGGTAGATGTGTTCTCTAGGATGCTAGTTAAGGGGACAAACTGTGGGCTTATTAGAGGTCTTTGCCCCAATTTTATTCCTGGTGGGGTTGTCAGTCTGCAATATGCAGATGACACTTTGCTCTTTTTAGAAAATGATCCACAAGTTGCTCTGAACTTAAAGTGGATCTTAACCTATTTTGAACAAATCTCAGGGATGAGGATTAATTTCCATAAAAGCGAGTTAATTCCCATAAACATAGATTCAGGGGAGCTTCTTCCTTTCATTGAAATTTTCCAATGTAAGGAGGGTGCTTTTCCTGTTAAATACCTAGGCATTCCTTTACATTTTGATAGGCTTAGGAGAGAAGATTTATAGCCTCTCATTGAAAGTATTCTTAGAAGAATCACTGGATGGAGAGGTAGATTACTGTCTTTAGCTGCCAAGAGGGTGCTTATCCAAGCTTGTCTCTCTAGCATTCCTATATATCTGTTATCCTTTTTTAAATTTCCTAAGTGGGCCCTTAGTTTGTTAGATACTCAATTAGCTAACTTCTTGTGGAATGATGAAGAAGGAAACCACAAGATTCATCTTGCTAACTGGCCTTCTGTGTGTTTTAAAAAGGAGTATGGAGGGATGGGGATTCCAAACCTTCAGGATTTAAATTTGTGTCTGATAGGATCTTGGATTAAAAGATATATTCAAGGGGAAGGGGCTCTCTGGAGGAGAGTGTTAGATGCTAAATATAACACTAGGAATCCTAATATACTCTCATGTCATGACATTCAGCCTTCCACTTTTTGGAAGGGTGTTATGTGGGCATCTAGGGCTGTTGCTGTTGGTTATAAATGGAAAGTAGGTGATGGTAGAAGTATCAAATTTTGGGAAGATATCTGGTTTGGTAATTCCCCTTTAGCCACCCAATTCTGGGATATTTACACAGTTTCTAATCAACAAACCCAGACCATTAGGGATCTCTGGGATGGGGTACAGATTAGAGGTACTTTTAGAAGGATTTTTTCAGAGGAGATGATGACTAATTGGCTAGAGCTAATAGAAATTGCCAAGACAATCTCATTCACTGATGAAAATGATCAACTCATTTGGCAATATGAAACTAATGGGATTTACTCTTCTAGTTCCATGTATGCCTTAGTTAATTTTAGAGGGATTCAACCCATTTACCTGCCTTCTGTGTGGAAACTGAAAATTCCACCCAGAATCTAGGTGTTTTTGTGGTTGTTTTCTCAGAATAAAATCATCACTAGGGATAATCTTAGACATAGAGGCATGGTGAAACCTCTTGAATGTGAAATGTGTAAGGAACTGGAAACTGTCAAACACCTTATGTTTGATTGTACAGTTGCTAGACAAATTTGGTCAATCGTGGAAAAAGTTTTTGATTGCAAAATCGATAACTTTGAATCAGTTGCTTCCAAATGGTTGTGTAATAAAAAGTTTCTACATTTCAATCTAGTCACCTCTGCAACTCTTTGGGGTCTGTGGATCAATAGAAATAACTTGGTCTTTAATAAGACTTCTTGGATTAATATCAAGCAGGTCTGGCGTCTGGTGCTCTCATTCATAAAAGAATGGAAATGACCATTCAAGGAGCTGGAAGGAGGAAGAAGCAGCCAGTTTATGGACTGTCTGCTGTCGCTCCTCCGAAGTCGTCTGCCACTACCCAGCCCATGATATGCGGCGACTTCGACTGGACGGCGACCTGGAGAACATTCGCTTCCTCACTGGGACACGGCGGCTGAGCCTCCCTGGAGTTTCTCAAAGCCCACCCGGAGGAAGGAGATGTCATCCATGTGGTCACCTGAGCTGATGGAAGCTGCTGTCTGGGAAGCACCTGTGGTGGTGGTTTGATGGTGTAATGTTTAGAAAGTTTAGTTTATGTCTCAAGTACCTGCTTTTGTTTACAGCAGCTGTTTACCTTTCGCCGAACTTTTTCGTTTTTAAGACTCTGTTGTATCGAACTGGTGGTTTCTTTTCTGCTGAAATGGAACCGGGGCAAGAGCCCTTTTAGTCTAAAAAAACACACAATGGATACTTAATAGAGTAAAGAAATACTGGCGAGTCTTTACTTGATCAGATTAACTCGTCGGTGGAGGTAAATGGCTCCACAATTTCAGATTCTTGTGCCTTGAAGTATGTGTCGACACTTCCCTTAGCTTCCTTCACGAGTGACGAGGGTTAACTCAACAAATGTCCTAGATGAAGGACTTAGGATCGGGGAGATAGGGCGTCGGATGAACTCAAAGGTAAAGTTAGTCGAAATAGGTATGCGTCGAAAGTAAACTTGGGTGTTTAACCTGGCTTGCTTTCAATCTGCCCTACACCATCCCCTCCTGGCCCCTTTATATAGGTGGCCAGGTCTCGAGGATCGGGTAGGGTCCGATACAGATTACAATATTGACATACGATAGGAACTCGTATTCGACTATCATTACAATTGGGCCTAACTATACGGGCCTTAGGGGCACTCAACTAACGGGCTCTATTAACTATACCCTTGTCAGTAGCCCCTGAGATTCTACCAGAATTGCAGATTCGGGTTGAATCTCTAATCTTTAAATCTTCGACTTCTTCTTATCTTCAAATCTTCGACTTGGTCTTTCGACTTATTTTCATGATATTCTTTCGCAAGGGGTTTTGATGAACAAGCCTGACAACTCTGACAGATCAAGAGGTCAGTTAACTGCCGGAACTGATACTTGACACCTACTTCAAATTCAATCCCCTTGGACTTGAATTCGGGATACCGGTCAAACCCACTCTTTTGCCGCATTTAGGACTTACAAAGAATGAATCCCAGTGATTCTCAGGGTACTTAGTGCGTCCACCAGGATTTTCTTCGCATCGTAGACACGGATACATACCAGCAGAGCGCATCCATGTGCGTATACCAGGCCACACAGGACGGATCCCGGGGTCTTACCTTCGTGATAAATCACGGCATTCGAGTTTCGTTGCGATAACGCAACTCGAGAATCTTATGTCGCAGCCAAGTTTTTGACTGATAAAATCAAAGAATTTCGGACTTTAAATTAACTTCTTCGCTCCCGATGGGAGTAATCTCTTTGTATTTCGTCGACTATGTAGTCGAAATTTGTATGACAATCTTTCTTCATCTGCACTATTGATTATCTCATCCTCTATCGGGTGCGCACTCAGCGCTCCCGATGGGAGTAGCCCCCGAGGCTATGTTTGGATACTTGTAGTCAAGCATAGGCTCAAAGTTCAGTTCTTCTTTCTCCTGTTAACGTCTACTGTTTGCAAGCCCCCGAGTCTAAGTCGAGGTTTTCATATCGTGCGACCACAGTCTCCTCTTCTTGTTTTTTCTCTTTGGTATTATCGTGTGCTGTGTGCAGAATTTAACTCCTATTGTAAAATATGTTTATGAGCCTTGCTTTAGCACGGGGGCCCGATAATACGTGCTTATAAATAAAGCACCTTCTGGCAAGGGTAAAAACCCTAATCAGATTCCTCCTCCGCCGCATCATCTTCTCCCTCCATCTAGGGTTTTCCTAGCCTTTTCCTTTGTCCACATGGCTGATGCAGATGGTTCCCGTCTGAACCTTGGCTCTCCGGTGGCGCCACGAGGTCGAGGTCGCCCTCGTGGAAGCAAGAACAAGAACAACGCAACTCCGGCCGCCACAGGGTCGTCACTGGCCGTTCCGGCCAAGCGTCGTCCCGGTCGCCCACCTGGGAGCAAAAATAAGCCCAAAGTGACTGGTGCTGCCCCAGGTTCAAGCGCCCCTCCTCCTGCTGCTCCCACTGCTCCTCCCAGAATCTTTTCCTTCTTTTGCATTGCTATGGCACAGTGCCGTGAGATTCAGCGTCTTCCGCTGAATTTCACCAAGTTCATGGATGGGCGGGAACTGCGGGAAGCGGTTCTTCGTGAACAGTCTGGCAGTGGGACTCCATACGAGGTGGAGGTTTGGTATGATGGCGACGGCGAGCAGTACTTGAGGGGTGGCTGGTCACAATTTGCAGAAGACCACGACATCCACCAAGGCTTCTTCATGGCCTTCGACTTCCACATCGGCACGTCGAAGTTCGACGTGAAGATCTATGATGGCACCCAGTGCCAGAAGAAGTACGAAGCTGAAGTCCACTTCCATTAGGATCTTCTTTTTATGTAATTTCGCTTGACAATGTCCTTGCCGGCGTGTTATCTGTAATGAATATTCGTACTCTACTTTGATGGTTTTGCTAGTACCATGAAAACAAGTCACTGTTCTGAGGTATGCTTGAGATATATCGGGTTCTTTGCAAACCAATTGTTATGAAGAATATCGGGTTCTTTTGTGAACCAAATTATTTGAATATTATCGGGTTGTCTGCACAACCTTTATAGTGAAAAAGATCTCCATGTCGCGATAGAAATTTCGTTCGTACGACCCGAGGGTTGAAGCCCCCGAGCGGAGAAGTAGAAATGCTTGTACAATTTTGTCGAGTTTAACCCAAAGAACCCGACCTATGGCCGCATGTTCTGGGTTCAGAAGGTTAACTTGAGTTTAATGATACCACTAGATTTATTCTACGCGTAAAAACGTCGTAGCTGCTCCGCATTCCACAGATTACTCTCGTCTTTTCCTGTCTTCTTGTCTTGTAGTCGATATGCTCCTCCTGGAATTACTTCTGTGACGATGTAGGGTCCCACCCAAGGGGACTCCAATTTGCCATGGCTGTCTTGCCTGAGTCGCAAAACTAGGTCTCCCACCACAAAGGATCGTGGACGAACTCGACCACTGTGGTAGTTTCGTAGACTCTGTTGATACTGTGTGGCTCTTTCTAATGCCTTATCCCTTGCTTCATCTAGTGCATCGACATCATTTTGCAGTGCTTCTGTCGATGTTGTCTCGTCGTATGCCGTCACTCTTGGGGCTTCGTGTGTAACTTCGACTGGAAGCACGGCTTCTACGCCATGGACCAGGAAGAAAGGAGTTTCTTGAGTTGCTGCGTTAGGCGTAGTTCTTAGGCTCCAAAGAACGGAGGGCAACTCTTCTACCCAAGCGCTCTTGGCTTTCTCGAGAGGTGCTAAGAGCCTCTTTTTTATCCCACTACATATCAGGCCGTTGGCTTTTTCAACTTGCCCATTTGTCTTCGGGTGTGCCACAGATGCGAATTTGAGCTTGATCCCTAGTCCTTCGCAATAACTCTTGAATTCCTTTGAAGTAAAATTTGTCCCGTTATCTGTGATGATGCTATATGGTACACTAAAACGGAATACTATTGACTTGATAAAGTTGATTGCTGCTGTAGAATCTTGAGTTGTTACTGGGCCCGCTTCCACCCACTTGGTAAATTTATCGACTGCCACTAGCATATAGACATGTCCTCCTGGCCAGGACTTGTGCAATTTTCCCAACATATCGAGGCCCCATTGCGCAAAGGGCCAAGACAATGGTATTGTTTGTAGCTCTGCTGCTGGTGCATGCGGTCTAGATGCAAATCTTTGACATGCTTCACACTTTCAAACTATATCTTTTGCGTCTTCGATGGCTGTTAGCCAATAAAATCCTGCTCGGAAAGCCTTTGCCGCTATTGCTCTGCTGCTAGCATGATGGCCGCACACTCCACCGTGTATGTCTTTTAGTATTGTTTGTCCTTCCTGGGGCGTTACACAACGCTGCAAAACGCCGGTAATACTATTCTTGTATAACTTCCCCTACAACACGACAAACGCTTTCGATCTTCGAGTTATCCTCTTGGCCTCCACTGCATCTTCTGGTAATTGTTTATTTATCATGTATGCAAGATATGGCTGCATCCATGTTTCTTCTATCATCATGACCTCCTCTGGCTCCGACGTAGCCCCCGAGTCTGCTGCAGTAGTCGAACTTTTTCCACTTTTTATTGATCTTTCTACTATTTCTTCCCAAAATACTCCGGATGGCACGGGTAAGCACTGTGACCCGATATTTGCCAAATTGTCGGCTTCTTCATTACTATTCCTGCTTATATGCGAGACTTCGCATCCATCGAATGTTCCCTCGAGATAATGATATAAATTCTTGTAGGCCATCATGTTATCATTGATTGTGTCACACCTATTCATAACTTGCTGGACAACAAGGTTGGAATCTCCAAATATTTTTAGGCGAGTTGCTCCGCATGCTTTGGCCATCTTCATACCATGCAACAAAGCCTCGTATTCTGCTTCGTTATTAGAAGCTTGTGGAAAGCTCATCCTTAAGACATACTTTAATTTGTCGCCATGGGGCGATATCAAGACCACTCCTGCGCCTGCGCCTTGAACTCTCTTAGAACCGTCGAAGTACATTGTCCAAGTACTGGATAAGTCTGGTGGTCCCGTGCTTTGCAGCTCCAGCCATTCTGCCGTAAAATCTGGCAAGACTTGTGACTTAATCGCCTTCCTTTTTTCGTACGTGATGTCCATGGGAGATAACACGATTCCCCACAAAGAGACACGTCCTGTTGCTAAAGGATTGTTCAATATGTTCGATAGTGGCGCTTCATTGACCACTATAATTGGGTGGACCGTAAAGTACTGTCGCAGTTTTCGTGCAGTTGTGAAAACACTATATGCAAGCTTCTGATAATGCGGGTACCTCTGTTTTGTCGGAGATAATACTTCACTGATGAAATATACCGGCCTCTGGACGCCGTGCGCTTTTCCTTCTTCGCTTCTTTCGACTACTAATACTGTACTCACCACCTGATGGGTTGCGGCGATGTACAATAGTAGTGGTTCTTTTTCTTTTGGTGCGACCAGCACTGGTGGCGTGGAAAGCACTTTTTTCAACTGTGCAAACGCTGCGTCTGCTTCTTCTGTCCATTCAAATTTATCATCTGACTTCTTCATAAGTGCATAAAAAGGAAGCGCCTTCTCCCCTAGTCGTGCAACGAAGCGACTTAGTGCCGCGACGCGTCCTGCGAGTTTCTGTACGTCATGTAGTTTCGTGGGTTTCCCCATTGTTAAGATTGCTTGAATCTTCTCTGGGTTTGCCTCTATTCCTCGTGCTGATACCAAGAACCCCAAAAGTTGTCCTGCTGATACGCCGAAGGAACACTTTGTCGGGTTAAGCTTAAGCTTGTACCTGCTCAGGTTGTCGAAGGTTTCTGCCAAGTCGCTGATTAAAGATTTCTCCTCTCTTGTGGTGATGACTACATCATCAATGTAGACTTGGATGTTGCGTCCTATTTGGCTTCCGAGGCAGTTTTGCATCATCCGCTGATAAGTTGCTCCTGCATTTTTAAGGCCGAACGGCATTACTTGGTAGCAAAACACTTCGTAAGGTGTGATGAAGGCCGTCTTTTCTTCGTCTTCTTTCTTCAATTTGATCTGATTGTAACCAGAATACACGTCCAAAAAGGAAAGCCTGGCGCATCCCGCTGTTGAATCGATTATCTGATCGATGCGGGGTAGAGGGAAGGGATCCTTTGGACAGTGCTTATTGGGAGACGTGTAGTCGACACATACTCTTTGTACGTCTGTGTTCTTCTTGGGTACTATGACTGGGTTCGATACCCAACTCGAAGTTTTGATTTCTCTGATAAATCCGGCATTTTCTAGCCTGTGCAATTCTAATGCTATCGCCTTCCTTTTAGGTTCATCAAATCGTCTCAATGGTTGCTTGACTGGCTTTGCCTTGGGATCTACATTTAATGCGTGCTCGATGAGTTCCCTGGGAACCCCTGGCATGTCCGATGGACACCAGGCGAAGATTTCCCAGCGCTCACGGAGGAACTCGATGAGCACGCCTTCCTATGCGGGATCCAAGTTCACCGCAATTGATGTCGTCTTGTTTGGATCTGTAGGGTGGACCTGGATTTCCTTCGAGTCCTGAGTTGTGTCGAAAGCCTGATCTGGCAGGGATCGTCCAACGTCGGGTAGCACATTATGATCCGTTTCTCCTTTTAACCTCTCATATTCCGCTGTCATGCCGAAGGTTTGCGCCATCCTATTGAATTCTCTGTCACATGTGTTGGCTACTTCAAAGCTCCCTTGTACTGTAATTGTTCCTTTGGGTCCTGGAATTTTTAGCGTAAGATACGCGTAGTGCGGTACTGCCATGAATTTTGCAAATGCTGGGCGCCCCAGGATTGCATGGTATTGTGATGGCCAGTCCATAACTTCGAATTCCAGCTTCTCTCTTTGGTAGTTGCCGCTACTGCCAAAGCAGACGTCGAGTTCTATTCTTCCCAAAGGGTAGTTTGCGGCTCCCGATACTATTCCGTGGAAGGAGCAATCTGTTGGCTTTAGACTCGACAGCGAGATGCACATTGCCTTTAAGGTTCTAGCATATATTAAGTTTATGCCACTCCCTGCATCCATGAATACTCTTCCGATGTCGTATCCTCCTATTTGCGCCTTTAAAACCATAGGCGAGTGGCCTGGCCTGGGAACTTTTCTCGGGTGGTCTGCTCTACTGAACTTAACTGGTTGATCTGACCACCGTAGGTACTTTGTGGTAGCTGGTGGTGATGATATTGCTAGGTTTACTTGCCTAGATATGCTCTTTCGCTCTTTCTTTGACTTGGGCACTGGTTGAATCATGGCTGATATGTAAACTTTTGACTCTAGGTGCCTTGCTAGCCTTTGCGTTTGATATCCTTGACTTCTGTGTTTTTCTCCTTGCCTCCCTCCTTGGCTTGAGCCCATGGCGGTTTGCAGCCTTAGGAATGTTCTACAATCCTTCATCTGGTGATTTGAGATTCTTTTCCCGTCGAGATATGCGTAGTAGATTCGACAAGGTCCGTGTAGCATATCCTCGGCCGAAGGACCGGAGTATCTTGATTTTTCTACTCCTTTTGCTTGAAACCTCCTACTTTCATATCCTTCCTCTTCTTCTACTACGTAGCCCGCGGCTACCTGACTTCGCCTTTCTTGGTTACCCCTGCTGTAGTGTCGTCTCCTCTGTCTACTTATTCTATTGACTTCTGGTGAACGTCCTCTTTTGTTGTTATATGCGTCCTCTCCATCAGCGAATTTGTTGGCTTGTTCCATTAATTCGGCTATTGTCGTAGGTCTTGTTCTTCCTATTTCCTCCACGAGATCTGAGCGACGAAGTCCGGCTGTGAAGGCGTCTATTGCTCGTTCGTCGGAGACGTCCTCTGCTGAGTTTTTGATTATACTCCAGCGCTGTATATAAGAACGTAGAGTTTCGCCTTTCCTCTGCACGCACGCCTTAACTTCCTCCAGTGATGCTGGGCGCTTGTATGTTGAACGAAAATTTCTTGCGAATTGACTTTCGAGTTCCCCCCAACTTCCGATGGATTCGTTGGGTAGGGTATTCAACCAGGACCGTGCTGCGCCGGTGAGATGTAGCTGCAAACTTTGCATTGCAGTCGCCTTTGTTCCCCCCAATATTTGTACTGCCTGCAGATAGTCTGATAACCATAGGATAGGCTCTTGTGACCCGTCATACTTATGCTGGTCGTGTGGGAGTTTGAATCCTTTGGGTACCCGCGTTTTGCGAACCCTGCAGGTAAAGCATAACGCACCCATCTCTTTATCGTCGTCTTCATAATTTTCTTCCCTCCAAGCATGACGTGATTTGTTTACTCGAGCTTGCGCTATTATGTTTCTTGCGTCCTCTTTCCTCTTCTGTCACCTTTCCTCTTCTGATGACTCGCTGTATTCGTTATCTGTGAAGTTGTATCTGAACTTCTCCTTTTCCGTGCAGCTTGTCGACTTTGTCTCTGGGCCTTTTTCCCTGATCTTGCTTTCCACTATTCCAAGACTTCGTATCGCGGCTTGGTGCATATCTTCTCGCGGGTCCCCAGGTTCTGGCCTTGTAGTTAGTAAATACGCTTGTGCTGCTACCAATGCTGCTTCTGGCGTTTCTTGTATGAAGTCGTCTTCCTCCTCTTGTGACTGTGGGGAAGGGCTCCTTGAGTACCTTTCTTCTTCGCTGTGCGCCATCGCCCCTCTATTGTGCTTTGGGTCTCCGTGCCTTTCTCTGCTGTACTCTGAACCTTCATTATAGTCTTCCCAGTATTCCTCCCTTGATACACTGTTATTGTCTTGAAAAACCATGTCTCTTTCCTCCCTTAGTTTCTTCCTGTGTTGGTATAATGCATACTGATAGCCCATTAGAACTTCTCTTCTCGATCCTTCGGGTACTTCTGTACCATGATTAATAGCTGATTTGATCATTCTCCATTCGCCAGCCGAAACGTGGACTTTCTCCTTTTCCTTTTTGTTGTGTTCTTTCATTTTGTCGACTTGCTTGTCGACCTTTTTACTTCCTTTGCTGTTGTTTTCTTCTTCTGCTTCAGTGATAATAACGCATAACTGATGTACTTTGGAGACGCCGCTGCTTCTCCCGGCGGAGTCCTTTGCGTTGTTGTGCGTCTGGCACGCTCTTTCTTCTGAGTCGAAATTTTCCCGAATTTTGTCGCCTTCTGCGATTGGTGCTTTTTCGAAGCTGACCGGCGAGTTTACCTCGCTGGAAGAGTCTTCTGATGATTCCAACGTTTCCCCTATTTCGGGCTTGTTTGCCGACGGATCTGGTTTCGTCAAATCCGAGAGGTGGGATGAACCCGATGGCCCGATAATGATGCTCAAACTTCCAATGGTTAACTCCATCTCTTGATTTCCGTCGAGTTCCGAACTGCTGTTGGCTAAAAGCGAAAAAGCCGTCGAATTCATGATTCCAACGCCCAGTTCCCCACGGTCGGCGCCAATTGACGAGAGTTAACTCGACAAATGTCCTAGATGAAGGACTTAGGATCGGGGAGATAGGGCATCGAATGAACTCGAAGGTAAAGTTAGTCGAAATAGGTATGCGTCGAAAGTAAACTTGGGTGTTTAACCTGGCTTGCTTTCAATCTGCCCTACACCGTCCCCTCCTGGCCCCTTTATATAGGTGGCCAGGTCTCGAGGATCGGGTAGGGTCCGATACAGATTACAATATCGACATACGATAGGAACTCGTATTCGACTATCATTACAATTGGGCCTAACTATACGGGCCTTAGGGGTACTCAACTAACGGGCTCTATTAACTATACCCTTGTCAACGAGGGAACCGAGACTCCTGAGAGGCTTCATTGCGGTAGCCACGCCATCATCTTCGCTGGCAAAAACCATGGAGACGTCAAGAAGAGACATGCTTTTAGAAGCATTGGATAGTGCTTCCATCAAGTTCTCCATGTCTTCTTTTAGGTAGCTGCCCGTGTTTCATCATTGATATGACCATCTTACAGGTAAGCTTCACTAGCCACATGCAATGGACCGTCAGAATGCTGTTGTCTTCTACCATTTTCTTGAGCTTCTTTGGAAGGCTCATTGCATCAACTGTACCAAACACACTAGATAAATCTTGATCATCACTGATGAATGTATCGCATACCGTCACAAAGAGGGATAGCAGGGGTGCGTGGAATTCCTCATCCTCGTCATTGTCCAACTCATCCACCTCCATGTCCATCTCCACCGGCACCTCCGCCATCACCTCACTTTTGTTCCCGGCATTGTCTTGTGGTTTATCACATTGGTTTTCTATGTCAATTTCTTTTTCTGGTAATTCTGACTGGTCTGCTTCTGCTAGTCCATGTGTTTCATCTTTCGTCAATCCACAACGAAGTATCTGTTCAAGCACCTGAAACGGTTGGAATAGTTTGAGCTTCAAGAGGTAATAATAATCAAATGTACGTACGATAGTCACCACATATGTGTTTTCCATGATCAGAACAAACACGCGTTATGTACATACCTTGGGCATTGTATTTGTCATTTCTTTCTTGAGTTTACTGAGAGACTCATCATCTTGTGTGTGATGAATACACATTTGCTCCATAATTTCGGCCGCTCTTATCCTGCATGTCTTGTTCTCATCCTCATCTAGAAGTAGAATCCTGGTGAGCCTAGCAACAAAATCGCCATTCACCTGCAAGATAGTAATAGCATTGCTACCGTCTTGGATAGATAACTTTGCTAGTGCTTCACCTGCCAACTTTCTGAGCAGCATGTCCTTCTTATCATCAACAAAGATATCTACTAACATCTTAATGTAAGCTCCCCTGCTCTCTGTGTCCATGTATAATTCCAAGAGAATCCCCATGGCCCGTTTCTGAAGCTTTGCAGAGCAGCAGCCACAGTTGAGAATCCTCTCCATGGTGCCGATTGCCTCCTTGTTGCTCGAAATTTCTTGGCGCAGCTTGGCACCGGTGTCTCCAGGGGCAGCCACGAGCTGGAACATGACCTTCAGTGACTCTTCTACTAGGCTGATGGACCACGCGCCGCCGTTGAATTGGTGGATTATATCGGACGTGAGAGGCGCCATGATCCTTGGGAGCAGACCTTGGGTCTGGCTCATGATTCTGCAGTTATTCTTGTGGGTTGCGAGCTTCCAGAGGATGCACATGCCTGTCAGCACCAGCTTCTCGTAGGCCTTCCGAAGGTTGCTGGCATCATCGCCTTGTGACGGCAGACGGTTGGCTTGTCTAAACCCACCTTGCATATGGCTGCGTGCAGTATCTGCATCCCGGTAACTTCGAAGCTTCCGATCAAAGTAACCATGTTCATATTTGTAGAGTAGCCGGTCTCTATGGTATGGCTCGATTAGACGGTATTCTTCGAAACTTCCGATCAGAGTACATATGTTCTGAATCGCCCCTGGGAATTGCTCCAAATGGATGTCCAGAGCAAGGTGCGCCACTATTGTCGCGCCCCGGTTCCTTGTTTCTCTGTCAAATATGCCCCTGGGATCCAGCGTCTGCAGCAGTTTCTGGAGTAGGGGTGAAGAGGATGCGGGAGTGATCAGATATTTCAGCATCATGTTCTGCATAATGATGTCTTGCCATGAACCAGTACAAATGGCGAAAGCGAGTCTTGCGGCCATAAGTCTCCTCTCCCCCCTGCATATGGCTGCGTACATCATCTGTACCCCGGAAACGCAGTCATCACGTGACTTGGAACCGATCAAGTCTACCGCATGTGTTATGAGATTCCTTCCTTTCGCGAACGATGGGTCCTTCTCGCACCCGATTCTTGTTTCGTGCAACTATTTCAAAACTACTTGAGATTCTTCATGTTCATCATCATGTTTTCCGACCACTCGCTTAACTAACCCCTTCCTCGTGAGAGAAAAGAAGAACCTATAGCAGAAGAGCAGCCCTTGGAGCAGAGCAAGGAAGTACAAGGTGTCCATCGCTGGCTTCAGGTTTGCTTCTCCATCCGAGTTACCCCCGTAATCATGTTGTACCAGACGCCAAATCGATATCCCCATGGAAATCAACAACCCACACACGTAGATAGCTGCCAGAGGGCATACTAGTATGGCAAACACCACCAGTTGAAGCCCCATGGAGACCAATCCCAGCAAGAAACGTGCAATTAAAGGCAGCAACTCGAGCATCTTGTCGGGGTTAACAGATTCGACATCGCCCGAGATGGCGGCCGCAGTACCATACACCAAGCTGCCGGCTGAATTCACTATATAGCTTAACTTCTCGTTCTGGTACACATCGAATATCCTGTTGAAGATATGGGAAAGATAAGTGACAAGACACATACCAACTTTCCCATTTCGAAAAAAAAACATTACCAACAATAGCACATAATCATTTTCGCAAGAGGAAATTGAGCACCAGTGCACATATCTTGGGCTTGGTATAACAAAAGAAGTTACTCCCCAAGTCAAAATTCTCTAAGTTTTTTTTATCAAAATTATAGTATATACTCCCTCCGATCCATATTAATTGACTCAATTTTGTCAAGATTTGCACTAGATCTAGTGTTGATCTTGACAAAATTGAGTCAATTAAAATGGAACAGAGGGAGTATATCAATATCCACAATGTCAAATCTATATATCGTTTACATGTGTTTTATGATTAATCCAATAAAACCAAATTCATTTTTTACACGTTGATATGTTTTTTTCTGAAAACTTGGTCCCTTTAAGCAGATTGATTTACGACAAAACTAGAACATCAATTATTTTGAAACGGAGGGGTACAAATTTAGGGTTTCATAGCTCATATTTCAAACTCTAGAGGCAATGACTAATAAAAAACTATAACCCAATTAGTGATCCAATAGACTATCTCAGGAAGGTTGACGAATGGGATACACGAACTCGAAGAGGTGCTCGAGCGAAACGTTGATCCCATCACAAAATTTTATAACGGTTTCATCGGTATATTCAAGCGTGGACACCGGCATCACACCATGAGCCTAGATCAAACAAAAACATCCACCTCACCGGATTCGGCATGCGGCGGTAAGCGGACATCATGGAGAATTTGTCGGAGGTCTGTGCAATGTATGAAGCATTGATGGTGGAGAATCTTGTATAGTTCGTGGAGTACATGGCCACCACGTAGACTATTCTAAATATGTTTCTCAACTTGATGGGAAAAAGTCTCATATCAAGTAGATCCACCAGGAACTCTCCACGACCATGACCGACATTCACCATCAACTAGATCACGATGTTTGCCTCGACAATCACTATATAGTCAAGGGGGCAATGACTCTACCGACAAGGACACGAGCAGACAAATGATACGACATTAGTGGGCACCACATGGACACACGACTCAATGGAAGAGGCATAAGACCATCTCCATCCAATTGCCCCCATCCGCCCCTTGGGGATCCAGACAGAAGTCCAGCCCCAGGTGACCTAGCCTGGCGTCCCAAGAACTATTTGCATCTCCCTGTCCTTCCGACCTTCAGGCCAGTCACCGGGTTCTGAACACACCCGACACATAGGACGCAGCGTACTAGGTCCTCCCATCACTGAGATAACCAAACCTTGCCTCACTTTTCCCGTCTCCTTTCAAACTTACACTCAACGATCATGTTCCATCCAACGCAGCCACATATCATTTTACATAGCAACTTTCACAACTCCTCACATCCCCTATGCTCCACATCCTACGCTACGACCAGAAGAAGGCGTGATGATGTCGAGGAGTGGGAGGTATCGAAGAAGGCCCAAAATAAGCCATATAATGATGGACAAAATGTGCGGCACATATGCACCAACGAAAGGAAGGTCATGTTGGACTCATAGGACAAAAAGTGGTTCAAGGAGCTCATCGTTGGTAGCAGCAACAATGTGGCTACCGATTTAATCCAAGGTAGCACCACTCCCAACCTTCCTAGGAGCTCATCGCCGCCTTCCCCTACATACATTCACGAAGAGGGCGCCACCATATGGTGGTTATGTTTCTCTTCCCCGCAGATCCGCAGGAATGATCGTGTTGTCCACCGCGGCACAGTCACAACATATCATAAGTAGGGGATATGTCGATCATAGGTTTTATTAGGAAATTTGTGTGTTTGTGCATATAGTGATGCTGCCGCCATCTTTTCCTGCATTATCCATGATGGTAGATGTTCCAAGGCTCTTGCCGTACAAGATGAACAAGAGGAAAAGGAACAAGCGGAATAAGAGGCCATCGATGTTGACACCGAAAAGAAATACAAAATGATCAGGTAGAGAGCCTCGTATGGAAGCAATTGGAGGGGAGGTGTTATGTGATTCTTGGAAGTATGTAAAACTATACACCATTACTATTGCACAACAAACTCATGGAATGTATTGGTAGAGGATAAATGTAAAAACTTCCCTCCATTCAACAAAATTGTAATGGACCAAAATGAGAAGGCTATTCACATAGTTGGAGCCACATACAAGAGAGTTGCAACAAATACCAAGGGTGCTATGACCAAATTGTGAAAAGGAAGGAGAGTGGCAAGACTCACAGCAATCAGGTAAATGCTCTAAACTATATTCAAATTTGAATACTCAAATTCTCCATTCATGTGTATTTTTTTGTTATGTGGAAGATGTGCTAAAGATGTACCAAAATAGCAACAATAATGATCAATCTGATGCATTATATGACAAGGACCCAACATAGTCCGATTTGGCAAACCCTTTAGGATTCTCTCAAGTGTCAATTAGAAGCAGTCAAGAGTTCCGCGAGACCATTGATTTAGATGGGATTCACCCTTGGAGGCCTCGTAAATCCCAACCGCGAATAAGAAAGCAAAGATGAAAGGACGTTTGTCCTTTTCTACTATTTTTGATTAACAATGACATGATTATGCTTTGTGTGAACTAATATTTGGAAAGTATGCATACAGGCTTAAGTTCACAAGTGACGGGGTTTTATGCGCAAAACAAAGTCGGTGGAATTCTCTCCCGGAAGCTGTCCAGTTCGGCCCTTGGTCTGGCCAGGCCGGACCATCCGGCGGTGGACCGGACCATTCCGGCGGCAGACCAAACTGATGTTCTGGCGCGTTATTCGGCCCGGGGCCGAATCCGTCCGGCAGGCCGCCGGACATCTGGTCTACAGCCCGGTCCCGCTGGACCGTCCGCCGGGTCGTCCAGCCAAGAGTCTGGTGCTGCCGAACTTACCACCGAACGGTGTTCCGAGCTGCTTCCAACAGCCAGATTTCCACCCCCATATAAATACCCCTTCTCCTAGCTAGGGTAGGGTTAGAACTTCACCTACCATTGTTCATCTTTGAATCTCTCACCTACCCCCATTGCAAAACACAAAATTCCATTGATCTCCTCTTCTAGCCAACCAAAGCTCTTGATCTTTGGAGGATTGAAGGAGGAGGCACCGATCTACATCTTCACCAAAGGAATTTCATTTCCCCCTCCATTTGCTTGGAGGATTTGTGTCTAGGGGTTCTTGAGACCCTAGGTATTGTAATTGGTTGATTGACTCGTCTTTGTGGTGTTCTAGCCTCCGTGGCTTTCTTGGGAGCCTCCAATTGAGTTGTGGATGTGTGTCCCAAGCTCCGTGTAAGGGATTTGGTTGGTTCCCCCAATACCACCGCTTAGTGGAAATGAGCTAGCCTCTGTGGCTTGCTCACCGGAGAACAAGGTGAGCCTTTGTGGCGTTGGTACACTCCATGTCACCACACCTCTCCAATGTAGACATACTTCCCCTCAAAAGGAAGGAACTACGGGAATACATCCTTGTGTCTCCGGTCTCCACTCTTCGGTTATTTCTTTCCCTTACTTGTATCTTGCTAGTTACTTGTTTACTTGCATGCTTGTCACTTGTAGGAAATTCACCTAGTTGCACATCTAGTGAATTTACTTTGTGTCAAGCCTTAAAATTGAAAAAGATTAAAAATTGACTTAGCGCCTATCACCCCCCCTCTAGTCGTCCGTATCGATCCTTTCAAAAGACCACAAGGGAGGAAGCATCATCTTTCTCGATACAAGAATCGATTGCCATGTGCTTTAGGAGATCGCAACGACCTTGACTTGAAATGACTCAAGGGACCAAAAGATTGATGAAACATGGGAGACCTTCAGTCAAAGACAAGAAGCTTAAACTTGAAGAGGCAAAGCTTGAAACCGATAAGATGAAAGCGGATGCGGCAAATCAAGCCGTTATAGGAGGTGACACAAGTGGGGTTCACAAAAATGGCCAAGGAGGCGAATGTCCTGTTAGAAAGGCTTTGTTTGAGCTAACTCGTAATTACATATTAGGGAAGGAAGATAGATTTCTATGCACATGTGATGTATTGTGATAGCCAAACTTGGTGGCATTTTTGTGGATAGACCCGATGGTCGACTATGATTTCTGTTGTCGAGACTTTGTATTTGTGCGTTCTTATAAGTATATATTTTTATGTGCACGTGACTCCTAAATAGATAAAATAGCCAATATTAGAAATATAGTCAAAAATCAAATAAAATGGGCCAAAACCAATAGGGCAGCCCTGTTGAGGGATGCCGCTTGGGGCAGCCTCCCACATCGAGGTGGGAATTTATGTGGGCGCCCCATAGCGGGCACCGTATGGGATTATCAGACACATTTCATTGAATGTTGGTAGACATGATTTAATGTTGTTGGTTTTAATTCCCGGTTCGTAGATTTTTATCTAGATTGGGCCTTGCAGTCATGATCCGATGGTCTAACAACCTTAGATATACAAGTTTATGCCCAAGGATGATCACTGTTCGCTGGTAAAGGCCCTACGTCCTGGTGCGTTGTATACTGGAGTGTGTGAAATTCTCAAATGTACAATGTGGGGGTGGCCGGCTAGTGTGAAGCCGCAAGCCGGCCTAGTTTGTGCATCTCCTTTTCTAGAGGAGAGGCAAAACGTGGAAGTGTAAAATGTATTGAAAATAATTGCTATGTAGTATGTACATATAGTATTACAATACTACCTAGAGCTCTTTTACAGTGATTGGCATAGAACCGTGGTACCGTTTGGTACCATCCAATCTGATTTTTTGTAACCATTGATTAAAAGAATAGATAACTCATTTTTAAATGGTTACAATGCTTCTATCCGATACAACACATATGTACGTATGGGAGATTAGGAAAGAAAAAAGAAAAATGATTTATACACAAGACCAATCACGTGTGTCACTGGCCCCACTTTTGCTCCCTCACTCTTATCATCTCGCAAGTGACGACTGATGAACCCTTTGCAAAAAAAAGTGACGACTGATGAACTCTCGAGCAGAGCTAGGTGCGTTTTCTTCTTTGCTTCCCAATCATTCTCCTTCTAGATCCCGGCGAGGCGAGTGGTTCTTTGCTTAGGTGCGCAGCGCTGTTGCACCTCCACCCTCTACCCCAGATCTCGCTGCTGCTCGCCGGCGCGGCTGACCCCTGCAAGGAGGTCCGTCGGAGCACGCATGGAACGCTCGGGAATGGACAGAGTCGACCACCGGCGACCCGTCGACACGGCGAGAAATGATGAAGGTCGGTGCGGGTGTGTCACGCTGTACCGCGCTTGGAGGCGATGGCCTCGGCGGCCAGGAGAGCTCGGCCATGGTAGGAAGCCACGCTAGCGCCAGCCCTGTCCCAGGACGGGCTCGACGTTGACCTAGGTGAGGCCTACGGCCAAGCTGCGCCCCAAGACGGGAAGGGGTGGCTCGGACGTGATTCTTGCGAGCTCGCGGAGGTTCGGCCATGGCGGCCGCGCCACCGGTACCAATCCTCTCACCCGGTCTCTCGCCGGCCCGTACGCCGAGCTTCTCCTTCCTGTGCACGGCCTCCCCCTCCCCCGATCTCCTCCCCTGCAGCTGCTGCGCCCTTGTCCGTCCCCACGCCGAGCTCTGCCAGTGCGTCGAGTTGCCTCAGCTTCCTCCGCGCAGATGACATTTTCATGGACCGCGCCGAGGCACCTCTTCCTTCCTCGCCTACCGCCGGCGGCCAGCTCCGCCATGCCGCCCCGACAGGCACGGCGGGGAACACCGGGGATAGAACGGGGGTCGCCAGGGAGAGAACGGGCAGTGCCTAGAGAGAGAAAGTGAGTGAGGATGAGTGGGAGAGAGACCGACCGTGAGAGAGACGACAAGATGGTCTCGCGACTACTGTGTAGGATCATCCGACGATTTAACAAGAACGCTTGCTTTTTAGAATTTTTGTTAAATAAATTAAAGGTATCGGTTCCACATTAATTTGGTACCAGTCCCACATTATAACGGTACCGTGGTACCATTTGGTACCATCAGTCTGGTACCGTCTATTTTATGACCATCAGATCGGGGTGGATGAACGGTTATTAAAAATGCCAATCATTGTACCAAATGTTCTATCTATTATGGAATGAAGTCTATAGTAGTATAATGCTACAAAAAATTCTATCTATTACGTAATATTTATGCAAACATTTAGCACTGTTACTATGGTTGAGAACATATCATCGGTTCTCACAGATCAAAGTGAAGGTACACATAATATAGGGCAAAGTAATTTTTCTAAACGAAATATTGTAAGGTAGAGTCCTATATCAATTTTGTTTTTGGAGTCGTCGGTTAGTTCATTCCACTAGTAGGAGACATCAGACACACTATTAAAGCCATGGCCACCGGTATTTTTCCAAAATACGGGTGGCGTGCTGAAATATTGGTACGACACCAGTATTTACCTACTGGAAGCATGTCAGAATGTTGGTACACCACTGGTGTGTGGGACTCAACAGTCTGACAACAGCTAAGTTAGTATTGGCGTACGATCTATGAATGCACCAGGTCGTTAGTACATGCCATATAGGTAGAGGTCACTAATCTAGACGTTATATTAGGTATCTTTTAGTTTGGACGCCACATACTAACTCCGATGAGGATGACGCTAAAAGAGAAGATGCTTGCCGGGCAAAGCCCGTGGGGTGTGGCGGCGGCGGTGGCCTTTTTTTTTTCCTTGGCCGCCATGGATCAGGCAGCGGTGGCGCATGCTCCGGCTATCTGCGGCTCTGATCCAGGCGACGATGACAGCCAGGGTGTCTCCGGCGACGGGCAGCGTGGTTGGTGGTGTAGGCGGCCGATCTGGGCCCTCGGCTTGGACAGGTTGACCTGCACATCCATCTCGTTGTGCGCTGATGGTGGTGCTCATGGGCTTAGCCTGCATCAGGAGGAAGCCCGGGACTTCCGTCCTGGGCATAGTGGTGGTGGCCTCATTCTCCGTCGAAGGTGGTCGGCCTGATTGTGGCTATTCCATCGAATGTTGTGTGCAGGCTTTATGTTTTTTTTATGTTGCTTTGTTTGTTTTTTATTGTAAAATTTAATAAAGAAGACCATATGTATTTCTTCAATGCAGATACTGGGGGTAATCCTCCATATCGAAAAATGTGTCTTTTAGTGGCCTACACATATATATCTACACGACACAAGTAACTTTTATGATTTTTCAGTTTTTTGGGTAGTTATATTATATAGTTTTTATGTACTCCATTACAACATTCCATTATTCTATATGTTGCGTGGAAATAATATTCAACATTTATGTGAATAATATATTTGTGGAGTAAGAATTTTTATGTTTCATAAAATAAATATATAAGATGCGCGGGCTGTCATGCTAGTCTACTTCTACTATATACTAAAAGCACAATACGGGGGTCTAAAATAAAGGCACCACGTTAACCCACATCATCTAAATTTATTTTGATAGTTAGATCTAAAATTTATGGCTAGGATTTAATAGAGACTAAAAGTCACGTAACTATGTACATAGTTCAGTTGACTAGATTAGGCACGTTACATGATCGTACCAGATAATTAAAATTAAAAGGAAATTATAAAACTAAAACAGTCCGAAACAGGTACGGTGCTTGCTCCTTAAAAAAAAAAATCTATATATGTGTCCCGGCCAGGTGCTTGCCTACTCAAGAAAAAAAAGTAAAATATAAATCTAAAACAGTCCTAACCACATACGGTGCTTGCTCCTCACAAAAAAACAATTTGTGTCCCAGCCAGCTATATTAGATGAGCATGGATATGCATGTGAACGGGATTTTCTAAAAAAACGTAAGTGGCATATACTATATACATATAAATTGCATTATACAAAATTTGATAATAAAGCTAATCCAAATACTTGATTGTTATACCTTTACGTCAATGTAATTTTTTGTACAAAAAGTGGTGATGTATCAACAAAACCTTTTTCAAAAATAAGGACATATTTAAATTTTAGTACTCCCTCCGATCCATATTACTTGTCGCTAATTTAGTACAAATTTGTACTAAATCAGCGACAAGTAATATGGGTTGGAGGGAGTATGTAATTGAAAATTTAGGCAATAATGTTACTAAAAATGGACAAATAGTAAAAAGGATGTTATGTCACTATTTTTTCCGCGAAGCAACAGCGATGTATCAATAACAACCTCTTTAAAAAATAGAGGTGGATCGAATATTAGTACCCCTTTTTTCAAAAAAAAGGACGTATTTGAATTTTAGTATGTAATTAAAAAAATAGACAATAATGTTACCAAAATGAACAAATAGTACAAAGGGCATCATGTCAAATTTTTTTCCACGAAGCATCGGCGATGTATTAATAAAAACCTCTTTAAAAAATAAAGGTGGATCAAATATTAATACTTGAATAAAATATTTAGGCAATAATGATGCTAAAATGGATAAAAATCTTATTTTCTTCTCTATGTCACTAATCAGTGTTGGAGAGATCCATGAGACTTTTTTTCTCCAAGCAGGCTCAAGCGGTATGGCAAGGCTTATATGGTATAATCCATCATTCCTATGACGTCTAATATCATGATGTACAATGTTTACTAATACAACTGTAAATCTTCAAGTAAATATTCACCCAAAAATTGAAGAGTTTAAATTAAGTTTCACATGATATTTTTATTTACATGATATTGTTAATCCTAGGAACCATTATTAATCCTAATAGCATTTAACACCGTACATATAGTTTCTAGCCATATTCACATATTTCGGTCATACATAAACATTTATATACAATAACGACCTCTTAATTCGTAAAGCATCATGTATTTTCCAAAAAGAGGGCAAATAGGAGAAAAAACTATTTTTATAAGATAATTAGTAAATATTTAATACTTTCATAGATAATAAAGATGATGGCCTCGCATTTGCGAGGGCCACCATGCTAGTTGTATTAAAGATACAAGAATCAAATGATGAAAGAATTACCCGGCTGTCTGTACAAGGGTAATGAACGTGAGACACCAAAAGTCTTTGTTTTGGAGCATGGAGACGAAGCCACCAAGAAGTACGACGGTGGTCCAAGTAAGTATAAGGAAACCTAGACCTTTGATAGCCATTGATATGTAACCCATGAACAAAGCATAGCTGTTGATAAACTTCACCTCGGCCCATCCGCTGTCATCAAGCTCCCGGCGGTATGCCATCCAACCTCCCTGAAGAGTCGAGTTTTCAATCAGACCTGATTAGAACAATCCCTATTTCTGAACGTAAGGAACGGAAAAAAAAAACGGCTGCGGACGTTCGGAGTGGCGTACTACATCTCCGAGCCATCCATTTGTCTCATCCGGCTGCAACCACGCTCACGATGGGAGGCGGGCAGATATGGAAGAAGGTCCATGGCGTCGTAGAAGAAAAAGCATGGATGAAGATGGTACTAAGAGCATCTTCAGCAGCGGCTCTAAACTTGCGCGCTGTAAAACGCCGAACCAGCGCGCTCTAGATACTTTGCGCGCGCCATTTTCCCGCGTCCATTTCGTGAAGCTGTAAACGTGCGCGGCAAAATACGGCGCGCAGACGCGCCTCCACCAGACGCTGCAACCTACAGCGCGCAAACACGCGCGCACACAAACACATAGATTGCAAGATCTAGAAAATAGACTAAATTAAACTGCGCCGAACAGAAAATACATTGCGATGAACAGAAAATAAAACTAGAAACTAGAAAATGAAGCTACATTCTACGCTTCATCGTCGTCGGAGGAGGTGTCCTCGGATTGCGTCCACAGGTCGTCCCACCTCGGATCGTCGTCGTCGATGGTCTGCGGCCCCGCGAGCTGCGCGTTGATGAACGCTTTGCGCCGGCGGCGATCTGCCCGGTAGGCGCGCCGCTCGGCCCTTCTCGACCTGTAGAACTCGAGCTCCGCCTGCACATCCTGCGGGAACTCGCGGCGCCACCTCGCCATGGCGCGCTCGTCGTGCTCGGCGATGAGCAGGCGGCGCTGCGCCTCGCGATGCAGGTGCCGGTCCTCCTCCGTGACGAGGTGCGGCTGTGGCGCGAGGAACTGCGCCTCCTCGAGGGACTCCGTCTCGGGGAAGTTCATCTGCCGGCGCGGGCGCCCGAGGCGCCATGCCGCCGCGTCATACACGCGCGCCGCCTCCTCCGGCGAGTTGAAGGTGCCGAGCGTTTTGCCGCTCAAAGGCGCGCGGGAGTTTTGCCGCTCAAACTAGCGCAACCGCAGCGCGCGCGCCTAAAGATCCCGCGCGCACGCTTTTTTCTCGCGCCTGCTGGAGGACGATATCGCGCCGCGCGCGTCTAAAAAATCAGTTATTACAACGCAACGCTAGTTTACAACCACTGATGCTCTAACTACACCATTATTCTGCGCGCTATATATCCATACAAAATATGCAGAAACTGAAGAGAAACTGGAAGCTCCGATGTATTTAAGGGATCGATCTTACCTGCAATCAGGAGAGGAATATAGTCCGATATCAGCCCAGATTTTTTCACGCAGAGGAGACAGGAGTTGAGAGACTAGCTGCAACTCGATATGTAAGAATTAAAGACCTGGCCTCCCCTGGCTTTATGTACTAGCATAGATTCTAATTAAAGACCGATGCCACTTTCAGGGGTCGGCGCTGCTTTTTTTCCTTTTCTTTATCTTTTTCATGTTCGTACCGGACACTCTCCAGCCTGGTTGTGGTCCTATATGTTTTGCTGCAATGGACTTTTTTGTGGGGTCGTGTTTTACAGACTGTATGAAAAAAAAGGCCATCAGGGGGTTCCGAGCTCATCAAGTCGTTCGCATGCATGCAGGTATACGAAAAAGTAAAACCACATGGCTATGGACCCGTAGGGTTTATCCTGAGCGTCCAAACCGGCATCGTGATTCGTACAAACACTTTTCCGTATTGCAGAGAACATCCTATCTTACTTCAGTTTACAATCAGTTGGTCCCTCTTTTCTTACAGATTATAGTCTGGGTTTATTATATATCTTGTTTTGCACCACATCTTCAGTTTGCGGTTAGTAAGAAAATTTGCACTCTGAACTAGTTATGTTTAACCAATCTGACAGTTTTTACTTAGTCTAAGTTTCTTTCATATTTTTTTTCAACCACATGTACAGATCTAGACTATATATTCACCGAAAGAAACCGATGTAGAACATGTGGATTTGTATATGGGAATTATAAAAAATAAAGACCATGCGATGATTTCTTTCCATGAATAAGATACAGATCAATGTCCAAGGAGGGATCATCCCGCGATTCCATTCCAAACAGCCATGGAATGATTTCTTTCAAGGAAACATTCTTGGATTTGAAAATAAACTACAAACAGAAGTTCCATGCAGCAATCGATTCGCCGTGTTATTTTCTTCACCATTCATATCAAGATCAGTGTTCAAACCAGAACAAAAATAGTAAATCACTTAACACTATGCAACTCATCCGTTCTCCTCAAGCAAGAACATGCAAAATGAAAGCAAATAAAATCACAACACAAAATTTTCGGGAAACCATACATACATCAACTGATGATGAACAACAAGCAAAAAAATGAAAGTAAATATGGATGGTTGGTTCTTCGGGAGGAAATAAAACGAATTTGAAAAGAATTTTCGGCGATGCTTAAACGTAACCATGGGGAAACATTTTGGTCTTGACAAAACAACCAGAAATTTTTATTCGTATAATTCCTGGGAAAAAGCCATGAACACCTCAAACAGAATTCAAATCCTAACAAATAGAAGTTCTCTCTATTGAGGGTAACCGAAATAGGTTAGATGTACCTCGTTGGCAACTAATACTCCGTACGTCCGGTTGACCAATGTCCACCAGACCAGGGTGGCCTTAAATGGCCCCTGGTACATGGTCCAGAAAGTCACATCTTGAGCTAGAGGGGACAAAAACAACGATTATAGCTCTATAGTTTTAAACTTGCTCCATAAAGTCACACAATTGCACATACACTTTAAAACAACGGAATCGCTAGTTCTCAGTCGCCTGAGATTTTATTAAATCTCAGTCGAGTCAACGTCCCTTAGATCTGTCCATAAAGATATGTGCGCCACTCTTTTCTTACCAGCAACGCATGCCTATTTTTTGGTTTGTTTCTCGTTCCGAACACCCGCTGTAGGCCTGTAGTATGCGGGCCTTTTTTCTGTTTTGTTTTCCGATCTGGGCTAGTGGGCTTTGATATGTACGTGGGATTTTTGTCTTTTCAATGTTTTTATATGTTCAACCAATGTTTGTCTAAAAATATGTATGCAATTGTTTGCATTTATGTCAACTCTTTGTATACCATTTTCATTCATTCTTTTCCATCTTTAGTTTCAAAGTTATTGATTTTTTTCTTTGTTTCAGATCATCTATTGTTAGTCGCCAAAGAATTTGTTAAATCTTAGTCAACACTAAGATAATCATGTTTGCAGCGCCATTAATCGTGTCCGACATTGTCGTATCTCTCCCACACAACCAAACCTAAGGCACGTGAGTGCAAATGTGTTGTGCGTGTGCTTGGTATTATTTAAATGTTCTTTTATTTAGTGTCACATTAAAAAAAATACTCAAACTATAATTTTTGTCAAAAATGAGTTGTTGAATATATAATTGGTCAATTTTTTTTTTGGATATGTACTTGTTTTTATCTTTATGTACCCTTAACACATTTATAGTGACATCATTTTTAGTTGGGGAGTAGTTGCATCTAAATGTGTTGTCGGGCTTATCACATCTCGTTCATCATGTGTGCAACTGGGATGTCTATGCAACTTGGTGTTTAGTTGCACCCCGGTTGAAACTAGTTGTCCAGTTACATCTTGTGTGCAACTAGGTGTACAGTTGCACCTCGTGTGGCTAGTTGCAACCCGTATGTAACTGGGTGCCTGGTTGCACCCCGTAGGTGTCCAGTTGCATCTCGTGCGCAACTAGAGTAGGCTAGTTGCAACTTGTGTGTAAATAGGCGTTTGTCTGCATCCCGTGTGCAACTAGGTGTTTGGTTGCACCCCGTGTGCAACTAGGTGTTTTGGTTGCACCCCGTGTGTAACTAGATGTCCAGTTGCATCTTGTGTGCAACTGGGGTAAGCTAGTTGCGACCTATGTGTAACTGGGTGTCTACTTGCACCCTGTGTGCAACTAGGTGTCAAGTTGCATCTTGTGCGCAACTGGGGGTGTTCACTTGCATTTCACGTGCAACTGGGGTAGGCTAGTTGCAAGCCGTGTGTAACTGGGTACGGTGTTTGGTTGCACCTCGTGTGCAACTAGGTGTCGAGTTACATCTCGTGTGTAAATAGGGTAGGCTAGTTGCAACCCGTGTGTAACTGATTATGTGGTTGCACCCTTTGTGCAACTCGGTGTCCAGTTGTGACCCATGCGTCATAATTTATGTGGGCCAGATCTGCAACTAGGTTGCAACTGGGATTTTGCAGTTGCAAGTGTGTCGCAACCGAGAAAAAATATCCATGACCGTTAGAGTAGCATTGTGATTCATATTGGCTAAGAGTTACAACTGGGTTAAAACTAGGCTTTTAGTTGCAAGTTGATTGCAACTTAGTTTTCTAGATGATAGTGGGCTGCATCTGAGAAATAATGTGTTCGGCCATTGCATTAGTGTCATGATTCGTGTTGGCAGGAAATTTTACGTGGGTTGCAATTGTGAATTTTCGAGTTTAAATTAGTCACAACTAAGCTTTCACCATTTGCAAGTGGGTTTTTCTGACCATCTGTCGTTGTATCTTACACACAGGTTGTTAATGCGGTCTGGTAAAAAAGTTACCCTAATTGATTTATTTGATTTCAAGAGTACTTAATTTCAAAAAGGGGCGCCAGGTGAGAAAAACATAGATTACATGGTCTCACTTATACCAGAATTATGTCTACAATTAAAATTGCATTATAATACTATAAATTAAAGTTGCATTATTTCATTTTCTGTATATTTTTTCGTATTATCTCTGTTGTAAAGAGACTGTGAAATTGCTCCACGTGATCATTGATCGACCAATCAATGAGTTGGCACAGATTAAAACAGAAAAGAAGCAGCCACTAGTTAGCCCCGAGACAAAGGCCCATGGGCTATCGATAGCATGCGCAACGTTTATGAGACAAAGATTGGAAATCGCTGGAACGCTCGCTCGAGGTAGTCAAAAAATCGATCGCTCCAGCCATCGACTGAGAACTAATTGTTCTCAGTCGACTGAGCGCTAGCCGGTCCCTTAAAACAAGGTCGCACATTCAACAATTAGTTACCCTCATCACGGGAAACGCCGCTGAACGCGCACTCCGATCGGGACCAACCCCTACATAAACCGGGCCCGAACAGGCTTATATTTACGATGCCATGTCGTCATGGATCTATTGCCGTTCTGTACTGCGTCCCTAGAATCACCACCATTGCTCCAGGCGATCTCGCGTTCTCCAGCGCACCGCCACCGGCCAAGAGAGACCCACGCCTCCTACTGAAGCAGCTAAGGGAAAGGCCTGCCGCATCTGGCGGCATAATGTGGGTTTTATCTCGTGGGGCTTGCTGGTGGTGGCAGTGGAGGAGGTGAGGGATGGAGCTGGGACAGCAGTGCTAGGTTGGTTTCCCGATCGTCCTGCTAGGGAGCAACGCGTAACACCAATAACTTTTTCTCGCCGTTCTGCATGACTTCATGTTGTAAGTTTTCTAATTTGATTACTAGGGCTACCTTGCCCATGACAACAACTCTTTGTTACTGTCTCGCATGCACATATTAGTGTTTTTTCAAAATGGAGGATACACTAGTGGAAAAAAGGCTATTAGTGGCGCACCAATTTGGACTATGTGTGACGCATATGGGATGCGCCACCATTGCCACGCCACTAATACAAATTTATCAGTGGCGCATCTCAATATGCGTCACGCATAGTTTACACTTTAGTGGCGCATATGTTATATGCGCCATTAGAATACTATGCGTGGCGCATATTTCTACATGCGCCACTAATGCTAAATGCGCCACTAGCCACTAAAAATATGCGCCACTGATATTTCGTATAGGTCCAAAAAAACTGATATTTTCTGGTATTTATACACAGCAATACACAACAATATATATAGGTATACAGTATAACTGCAGAATACACAGCATGCAATACAAAACAATATATCATCATCATCACAAACAATTAGAGCCATTATAGTGACAAAGTTCCCGAATATTAGAAGTGTTGGAGCATATATACAACAAGTCCATGCATCTCACACATTACACACACTACACATTACAACAAGTTGATCATCATCTTTAGTCAAGTTCCAAACTACCAAAAGACCGAGTAGACTACACCCACAATGGTGAGCAAGACCGAGAGCACGATCATCAAGGTCTTCATCCGGTTCTTGTTTCTCCGCTCTCCTAGGAGGTGGATCCTCCACCTAGCTTCCGCCAGCTCTCTTGTCGGGTACCCTTTGTAGCAGTTGCCGCTGAACTTGTTCACTTGCTTCTAGCAATCCTTGCACTCGTCGTAGACTCCTGGTACCCACCCTTTTTACACCACGTAGCATCTCGGCATCTCTGTAGACAAAGCCATGTATATAGTATTCGAGCTATAAGAAAAGAGTTATATATGTCGACAAAGCCATATATCATATGCAACCAAAAGAATTAAAGGATTCACATGCATGTTGACAAAAGGAAAGTATTCGAGCTAAGAAAAGAGTTATATATAAGTATCCTGCATACAAAAGTAAATAAGTCCAACAACGACGCTTTCGGCTAAGGCAAGTTATAAGTTTACATCTCACACACAGACACACACCGGAATGAGTTGCAGACGGTAAAGTTTATGACTCAAGCACACACGATTGACATACACGCGAAAACGACTAGGAAGAATCATGAAGACTTTGGTTGACATGGCTCCGGGAACGGTTTGTAGCAATCTTTCGTTGTCCATGTCCTAGTGTCACGCTGTTTCCGGAGCCGGTCTTCGATCTCGCGCTTAGTCAACGGTCTGGCGTAGGACAAGGTTCCCCCCCTTGTGATGACATCTTCTTGCAAGATAGTCGCAATCTGATTCTGGATGCGGAAGAAGTCGTCCCTAAGTTCAGCGTCCTCAATCCTTGCATGCTCTTCGGCCCATCCTCGGACACTAGATGGCGTCGTAAGCCTGTGTTTGTTCTGGACGATCGTCTGCATGTGATGGAGGGCGTAGAAGGCCTCCTTGACACTGTTAGGCAGCTGCTTGACGCAGTGGAACTTGGTTACGTGCTTGAACATGTGTCTGCCGTCCTTGACATTTTCTGCCCCCGCCCTGAAGTCGCCTCCCTTCTTGGCGTATCCCTCGAGAGCATCATCTAGAACACCCTTGATGTAGGCATAGTTTTTCGTCTTCGCCTCACTCCCCAAGTCTAAGTAGACGGCTACCGAGTACCTCAGGGCAACGAGGATCAATGTATAGTATATGTCTCTGCGCAAAACAGTTGAAACGAAAGAATGTTGGAAAAGGAGCTATCGAAAACTAAGAAATGACAAGTTATTACGGTGGCCGAGCGAGTGTGCACTTACTCGGGAAAGTAAGGAAGAAGAATGTCTTTCTTACTCTTGTTGTCCAGTAGGAACTTCTGGAGGTACTCCTTTGCTCTGGAACGGTTTGCTGGATTCAACAACATGCCTTCACGCATGAAGTAGGGGTCCGCTATCGCGACGCCAGGGTTCTGCTCTCTGTTGACCTTCATCGCCCGCTGGAGCGTGTATAGGCGGACCAAGTTATAGTCCAGCCGTTTGGCGTTGAAAATCTTGAAGACGTCCTCGTACGATATGAAGAAGATATCCGCTGGGTGATCATCGACGAAGCCCACGTCCGCGGGAACCTTCACCGTGAAAATAGGGTACGATGGATTTGTTTCCTTAAGAAGGCCCTCCTCCAGAAACAAAATACCGTGTTTCCCTTGGGAAGACGTTTTTGCCAGAATCTCATGTTTTTGTTGAATCTTACATCGGTCCATTTGCTTTCCGCCTTCATCTCCAGAGCCTTGAGCATGACGCTCAAGCATGTATCCTCGGGTCGGCACCCAGGAAACAACGGAGTTTTCCTGTCAATCTCCATCTGCTCCAGCTTGGCTTTCTCTCAGGCAGCAGCTTTCGCATTGCTCGTCTCCTTGAGGAGCAGTTCCTGAACATGTGGGTCCTGCAAGGCTGAGGTTAGTCGTGTATGTGTGCCCGTCGATGCCGCGTCTTCTCCATCATCATCATGTCCGCGGCCGCCTCCTTCGTGATGATCATCATCATGTCCGCCGCTGCCATCTCCTTTGTGATGATCATCATCATGTCCGCCGCCGCCATCTCCTTCGTGATGATCATCATCATGTCCGCCGCCGCCATCTCCTTCGTGATGATCATCATGTACGCCCTCGTCTTCACGACCACCATTGTTGACGTCCTCGTCATCTTTAGAATCATAGCCGGGCATGAAACCACGCGTGAGCAGGTGACTCTCCAGGTCTGCGGAATCAGGGTCGATTAAGCTCCCGAGTTTGCATGTTCGACACGGACATCTTATGTGGGTCCTCTTGTTCATCCTCATGTCGGCCACCGCGCGTTCCTTGTATCTAGCCACTTGACCTTCGCTCATGTGTCTGACCATGGTTGCCTGTGCGGTATAGAGTAAAAAGAGAGTACCTTAGAATCACACACCATTATGCACTCACACACACACACACATGCATGCATGGTCACCGAAATTTTTTGGCATGACCTCTCCTAAAAATAGGACGTATGGGTAGTGCAAAAATTTGCTGAAACAGAAGTTAATCAACATTTCGGCAAACATCCATGCACCATACCGTAGCAAGCAATATGCTCTTGCTTCTTCATCACCTGTAAATATTCATGGACCACACACAAGCATGCATGCACACATATGCATGCATGCGCGTACACCGTACGCGAGACATCTACCGGCCACACAAAACATCCACATGCATGTCCTCCAACAACTCACCTAGTGTATATAGAATCATTTTCGAGCCAAGTCTGCGACGAGAGAGGTGTGGGATTGTTGGAGAAAGAAGTGGACAAAGATGGATGTTGGAGGAGGAAAACTAGTTGGTTTAGTAGATCTACAACTTGGAGAGGCTTCCTCTCACAAAATTATGGAGCAAAGTAGGTTTAACAACCAAGAATGGAGGCAAGAATGGAGAAATTGAGGTGGTGGGGAGGAGGATGACGAGCTAGATCTAGTTTGGTGTTAGATGGAGAAGAATGAAATGATGGTGGTGGGGCTGCCAACTTATAGATCTGGGCGATCTTATCAGTGGCGCATATTGCAAAATATGCGCCACTGATAAGTCTGCCACCTTTTCAGAGGTGTGGGTCCCACATGTTATGAGTGGCGCATATTCAATATGCGCCATTGATATTTGGGTTATCAGTGGCGCATATTAGTATATGCGCCACGCATATCCCTGGCAGAGGTCAGGCCAGTAGGGCTCAGGTGGGGCCCACATGTTATCAATGACGCATATATTCTGATATGCGCCACTAAAAGGTAAAATATGCGTGGCGCATATAATAAATTCGCCATGGATAAGACAGGATATTTTATCGACGACCCTTCTGGTGGGTCCCACCTGAATTTTAGTGGCGCATTCTGACCAACATGCGCCATTAGTAGAGAAATTATCAGTGGAGCATATTTTCAAATGCGCCACTAGTAAATACTAGTGGAGCATATTCAATAATGTGCTCCACTGATAAAACATCTATCTATAAGCCTTTTCCTACTAGTGATAGCCTCAGCCTCTGCATCGACTGATGCACAGAGCCTTATCATGCAACTGATGTTTCTATCATGCTTTATCTCGTAGCTACCACGTGTATAAATCAGCTGATTTCACCATTCTGGTATGTATTTCGGTGTGTTCTGATAGTTCGTCCCGAAACTCGCACACATGAACCCTCACTAACATTTATGAATTCAGGTGGTTATGTATCGGCTCTTTACCCTTGATTATATGAAACTACAGTTTAATAAAAATGGATGGGTGTTCTTACAAGAAAAAGCTACTATTGGCGTTGAAATCGTGAGTTGGGCATGGTAGGGCAACGCTACACAGTCAATGTGCCGCTCAGCGCTCCACGTACGGCATGTTGAAAACCCTGCTGTGGGAAGTGAAGTTCTCTCTGGCAATGGTGTCGTTGGCTCACGGCGCTCTTGCACGTCGTTGAAGAGGATGAAAAAGTCCTCCGGATGATGCGGCGAGACGCAGATGCGGGCCAGTTCACGGCGGAAGGGATCGCTGACGGGCATGGCCTATCCGCGACGACGGTGAGGAGGATAGTGTGCTGGCTAAAGCCTAAAGCACTGCTCCGCTCCGATGATCTCTTGCGTTGCGGCTGCCGTGATGTAAATATGATCCTCCTCCAGCTGGCCGATGTTGGAATTCGTCCACAGATCAATCATATGAAGCTAGATAAACATACACGGAGATTACTTTTATCGCCAAGCGTGCATATCGCATGCTCTAAACTTTGCTTTATTTGTTGCTATTTTCTCCCGTTACAACTTATATATGTCAAAACAAACGCGCCCCTGATGCTTATATATATATGCATCAGCGGACTAAGATCAAACCGACCAACGTACACCAAATCCTGGTACAAATCGCTAACCGGAACACTTTCTATTCTAACCGGACTCGAAAACAAACTCGTACTAAGTACTGTTGGTGCTGCATCTCGCAGCGCCTCTTCTTCAACTACCTCTGAACTCTCAATCTCTCTTGTCTCTCACAAGAACACACACACGCACATATACCAAGAGAGAAAACACTGTTGCTTTGCAGAGACACTCCTCCTTGGTGCCAAGAGAGACTACATTTTGCTAGTGCCCTCACGGCTGGCTTTCTCATTAACCAGATGAAGTATATATACAGGAGCTGACCACTCGGGCCACTCATCCACTCACGCACTATCTAGCCACAAACTATGTACTAATCCACTAACTAAATTGATCTCTTCTCAAGGCCTCTACCAAGCTAATCCACTCATGCACTACCGGCTAACTATATGCATGTGTGACGGATTCACTCAGGTCAAAACATGCACATGCACACAGTGCTAACAACTTGACTAATTCTCATGCAACTCCACGCCTGGCTACGCACGCATCTCACGCGCCTAGCTACATGCAAGATTAACTAACCATGCTAAGAATCAAGATTAAAAAAGCTAACAAGTACTACTTCTAATCAGACTAGGACACTCAACGTGGCCTAGCTCAACTAGTACTCCACGACCTAACCCCAAAATTATCTAACAATCTTTCTCTAATCTTGACTCTGGTCTTTCGTGCTTCCTTCCATCTTGATATTCCGCAGATCTGCGCCTTGTCTAGGTCTCGCTTCACGATAAGTTTAGTTGGCTCTCCTCAATTTTGACTTGGCGAATTTACAGAACAAATCAAGCATGATCCGGACTACCCAGCCACGCTAGCAACCGTGGAACACACCGTCCACCCTAGCGCAATACATGCCGACTACCTCGTGGACTACACCATCCACTCCAGTCTCATATAGAGACATGTCCTCATTGAAGAGACTTCCTTTCACTAGTTTACCGCCCCCTCATACTTGAACTTGATCCTCTCGTCGAGACACGTAGACGACCACGCTTCAATTGTAACGCACCGTCACGAAGACAAGCACTTGGACATAACAACGACTCACGGACTTGATGCCGACTCAATGTGCCAACTCACATGTACTTGACTCTTTGACTCATACTCTCCTGGATGACGATCTTGATGAGACTCTCGGTACCGCACCTCGGCATCACCTCTCCCATCAACGATTATCTTTGTCCACCGCCTTGTCGACAACATTTTCTTGCCGCCCCATCCACGTCACTTCGGCCAACAGCGATCACACACCGCCTTGCAGATCTCCTCCGGGTTCTAAAAAAAATGATCCTCCTCCGGCCTGCCCGACAGGTCATCTAGCGCAATGATCCCGTCGCGGTAGGAGCTCTATGTGGCACGGTGGTGGTGGGTGTAGAAATATTTGTGGGAACGGTGTACCTCTCCGAGGCACCGGTTACGTGTTTATATAGCAGGAATAGCCCCTTGCGTGGCTTGTACAAGAAGTTGGTGTTGATATACAATTGGTGTACTACACCATATCGTATACAACTCTAATACATCATCTAACACACCCCCTTAATCTAAACCTTGAGAAAGGTTAAGATTATGCTTAAATTCATCTAACTGTTTTACAGGCAAGGCCTTGGTGAATCCATCTGCAACTTGATCTTTACTGGAAATGAATCGGATGGCTAACTCATTCCGAGAAACTCGTTCTCTGACAAAATGAAAATCAATCTCAATATGCTTAGTGCGAGCTCTAAAAACTGGATTTGCAGACAAATAGGTTGCTCCTATATTATCACACCAAAGACATGGTTTCTGTTTTAGTCTGATACCCAGTTCTTTGAGAAGTGCTTCAAGCCATATTATTTCAGCTGTGGCATTTGCAAGTGCTTTGTATTCTGCCTCAGTACTAGATCGTGAAACAGTAGCTTGTTTCCTAGAGCTCCAAGAAACCAAATTTGATCCAACAAATATAGCAAAGCCACTCGTAGATCTTCTATCATCAATACATCCAGCCCAATCTGCATCTGAAAAACCACTAAGAAAAGTGGAGGAAGTCTTGGAGAAAGTGATACCAAGCTTCAAGGTGGCTTGCACATATCGAAGGATACGTTTTGTGGCTGTCCAATGTTCAGTAGTTGGAGCATGAAGAAACTGACAGACTTTATTGACTGAATATGCAAGATCTGGTCGTGTCAAAGTTAAGTATTGCAGAGCTCCAACTATACTTCTGTATCGAGTAATATCTTCAGGGCCAAGAAGTGTACCATTATGAAGAGACAACTGATCAGAAGAAGACAATGGTGTAGGGGCAGTTTTACACTTAGCCATTCCAACCTTTTCAAGCAATTCAGTAGCATATTTCTCTTGTGTCAAAAGAAGACCATTGGAAATCCGCTTTACCTCTATACCAAGGAAAAAATGCAAGTCCCCTAAATCTTTTATAGCAAAGTTCTCATTAAGATCTCGAAGAAGAGCAGTAATTGCATCATTGGAGGAACTTGTCACAATAATATCATCTACATAGATCAGTACATAAACTGTGATACCTGATCGATTGTAGAGAAATAATGAGGTATCAGCCCTGGAAGGTATAAAACCAAGTTCACATAATTTGGAGCTCAATCTAGAATACCATGCTCTGGGAGCCTGCTTCAGTCCATATATAGCTTTATCAAGTTTGCATATGTAGTGCGGAGCGTGAGGATGTTCAAAACCAGGTGGTTGTCTCATATAAACCTCCTCTTCCAGAACACCATACAAAAACGCGTTCTTGACATCTAGCTGTCGCAAACTCCATCCACGAGTGACAGAAATAGCTAATACTGTCCTGATAGTAGCAATTTTAACAACTGGACTGAAAGTATCCTCATAATCAATGCCATACCTTTGCTTGAACCCTTTTGCAACCAACCTTGCCTTGTATCTATCTATAGTTCCATCTGCTCTTTTCTTAATACGATACACCCATTTGCAATCAATAATATTTTTATTAGAACTTGGGGGAACAAGATGCCAAGTTTTATTCTGTATTAGTGCCTCATATTCCTCCTCCATTGCCTTGCACCAATGCTGATCATCAAGTGCTTCCTTTAAATTACATGGTTCACCTGTTGAAGAGAGCATACCATATCGAACAGTGCCATCAGTATATTTTTTCGGTTTGCTTATACCTTGTCGAAGACGGGTACGAGGAGGCGAAGGAGGTTGTATAACAGGAGGAAAATCAACATGATCAGTGTCATTTGCTGCAGGATCTGATGGCATAGAAGATCCGGAGAAGCTGGTACCCACAGAATCATTTTCCCGCCCAGGGGAGCGCCAGCCATCCCAGCCACGCCGCGTGGCAGACGGAGACGCAGACGGCGCACGATCCGAGGGCGGGGTCGGCGGGGACCCGGCAAGATCAGCCTCGGGATCAGGAGATGGTGCGCGGGGCGAGGATGATGGCGGGGTCCCGGCAAGATCTGCCTCGGGATCAGGAGACGCGCAGGGCGAGGACAGCGGGGACCCGGCGGAATCCACCTCGGGATCAGAGAGCGAGGAATGTTCCTCCTCGGATTCAGCACCAGCTCCATCATTTGCTGCATTATTTTCTGCATTATGTTCAGCATCATTTTCTGCATTATTTTCAGCATGATTTTCTTCAGCAAGATCAGCAACCTGCACCGCATCAGTTATAGGCACAATGGGAGACATATGATCAACAATATTTTGTGCATCCACATATGATGAAGATGGTAAAAGGAGGATGTCCTCTTTGAGTCTACGACCAGCATTAGGATGAAGATCAGAAAAAGGAAAAAGATTTTCATCGAAGACAACATCTCTAGAAATATAGACTCGTCCTGTAGAGACATCAAGACACTTGACACCTTTATGCATGGGACTATAACCCAAGAAAACACATTTTTTGGAACGAAAGGTAAGCTTGCGCTTATTGTAAGGACGAAGGTTGGGCCAACAAGCACACCCAAAAGTGCGAAGGGCATCATAGTTTGGTTTGATGTGAAGAAGACGTTCTGTAGGAGTTTCATGGTTTATCACCTTGCTGGGGAGTAAGTTAATGAGAAAAGTTGCTGTGAGAAAGGCTTCATCCCAAAATTTCAAGGGCATGGAAGCATTGGCAAGAAGAGATAAACCAACCTCTACAATATGTCGATGCTTTCTCTCAGCTGACCCATTTTGTTGGTGAGCATGAGGACAAGAGACGTGATGAGTGATACCAACTTTCTGAAAGAAACTGTTTAATTTCTCATACTCACCCCCCCAGTCAGTTTGCATAGTGACAATTTTTTTATCAAACTTGCGCTCAACATATTGTTGAAAATTAAGAAACACTTGATAGACATCTGAACGCTTCTTTAACAAGTAGATCCACGTAAATTTGCTAAAATCATCAATAAAGCTTACATAGTATGCATGTTTGCCAACAGACAAAGGAGCAGGGCCCCATACATCAGAGAAGACCTGTTCCAAGGGAACAGTGGATACACTAGTGGATATGGGGTATGGCAACTGATGACTTTTGGCAAGCTGACAAGCATCACATACATAAGAGTTTATTTCTGGAGAATAAGCTAAACTATTTTTGCGAAGAACTTGTTGAACCACAAAGGAGGAGGGATGCCCTAAACGACGATGCCACGCAGAGGAAGACGGCTTTATGATGATGAAGGCGTGCTTGGGGTGTGTAGTAGTGATAGGCACCAAGGGGTAGAGTCCACCATAACAAGGACCTTTAAACAGAATCCTTCTTGTTGCTTGGTCCTTGATCAAAAAGAAGAAGGGATGGAACTCAATAAAGATGTTGTTATCAAGTGTGAGTTTATGAACAGATAATAAGTTTTTGGATGCATTAGGGACATGTAAGATGTTATTGAGATGAAAGGAACTATGTGGAGTGCGCAAAATAGAGTGACCAATATGATTAATATGCATACCATTGCCTTCAGCGGTGTGAACACGATCATGGCCTTGATACTTATCATGAGTAGAGAGCTTCTGAAGTTGTCCAGTAATATGATCTGTGGCGCCAGTGTCAGTATACCAATTTGAGTCAACACCATATGAAGCAAGATGAGCACTCTTATCTCTATGATCAGCATCATCATCACTGTCATTATCATGACGCCACCAACAATCAGCAGCAGAGTGACCATGAATCTTGCAAATCTGACAAGTTACATCAACATATGGTGTAGGAGGACGGCCATGAATCTTGCGTCTACCCTGACGTCGATCACTACCACCACCATTGCGGCGGTCACCACCATCACCATTGCGACGATCACCACCATCATTGCGACGATCACCACCATCATTGCGACGATCACATTTGTCACGGCGATCACGCCAGTCACCATCTCGTCCATCACGGTGGTCACGCCAGTTTCCATCACGGTCATCACGGCGATCACGCCAGTTTCCATCACGATCATCACGGCGATCACGCCAATCACCATCACGGCGACGGTAGTCACCACCACCACCGCCACCACGATACTCCTGGCGACCAGGCGGACGAGTATCTCTATCATCACGACGAGCAACGTTCACAGAGGAGATGAACGTGCCATCACCAGCATCACCAGAGTTTGTGTTGCGAGCATCATAGGAGCGTAGCTGTCCAAGAAAATCATCAATAGTAGTAGCTGGATTGCCTTCAACGGAGGTGACCAGTGCATTGTATGTGCTATCAAGACCATGGAGAAGATATCCCATGAATTCATCATCTTCAAGTGTTTTACCAGCAGCAGTAAGTTCAGCAGCAAAACCCTTCATCTTGGTGAAGTATTCATCCGCAGTAAGATTAAGTTTCTTGGTGTCATTAAGAGCAGACCGTAGATACTGTACTTGAGATCGAGACGCCGAGGAGCACATGCGAATAATAGCAGCCCAGACTTCGGCAGTAGACTCTAGCCCAAGCATATGAGACAATATTTCAGGTGACAAGGAATTCAGAAGAAAATGGAGTACCACTTGATCACGTGCAAGCCAAGCTGTGTATGCAGGGTTCGGCACGACGGACTTGTTCTTGTCAGAATCTTCGACCTCCACGGTCTTGTTGGGAGGAGGCTGGTCAGTGCCAACAACCAGACCAACAACATCAGCACTTCGGAAGGCGGGGAAGATCAGGGCCTTCCAGATCAGAAAATTGCCCCTCGTCAGGGGCTGTGATGGCGGCGATCCCAGAGTGGCAGCCAGCGAGACCATCGACGAAGATGACGATGAGCTCATGACGACGATCGTGAGACAACGCTAGGGTTTATGAGTATCGGTATTGGTATATGTGTGGAGCGGCAGCAACACTAAGGGCGGCGGCGGCGGTATTATATTGTGCAGCGGCGGCTAGACAGCGGCAGCGACAGGGTATTGCAGCGGCGGCAGGGAACACGACCGGCGGCGGCTAGGGTTTTAGATATGATATTGTATGTGGGCGGCAGCAGCGGCAAGAGGCAGCGGCAGCAGCAGGGTATTGGGGCGGCGGCAGCACTAAGGGTGCGGCAGCGGCTAGGTTATTGGAGGCGGCGGCGGCCGGTTTGCGGCGGCGGCGGCAGTATTGAGGGCGACGGCTAGGTCAGGAAGAGAGGGGCTCTGATACCATGTAGAAATATTTGTGGGAACGGTGTACCTCTCCGAGGCACCGGTTACGTGTTTATATAGCAGGAATAGCCCCTTGCGTGGCTTGTACAAGAAGTTGGTGTTGATATACAATTGGTGTACTACACCATATCGTATACAACTCTAATACATCATCTAACAGTGGGGAGGCGGTGGCTCTTTGCAGTCAGATAGATATACTGTTTCATTGGTTTGATGATTAATGAAATCGGAAGAGACTCTCTTTGTTGTGAAAAACATACACACCTAGACAGGATTCATGCCAGCATTTTGGAAGAAGCAAGAATCTGGAGAGATGCAGGGAAAACAAAAGCGTTCGATTTGCTTCACAGACCTAGAGAACCAGATTGATCGGTCACTCCATTTTACATCTTGGCTTCCCTGAAGCCCTTTGTTTTTTTCTCTCTCATTTTCCATGTACATCTTGTACTCTCCCTCGCTAATTAATAAAAAGCAGGCCAGGCTGCCTTTTTGTCAAAAAAATAAGAAGTAAGATAGTTGTGGTTTCCATTATCCATGACCTTGAATAAGTCTCAACTTCAACACAAAGCGGGCTGCAAAGGCAATACAAGTTTGCACTGACCAAGTTGTACGGGTGAACAATGGAATGCACTAGAGCAAAGCAATACATGAGGTAAAAAATAAGTCTCAACTTCACCGGGGCTCCTCAGTCCTCACCGGCAAGGGGTAGGTGCCTCCATGATCTCTGACTCTTCCGCCTCGTAACTGTGAACAAGCTCTTTTGCTTCTTTCACGAGAGAGGCGAGGGTCCTTGCAGGCTTCCTCGGCATGCCATCGACAGGGCTGGCGAACACCGCGGAGGCGTCGACAAGAAGCATGTTTGTGGAAGCACTGGACAGTGCAGCGCCCAAGCTCTCCAAGTCTTGTTTGGGGTAGCGGCCTCTGTGTTTCATCATTGATATGACCATCCTGCTAGTAACCTTCAATATTCCCAGGCAGCTGGCCGTTGGGTCACTGTTTCTTAGCACAATCTCCTTGAGCTTCAATGGAAGGCTAGATACATCGATTGCATGCAAATAAAGAGCCAAATCTTCGTCCCCGCTGATTAATGTGTCCCATACCGTCACACAAAGCGACAACCATGCTACCTGTATCTCTCGATCCTGTCGTTGCTCTTGATTTTCTTGAGGAGAGGAAGAGCTCTTGTTCCGACCATTATCTTGTGCAGCACCGTTGTGCTGGTCTTCTATGTCTTCGAGTGGTGATGAAAAGCCTGGTCTCTCTTCTTCCGTTCCTCTCGGTGTTGCTTCCCCGAGTACCTGCAGAAGGTTGGCATATTTTTAATTAGAGAAGGGTGGGTACTATTTCAAGGAAGAGACGACCATCCTATGTTGTTCAGACTTCAGAGCAACAGGCAAAACTGCCCAGTTCTGTTCCACAATGAAATTAATAACCATCCTATTCCTATGTTAATTGAATATAAACATTTTATCATGGGAGAACTTCAATAATGGTATTTATGAAACACACATTACCTTGCGCATTATGTCGTTCGTGACTTCTTTCAGTTGCTTGAGACATTCATCAGCCTTGATGTATTTGATACACAGATGTTCTAGGATTTCTGTTGCACTAATCATGTATCTTCTTTCTCCGGTATGGGTACACTTCACAAGTTCCATTGTGAGACGATTAAAAACATCATCACCATTTAGTTGTGAAATAAAATTCTTTATTCCGCCTTGGGGAGATAGCACCACCAGTCGAAGCGCTTCAATTACTAAAAGTTCTCTGCTGGAGCTGGCCTTGTCAATGAACATGTCTACCAGCATCTTGATGAAATCTTGTCTGCTTTCCATGTCCAGGTCTAATCGCTTGAGAATCTCCATGGCCCCACGCTGCAGCTCTTCTTTGCATTCATCACACTTGAAGATCCTCATCATGGTGCCTATAGCTTCCTTGTTGATTGAGATATCACTGCGTAGCTTGACCCCAGTTTTCCCGGGAGCAACCATAAGCCTCCCTACCACTTTCAGTGATCCCTGTACAACGTCCGACCAAGGACCATGACCAATTTGATGCAGCATGTCGGACCTCAGAGGCGCCATGATCTTGTAGATCAGACCTTCCGTGTCACTGATGACTCTACAATTGTTCTCGTCCGCTGCGAGCACCCAAAGGATATATAGGCCATCTAGCAGGAGTTGCGTGTAGTCCATCTGGCTCGGAATATCATTGTCGCAAGGTTTTTGACAGGTTTCTTTCACCTCCGGCTTGAGAAAGCATTCAGTGTCTGAACAGAAAGCTCGCCGATGGTATTCTTCGAATGTGTCGATCAGGGACGATATGCCTTGAATTCCTCGCGGGAATTGCTCCAAATCAATCTCGTCAGCAACGTGGGCCACTATCCTCGCAGCGCACTTCCGCATTTCTCTGTTGCATGGGCGGCTTCTAGAATTCAATATCGCCAACAGCTTCTGGAGTATGTGGCTTGAGGATGGAGAGTGGATCAGCTGTTTTGTCAACCTGCGCCGTCCTTTAAAATTCTCCGATTGTCCCTGCAAGAAAGGCCCCAGCAATGTGCTCAGGATCCATGTCCCGGACTGATACTCTTCAGGCGACTTGTTAGATCCCACAAGCTCTATAGCATATGTGACCAGGTTCCTTCCGTTGGCGAATGTTGGATCCTTAGAGCATCCTTTCCCTATATAGTTGTAATAGTCTGAAACTGATCTAACAAACAATTCCTGACCGGCGAAACCGTAATGCTTGACCACTTGGTCCACTATCTTCCGCCACATAGGACGCAAGATAAATCTGTAGGCCAAGGTACCACCTTGGATCACAACTAGGATATACAAAATACTAAGAGCAGGATTCATGTTTGCTTTGCTAGGATCTCCATCCGTGTTACCGTAATCGTGTTGTATTAAGCGCCACAATGAAAGCCCTGTGGCGACGAACAACCCCAATTGCATGAGACCGAAAGCAGAGACGAGCATCACAATAAAGAATAACAGAACCTGAACCCAAAACGCGATCCATCCCAAAACTTGTTTAACAAGCGCTATAACTCTTCCGCCTCCTTTTGTACCAGTTAGCCGATACCGCTTAAGTACGGAGTTCACTGCATCCATGCCCGATCCAGACCTATTAAGCGAAAGTATCCTCTCATCCACATAGACATTGACAACCCTGTTGTAAGCTCCAAGTTAGATACTAACAAAGCAAAATGTATTACTATTTGAAAAGGTAACGTAATTGAAGTGATATATACTAAAAGCAATATATGTGGCCCTCTAATTTTTTTTAAGGAATCGCCGTCTATAGGTTAGAATGTACACAACAAAAAATAACACACTATTTATTTAGGGTGCTATACTATGTCAAATCGTAACTTAGATCTACATTTTACATCTTGGCTTCCCTGAAGCCCTTTGTTTTTTCTTTCTCTCATTTTCCATGTACATCTTGTACTCTCTCTCTCTCTCGCTAATTTATGAAAAGCATGACGACCTGCCTTTTCGTAAAAAAAGTAACTTAGATCTATGTTCTTTCTTTCTTTTTCTTTTCTTTTTTTTTGGTGTAGGAGGCTGTGTGCATCCGTAATGCTTTTAGGGTATTGCGTTGTTGCAGAGGCTGGGTGTAATAGGTATCTTTGCGATACTAATATATGCTCTTTATCGAAAAAAAAAGATCTACGTTCACCTGAAGCAATTCCCTGTCAGGGATCATAAGACAACTCCACCCTCGATGCAATGCTGTTTATGCAGCACTACCTTCTTGGATCTACTGTGTCACATCGTAACTTAGATCTACGACCACCTGAAGCAATTTCCTGGTGGGCCCACGCACCACGTGCTCCTCTCTCCTAGCATTAGGGCATCTTCAACGGGCCGACCCAAACGGACACTGCGGATCTGAATGCGTCCGAGCAGACCGGGATGTCGCCCAGCGGGGCGACGCAAATAGACCGCGGCGTCCAAAAGCCGTCCGCGTGCACCTATTTCGGTCTCAGTGTTGGGCCGGGAATGCGCTGGCCCGGACAGTCCGCGCGTTTGGAGACGCGTCCTCCTTGTCCTACCCGGGCCCAAAATACAGAGATATATCGAGGCCATTCCCCACCCCCTACACCTTTGCCCTTGTGCTCGCCCTCGTCCTTGCTCGTACCCTTTCCAGTAGCCGGGGCCACCACCCCCACTTGATCCCCCCCACCAACGGCCGGACAGAGCCTCCCATCACCCACCGCCACGAGCCCGCCGCGCGTCCCACTAGTCGCCCGCCTCTCCGCCAGCCGCGTGGTGGTTTTCGGCTGGGTGGTCGCTGCTGGGCTCGCGCAACCTGTTTTGGCAATTTGTCAAAAGGGTCGCGGCCATGGATAGCAGCTCGGACGATGAGATTTTATCCATTGTCAGCTCCACCAAGGACTTCTACTACAAGCATTTCATTGAGGAGTCCTCGAACTCGGAAGATGATTCCTAGTTGATGATTGCTGTCGTGGAGGCCCTCCACGAGGACAATGAGGCACCTCTGCCCCAATAGAAGGGCTCTGTGCCAGGATGAGTTGCAAATTTGGACGCAACCGAGAGGCTGGCCATGTGGAGCTCTACCCCGAAACGGCGTTATATCGGGCTTTTTTTGGGTGCAGATTTTGGATGTGAAGGAGGGTGTTCGGGCCGATTATTAAAGGAGTTCGCTACCACAACCCATACTTTCAATGCAGGCCGGATGCAACAAGTAAACTTGGCTTATCTTCTTATCAAAATTGCTCAACGGCTATACGCATGCTTGCATATGGAGCTGTCGGTGATCTTGTTGATGAGTATATGCGGATGAGTGAGTCGACATGCATTGAGTCAATGTACAAATTATACCGAGCAATCATTGCGGTGTTCGTCAGTGTGTACTTGAGAGAGCCGACCATGGAAGACACATAACGGCTGTTGTCCATCAACAAGAAGAGGGGTTTCCCCGGTATGCTAGGCAGCATATATTGTATGCACTGGGAGTGGAAGAATTGCTCTTTCGCATGGCCAAGTCAGTACTTAGGACGTGGGGTTGCACGATCATACTTGAGACTATTGCCAGCCAAGATCTATGGATTTGGCATGCTTTTTTTCAGCATAGCAGGGTCTCATACCGATATCAATGTGCTCCAGCGATCTCCAGTATTTGCTAGGCTTGCGGAAAGCGAGCTATGAGGTTACGGGTCATCCATATACCAAGGGGTATTATAGCTGACGATATCTATCCAGAGGGGCTTGTGTTTGTGAAGACACATCGTGAACACAAGGAGGACAAATACAATAGGTTTGCACAAGAACGGGAGCTCGCCGGAAGAATATGCAGCAAGCATTTGGTGTTATGCAGTCTCGTTGGGCCATTGTTCATCATCCTGCGAGGCAATGGAGTGTTTGGCAAATGTGGGAAGTAATGACTGCTTGTGTCATTATGCACAACATGATCATTGAGGAGGAGCGTGATGACAGTGTGTATGGTCAAGGGTGGGATTTTCAGGGTGAATTGGTCACCCCAAATCTAGGACCGGTATCATTTCAAGATTTTCTCCATGCACATCACAATATTCGAAACAGGGCAACTCATCACGCCCTCCATGAAAATTTGGTTAATCATGTTTGGATTAGAGCGGGAAATAACCCCGTAACTAACCCACCAAACAATCCCATGTGATTTGAACACCTTTTTATTATGAACTATTTATTTTATTGGATTGTAACCTATTTAAAATTATTCAGTAGTAAACGATTTATATTTGTTTTTTCCATCTACATTTATATTATATTTGGACGCGGCCTGAAAATGCATCTTCCAACGATGCGAAAATGGACCAAATCTTCCAAATGCACGAGCCGAATTCACGTGCCAGAAAATGGGTCGCCTCCCCATTGGGCGAAGCTCACTCCCCATTCGGACAACGTCTGTCCGCGCGCGTTTTCCTATCTATGGGTCGATGCAAATGGATCGAAAGGGACATGTTTGGATGCCCGTTTGGATCGGCCCGTTGGAGATGCCCTTATCATCTCCCCTAATTGATTTCATCCTTTTCATTTTCTCTCACCTCAAAGGCTATGTCTCTTCTCCTCCTCGTGAGAGCACTACCAGGCCACACCGCTGTCGTAGGCACCACATGGTGGTCCCGCCCACACGCAAAAATCATTGTTTGCTCGCCTGAAGTCCCTCCCACTACCCCATCCCCCTTCATGCTTTTCCATCTACTGCCTGCGGAAGATCTTGAAGCTGTGAGTGAATGAGGGGGTGTTTATCTACGCAGATGCTACGAGCCCCACCCTTCTCCTCAAATTGCGAGGTTACCACGCTCCTCCTTCGGCGAAGTTGGCCCTACTCCTCCCTGGTCTCGGAGCTGCAAGGGGCTCCTCGCCTCCACGACAATGTTGTGAGGTGTGGGATCGATATGTTGGATTGTTTTTGTTGGTTTGGTTGATGAAATTTATTGAGAATGATTTATGAATCTGTTTTGCAAATAGAAGTACCGCATGAATCTATTATATACTAAAATCAATATACGAAAAGACGCTACATTAATCCACAGGTTAGAAATATGTACTCCATTGATTTACAATGGTTAAGATTAAAAAATCAAAACGTTACGTAATCTAAAAATCCACATAGGTTAGGAATATATGTACTCCATTGATTTAGATTACAATGGTTAAGATTAATTTTTTCGGAGCAAGAGAGCATTTATATAATTATATTGATTCAGTGGGGGTCGTAACAAAGTCACTGGTTACAAAATCTTGGATAAGCGAACAATCTGTAGTTTCACTCCCGAGTAACCGAACAATCTGTAGTTTGACGGCGCTGTGAAATCGGACTAGGGGATTACTGCCGCAGGAACCAAACATCACAGTGTAATTAAAATGACGAGCAAAACGCATTCAAAATGGATGGTGTGGGAGTGTGATGTACTAACCCAGCAATCTGTACGAAGGTAATCACGGTGAGACACCAGAAATCCTCCTCCCGCAGCATGGAGACGAAGCCACCGAGAAGGACGACGGTGGTCCACGTTAGCACTAGGAACCCCAACCCTCTCACTGCCATCGACAGGGACACCAAGAGCATCACGTAGCCGTTGATAAGCTTCACTTCCGACCAGTGGTAGTCGATGACCTCGCGCATGAGGCGAGCGCGAGCCACTGTTTCCCTCAAGAGCCGGCGGAGGCCCATTGTATGTTTGAAGCTAGATACCTCGTAAGTAAACGATAAGCTTATTTATTAGATCTTGACCAAACGGGCGCAAGAGAGACTGTGGTTGCTTAATCTAAATACCGACAAACCCTGGCTAACTGCTCAATCAATCATCATTACAATTTGGAAGGAAACTATCTGTTAATGGTCCACAAATCAGCATGGAAGACGGCCGTGCTAACTACACCATTCCGCGCTATATCCGTGCATAATAAACAGAAAATGTAGTCAACCGATCGATCTTACCTGCAATGGTGGAGATGGCGGTCGACTTGCAGTAGCCAGGAGAGGAATATAGTCCCAATCTCACCAACAGTGTGTCAAGATTTATCAACAAGCGGAGGAGAACGGAACTGAAGACTAGGTGTAACTTAAATACTATAAGGGCATCTCCAGTCGTGACCCCTAAATCATGTTCGGCAGAGTGCCCGATTGAGCGTTTGAGGTACGTCGTCCCTAGTTGCCGCTTTTGGGGCATGTTGGTTTTCAGTCGTGTCCCCCAAACCGAAATTTGAATGATTTAAATTAAAACAAAAATTTCAAATTTATTCAAATTTGTTAAATATTACAAGGATCTAATTGAAATTCAATAAAATTAAAATTCTTAAACTAACGGCAGCTGCGGCGGCCAAAGCGGTCGTAGTGCTGGAAGAAGGTAGTGAGAACACCTCGACGGCTGCTAGACATGGCGCGATTTAGGGGACGGTGAGGGAGGGGAGCGGCAAGGTAGGAGACACGATTTAGGAGACGGTGAGAGAGGGGAGCGACGCGAGTGGCCTTTTATACAACAGTAGGCAGGGCACATTAACGCTGGCATGGACAGCCACATAGCCATGCGCAACGCAACGCTTCACTGCGCTGCCTCAGAAAACTATGCGACCATTAACGCCGCTTCACCAGAAGTAGGCGAAGGGTTAAATCCCACGTCCATACCTCTACATCGCTAATGAGGCGGGCACAACAATCACGACGCGTCTTCTTGTTGCGTCCGGCGCCCCGCAACATCACATGTGTAGCGAGGATGAGGTTGGGGCGCCAGAGAGTGTATTGAGTCGCGCCGGATCAAAAAGTGGTTTGGGCGTACGGCTAGACCTGTCAAACGTCCCATGTGCCCTAAATCTCTTTGGAAAAAGCTTAGAGACGATTGGAGATGCTCTAAGAATGCACCGAACAAACCCATCATGACTTATATAACATGGCATATTACTAAAATAGACCGTCCTAGTATGTTTCGATTCGCGTGGACGGAGGACAACAATGTGTGGCGCAACAACAGTGTGTCAAGCTTAGAACACGTCATCAGCGACTACTTATAGCCTATTTTCTCCTGTTCCCTTCCCCGTCCTGCGCGCCTGATATCAACCTTGAGCATAACCTTGCACCTTGCCAAGGACACGCATCAAAGAAAAAAGGTTCAAAGTTTGGATGGGGTAATATCAAGGAATTTTCAGAATGGATAACTAGTGTCATAAATACACAACTACAAAGGATAAGAAGTGGAATTCACTAACAAAAAATCATGCACGGATATTGCGTGAGGTTTATCTTCTAGTACAGGGTTAGCTAGTGTGATTTCGTCTAATCATTACGATTACGAAACTGATTATACCCTTGACGTTGCAGGTGCTAACAAAAATACTTTGGCCGGGAGTCCACGCAAGTATCGCTTTGTGTGATGGTGTAGGAGAAGCTGATCAGTAGGGACCAAGATTCAGCTATTCTTTTCCTGGAGAGCTCGCTGGCGAGATGATGATGCGGAGAATGCTAAAGCTTATGTCGGTAAAGATGGCCAAAGCAATGATGAGGCACTCAGGCACAACGGCAGATATCACGTAATACTCGAGGGATTTGTGCGTACAAGATCTGGAGCATGATAGAAGGAGGAGCAATGGCAGTGGCGGACCTAGGATTTTAGTAAAGGGTATGCCGCATAATTTTTTTGGCTTGGGTATTAAGAATGATGTTTTTTAGAATATAAATAAAAAATAGTTATGATATATGTGAACATTTAAAAAGGATTTTGTGTTACATTATAAAAAAGATAAATTGTTGGACAGATGCACCATCGATGAGGGTTCTAATATGATCTAAATTCAGCCTACAACCCTAAATTTTCAAATTATTCTACCACATGATAATCATTCTGCCAATAATATAAAAATACAATCAGATTGTGCTAAAATAAAGAACAAAATATGTAAAAAAATTCACAGAAAGCTATAAGTGAACATATAAATTAAATTATATACTTGACTACCGAAGACAAATTATCCGTTGATTAAATTATAATGCTACACAACTTCAGATTAGCTACAAAAAAGTAGTGTAAAGTCGCTCTAACTATATATGCAATAGTTAAATATTTCCTTTGATTAGACATCATAGCTAATTAAATGCTTTATAAAACAGCTAAGAGCATGCATGGTGCATGGCTATAGCTAATCTGCCGGCTTGCGCGCCAGAGTACATGGCCGCATGCAGCATGTATTAGCTAGCTAGCTCAGTTTGATTAGTTGGACACTTGATCAAACAAGTATACAGTTGCATGACTGGATCGCAGCGTATGCCAAGGCATACCTGGCATACCTTGTAGATCCGCCACTGAGCACTGGAATTGCTGCAGGGAACATGTTGGGTCTCGACGGCTTTGTGCTTTTCTCTGGACCCCGATGCTGGTGAGTCACTTTGCCTCTCGTGAGAGAAGCACGCGATCTCAAGAGGAGGTGTTTTGGCTCATAGAGTCATAGGAGCAAATACATCTATTATGATTTTTTTAATGTATTTCAAAGTGTAAAAAAATTGGATAAAAAATCTCAGGTGTATATCTGAACATTCTATGTCCATTTACTAAAGTTTTATAGAGAATAGACATTTCTGGTGGCATGTGTAAAAAAGATTATAAAAATATCATGTAAATAGCAATTTTGTAGAATTGAAAATTGTCTTTTTTACACATGCCACAAAATATCCTTTTCTCGCAAAACTTGGTGAGTAAACATAAAATATCAAGATGTACACAAAAAATTGTTTTCCAGAATTTTTAGACAGTTTAAAAAATAATTTTTTTTTTAAAAAAGGGCATCTACACCCATGAGCCAAAGTGGATTTCCGTGTGATCTCATTGAAAGGAAGAAGGCGACACAAGAATACCGAACCGTTTTTCCCTACGGCTCTTGCGACAGACGATAGGAAAGCGATCTAGGCAACTAGGCCACCGGCACCGCAAACACTGGTTCCCTGCCCCCCGCCCCTGAATGCTCCGTAGGTGCGCTACGGAGGGTGATTTTGTTTGTGGTCACCGAGTTCCTTGGCACAGGCTCACAGGTACCTTTGTTGCTTGTAATAGACGCCATTTGAAAAGTTGGGTAGGTAATTTCTCAGAGGGCCCATACTAAACGAAATGAGGGCAAACCAAATATTGCCGTGACTTCTCCCGTTTTGGGCCCATTGCGGTCCTGCATGTCAGTATTTCTCCATTTCATGTTAGTTCCAGCGTGTCAATCTGCGTGGCAATTCGATGTAATGGGGTCACTCCGCAGCGGTGTACGGTCAAGATCTAGTTCGTCCCTCCGCCCTTAACCTTGCCTGAACCCTAGGACGGCGGCGGCGGTGACACAGACAGATAGCGCTGCTTAAAGCTCTCGTGCCCGCGCCCGACGGCCCGCGGTGATGCCGAATGTCGAGCGAGCCATTGATCGGAGATAGATCGCCATCGCCGGGAGACGAGCTGAGCAGCACAGAGGATGGAAGGACCCGCAACTCAGGAATCATGTCTCACCCTGAGCAGCCGGAGGAGGTGAGCTTCTCTTCTCTTATGTATTTTACCCTTCTTCATCAGTATCTGCTAGCTGGATGTAGGAAATCAAGATATATTTTAGCGAGAGATGTTTGTTAGTCGAACACTAACAAGCATTTCTTATTTCCCCAACTTTGTGTCGAGTAGGATTTGCAAAGATTACAACGTCCCTCTACAAATTCATCAGTACCTTGCTATGCTTGACAATGGGCAATCCCTAGTTGTGGAGGGTTGTAAGGTAACCTTGCTCGTTGCAGAAAGAAGCTTCAAGTCTGTATCTGGGATAGTTGAACTTGTTCGTGGAATTGTTCCAATGGGCTCCGCACAAACTGCAGAATTCGAATGGGTATCACCGCGGGGGGTTGTTACACCTGTGGACATGCAAAAGATTGAAGATCAGTTGGAAAGGTTTGCAGACTCTCCTGGCCACATTTTGCATGCTAAAATTATTGGTGGAACACGAGATGGTATTGTTGCCCGGGCATCCAAGAAATCTCCTGCTGATATTGTTCATCATGCTGGTAATCAAAGAAAATCTGCTGCTGGTGCTCAAGCTGCTACACATCCTAGCAGTAAATCTCCTGCTATTGGTAAACCTGCTCCTGGTAAACATCATCCAGCTGCTGAACCTCCTGCTGGTGTTGAAAAACCTGCTGCTGCTGGTGCTGAAAACCTGCTGCTGCTGAACCTCCTACTCTTTTGAAAATGGTGGCCACATTCGACCCCTACACTGTAGAACTAGATGATGGCTCAGATGTTCTCGTTGAAAAACATGATGTTGATGTCTACATCGATCGCCAGAAGGGGATACAAGTAGCTAAACTGATTGGAAAGTTTAGTGAGAACTTGCTGAGGGATCTCACCAAAAAGTAAAATATGTGTGGTATAATAGAAGGATCCATGATTTCATTGAGATTGGCGTTAACATTCAACCTAATTTAGATGTGGCATTGGATAAATATGGAACGGGCAACCATATACTGTTTCTCGGAAGCGTAACCACCCGTGCTGATCCAGAGGATGGTTTAACTGAAGGTAACGGGAACATTCCTAGTTCCATGAAGGATTGGATCAGCCCTAGTAAGGTTGGTACTCGAAATTTTAGTCCAAAGAATACTGCAAAGGTTACTCTAACAGATAGTCTGAAGTGGAACCGCAAGCTCCTATGCAAGAGGACCTGTCCCAGAAAGAACGCCTCCGCGCAGTCTATGGCAGAGTGGTTGATGACCACCGAGGGGGAGAAAAACCGCCAGAAGTCAACCAAAAAGAAGACCACCGAGGAGAACACCCAGTCAACCACAAAAAAGACCACCGAGGAGAACACCCCCTTAACCACAAAGAACACCACCGAGGAAACCACCCCCAATAAGTCAACCACAAAGAAGACCACCAAGAAAACCACCCCCAATAAGTCAACCACAAAGAAGACCATCGAGGTTAAGACCCCCAAGATGTCTACCACAAAGAAGACCACCGAGGATAAGACCCCCAAGATGTCTACCACAAAGAAGACCACCGAGGATAAGACCCCCAAGATGTCTACCACAAAGAAGACCACCGAGGATAAGACCCCCAAGATGTCTACCACAAAGAAGACCACCGAGGAGAACACCCCAAAGAAGTCTACCACAAAGAAGACCACCGAGTAAACCACCCCCAAGAAGTCAACCACAAAGAAGACCACCGAGGATAAGACCCCCAAGAAGTCAACCACAAAGAAGACCACCGAGGAGAACACCCCCAAGAAGTCAACCACAAAGAAGACCACCGAGAAGAACACCCCCAAGAAGTCAACCACAAAGAAGACCACCAAGGAGAACACCCCCAAGAAGTCAAACACAAAGAAGATCACCCCCAAGAAGTATACCAACAAGGAGTCCACCCCCACCGGAAACACCAACAAGGAGTCCACCCCCTACAAAAACACCACCCCCCCTACAAAGGACTGGACGTTAGCAGACTCAGATAACGAGGATACTTGTCAATGGGAATGCCAAATGGAAGAAGATTTTATGGAACAAAGGGCAGAACCACCATCACTAGTACAGACAGATGTGGGAGAAAATTTCTCAGCACAGCAAGTAGATTGGCAGAATGTCAATGTCAAACCCATGGGAGGTGATGGCGTCGACGAACCCATGGCAGAGAAAACAATGTGTGATGTACTTGGCATCGCTAGTGAACCTAGTGATGATGATGTAGAGGAAGACAATGAAGGTCCTCCCGTTTCGGACATAGAGGAAGATGAGGACAGTGAAATAGAGGTGGTGGAACAAGAAACAGGTGATGATGTAATCGATGAATCACTAATGGAGGAAGCTGCCATCCTGGTAGATGATGAGGTCACTAGCGAGTTAGCGATAACATATGATCCAGTGGTACCTGTAATTATGGTGGGCACATACTTCGCCAACATGGTAGAATTCAGGAAAGCATTTGCGCAATATTGTATCATCGGAGAGTTTGACGTCTTCAGAACTAGAAACACAAGGAAACGGTACGAGGCGAGGTGCAGATTAGACTACTACAATGGGGAGAGGGTGCAGGATCAATGCCCATGGAAGATCTCCATTAGGATACTTCCTGGTGGAGAAATAGTTAGGGTACTGACAAGCTTTCCTCGCACACAAATATCTATTTCTAACTGATGGGTTCGGGTTTTCATATGTGAAGCAAGTTTAGGAATTATTATGAAGCAACTAATATATAAAATGAATGTTCCGATGCAGGTGAACAAGATGGGACCTGCACACAGGTGTCCAACAGGCTGCAAACTAAGATCTTCTTGTGCAACTCAAGAATGGGTTGAGAAGCATGCTTTGGCCATTCTTAAGAAAACGCCAAATGAGACTGCCAAGGCGATTCAGGTAAAGCTTATGACTGATTACAACGTCGAGCTACTGTATCACATAGTTTGGAAAGGTAAAGAGAGAGCTTTGAAAACACTATACGGGGACTGCGATAATAGTTTCAGGCTGTTGTATAGCTTCGAGGCTGAAATATAATCTAGGTCTCAAGGTAGTGTTGTCGAGATTGACACGAAAGAGGAGGAGGGGAACATATATTTTAACCGTTTTTTTATGGCCCTTGAGCCCTGCTGGCGTGTAGCAGACGGTCCTTGTGCGTGGTTAATAACCAGCCCGTTGGGAACCCCAAGAGGAAGGTATGATGAGTATAGCAGCTAGTTTTCCCTCAGTTAAGAAACCAAGGTTTATCGTTCTTGGAGAGGAGAGACAAACGACTGAAGGTGATGCTTGCTAGCTTGCGACAGCTTCAGACAATTTATATATGGCGCCTCGTCCAAGCTTTGCTTGCTAGCTGCAACGCGGAACCTACACACAACACAACCAAGTACTTCGTTCCCAACTTGCGATGAGGTTGTCAATCTCACAGGTTTGCTTGAAACAAAGGTTATGAGCGTATCGAGTGGAAAACAATAGAGTATGCGAGTAAAGTAAACAGTGCGAGTAAAGTAAACAAGTAATAGCAATATGATGGAAATAGGACCGGGGTCCACAGTTCACTAGTGGTGTCTCTCCATAAGATAAATAACACATGCTGGGTAAACAAATTACAGTTGGGCAATTGATAGAATAAAGATAAACGTGATATGTCAAGAAGATCACTATGAGATTTACTCTGGGCATTACAACAAAATACATAGACCGCCATCCAACAGCATCTATGACTAATAATCCACTTGTGGTGAATCAATCCGAGAACTCCACAAGTATTAAGTTGCGAACAACAGATAATTGCATTAAGCAAAGTGTGTAATGTAAACAAAGCATATACCCTTGAGCATATGAATGTTGTTTTCTCCCTAGTAGCAACAGCACATCTACAACCTTAGAGGTTTCTGTCACTCCCCCAGATTAAATAGAGGCATGAACCCACTATCGAGCATAAATACCCCCTCTTGGAGTCACTAGCAACTACTCGGCCAAGATAGCTACTAACAACGGAGAGCATGCAAGATCATAAACAACATAGAGATAACAAAAGATAATATTCAGTACATCAACTTAATCATAAACACCAATATTCATCGGATCCCAACAAACCAAACATGTAGAATTACATAACGGTGATCTCAATCATGTAGGGCAGCTCATGAGATCTAAACATGAAGCACATGGTGGAGGAGACAACCATCTAGCTACTGCTATGGACCCATAGTCCAAGGTAGACTACTCACTCATCGCTTCGGAGGCAAGCATGGTGATGAAGAAGACCTCCAGTGGTGATTCCCCTCTCCGGCAGGGTGCCGGGAAGAGCTTCTGGACCCTCCCGATCTTCGGGTCGACGGCGGCAGCGGATCGCGATGTGTTCTGGAAAATTGATCGGGTACTTAGGTTTTTTCCATCTGGGGGTCTTTATAGGCGAAGGGGCGATGTTAGAGGAGGGACCAGGCGGCCTCACGCCAGGCTCGCGCGGCCAGGGGCCTGGCCGCGCCGCCCTGGCGTGTGGGCCCCTGGTGGCCCACCTCCTTCTCTCCTTCGGATCTCTGGAAGCTTCCGGGTAAAATAAGACTTCAGGAACTTGTTTCGTCCAATTCCGAGAATATTTCCTGTGTATCACTTCTGAAACACAAAAACAGCAGAAAACAGGGAACTGGCACTGTGGCAACTCGTTAATAGGTTAGTTCCGGAAAATGCATAAAATTGCCACGAAGTGTAACGAAACAATAGACAAATGGTGTAAAAACAAGCATGGAGCATAAAAAATTATAGATACGTTGGAGACGTATCAAGCATCCCCAAGCTTAACTCCTGCTCGTCCTCGAGTAGGTAAGTGATAACAAAAGAATAATTTTTGAGGTGGCATGCACCTACACAATCTTGATCACATATGTAAGAATTTGTGAGCTGGGATCATAAGAACTTAAAACATGGGCATGAAGATATAATCTTGACAATAAAAACTTAGCAACCATGTTGTAAACATGCAAATGAACACAAACAAAAGATCATGAAAATGAAACAATGAAAGTCAAATGTGTGTTCAAATCATAAGGAAAAACATACAAATGGTTTTCAGCTTGTCCTTCAAAGAGAGCAAAACATAAATGCATAGGACACCTTCAAGTTTAAGAGGGCGACTAGATACAAATAATTTGAGAACAAGTGAAACCAACAATATGAATCAATCAATGAACTTTGGGACAATGCATATCACACTAAGAATGACAACTATGCTCTCTTAATGGTGCATAAAGAAAGAAGGTGGTGACTCAACATAAAAGTAAAAGAAAGGCCCTTCGCAGAGGGAAGCAGTGATTGCAAGTTTTATAACCTTCAAAAATTATGGTACTTACCGGCTTTGAGCTCTCACTGCCCCCATCATAAGCATCTTGAATGGTTAAAGTTAATGCGAGAACAATTATGATGCATATGATTGACAAATCATAAGTTGGAAACCTCGTGCCCCGTGAATACGAGTACCCAAACCTCATGCTACTTTACTTAGAGTCCCGAGCAAGGCTCTTGTCATTGTAAGTATATGCATATCATTGAGAACCGCCAATGGGGTACCTCCGTGCCCGATGACATGGAACAAGCCCACACCAAAATGACAGGACAAGCAGACAATGAACACCTCGACATCTCTTTTATTTGCCTTTTGTTTAGCTTTTTATTGTGAGATGCGTCATCGAATGTTCACCATGGGTATGCTGCAAATTTCCACCATGAATTATGCATGGCTTAGATTGGCGGCCCGGCGTTTCCCAAACACATATACAAACTCCATGATCCCCACAAGATTCCCAATTCATTTCACACCGTGGGCATCCATAAACAAAAGATCACGATATCAACTCAAATAAGAAGTGCAATGTTGAAAGCTTGCCCCATGACAGCATGGCTGGGCTAGAATCCAACTTACAACTTGCAAGCATAACAACTCAACATAAGAGACCACAATGTCAAATTTTTAAGAACAGGAAAAAGTAAAGTGTGCCTTCCGGTTCGTGAGAGCTTTACTGACCGAATTTCGCATAACACTGGTAAGAGTTTAATTTGAAGAGAAAATAAAAGCAAGTCAAATTTACTTGGAATAGCAAATTGCTAGTAGGTATGTATGGTGGACACTTCGGAAAACTTTGGCTTTTAGGAGTTGGATGCACGAGTAGAGCTCATACTCAGTACAAGGCGAGGGTTAGCAAAAGACTGGGAGCGACCAACTAAGAGAGCAATAATGGCCATAATTATGCAAAGCGACAAAGCGGCATTAAAAGAAGCATAAGATGGCATCAAAAGTCAAAAACTAAATGATCATGAAGGCTATTGGCGACTTTGTAAGAGTCTAACATGTGTGAGCATGCGCCAAGTCAACCCAAATAAAGCATCAAGGAGAAAACCAAAATAATGCTTCCATACAATAAAAAACAACGCATGATTTTTTCAAAGGCTCGTTAAGCAATCTCAGTTATTTGAGACAAGTCATGCTACAGCAAAACCACTAAGCATACTATCAAAAAGACATCAAGCATGACATGAAAAAGCCTAAGCCGCAGTCTACACAAGCTCCTTCTTGTACCACTATTTTGCACAAAGCTTTTTCTCTTTTCCAACACCATTTGAAATTTTTATAAACACCTCTTTTGATGAAAACCAATAAAGATCAGAGGCAAAAATACACCTTGATGAAAATATATGACAAGGTCTAAACGCAAATCAAGGCGAAAACGAAAACCAAAAGCAGTAGCAGAAAAAGAAGAACACTCGATTTTTAATAAGAGTGAAAACTAGAGCGTTCTTGGCAAATGAAAAGTAAGGCAACTTCTCCAAAAGAAATTTGTTGGGGTTCAACCATTTATTGCAGCAAACAAAACTAAACTAACTAAGAAAAATAAAATAGCTGACGCTCCAAGAAAAACACATAGTGCATGAAGCAATAAAAATATAGCGTCTTGAAAGGTGACCTGATTTTTGCCGATGAAGATGGGGTGCCTCGGGGGCATCCCCAAGCTTTGACGCTTGTACTTCTTGGATATTTCTTGGGGTGATGCATGGGCATCCCCAAGCTTGAGCTTTTGTCCATTCTTCAACTCATCTCATCATTCTCCAATCCCTACACTTGAAAACTTCCTTCATACAAAACTAAACACAATTCTATTAGCAACATTAGTGCAAGCATAACATATAATCACCCTCTTTTTGCTTCAGGTTTCATCTCAAAACCACCACATATATAGTAAATACTACTGTAGCAACTTCTCTAAAAGTTCCGTGATCAAAAGAACTCAAAAGAAAGCGATAAAGTGGCAAACACAAATATTGGCAGAAATCTGTCAAAACTGAACAGCTGACAAAGGACGAATTTTTGAGGGATTTTCTGTTGCTCAAATCAAAAAGTGTTCAACTAACAAAAGTTTGGATATAACCTGGGGCATATGCACAAGAAATCGCAGGTCCAAAAGATATACAGAGAATTTATACGAATTTTTACGGTGCAGCACCGAAAACAGTTTCAGGACAGCAACATCCCCAAATCTTTACCTCACTCGAATTAGAGGCTTCTCTTGGCACAAAAACGAAATAAACAAGATAAGGAGCGGTTATTACAGTAGTAATGACTTCCAAGACTCAAATAAAAGAAAAAGTACTAAAAATAAAAACATTGGGTTATCTCCCAAGAGTGCTTTTCTTTAACGCCTTTGAGCTAGGCGCAGAAAATTGCGAATCAAGTAATATCAATAGAAGCATTAAGATCAACTGTAGAGGTCTTGTCAATAAGGCATTGTATTTCATCCACATAAGTTTTAGAAGACCCTTTGTGATCATGCTTGGGTACACTATTTTCATCAAAAAGATTTTCATGACAGATCCAGTCAAAATTATTTTCGAAAGCTTCACACAATCCCAAAAGCTTGCAAGGTATAGGTACTTCGGCTCCCTCATTGTTAGTTCCAATAACCTTTATAGGCGAACCGAGTTTATTAAAACGTTTAAGAACCTTTCTAGCTTCAATAACGACATCTTTAAATTCTAAGCGCAAAGTTTCCAAGATAAAAGCTTTCTTTTTGGGATCCTCAATTTCATGAAGCTTAAGGAACATGTATTGCATAAAAGGATTAAGACTAGCAAACCTAGTTTCCAACATGTGAATCAAATAAGTAGAAGCAACTTCAATACTAGGAGCTAGCTCAACCAAAGACTTTTCCTCAACTTCCTCATGCATACTAATGTGATTAAAGAACTCCTCAATGTTACTTTTGCCAATAATCGAACCACTACCTACTGAGAGGTCCTCCAGAACGTACTTAGGGATCAACATGATAAACTAAAAGTAAAGAAATAACAACTACCAAGGATTCTATTTTTTTTGGGTTTTTGATATAAAGCGATGCAGGTAAAATAAATAAAGTAAAGCAAAACAATAAAACAAAGTAAAGGATGTGCGTGCGAAAACTCCCCTCGCAGAAGTCTTCTACTTCCTCCCCGGCAACGACGCCAGAAAAGAAGCTGCTGGCGTGTAGCAGACGGTCCTTGTGCGTGGTGAATAACCAGCCCGTTGGGAACCCCAAGAGGAAGGTATGATGAGTATAGCAGCTAGTTTTCCCTCAGTTAAGAAACCAAGGTTTATCGTTCTTGGAGAGGAGAGACAAACGACTGAAGGTGATGCTTGCTAGCTTGCGACAGCTTCAGACAATTTATATATGGCACCTCGTCCAAGCTTTGCTTGCTAGCTGCAACGCGGAACCTGCACACAACACAACCAAGTACTTCGTTCCCAACTTGCGATGAGGTTGTCAATCTCACCGGTTTGCTTGAAACAAAGGTTATGAGCATATCGAGTGGAAAACAATAGAGTATGCGAGTAAAGTAAACAGTGCGAGTAAAGTAAACAAGTAATAGCAATATGATGGAAAGAGGACCGGGGTCCACAGTTCATTAGTGGTGTCTCTCCATAAGATAAATAACACATGCTGGATAAACAAATTACAGTTGGGCAATTGATAGAATAAAGATAAACGTGATATGTCAAGAAGATCACTATGAGATTTACTCTGGGCATTACAACAAAATACATAGACTGCCATCCAACTGCATCTATGACTAATAATCCACTTGTGGTGAATCAATCCGAGAACTCCACAAGTATTAAGTTGCGAACAACAGATAATTGCATTAAGCAAAGTGTGTAATGTAAACAAAGCATATGCCTTTGAGCATATGAATGTTGTTTTCTCCCTAGTAGCAACAACACATCTACAACCTTAGAGGTTTCTGTCACTCCCCCAGATTAAATAGAGGCATGAACCCACTATCGAGCATAAATACCCCCTCTTGGAGTCACTAGCAACTACTCGGCCAAGATAGCTACTAACAACAGAGAGCATGCAAGATCATAAACAACATAGAGATAACAAAAGATAATATTCAGTACAGCAACTTAATCATAAACACCAATATTCATCGGATCCCAACAAACCAAACATGTAGAATTACATAACGGTGATCTCAATCATGTAGGGCAGCTCATGAGATCTAAACATGAAGCACATGGTGGAGGAGACAACCATCTAGCTACTGCTATGGACCCATAGTCCAAGGTAGACTTCTCACTCATCGCTCCGGAGGCAAGCATGGCGATGAAGAAGACCTCCGGTGGCGATTCCCCTCTCCGGCAGGGTGCCGGGAATAGCTTCTGGACCCTCTCGATCTTCGGGTCGACGGCGACGGTGGATCGCGATGTGTTCTGGAAAATTGATCGGGTACTTAGGTTTTTTCCATCGGGGGGTCTTTATAGGCGAAGGGGCGATGTCAGAGGAGGGACCAAGCGGCCTCACGCCAGGCTCGCACGGCCAGGGGCCTGGCCGCGCCGCCCTGGCGTGTGGGCCCCTGGTGGCCCACCTCCTTCTCTCCTTCAGATCTCTGGAAGCTTCCGGGTAAAATAAGACTTCAGGAACTTGTTTTGTCCAATTCCGAGAATATTTCCTGTGTATCACTTCTTAAATACAAAAATAGCAGAAAACAGGGAACTGGCACTGTGGCAACTCGTTAATAGGTTAGTTCCGGAAAATGCATAAAAGTGCCACGAAGTGTAACGAAACAATAGACAAATGGTGTAAAAACAAGCATGGAGCATCAAAAATTATAGATACGTTGGAGACATATCAAGCCCTGTATTCAAGGATTCAAGGAGGGTTGTAGGCCATATTTGAGTATAGACTCCACTGTCCTCACTGGCAGATGGAATGGTTGTCTAGCATCAGCGACAGCGCTGGATGGGCACAACTGGATGTTCCCGGTGGCATTCGGCCTGTTTCAGTCGGAATCAGAGGAGAACTGGGAGTGGTTTATGAGGCAACTGCATAGATCAATAGGTGATGTTTCACCACTGGCCATAAGCACTGATGCATGCAAAGGATTCGCAAATACAGTTCAGACAGTATTTCCACATGCTGAACAAAGAGAATGCCATGCTCATTTGATGCTAAACCTGTACAGGCACTACTCAAGCACTGTATATCGCTACATGTGGACTGCTGCTAGGGTCTACAAGCCCGAGAGCTACAAATTTTTTATGGACAAGATACATGCTGAGAACTCTAATTTTGCCGTATACTTGGAAAGGCATCACAACCTTTTATGGATGAGGAGTGCTTTTAATACCGCAATAAAGTGTGATTACATAAACAACAACCTTGCTGAAACCGTAAATAACTGGGTCAAAGACTCAAAAGACCTTCCAGTTCATATGTTGATGGACACCATACGAGGTATGTTGATGAGGCTGATAAAAGTAAGAAGAGATATTGGGGACAGACTAAGAGGGCACATTCTAACCGCTGTTATTCAGCAAATAAACCAGAGAAGTCGAGGTCTTGGTTACCTTAGAGTTGGAGAGTCTAACGACCACAGCTGTGAGGTGAGAGATTTGAGCCGGAATGGCCTGAGGCATGTCGTGAAGATTGACAGTAGAGAATGCAGCTACTTAGAGTGGCAGCATACTGGGAAGCCATGCCCACACGCGTTAATCTTCTTGGTTCACAAAAGAACTCTGCCACACCTTGATCAATATGTGAGTGAGTACTTCTCTTTGGCTAAATTTTGAGCTACCTATGCTGGTGCCGTCCCTCCTTGCACAGACCAGTCACAGTGACCTATGGTTCAACTACCTTTCAAGTTGTGCCAGCCAAATGTTAAAAGAGGCAAAGGAAGACCTAAGAAGAGTAGGTTCAAGAATTTCATGGAGAAGCAGGGCATGCCTTTCAGTGGTAGCAAGAAAGGCAAAAACAGATGTAAGCAATGCAAATGTATTGGACATAGAGCAGCGGGGTGTCCTTTGAACGGACCAAAACCTAGGTATGAAGTATTTGCGTGTATGATCTTTATTTATAATTAGGTAATATCTATGCTTACCTGGGGCTTACCTGCTTTCTAACATTTGTCAGAAAGTGCAAGACAAGGTGCAAGACTGCTGATGCTGTCTATGTGCTTCACGAGGAAGTTGAGTGGAGTGATGATGACACGGGATCTGATTCAGATTGGCCGGACATTCCAGAACCTTCTGAGCCAACATACAAGAAGGCGAGAAAACTGTCCCCAAAGAGGAAGAAGACAGCTAGGTCGGAGTAAGACTAATTTAGTCTTTTTTCTGAGTGCTCCGTCTCTGTAATACAGCAAAATTGTGAAAACTATTTTTCCGGAACATGTGTGTTTGTGTGTGCAGTGTAAAACAGGGGCCCTAGACCTGCCCGAAATTCTGTCAGAACTGTATTTGTTATGGAATTTGTAATTTGTAAACTATGTACTCATTTTTAATAAGCCTTGTTTGACATTATGCATATGTTCTTATTCGGTGATAATGTTCAGAGGGACAGTCAGAAAAGGCAGAATAAATGGCACAGGACAAGATTTGACATTACACAATATTTGGGTCCTTACAGTTCTGCTTTTCAGGTGCTAGACATCATAATGACAACATAAACTACAAATGCCATGGAACATATCCATATGAAAAGCAGATTGTTTCCACCATCTGCCCTAACCTTGATCTGCTCTATTTCAGCTGCTTGCTTCTGCAACTGAGCATGCACACCACCACTCTGCTCGAGCTTCCAAAGTTGGTCCAGAAGCTCCTTGTTTTCATCAAGCAGCGCACGGTTCTCCTCCATCTTCTCCCATACAGCATCACAAAGATCATGAACAAGCTCTCTCTGGAAAACTGGCAGCGGGTCGTCCATCCACTCATACTTTTCACAGCCTCGGCCCTTGCCTTCCTGGCAAAAACATAGTAAAGGAAGAGGAAAGATATGAGAATTAAAATAACTAAACTACCAAACAAGCTTGATTAGTTTACAATAATACCACACGGATGCCGCAGTTGTAGAATCTTCTCCCAGCGTTTTCATCCATCAACGCAATCCATCTTGGCATCTTTACTCCACAGTCATAGATTTTGTCTGGCGAATAGTCGTAGGGCTTACTCCGGTACGGGATAGGGGGGAGTCGGCGAGCTGACCCTGATTCCGCCCACGAAGAACTGCAGTAGCTGCGAACCATTTCCTTGCACCCAAGGGAGAGCACAGCAGAGGAACTTGGTGGGGAACTAGAACAGCAGATGTGAGCTAGCCGGAAAAGAATCATAGGTGCAAGGGGGAGAGGGAAAGAAGGAAGAATTGGAGTGACGATGCTGCTCTTGCATCCGGCAACGCAACTATGCCACCAATGAAATTGCCATCATGGACACAAAGAAAATGTGTTTACAAGCGTGGAAGCAATGCACAGTCGCTGGGGGCATGTGCTTCCATGGAGAGCTACCCTGTCAAAAAGATATGTTTCCCTCTGGGCAGACACCACGATCACTAGCCTCTGCCTCCTGTTCTTCACACGAGCGAGCCCTCCCCGTAGTTCAGATGCCTCGCACCGGCCGCTACAACACCTCCCGTGCACGACGCGGAAGCTCCACCCCAGGCCTCAGCCACGCCACCCCAAGCCTCAGCCATGGCAGCGGTACGTACTACCATAGCGGGAACTCCACGCCCGGTCGTGCACAGTGCGGCAGGTCAAGCCACCGCCGCATCAGATGGCCATGGTGGCTTGAACCGAGCAGCAATGCATCTACTCCAACTCCTACTTCTTCGACCTTGAGCAGGTCTGGCAGTTGCTCCAGCAGGCCTCGCAGTGTAGGCCGGTTCAAGACCGCCCTCAAACCCGTACCGTTCATCAATCTTGAATCGGATGATGAGGACGGCGGCATCAACACTAAGCAGCCAAGATCCGCTGATGCAAAGTTTGCGCGAGACATGAAGACGGCCATGACCAGGTCATTGGAACCCCAGGGCAAGGGGAAGGGCAAGGCAACCACGATGGAGGATGAAGCAGAGGGCAAGGACAAGGCCCCAACGGAGGTCGACTCCGACAACTCCGACGACATCATGTACTGGGTTTAGCTAGTGGTTAAGTTAGTAATCTATGAAGAAAATGCAAATGACATGCATATTAGCTAGCATTTTATGTTCAATGCAATTTATCTTGCCTAAGATTTGACCCTTCCACTTTTAGTTAATATATAAAATATAATGCATTTTATCTTCCGGCGTGTCCTGGCATGCCTTCTCGTGTATGCGGACCGGTTCCTTCTCGTCGAAGGGTCTAGCCAGGACCCTGGCACTGGCACGATGGGACGGGGCAGTGCGCGTCAGTTAATCGGCGCCACGTATCCACCCGCGTGCCGGGCGGGGGCTCTATTTTTTCATTTATGGAGGATATAGCTTGCATGAGAAGGCTAGAATACAGAGAGCAGTGGTTGGACCACGGGCTGGGTTGTTTGACTATCTTGCCATATTATTCATTCACCTACTTCCTTCTCCTTCCTCCTGCCCGGCCATCCGCTCTTTCTAGCCATGCCTCCAAAGAGAAACCGCCCCCTGATGACTCAGGAAGCGGAGAGATTGGAGAGAGCTCGCCGCCGGAAGGAACTTGCTCCATCATTAGAGAAAGCCCTCACATAGAGGCGCAATCTTTGCTCTCCCTGATGGAGAAGGGAAAATTTCAATTAGGCGAGGGCTCATCTGGGTACTGGGATGAATTCATCATCATCATCATCATCTTTTTGTTCTTCTTCTTCTTCCTCCTCTATAACTCATTACCGTGGAATAAAATGTTCCAGAGCCGGCGGAGCCATGATTGTTTTGCAGGGTGTGCCTCTCTCCCAAAAAATGGCGGCGGTGATCCAGAACCCGATGCCCACATTTCCCCGGCTCAGCAAGGTAAGCACTCTCTAATTGTGTTGACATGCATTGGGGTTCTTGCGATTCTGACTTAGGTGAGTGTAGAGTGCTTTACCTGTAATGGGGTTTTTGCGAGGACGCCACTGCCACTTAGTTGGCGTCCTTGGTAGAAATAACCCTATTTTTATTTTATATAGGAAAAGAAGGTGGGGCTGAACCCAGATATGGCGTCCTGGCTTAATGAACGGATAGCCAAACTAAGGGAGAAAAAATTGACCCAGGAAGTGGATATGGCTAAAGTCCTCTTAGTTGCCAAGTGCCTTGCTCCTGAGCGCAAGCAGCTTGTAAAGGAGAATCTAAAGTGGTCGGAACAGCACAAGGAAGCCAGAGCCTCAGCACAAAAGAATATAGCCAGGATCAAAGATCTATTGGAGGAAAATTTGAAGCTAACAAATAGTACTGTCACCCTGGAGATCACATGCACGAACTTGCTGGCTGAAAACGAGAAAGCACTCAGGGAGATCGTGGATTCCAAAATGAAATACCTCGCAAGCTGCCAACTCGTGGCATCTCTTGAGAAGGAAAATGAGCAGCTACGCGCCCGGCTTGAACCCTGATGTGTCGTTCTTTCGCAATAAAATTATGTAATGAACTGAACACATTGAAGTACTATGTGTTTATTATGTTATGAACTGTTATGAAACCATGTCATGCAATGTTTGGAAGCACCTCTCTGTGAGAGAGTCCACATGTGAACCCTTGGGATGGCATGTTTGGTATTTTTCCTAGGTGATGCATCACTCACCATGACTCCATGCACTGTTTTTCCATTTTTGATTTTTTCTGAATTCCCTAGGCCCCCCTCCGAGATCTAGGTCAAACTCGCGGTGCCATCGATGTCTGCCAGGTGGGGTGGGAACCATGGTTTGGTCTTGGTTCTAGGGTCCCACAACCCCAGGGGACCTCCCTGTATTTTTCCCAATTTTTCTGGTGTGCATTTCTTGTAGCCCCAGTGCAAAATTGGATTTAAAAGGATTTAGGGCAAAACTAATTCATTATATGGCAGCAGGCCGAGATAATTCCTAACCTCCTGGATGTGGCACCCCTTGTAGGTCCCCCACCCATGAAAATTAGAGTGGTGATATTTTGCACACTGCCCTCGGTGGCCCCTTCACAAAAAAGCACCTGTTTCGACCCCTCCGGGCACCTGAAAAATGGGAAATGCATTTTTTATGTGGAAACTGGAAAAACACTAGTTGCAAAAGTGGTTGGGAATGCAAAGATGCACGTCTCCACCAAAAATGGGACCATGGTTCTAAAGTTAGCTGTGGAACTTGCACAAACCATGGTCATCTGGCAAGGAAGACCCAGAGAACTCCTACCTGGAAGCACCTCTCTGTGAGAGAGTCCACATGTGAACCCTTGGGATGGCATGTTTGGTATTTTTCCTAGGTGATGCATCACTCACCATGACTCCATGCACTGTTTTTCCATTTTTTTGTTTTTTTCTGAATTCCCTAGGCCCCCCTCCGTGATCTAGGTCAAACTCGCGGTGCCATCGATGTCTACCAGGTGGGGTGGGACCCATGGTTTGATCTTGGTTCTAGGGTCCCACACCCCCAGGGGACCTACCTGTATTTTTCCCCAATTTTTTTGGTGTGCATTTCTTGTAGCCCTAGTGCAAAATTGGATTAAAATGGATTTAGGGCAAAAATAATTCATTATATGGCAGCAGGCCGAGATAATTCCTAACATCCTGGATGTGGCACTCCTGGTAGGTCCCCCACCCATGAAAATTAGAGTGGTGATGTTTTGCACACTGCCCTTGGTGGCCCCTTCACAAAAAAGCACCAGTTTGGACCCCTCCAGGCACCTGAAAAATGGGAAATGCATTTTTTATGTGGAAACTGGGAAAATACTAGTTACAAAAGTGGTTGGGAATGCAAAGCTGCACATCTATAGGCCGGTTCAAGACCGCCCTCAAACCCGTACCGTTCATCAATCTTGAATCGGACGATGAGGACGGCTGCGTCAACACTAAGCAGCCAAGATCCGCCGACGCAAAGTTTGAGCGAGACATGAAGACGGCCATGACCAGGTCATTGGAACCCCAGGGCAAGGGGAAGGGCAAGGCAACCACGATGGAGGATGAAGCAGAGGGCAAGGACAAGGCCCCAACAGAGGTCGACTCCGACGACTCCGACGACGTGATGTACTGGGTTTAGCTAGTGGTTAAGTTAGTAATCTATGAAGAAAATACAAATGGCATGCATATTAGCTAGCATTTTCTGTTCAATGCAATTTATCTTGCCTAAGATTTGACCCTTCCACTTTTAGTTAATATATAAAATATAATGCATTTTATCTTCCGGCGTGTCCTGGCATGCCTTCTCGTGTATGCGGACCGGTTCCTTCTCGTCGAAGGGTCTAGCCAGGACCCTGGCACAGGCACGATTGGATGAGGCAGTGAGAGTCAGTTAATCAGCGCCACGTATCCACCCGTGTGCCAAGCGGGGGCTCTATTGTTTCATTTATGGAGGATATAGCTTGCATGAGAAGGCTAGAATTCAGAGAGCAGTGGTTGGACCACGGGCTGGGCTGTTTGACTATCTTGCCATATTATTCATTCACCTACTTCCTTCTCCTTCCTCCTGCCCGGCCATCCGCTCTGTCTAGCCATGCCTCCAAAGAGAAACCGCCCCCTGATGACTCAGGAAGCGGAGAGAATGGAGAGAGCTCGCCGCCGGAAGGAACTTGCTCCATCCATTAGAGAAAGCCCTCACATAGAGGCGCAATCTTTGCTCTCCCTGATGGAGAAGGAAAAACTTCAATTAGGCGAGGGCTCATCCGGGTACTGGGACGAATTCTTCTTCTTCATCATCATCTTTTTGTTCTTCTTCTTCTTCCTCCTCCTCTATAACTCATTACCACGGAATAAAATGTTCCAGAGCTGGCGGAGCCATGATGGTTTTGCAGGGTGTGCCTCTCTCCCAAAAAATGGCGGCGGCAATCCAGAACCCGATGCCCACATTTCCCCGGCTCAGCGAGGTAAGAACTCTCTAATTGTGTTGACATGCATTGGGGTTCTTGCGATTCTGACTTAGGTGAGTGTAGAGTGCTTTACATGTAATGGGGTTTTTGCGAGGACGCCACTGCCACTTAGTTGGCGTCCTTGGTAGAAATAACCCTGTTTTTATTTTATACAGGAAAAGAAGGTGGGGCTGAACCCAGATATGGCGTCCTGGCTTAATGAACGGATAGCCAAACAAAGGGAGAAAAAATTGACCTAGGAAGTGGATATGGCTAAAGTCCTCTTAGTTGCCAAGTGCCTTGCTCGTGAGCGCAAGCAGCTTGTAAAGGAGAATCTAAAGTGGTCGGAACTGCACAAGGAAGCCAGAGCCTCGGCACAAAATAATACAGCCAGGATCAAAGATCTATTGGAGGAAAATTTGAAGCTAACAAATAGTACTGTCACCCTGGAGATCACATGCAGGAACCTGCTGGCTGAAAACGAGAAAGCACTCAGGGAGCTCGTGGATTCCAAAATGAAATACCTCACAAGCTGCCAACTCGTGGCGTCTCTTGAGAAGGAAAACGAGCAGCTACGCGCCTGGCTTGAACCCTGATTTGTCATGCTTTCGCAATAAAATTATGTAATGAACTGAACACATTAAAGTACTATGTGTTTATTACGTTATGAACTGTTATGAAACCATGTCATGCAATGTTTGGAAGCACGTCTCTGCGAGAGAGTCCACATGTGAACCCTTGGGATGGCATGTTTGGTATTTTTCCTAGGTGATGCATCACTCACCATGACTCTATGCACTGTTTTTCCATTTTTTTTAATTTTTTTTGAATTCCCTAGGCCCCCCTCCGAGTTCTAGGTCAAACTCGCGGTGCCATCGATGTCTGCCAGGTGGGGTGGGAACGATGGTTTGGTCTTGGTTCTAGGGTCCCACACCCCCAGGGGACCTCCCTGTATTTTTCCCCAATTCTTCTGGTGTGCATTTCTTGTAGCCCCAGTGCAATATTGGATTAAAAAGGATTTAGGGAAAAAATAATTCATTATATGGCAGCAGGCCGAGATAATTCCTAACCTCCAGGATGTGGCACCCCTGGTAGGTCCCCCACCCATGAAAATTAGAGTGGTGATGTTTTGCACACTGCCCTTGGTGGCCCCTTCACAAAAAAGCACCTGCTTCGACCCCTCTGGGCACCTGAAAAATGGGAAATGCATTTTTATGTGGAAACTGGAAAAACACTAGTTGCAAAAGTGGTTGGGAATGCAAAGATGCATGTCTCCACCAAAAATGGGACCATGGTTCTAAAGTTTGCTGTGAAACTTGCACAAACCATGGTCATCTGGGAAGGAAGACCAAGAGAACTCCTACCTGGAAGCACCTCTCTGTGAGAGAGTCCACATGTGAACCCTTGGGATGGTATGTTTGGTATTTTTCCTAGGTGTTGCATCACTCACCATGACTCCATGCACTGTTTTTCCATTTTTTTTGATTTTTCTGAATTCCCTAGGCCCCCCCTCCGTGATCTAGGTCAAACTCGCGGTGCCATCGATGTCTATCAGGTGGGGTGGGAACCATGGTTTGATCTTGGTTCTAGGGTCCCACACCCCTAGGGGACCTACCTGTATTTTTCCCCAATTTTTCTGGTGTGCATTTCTTGTAGCCCAGTGCAAAATTGGATTAAAATGGATTTAGGGCAAAAATAATTCATTATATGGCAGCAGGCCAAGATAATTCCTAACCTCCTGGATGTGGCACTCCTGGTAGGTCTCCCACCCATGAAAATTAGAGTGGTGATGTTTTGCACACTGCCCTTGGTGGCCCCTTCACAAAAAGCACCTGTTTCGACCCCTCCGGGCACCTGAATAATGGGAAATGCATTTTTATATGGAAACTGGAAAAACACTAGTTGCAAAAGTGGTTGGGAATACAAAGCTGCACATCTATAGGCTGGTTCAAGACCGCCCTCAAACCCGTACCGTTCATCAATCTTGAATCGGACGATGAGGACGACGGCGTCAACACTAAGCAGCCAAGATCCGCCGACGCAAAGTTTGTGCGAGACATGAAGACGGCCATGACCAGGTCATTGGACCCCCAGGGCAAGGGGAAGGGCAAGGCAACCACGATGGAGGATGAAGCAGAGGGCAAGGACAAGGCCCCAACGGAGGTCGACTCCGACGACTCCGACGACGTCATGTACTGGGTTTAGCTAGTGGTTAAGTTAGTAATCTATGAAGAAAATGCAAATGGCATGCATATTAGCTAGCATTTTCTATTCAAGGCAATTTATCTTGCCTAAGATTTGACCCTTCCACTTTTAGTTAATATATAAAATATAATGCATTTTATCTTCCGGCGTGTCCTGGCATGCCTTCTCGTGTATGCGGACCGGTTCCTTCTCGTCGAAGGGTCTAGCCAGGACCCTGGCACAGGCACGATTGGATGAGGCAGTGAGCGTCAGTTAATCAGCGCCACGTATCCACCCGTGTGCCAAGCGGGGGCTCTATTGTTTCATTTATGGAGGATATAGCTTGCATGAGAAGGCTAGAATTCAGAGAGCAGTGGTTGGACCACGGGCTGGGCTGTTTGACTATCTTGCCATATTATTCATTCACCTACTTCCTTCTCCTTCCTCCTGCCCGGCCATCCGCTCTGTCTAGCCATGCCTCCAAAGAGAAACCGCCCCCTGATGACTCAGGAAGCGGAGAGAATGGAGAGAGCTCGCCGCCGGAAGGAACTTGCTCCATCCATTAGAGAAAGCCCTCACATAGAGGCGCAATCTTTGCTCTCCCTGATGGAGAAGGGAAAACTTCAATCAGGCGAGGGCTCATCCAGGAACTAGGACGAATTCTTCTTCTTCATCATCATCTTTTTGTTCTTCTTCTTCTTCCTCCTCTATAACTCATTACCGTGGAATAAAATGTTCCTGAGCTGGCGGAGCCATGATGGTTTTGCAGGGTGTGCCTCTCTCCCAAAAAATGGCGGCGGCGATCTAGAACCCGATGCCCACATTTCCCCGGTTCAGCGAGGTAAGCACTCTCTAATTGTGTTGACATGCATTGGGGTTCTTGCGATTTTGACTTAGGTGAGTGTAGAGTGCTTTACCTGTAATGGGGTTTTTGCGAGGACGCCACTGCCACTTAGTTGGTGTCCTTGGTAGAAATAACCCTGTTTTTATTTTATATAGGAAAAGAAGGTGGGGCTGAACCCAGATATGGCGTCCTGGCTTAATGAACGGATAGCCAAACAAAGGGAGAAAAAATTGACCCAGGAAGTGGATATGGCTAAAGTCCTCTTAGTTGCCAAGTGCCTTGCTCGTGAGCGCAAGCAGCTTGTAAAGGAGAATCTAAAGTGGTCGGAACTTGATGTCTACGCACTTCTATTCTTGTAGACACTTGTTGGGCCTCCAAGTGCAGAGGTTTGTAGAACAGCAGCAAGTTTCCCTTAAGTGGATCTCCCAAGGTTTATCGAACTCAGGGAGGTTAGAGGTCAAAGCTATCCCTCTCAAGCAACCCTGCAATTACGACATAGAAAGTCTCTTGTGTCCCCAACACACCCAATACACTTGTCAGATGTATAGGTGCACTAGTTCGGCGAAGAGATAGTGAAATACAAGTGGTATAGATGATTATAAGTAGCAAACGTGATGTGAAATAAATATCGCTGCGAGCAAACAAGTAACAAAATAGCAAGTAAACGGTGTGCAATGCTTGGAAACAAGGCCTAGGGATCATACTTTCACTAGTGGACACACTCCCAACAATATAACATGACTGAACAAATAACTTCTCTTTGCTAAGGCACTCTGAATTACTCTCCTATTGAATAACACTAATCATTGTGTAGTGGCTACATAAGCACCCCTTAAAGTTCATCAAGTACTTGACAAACACCACTCATAGAGATATCCAAATCAGATCACAATTCAAGATAGAAATCATTGCAACTTAAACCAAGTACTAACATGGTGCACACACTGTCAACATTACACCATGAAAGGAGGAATAGATCACTCAAACTATCATAGCAATAATTATTCTCGTAATCCACAAGAGATCACAATCATAGCCTAAACCAAGTACCACCATGATGCACGCACTGTCACCGTTACACCATAGCAGGAGGAATAGATTACTTTAATAACATTGTTAGAGTACACAAAATATCTGAATAATAACATGTACTTGTTCAACATGATACAAAGCTCACGATCACATAAAGATCACATCATGGGAGAGAGAGGTGAACCACATAGCTACCGGTAGAGCCCTTAGCCCCGGGGATGAACTACTCCCTCCTCATCATAGGAGACAGCAAGGTTGATGGAGATGGCGGTGAGGTCGATGGAGACGGCGGAGACGGCGATGGAGACCGATGGAGATGGCTCTGGGGGCACTTCCCCGTCCCGGCAGGGTGCCGGAACAGAGACTTCTGTCCCCCGAAATTCGTCAGTGGTGGCGGCGGAGCTGCGGAACTGTTCTGGAAAAATCGTCGAATCCCCTAGGGTTTTCCGTCCCGAGGCTTTATATAGGCGAAGGGGCGATGTCAGAGGGCTGCCAGGGCCTCCTCACACAGGGGCGGCGTGGCCAGGGCCTGGGCCGCGCCAGCCCTATGTGAGGGAGGCCTGTGGCCCCTCTCCTTCCTCTCTTCGGATGTCTGGATGCTCCCGGGAAAAATAAGACTTCTGGCTTTTGTTTCGTCCAATTCTGAGAATATTTCCTGTGTATCACTTCTGAAACACAAAAACAGCAGAAAACAGGGAACTGGCACTGTGGCACTTGTTAATAGGTTAGTTCCGGAAAATGCATAAAAGTGCCACGAAGTGTAACGAAACAATTTGCAAATGGTGTAAAAAACAAGCATGGAGCATCAAAAATTATAGATACGTTGGAGACGTATCAGCATCCCCAAGCTTAACTCCTGCTCGTCCTCGAGTAGGTAAGTGATAACAAAAGAATAATTTTTGAGGTGACATGCACCTACACAATCTTGATCATATATGTAAGCATTGTGACCTGGGATCATAAGAACTTAAAACATGGGCATGAAGATATAATCTTGACAATAAGAAACTTAGCAACCATGTTATAACATGAAAATAAACACAAACAAAAGATCATGAAAATGAAACAATGAAAGTCAAACGTGTGTTCAAATCATAAGGAAAAACATACAAATGGTTTTCAGCTTGTCCTTCATGGAGAGCAAAACATAAATGCATAGGACACCTTCAAGTTTAAGAGGGCGACTAGATACAAATAATTTAAGAACAAGTGAAACCAACAATATGAATCAATCAATGAAAACTTTGGGACAATGCACATTATACTCAGAATGACAACTATGCTCTCTTAATGGTGCATAAAGGTAGAAGGTGGTGACTCAACATAAAAGTAAAAGAAAGGCCCTTCGCAGAGGGAAGCAGTGATTAAACATGTGCTAGAGCTTTTCATTTGTAAAACAGAGAGATAAAAATTGGTTTTGAGAGGTGGTTGTCTTTGTCAACGACTAGCAATGGGGTTCTTACTATCTTCCATACAAAAATGAAGCAAGTTTTTGAGAGAGAGATTGGCACTTTTGTGCTCTTTTATAAAGCTTGGCACTCCTCCCCACCTTTTTTCCTTTCACAACCATGGCTAACCGATTCCATCGGGTGCCCACCAACATTCACATTCCATGGAGGAGTGCCTTTTTTCTTTCTTTTTTTCTCTTTTTTTTCTTTTTGGAATAAGCAATATGGAAGATAGCAAATCCGACCACTACGTCCCCATGAGCTGAAAACAGTGTCACAAAACGAGAAGTATTTTGAAGGTTTTGAAAGGTAGCACATGAAAATTTACTTTGGAATGGCTTACAAATACCATGCATAGGAATTTATAGTGGACACAATGGCAAACTTGGTTTTTGGGAGTTGGATGCACGAGTAGAGCTCATACTCAGTACAAAATGAGGGCTAGCAAAAGACTGGGAGCGACCAACTAAGAGAGCAATAACGGCCATAATCATGCAAAGCGACAAAGCGACATTAAAAGAAGCATAAGATGGCATCAAAAGTCAAAAACTAAATGATCATAAAGGCTATTGGCGACTTTGTAAGAGTCTAACATGTGTGAGCATGCGCCAAGTCAACCCAAATAAAGCATCAAGGAGAAAACCAAAATAATGCTTCCATACAATAAAAACAACGCATGATTTTTTCAAAGGCTCATTAAGCAATCTCAGTTATTTGAGACAAGTCATGCTACAGCAAAACCACTAAGCATACTATCAAAAAGACATCAAGCATGACATGAAAAAGCCTAAGCCGCAGTCTACACAAGCTCCTTCTTGTACCACTATTTTGCATAAAGCTTTTTCTCTTTTCCAACGCCATTCAAACCTTTTTGAGAAAACTCTTTTGATAAAAGCCAACATAGACCAGAGGTCCAAATACACCTTGATGCAAAGATAAAACAAGATCTGAACAAAAATCAAGGCAAAAAATGCAAGCTAAACGCGGTAGCAGAAAGAGAGAACACTCGTTAAAACGATAAGAGTGAAAAACGGAGTGTTCTTGGCAAATGAAAAGTGAAGTATGTCTCCCTCCAAACCAACATGATGTGATCAAACCATTTATTGCAGCAAACTAAACAAAACTAATAATGAAAACTAAAACAACTGACGCTCCAAGAAAAATACATAGTGCATGAAGCAATAAAAATATAGTGTCTTGAAAGGTGACCTGATTTTTGCCGATGAAGAAGGGGTGCCTCGGGGGCATCCCCAAGCTTTGACGCTTGTACTTCTTGGATATTTCTTAGGGTGATGCATGGGCATCCCCAAGCTTGAGCTTTTGTCCATTCTTCAACTCATCTCATCATTCTCCAATCCCTACACTTGAAAACTTCCTTCATACAAAACTAAACACAAATCTATTAGCAACATTAGTGTAAGCATAACATATAATCAACCTCTTTTTTGCTTCAGGTTTCAACCTAAGACCACCACATATATAGCATATACTACTGTAGCAACTTCTCCAAAAGTTCCGTGATAAAAAGAACTCAAAAGAAAGCGATAAAGTGGCAAACACAAATATTGGCAGAAATCTGTCAAAACTGAACAGCTGAAAAAGGTCGAATTTTTGAGGGGTTTTCTGTTGCTCCAATCAAAAAGTGTTCAACTAACAAAAGTTTGGATATAACCTGGGGCATATGCACAAGAAATCGCAGGTCCAAAAGATAAACAGAGAATTTTCATGAATTTTTACGGTGCAGCACCGAAAACAGTTTCAGGACAGCAACATCCCCAAATCTTTACCTCACTCAAATTAGAGGCTTCTCTTGGCACAAAAACGAAATAAACAAGATAAGGAGCGGTCATTACAGTAGTAATGACTTCCAAGACTCAAATAAAATAAAAAGTACTGAAAGTAAAAAACATTGGGTTATCTCCCAAGAGTGCTTTTCTTTAACGCCTTTGAGCTAGGCGCAGTAATTTGCAAAGATGCTCATGTGGGCGCCATATAAGAGCTTGAGGCAAATGCGCCATATAGGAACTTAAAGCAATAGAGAGCATCAAAAATCAAGTGTGGAACACATTTAAATCTAAACCACTTCCTATGCATAGGAATCTTGTAAGAAAATAAATCAACGAGGCACATAGTAGCAAGCATGGATAGATAAAACAAGTGCCACTTCAAGATTTGCAACATAAAGAGGGGAAATTTAATATTGTTGAGATCCATCAAACCATGTTTCCCTCTCTCATAATAACTTTCAGTAGCATCATGAATAGAATTAACAATATAACTATCACATAAAACATCCCTATCATGAGCCACATGCATAAAAGAATTAATACTCACCACAGGAACAATAGTAGTAGGAGCAGATTCAACAGAATAATTATTCTCATCACCATAATCATCAAAAATAGGAGGCATATTGTAATCATAACTAATTTTCTCCTCAAAAGTAGGTGAACTGAAAATATTATACTCATCATCATAGCCATCATAAACTAGAGGTTTAGTATCATCACAAGCTAGAGAGCAACTATTTCGCAAAGCATATTCTTCAAACATATCATCATAAGAAGGAACATCACATATGGGAGATAAAATATTATCAGAACAAACTTTCTCCACTAAAGCTGGGGAACTAAAAATATCATGCTTAACAAAACCAGCTTCCCCAAGCTTAGACTTTTCTATAGCATTAGCAACAACGGTGTTCAAAGCATTCATACTAACAACACTATTAGCATGCAAATTAAGCTCCAAAGGTTTTTCAACTTTCTCTTCAAACACTTCATATCTAAACTCAGGAAAAAGACTACATAACTCTTTATGTTCCATTAAGCCTAACTAGTGAAAATAAAAACAAGAAACAAAAAGATGTAATTGCAGAATCTAAAGGAAATAACTTCGAGCACTCACACAGGAGGATGCGAGTACCTTTTACCTTACCTCCCCGGCAACGGCGCCAGAAAAGAGCTTGATGTCTACGCACTTCTATTCTTGTAGACACTTGTTGGGCCTCCAAGTGCAGAGGTTTGTAGAACAGCAGCAAGTTTCCCTTAAGTGGATCACCCAAGGTTTATCGAACTCAGGGAGGTTAGAGGTCAAAGCTATCCCTCTCAAGCAACCCTGCAATTACGATACAGAAAGTCTCTTGTGTCCCCAACACACCCAATACACTTGTCAGATGTATCGGTGCACTAGTTCGGCGAAGAGATAGTGAAATACAAGTGGTATAGATGATTATAAGTAGCAAACGTGATGTGAAATAAATATCGCTGCGAGCAAACAAGTAACAAAATAGCAAGTAAACGGTGTGCAATGCTTGGAAACAAGGCCTAGGGATCATACTTTCACTAGTGGACACACTCCCAACAATATAACATGACTGAACAAATAACTTCTCTTTGCTAAGGCACTCTGAATTACTCTCCTATTGAATAACACTAATCATTGTGTAGTGGCTACAGAAGCACCCCTTAAAGTTCATCAAGTACTTGACAAACACCACTCATAGAGATATCCAAATCAGATCACAATTCAAGATAGAAATCATTGCAACTTAAACCAAGTACTAACACGGTGCACACACTGTCAACATTACACCATGAAAGGAGGAATAGATCACTCAAACTATCATAGCAATAATTATTCTCATAATCCACAAGAGATCACAATCATAGCCTAAACCAAGTACCACCATGATGCACGCACTGTCACCGTTACACCATAGCAGGAGGAATAGATTACTTTAATAACATTGCTAGAGTACACAAAATATCTGAATAATAACATGTACTTGTTCAACATGATACAAAGCTCACGATCACATAAAGATCACATCATGGGAGAGAGAGGTGAACCACATAGCTACCGGTAGAGCCCTTAGCCCCGGGGATGAACTACTCCCTCCTCATCATAGGAGACAGCAAGGTTGATGGAGATGGCGGTGAGGTCGATGGAGACGGTGGAGACGGCGATGGAGACCGATGGAGATGGCTCCGGGGGCACTTCCCCGTCCCGGCAGGGTGCCGGAACAGAGACTTCTGTCCCCCGAAATTCGTCGGCGGTGGCGGCGGAGCTGCGGAACTGTTCTAGAAAAATTGTCGAATCCCCTAGGGTTTTCCGTCCCGAGGCTTTATATAGGCGAAGGGGCGATGTCAGAGGGCTGCCAGGGCCTCCTCACACAGGGGCGGCGCGGCCAGGGCCTGGGCCGCGCCAGCCCTGTGTGAGGGAGGCCTGTGGCCCCTCTCCTTCCTCTCTTCGGATGTCTGGATGCTCCCGGGAAAAATAAGACTTCTGGCTTTTGTTTCGTCCAATTCCGAGAATATTTCCTGTGTATCACTTCTGAAACACAAAAACAGCAGAAAACAGGGAACTGGCACTGTGGCACTTGTTAATAGGTTAGTTCCGGAAAATGCATAAAAGTGCCACGAAGTGTAACGAAACAATAGGCAAATGGTGTAAAAAACAAGCATGGAGCATAAAAAATTATAGATACGTTGGAGACGTATCAGAACTGCACAAGGAAGCCAGAGCCTCGGCACAAAAGACTACAGCCAGGATCAAAGATCTATTGGAGGAAAATTTGAAGCTAACAAATAGTACTATCACCCTGGAGATCACATGCAGGAACCTGCTGGCTGAAAACGAGAAAGCACTCAGGGAGCTCGTGGATTCCAAAATGAAATATCTCGCAAGCTGCCAACTCGTGGCATCTCTTGAGAAGGAAAACGAGCAGCTACACGCCCGGCTTGAACCCTGATTTGTCATGCTTTCGCAATAAAATTATGTAATGAACTGAACACATTGAAGTACTATGTGTTGATTATATTATGAACTGTTATGAAACCATGTCATGCAATGTTTGGAAGCACCTCTCTGTGAGAGAGTCCACATGTGAACCCTTGGGATGGCATGTTTGGTATTTTTCCTAGGTGATGCATCACTCACCATGACTCCATGCACTGTTTTTCCATTTTTTTGATTTTTTCTGAATTCCCTAGGCCCCCCTCCGAGATCTAGGTCAAACTCGCGGTGCCTGATACGTCTCAAACGTATCTATAATTTTTGATGCTCCATGCTTGTTTTTATACCATTTGCCTAATGTTTCGTTACACTTCGTGGCACTTTTATGCATTTTCCGGAACTAACCTATTAACGAGTTGCCACAGTGCCAGTTCCCTGTTTTCTGCTGTTTTTGTGTTTCAGAAGTGATACACAGGAAATATTCTCGGAATTGGACGAAACAAGTTCCTGAAGTCTTATTTTACCCGGAAGCTTCCAGAGATCCGAAGGAGAGTAGGAGAGGGGCCACCAGGGCCCCACATGCAGGGCTGGCGCGGCCAGGGCCTGGGCCGCGCCACCCTGGCGTGAGGGCGCCTAGCTCCTCCTCTGACATCGCCCCTTCGCCTATAAAGACCCCCCGACGGAAAAAACCTAAGTACTCGATCACTTTTATAGAACACATCGCGATCCGCCGCCGCCGTCGACCCGATGATCGGGAGGGTCCAGAAGCTCTTCCCGGCACCCTGCCGGAGAGGGGAATCGCCACCGGAGGTCTTCTTCATCGCCATGCTTGCCTCCGGAGTGATGAGTGAGTAGTCTACCTTGGACTATGGGTCCATAGCAGTAGCTAGATGGTTGTCTTCTCCACCATGTGCTTCATGTTTAGATCTCATGAGCTGCCCTACATGATTGAGATCACCGTTATGTAATTCTACATGTTTGGTTTGTTGGGATCCGATGAATATTGGTGTTTATGATTGAGTTGTTGTACTGAATATTATCTTATGTTATCTCTATGTTGTTTATGATCTTGCATGCTCTCCGTTGTTAGTAGCTATCTTGGCCGAGTAGTTGTAGTGACTCCAAGAGGGGGTATTTATGCTCGATAGTGGGTTCATGCCTCTATTTAACCTGGGGGAGTGACAGAAACCTCTAAGGTTGTAGATGTGCTGTTGCTACTAGGGAGAAAACAACATTCATATGCTCAAGGGCATATGCTTTGTTTACATTACACACTTTGCTTAATGCAATTATCTGTTGTTCGCAACTTAATACTTGTGGAGTTCTCGGATTGATTCGCCACAAGTGGATTATTAGTCATAGATGCAGTTGCATGGCGGTCTATGTATTTTGTTGTAATGCCCAGAGTAAATCTCATAGTGATCTTCTCGACATATCACGTTTATCTTTATTCTATCAATTGCCCAATTGTAATTTGTTTACCCAGCATGTGTTATTTATCTTATGGAGAGACACCACTAGTGAACTGTGGACCCCGGTCCTATTTCCATCATATTGCTATCACCTGTTTACTTTACTCGCACTGTTTACTTTACTCGCACACTCTATTGTTTTCCACTCGATACGCTCATAACCTTTGTTTCAAGCAAACCGGTGAGATTGACAACCTCATTGTAAGTTGGGAACAAAGTACTTGGTTGTGTTGTGTGTAGGTTCCGCGTTGCTACTGGCCGAAGACGAGTCAACAAGTATCGTTAAACGGCGCCCTTGTTGGAGTGCTATTAAGCCAGTCTACATCACCTTCAGTCGTTTGTCTCTCCTCTCCAAGAACGATTAAACCTTGGTTTCTTAACTGAGGGAAAACTAGCTGCTATACTCATCACACCTTCCTCTTGGGGTTCCCAACGGGCTGGTCATTCACCACGCACAAGGACCGTCTGCTACACGTCCATCAAACGCCAGCAGCCTCTTTTCTTGCGCCGTTGCCGGGGAGGAAGTAGAAGACTTCTGTGAGGGGAGTTTTTCGCACGCACATCCTTTACTTTGTTATTGCTTTGCTTTACTTTATTTATTTTTACCTGCATCGTTTTATATCAAAAACCCAAAAAATTAGAATCCTTGGTAGTTGTTTTTACTTGTTCACTTTCGTTTTGCTGAAATGGCCAATCCTGAAAACACCAAGTTGTGTGACTTTACTAGGACGAACTATAGTGATTTTATCTGCACTCCTATTGCACCACCTGCTCCTGCTACAAACTTTTATGAGATTAAGCCTGCTTTGTTGAACCTTGTTATGAAAGAGCAATTCTCTGGTGCTAGTACTGACGATGCTGCAGCTCATCTCAACAATTTTGTTGAGCTATGTGAGATGCAGAAATATAAGGATGTTGATAGTGATATTATTAAGCTCAAGTTGTTTCCTTTTTCTTTGAGAGGAAAAGCTAAAGATTGGTTGCTGTCTTTGACTAAGAATAGTATTGATTCATGGGCTAAGTGTAAGGATGCTTTTATTGGTAGATACTATCCTCCTTCTAAGATTATATCCTTGCGTAGCAATATTATGAAGTTTACTCAGTTTGATAATGAACATGTTGCTCAAGCTTGGGAAAGAATGAAATCTTTGATAAAGAATTGCACCACTAATGGACTGACTACTTGGATGATTGTCCAAACTTTTTATGCAGGACTGAATTTTTCTTCAAGGAACCTACTTGATTCAGCTGCTGGAGGCACTTTTATGTCCCTTACCTTGGGCGCCGCAACAAAGCTACTCGACAACATGATGGTAAATTATTCCGAATGGCACACCGAGAGAGCTCCACAAGGTAAGAAGGTAAATTCTGTTGAGGAAACCTCTTCCTTGAATGATAAGATTGATACCATTATGGCTATGCTTGCTAATGATAGGACTCATTTTGATCCTAATAATGTTCCTTTGGCCTCTCTGGTTGCTCAAGAAGAGCATGTTCATGTGAATTTCATTAGAAACAATAATTTTAACAACAATGCTTATAGGAACAATTTTGCTAGTAACAATTATAGGCCGTATCCTTCTACCAATGGTAATGGTTATGGTAATTCTTATGGTAATTCCTACAACAACACTAGGGCCGCACCCTCCGAGCTTGAGGTAATGCTCAAGGACTTCATCGGTAAGCAAACTGCTTTTAACAAGTCTGTTGAGGAAAAGTTAGGCAAAATTGATATTCTTGCTTCTAAAGTTGATAGCCTTGCTCATGATGTTGAACTTCTGAAATTAAAAGTGTTTCCAAATGATGTGAAAGAGAACAATGTTTTTGCTACCGCTAATGCTATTCAAGTTGGAATTGATGAAAATATTAGATTGTTAGCGGAATTGCATGCCAGGTGGGAAAGAGAAGATGAGATGGCTAGAGAGATGAAGGTATGTACCATTACTACCTCTAATGATGTTGCTCCTAATGCTAGCAATCCTCTTACTTTGATTGGTATAGAGAAAACCCCCACTCCTTGTGTTAAAAAGCCTAAAACTGCCAAAACTTTTTCTCAAAAGAGTGCTGAAATTTTTCGGAGTGTGGGAGATGATAGCTCTACTTCTTTTAATGATTTTGATGTTGATGGCTGCAATATATTTGAAGTTATTTTGTTCTTGCAAAAGCTTGCTTTGACTCCCAATGCTAGTTCTTTAAATGTTGCTTTTACTAAGCATATTACCAATGCTCTCATAAAAATTAGGGATGAAAAATTGAAGCAAAAAGCCTCTGATCCCAAGAAGTTAGAAGATGGTTGGGAACCCATCATTGATATGCATGTTAATGGTTATGATTGCCATGCTTTATGTGATCTAGGTGCTAGTATTTCTATCATGCCTAGAAAGATTTACGACATGCTTGATTTACCACCGCTTGAAAAGTGTTATTTTGATGTTCCTATTGCTGATGTTGCTAAGAAGAAACCTTTGGGAAGGATTAATGATGTTCTTATTGTGGTTAACAATAACCTTGTTCCCATTGATTTTCTTGTTATGGACGTTGAATGCCATGCTTCATGTCCTATTATTTTGGGAAGACCCTTTCTTCGAACTGTAGGTGCCATCATTGATATGAGAGAAGGCACCATTAAATATCAATTCCCACTCAAGAAAGGTATGGAACACTTCCCTAGGAAAAGAAAGAAATTACTTTTTGACTCTATTCTTAGAGCAAATTATTAGCTTGATGCTTCATCACTTGATGTTACTTGATTCGCAATTTTCTGCGCCTAGCTCAAAGGCGTTAAAGAAAAGCACTCTTGGGAGATAACCCAATGTTTTATTTTCAGTACTTTTTCTTTTATTTGAGTCTTGGAAGTCATTACTACTGTAATGACCGCTCCTTATTTTGTTTATTTCGTTTTTGTGCCAAGAGAAGCCTCTAATTCGAGTGAGGTAAAGATTTGGGGATGTTGCTGTCCTGAAACTATTTTCGGTGCTGCACCGTAAATATTTGTATAAATTCTCTGTATATCTTTTGGACCTGCGATTTCTTGTGCATATGCCCCAGGTTATATCCAAACTTTCGTTAGTTGAACACTTTTTGATTTGAGCAACAGAAAACCCCTCAAAAATTCGACCTTTGTCAGCTGTTCAGTTTTGACAGATTTCTGCCAATATTTGTGTTTGCCACTTTATCGCTTTCTTTTGAGTTCTTTTCATCATGGAACTCTTGGAGAAGTTGCTACAGTAGTATATGCTTTATATGTGGTGGTTTTGGGTTGAAACCTGAAGCAAAAGAGGTTGATTATATGTTATGCTTGCACTAATGTTGCTAATAGAATTGTGTTTAGTTTTGTATGAAGGAAGTTTTCAAGTGTAGGGATTGGAGAATGATGAGATGAGTTGAAGAATGGACAAAAGCTCAAGCTTGGGGATTCCCATGCATCACCCCAAGAAATATCTAAGAAGTACAAGCGTCAAAGCTTGGGGATGCCCCCGAGGCACCCCTTCTTCATCGGCAAAAATCAGGTCACCTTTCAAGACACTATATTTTTATTGCTTCATGCACTATGTGTTTTTCTTGGAGCGTCAGTTTTTTTAGTTTTCTTAGTTGGTTTAGTTAGTTTGTTTGCTGCTATAAATGGTTGGACCCCAACAAATTTCCTTTGGAGGAGATGTACTCGCTTTCATTTGCCAAGAACACTCCGTTTTTCATTCTTATCGTTCATCGAGTGTTCTTCTTTTTCCGCTACTGCTTTTGGTTTTCATTTTCACCTTGATTTGCGTTCAGACCTTGTCATATCTTTTCATCAAGGTGTATTTTTGCCTCTGATCTTTATTGGTTTTCATCAAAAGAGGTGTCTTTAAAAATTTCAAATGGTGTTGGAAAAGAGAAAAAGTTTGTGCAAAATAGTGGTACAAGAAGGAGCTTGTGTAGACTGCGGCTTAGGCTTTTTCATGTCATGCTTGATGTCTTTTTGATAGTATGCTTAGTGGTTTTGCTGTAGCATGACTTGTCTCAAATAACTGAGATTGCTTAATGAGCCTTTGAAAAAATCATGCGTTGTTTTTATTGTATGGAAGCATTATTTTGGTTTTCTCCTTGATGCTTTATTTGGGTTGACTTGGCGCATGCTCACACATGTTAGACTCTTACAAAGTCGCCAATAGCCTCTATGATCATTTATTTTTTGACTTTTGATGCCATCTTATGCTTCTTTTAATGTCGCTTTGCATGATTATGGCCATTATTGCTCTCTTAGTTGGTCGCTCCCAGTCTTTTGCTAGCCCTCGCCTTGTACTGAGTATGAGCTCTACTCGTGCATCCAACTCCTAAAAGCCAAAGTTTTCCAAAGTGTCCACCATACATACCTACTAGCAATTTACTATTCCAAGTAAATTTGACTTGCTTTTATTTTCTCTTCAAATTAAACTCTTACCAGTGTTATGCGAAATTCGGTCAGTAAAGCTCTCACGAACCGGAAGGCACACTTTACTTTTTCCTGTTCTAATTTTTTTGACATTGTGGTCTCTTATGTTGAGTTGTTATGCTTGCAAGTTGTAAGTTGGAGACTAGCCCAGCCATGCAGTCATGGGCAAGCTTTCAACATTGCACTTCTTATTTGAGTTGATATCGTGATCTTTTGTTTATGGATGCCCGCGGTGTGAAATGAATTGGGAATCTTATGGGGATCATGGAGTTTGTATATGTGTTAGGGAAACGCCGGGCCGCTAATCTAAGCCATTCATAATTCATGGTGGAAATTTGTAGCATACCCATGGTGAACATTCGACGACGCATCTCACAATAAAAAGCTAAACAAATGGCAAATAAAAGAGATGTCGAGGTGTTCATTGTCTGCTTGTCCTGTCATTTTGGTGTGGGCTTGTTCCATGTCATCGGGCACGGAGGTACCCCATTGGCGGTTCTCAATGATATGCATATATTTACAATGACAAGAGCCTTGCTTGGGACTCTAAGTAAAGTAGCATGAGGTTTGGGTACTCGTATTCACGGGACACGAGGTTTTCAACTTATGATTTGTCAAGCATATGCATCATAATTGTTCTCGCATTAACTTTAACCATTCAAGATGCTTATGATGGGGGCAATGAGAGCTCAAAGCCGGTAAGTACCATAATTTTTGAAGGTTATAAAACTTGCAATCACTGCTTCCCTCTGCGAAGGGCCTTTCTTCTACTTTTATGTTGAGTCACCACCTTCTATCTTTATGCACCATAAGAGAGCATAGTTGTCATTCTTAGTATAATGTGCATTGTCCCAAAGTTTTCATTGATTGATTCATATTTTTGGTTTTGCTTGTTCTTAAATTATTTGTATCTAGTCGCCCTCTTAAACTTGAAGGTGTCCTATGCATTTACGTTTTGCTCTCCATGAAGGACAAGCTAAAAACCATTTGTATGTTTTTCCTTATGATTTGAACACACGTTTGACTTTCATTGTTTCATTTTCATGATCTTTTGTTTGTGTTCATTTGCATGTTTACAACATGGTTACTAAGTTCTTATTGTCAAGATTATATCTTCATGCCCATGTTTTAAGTTCTATTGATCCCAGCTCACAAATGCTTACATATATGATCAAGATTGTGTAGGTGCATGTCACCTCAAAAATTATTCTTTTGTTATCACTTACCTACTCGAGGACGAGCAGGAGTTAAGCTTGGGGATGCTTGATACGTCTCAAACGTATCTATAATTTTTGATGCTCCATGCTTGTTTTTACAGCATTTGCCAAATGTTTCGTTACACTTCGTGGCACTTTTATGCATTTTCCGGAACTAACCTATTAACGAGTTGCCACAGTGCCAGTTCCTGTTTTCTGCTGTTTTTGTGTTTTAGAAGTGATACACAGGAAATATTCTCGGAATTGGACGAAACAAGTTCCTGGAGTCTTATTTTACCCGGAAGCTTCCAGAGATCCGAAGGAGAGTAGGAGAGGAGCCACCAGGGCCCCACACGCAGGGCTGGCGCGGCCAGGGCCTGGGCTGCGCCACCCTGGCGTGAGGGCGCCTGGCTCCTCCTCTGACATCGCCCCTTCGCCTATAAAGACCCCCCGACGGAAAAAACCTAAGTACCCGATCACTTTTCCAGAACACATCGCGATCCGCCGCCGCCGTCGACCCGAAGATCGGGAGGGTCCAGAAGCTCTTCCCGGCACCCTGCTGGAGAGGGGAATCGCCACCGGAGGTCTTCTTCATCGCCATGCTTGCCTCCGGAGCGATGAGTGAGTAGTCTACCTTGGACTATGGGTCCATAGCAGTAGCTAGATGGTTGTCTTCTCCACCATGTGCTTCATGTTTAGATCTCATGAGCTGCCCTACATGATTGAGATCACCGTTATGTAATTCTACATGTTTGGTTTGTTGGGATCCGATGAATATTGATGTTTATGATTGAGTTGCTGTACTGAATATTATCTTATGTTATCTCTATGTTGTTTATGATCTTGCATGCTCTCCGTTGTTAGTAGCTATCTTGGCCGAGTAGTTGCTAGTGACTCCAAGAGGGGGTATTTATGCTCGATAGTGGTTTCATGCCTCTATTTAACCTGGGGGAGTGACAGAAACCTCTAAGGTTGTAGATGTGCTGTTGCTACTAGGGAGAAAACAACATTCATATGCTCAAGGGCATATGCTTTGTTTACATTACACACTTTGCTTAATGCAATTATCTGTTGTTCGCAACTTAATACTTGTGGAGTTCTCGGATTGATTCGCCACAAGTGGATTATTAGTCATAGATGCAGTTGGATGGCGGTCTATGTATTTTGTTGTAATGCCCAGCGTAAATCTCATAGTGATCTTCTCGACATATCACGTTTATCTTTATTCTATCAATTGCCCAATTGTAATTTGTTTACCCAGCATGTGTTATTTATCTTATGGAGAGACACCACTAGTGAACTGTGGACCCCGGTCCTATTTCCATCATATTGCTATCACCTATTTACTTTACTCGCACTGTTTACTTTACTCGCACACTCTATTGTTTTCCACTCGATATGCTCATAACCTTTGTTTCAAGCAAACCGGTGAGATTGACAACCTCATCGTAAGTTGGGAACAAAGTACTTGGTTGTGTTGTGTGCAGGTTCCGTGTTGCTACTGGCCGAAGAAGAGTCAACAAGTATCATTATACGGTGCCCTTGTTGGAGTGCTATTAAGCCAGTCTGCATCACCTTCAGTCGTTTGTCTCTCCTCTCCAAGAACGATTAAACCTTGGTTTCTTAACTGAGGGAAACTAGCTGCTATACTCATCACACCTTCCTCTTGGGGTTCCCAACGGGCTGGTCATTCACCACGCACAAGGACCGTCTGCTACACGTCCATCAAACGCGAGCAGTGCCATCGATGTCTGCCAGGTGGGGTGGGAACCATAGTTTGGTCTTGGTTCTAGGGTCCCACACCCCCAGGGGACCTCCCTGTATTTTTCCCCAATTTTTCTGGTGTGCATTTCTTGTAGCCCCAGTGCAAAATTGGATTAAAAAGGATTTAGGGCAAAAATAATTCATTATATGGCAGCAGGCCGAGATAATTCCTAACCTCCTGGATGTGGCACCCCTGGTAGGTCCCCCACCCATGAAAATTAGAGTGGTGATGTTTTGCACACTGCCCTTGGTGGCCCCTTCACAAGAAAGCACCTGTTTTGACCCCTCCGGGCACCTGAAAAATGGGAAATGCATTTTTATGTGGAAACTGGAAAAACACTAGTTGCAAAAGTGGTTGGGAATGCAAAGATGCACATCTCCACCAAAAATAGGACCATGGTTCCAAAGTTTGCTGTGGAACTTGCACAAACCATGGTCATCTAGCAAGGAAGACCAAGAGAACTCCTGCCTGGAAGCACCTCTCTGTGAGAGAGTCCACATGTGAACCCTTGGGATGGCATGTTTGGTATTTTTCCTAGTTGATGCATCACTCACCATGACTCCATGCACTGTTTTTCCATTTTTTTGATTTTTTTCTGAATTCGATAGGCCCCCCTCCGAGATCTAGGTCAAACTCGCGGTGCCATCGATGTCTGCCAGGTTGGGTGGGAACCATGGTTTAGTCTTGGTTCTATGGTCCCACACCCCAGGGGACCTCCCTGTATTTTTCCCCAATTTTTCTAGTGTGCATTTCTTGTAGCCCTAGTGCAAAATTGGATTAAAATGGATTTAGGGTAAAAATAATTCATTATATGGCAGCAGGCTGAGATAATTCCTAACCTCCTGGATGTGGCACCCCTGGTAGGTCCCCCACCCATGAAAATTAGAGTGGTGATGTTTTGCACACTGCCCTTGGTGGCCCCTTCACAAAAAAGCAACTATTTCGACCCCTCCGGGCACCTGAAAAATGGGAAATGCATTTTTTATGTGGAAACTGGGAAAACACTAGTTGCAAAAGTGGTTGGAAATGCAAAGATGCACATCTCCACCAAAAATGGGACCATGGTTCCAAAGTTTGCTATGAAACTTGCACAAACCATGGTCTTCTAGCAAGGAAGACCAAGAGAACTCCTGCCTGGAAGCACCTCTCTGTGAGAGAGTCCACATGTGAACCCTTGGGATGGCATGTTTGGTATTTTTCCTAGTTGATGCATCACTCACCATGACTCCATGCATTGTTTTTCCATTTTTTTTGATTTTTTCTGAATTCCCTAGGCCCCCCTCCGAGATCTAGGTCAAACTCGCGGGGCCATCGATGTCTGCTAGGTGGGGTGGGAACCCTGGTTTAGTCTTGGTTCTAGGGTCCCACACCCCCAGGGGACCTCCCTGTATTTTTCCCCAATTTATCTGGTGTGCATTTCTTGTAGCCCCAGTGCAAAATTGGATTAAAATGGATTTAGGGCAAAAATAATTCATTATATGGCAGCAGGCCGAGATAATTCCTAACCTCCTGGATGTGGCACCCCTGGTAGGTCCCCCACCCATGAAAATTAGAGTGGTGATGTTTTGCACAATGCCCTTGGTGGCCCCTTCACAAAAAGCACCTGTTTCGACCCCTCCGGGCACCTGAAAAATGGGAAATGCGGGAAATGCATTTTTATGTGGAAACTGGGAAAACACTAGTTGCAAAAGTGGTTAGGAATGCAAAGATGCACATCTCTACCAAAAATGGGACCATGGTTCCAAAGTTTGCTGTGGAACTTGCACAAACCATGGTCTTCTGGCAAGGAAGACCAAGAGAACTCCTGCCTGGAAGCACCTCTCTGTGAGAGAGTCCACATGTGAACCCTTGGGATTGCATGTTTGGTATTTTTCCTAGGTGATGCATCACTCACCATGACTCCATGCACTGTTTTTCCATTTTTTTTTGATTTTTTCTGAATTCCCTAGGCCCCCCTCCGAGATCTAGGTCAAACTCGCGGTGCCATCAATGTCTGCCAGGTGGGGTGGGAACCATGGTTTGGTCTTGGTTCAAGGGTCCCACACCCACAGGGGACCTCCCTGTATTTTTCCCCAATTTTTCTGGTGTGCATTTCTTGTAGCCCCAGTACAAAATTAAATTAAAATAGATTTAGGGCAAAAATAATTCATTATATGGCAGCAGGCCGAGATAATTCCTAACCTCCTGGATGTGGCACCCCTGGTAGGTCCCCCACCCATGAAAATTAGAGTGGTGATATTTTGCACACTGCCCTTGGTGGCCCCTTCACAAAAAAACACCTGTTTCGACCCCTCCGGGCACCTGAAAAATGGGAAATGTATTTTTTATATGGAAACTGGAAAAACACTAGTTGCAAAAGTGGTTGGGAATGCAAAGATGCACATCTCCACCAAAAATGGGACCATGGTTCCAAAGTTTGCTGTGGAACTTGCACAAACCATGGTCATCTAGCAAGGAAGACCAAGAGAACTCCTGCCTGGAAGCACCTCTCTGTGAGAGAGTCCACATGTGAACCCTTGGGATGGCATGTTTGGTATTTTTCCTAGTTGATGCATCACTCACCATGACTCCATGCACTGTTTTTCCATTTTTTTTGATTTTTTTCTAAATTCGATAGGCCCCCCCTCCGAGATCTAGGTCAAACTCGCGGTGCCATCGATGTCTGCCAGGTTGGGTGGGAACCATGGTTTAGTCTTGGTTCTATGGTCCCACACCCCAGGGGACCTCCCTGTATTTTTCCCCAATTTTTCTAGTGTGCATTTCTTGTAGCCCCAGTGCAAAATTGGATTAAAATGGATTTAGGGTAAAAATAATTCATTATATGGCAGAAGGCCGAGATAATTCCTAACCTCCTGGATGTGGCACCCCTGGTAGGTCCCCCACCCATGAAAATTAGAGTGGTGATGTTTTGCACACTGCCCTTGGTGGCCCCTTCACAAAAAAGCACCTATTTCGACCCCTCCGGGCACCTGAAAAATGGGAAATGCATTTTTTATGTGGAAACTGGGAAAACACTAGTTGCAAAAGTGGTTGGGAATGCAAAGATGCACATCTCCACCAAAAATGGGACCATGGTTCCAAAGTTTGCTATGAAACTTGCACAAACCATGGTCATCTGGCAAGGAAGACCAAGAGAACTCCTGCCTGGAAGCACCTCTCTGTGAGAGAGTCCACATGTGAACCGTTGGGATGGCATGTTTGGTATTTTTCCTAGTTGATGCATCACTCACCATGACTCCATGCATTGTTTTTCCATTTTTTTTTGATTTTTTCTGAATACCCTAGGCCCCCCTCCGAGATCTAGGTCAAACTCGCGGGGCCATCGATGTCTGCTAGGTGGGGTGGGAACCTTGGTTTGGTCTTGGTTCTAGGGTCCCACACCCCCAGGGGACCTCCCTGTATTTTTCCCCAATTTATCTGGTGTGCATTTCTTGTAGCCCCAGTGCAAAATTGGATTAAAATGGATTTAGGGCAAAAATAATTCATTATATGGCAGCAGGCCGAGATAATTCCTAACCTCCTGGATGTGGCACCCCTGGTAGGTCCCCCACCCATGAAAATTAGAGTGGTGATGTTTTGCACAATGCCCTTGGTGGCCCCTTCACAAAAAGCACCTGTTTCGACCCCTCCGGGCACCTGAAAAATGGGAAATGCGGGAAATGCATTTTTATGTGGAAACTGGGAAAACACTAGTTGCAAAAGTGGTTAGGAATGCAAAGATGCACATCTCCACCAAAAATGGGACCATGGTTCCAAAGTTTGCTGTGGAACTTGCACAAACCATGGTCATCTGGCAAGGAAGACCAAGAGAACTCCTGCCTGGAAGCACCTCTCTGTGAGAGAGTCCACATGTGAACCCTTGGGATTGCATGTTTGGTATTTTTCCTAGGTGATGCATCACTCACCATGACTCCATGCACTGTTTTTCCATTTTTTTTGATTTTTTCTGAATTCCCTAGGCCCCCCTCCGAGATCTAGGTCAAACTCGCGGTGCCATCGATGTCTGCCAGGTGGGGTGGGAACCATGGTTTGGTCTTGGTTCAAGGGTCCCACACCCACAGGGGACCTCCCTGTATTTTTCCCCAATTTTTCTGGTGTGCATTTCTTGTAGCCCCAGTACAAAATTAAATTAAAATAGATTTAGGGCAAAAATAATTCATTATATGGCAGCAGGCCGAGATAATTCCTAACCTCCTGGATGTGGCACCCCTGGTAGGTCCCCCACCCATGAAAATTAGAGTGGTGATATTTTGCACACTGCCCTTGGTGGCCCCTTCACAAAAAAACACCTGTTACGACCCCTCCGGGCACCTGAAAAATGGGAAATGTATTTTTTATATGGAAACTGGAAAAACACTAGTTGCGAAAGTGGTTGGGAATGCAAAGATGCACATCTCCACCAAAAATGGGACCATGGTTCCAAAGTTTGCTGTGGAACTTGCACAAACCATGGTCATTTGGCAAGGAAGACCAAGAGAACTCCTGTCTGGAAGCACCTCTCTGTGAGAGAGTCGACATGTGAACCCTTGGGATGCTATGTTTGGTATTTTTCCTAGGTGATGCATCACTCACCATGACACCATGCACTATTTTTCCATTTTTTTGATTTTTTTCTGAATTCCCTAGGCCCCCTTCCGAGATCTAGGTCAAACTTGCGGTGCCATCGATGTCTGCCATGTGGGGTGGGAACCATGGTTTGGTCTTGGTTCTAGGGTCCCACACCCCCAGGGGACCTCCCTGTATTTTCCCCAATTTTTCTGGTGTGTATTTCTTGTAGCCCCAGTGCAAAATTGGATTAAAATGGATTTAGGGCAAAAATAATTCATTATATGGCAGCAGGCCGAGATAATTCCTAACCTCGTGGATGTGGCACCCCTGGTAGGTCCCCTACCCACGAAAATTAGAGTGGTGATGTTTTGCACAATGCCCTTGGTGGCCCCTTCACAAAAAAGCACCTGTTTCGACTCCTCCGGGTACCTGAAAAATGGGAAATGCATTTTTTATGTGGAAACTGGAAAATACTAGTTGCAAAAGTGGTTAGAAATGCAAAGATGCACATCACCACCAAAAATGGGACCATGGTTCCAAAGTTTTCTGTGGAACTTGCACAAACCATGGTCATCTGGCAAGGAAGACCAAGAGAACTCCTGCCTGGAAGCACCTCTCTGTGAGAGAGTCCACATGTGAACCCTTGGGATGGCATGTTTGGTATTTTTCCTAGGTGATGCATCACTCACCACGACTCCATGCACTGTTTTTTGATTTTTTTGATTTTTTCTGAATTCCCTAGGCGCCCCTCCGAGATCTAGGTCAAACTCACGGTGCCATCGATGTCTGCCAGGTGGGGTGGGAACCATGGTTTGGTCTTGGTTCTAGGGTCCCACACCCCAGGGGACCTCCCTGTATTTTTCCCCAATTTTTCTGGTGTGCATTTCTTGTAGCCCCAGTGCAAAATTGGATTAAAATGGATTTAGGGCAAAAATAATTCATTATATGGCAGCAGACCGAGATAATTCCTAACCTCCTGGATGTGGCACCCCTGGTAGGTCCCCCACCCATGAAAATTAGAGTGGTGATGTTTTGCACACTGCCCTTGGTGGCCCCTTCACAAAAAGCACCTATTTTTACCCCTCCGGGCACCTGAAAAAATGGGAAATGCATTTTTTATGTGGAAACTGGGAAAACACTAGTTGCAAAAGTGGTTGGGAATGCAAAGATGCACATCTCCACCAAAAATAGGACCATGGTTCCAAAGTTTGCTGTGGAACTTGCACAAACCATGGTCATCTGGCAAGGAAGACCAAGATAACTCTTGCCTGGAAGCACCTCTCTGTGAGAGAGTCCACATGTGAACCCTTGGGATGGCATGTTTGGTATTTTTCCTAGTTGATGCATCACTCACCATGACTCCATGCACTGTTTTTCCATTTTTGTTTGATTTTTTATAAATTCCCTAGGCCCCCCCTCCGAGATCTAGGTCAAACTCGCGGTGCCATCGATGTCTGCCAGGTTGGGTGGGACCCATGGTTTGGTCTTGGTTCTATGGTCCCACACCCCAGGGGACCTCCCTGTATTTTCCCCCAATTTTTCTGGTGTGCATTTCTTGTAGCCCCAGTGCAAAATTGGATTAAAATGGATTTAGGGTAAAAATAATTCATTATATGGCAGCAGGCCGAGATAATTCCTAACCTCCTGGATGTGGCACCCCTGGTAGGTCCCCCACCCATGAAAATTAGAGTGGTGATATTTTGCACAATGCCCTTGGTGGCCCCTTCATAAAAAAGCACCTGTTTCGACCCCTCCGGGCACCTGAAAATGGGAAATGCGGGAAATGCATTTTTTATGTGGAAATTGGGAAAACACTAGTTGCAAAAGTGGTTGGGAATGCAAAGATGCACATCTCCACCAAAAATGGGACTATGGTTCCAAAGTTTGCTGTGGACCTTGCACAAACCATGGTCTTCTGGCAAGGAAGACCAAGAGAACTCCTGCCTGGAAGCACCTCTCCGTGAGAGAGTCCACATGTGAACCCTTGGGATTGCATGTTTGGTATTTTTCCTAGGTGATGCATCACTCACCATGAGTCCATGCACTATTTTTCCATTTTTTTTTGATTTTTTCTGAATTCCCTAGGCCCCCCTCCGAGATCTAGGTCAAACTCGCGGTGCCATCGATGTCTGCCAGGTGGGGTGGGAACCATAGTTTGGTCTTGGTTCTAGGGTCCCACACCCACAGGGGACCTCTCTGTATTTTTTCCCCAATTTTTCTGGTGTGCATTTCTTGTAGCCCCAGTACAAAATTAAATTAAAATAGATTTAGGGCAAAAATAATTCATTATATGGTAGCAGGCCAAGATAATTCCTAACCTCCTGGATGTGGCATCCCTGGTAGGTCCCCCACCCATGAAAATTAGAGTGGTGATATTTTGCACACTGCCCTTGGTGGCCCCTTCACAAAAAAAACACCTGTTTCGACCCCTCCGGGCACCTAAAAAATGAGAAATGCATTTTTTATGTGGAAACTAGAAAAACACTAGTTGCAAAAGTGGTTGGGAATGCAAAGATGCACATCTCCACCAAAAATGGGACCATGGTTCCAAAGTTTGCTGTGGAACTTGCACAAACCATGGTCATTTGGCAAGAAAGACCAAGAGAACTCCTGCCTGGAAGCACCTCTCTGTGAGAGAGTCCACATGTGAACCCTTGGGATGCTATATTTGGTATTTTTTCTAGGTGATGCATCACTCACCATGACTCCATGCACTGTTTTTCCATTTTTTTGATTTTTTCTGAATTTCCTAGGCCCCCTTCCGAGATCTAGGTCAAACTCGCGGTGCCATCGATGTCTGCCATGTGGGGTGGGAACCATGGTTTAGTCTTGGTTCTAGGGTCCCACACCCCCAGGGGACCTCCCTGTATTTTTCCCCAATTTTTCTGGTGTGTATTTCTTGTAGCCCCAGTGCAAAATTGGATTAAAATGGATTTAGGGCAAAAATAATTCATTATATGGCAGCAGGCCGAGATAATTCCTAACCTCGTGGATGTGGCACCCCTGGTAGGTCCCCTACCCATGAAAATTAGAGTGGTGATGTTTTGCACACTGCCCTTGGTGGCCCCTTCACAAAAAAGCACCTGTTTCGACCCCTCCGGGTACCTGAAAAATGGGAAATGAATTTTTTATCTGGAAACTGGAAAAACACTAGTTGCGAAAGTGGTTGGAAATGCAAAGATGCACATCTCCACCAAAAATGGGACCATGGTTCCAAAGTTTTCTGTGGAACTTGCACAAACCATGGTCATTTGGCACGGAAGACCAAGAGAACTCCTACTTGGAAGCACCTCTCTGTGAGAGAGTCCACATGTGAACCCTTGGGATGGCATGTTTGGTATTTTTCCTAGGTGATGCATCACTCACCATGACTCCATGCACTGTTTTTTGATTTTTTCTGAATTCCCTAGGTGCCCCTCCGAGATCTAGGTCAAACTCACGGTGCCATCGATGTCTGCCAGGTGGGGTGGGAACCATGGTTTGGTCTTGGTTCTAGGGTCCCACACCCCCAGGGGACCTCCCTGTATTTTTCCCCAATTTTTCTGGTGTGCATTTCTTGTAGCCCCAGTGCAAAATTGGATTAAAAAGGATTTAGGGCAAAAATAATTCATTATATGGTAGCAGGCCGAATAGTGCACATCCAGGCTGGTGACAGATACACATGATGCTGTCAGGATGCCCCTTTTAGCCACTCAGACAATGAAAAATGCACAAGTATCATTGACTATAGTCGCTTCCCTTCCCTGTCCTCTTCTCCCCCCTTTCTTAGCCCCCACCCCCCACTGAGGAGGATCTAGATCTACCCCTCTTCCTGGTCTGCTGCTGCGGCCCTCGCCGACGTTCGTTCGAGCCACCGCCTTGGTCGCCATGACCCTCGGGGTAAGCTGTACCGCCTCAAGCTATGTGTTTGGTTTCGGATCTGTGAATGACCATTTTCTATCCGATTCGGTCGCTTTACGTAAGTTAACGTTGATTTTCTCTAGAACTCGTGGACGTGTAGGACCCCAGGGAAGTGGATCATGCCCCGCGAACCTGAGAAGACCCCGCATTTCGCGGTTTAGCGTCGCGCTGTGAAGAACTTCGCCGCTTCCACAAACTTGAGCCGCTCAAGTGCGTCGCCTTCGAGGGGACTGATACGGGGCGAAAATTCTACAAGTGCTCACTGCAGAATGTGAGTCCTTCTATGTTAACGTTAGCAGTGGAAAAGCATCAAAGTTTAGTTCAGTTGGAGATAATATTTCCTTGTTTAAGTTGATCTATTGCCTTGTTCAGATAAGATTACGTGCTTGAGATTTTAACTGCAATTTTGTGGGCATGTAATTCCACTCGTGTGTAGGTTGCTTACGAATTACTTGTTTCACTGATTACTATCTTGCCACTTAGTATTATCTTTCATGTGTATTTGCGTATAAATTACTTGCTTCACTGAGTACTATCTTGTGTTATGTAGGGGCAGGGTGGAAGCTGCAATTTCCCCTTCGATTCTTCAGTTTATTATTTGGTATAGTAATTAAAAGCAATTGCATGCACATGACTAACTTGCTGCAAGTAATTAAATAATTGATGCACATGACTAAATTGCTGCACACTTAGTATTCTCTTGCTGCACTTACTTCTTTCATGTGTACTTGCGTATGAATTACTTGCTGCATTGAGTCCTATCTTATGTTACGTAATGGCATGAGCATTTTTCATTTCTTTTTCTATAGGAAGAGAACAACTGTGGGTTTGTTTCTTGGGTAGATCAAGAGTGGCCTGACATACTAAAGAATGCACTATCACGACTATGGGGATTGTACCATTCTAGCAATACTGCAAGAAGTGCTAACAAAATTAAACTAGCTGAGCTAGAGAAGAAGAATTCCGCTCTATGCGCCGAGAAGGCTGTGCTGATGGAAGAAGATGGTCAGCTGAAGGACAATTTGGAAATGCTGAAGAAAAATGTGGATGAAATGGAGAAAAAAAGGAAGTTGCAGCAGGTGCTAACGCGCGCACATGATGTTGTACAGATGTTGAACAGAGCGGGATGGAACGCCCAAACCGACAAGGTGAAAAGGATCAAGGCAATCATCGAGGAGCCATTGTTCGAAGAGGAGCTAAATGATGCTGAGTTAGATGAGGAGTTAGATGTTGAGACAAACTGATCATCAGTAGAGGTATCACGAGATTACCGTAGCTAAGAACTATTTGCTATCTGCTATTTGCTCGATGCAATTAGCACGAAACTATTTGCTAAGAACTATTTGCTAGAACTATTTACTATTTGCTATCTGCTATTTGCGCTAGCGTTTTGATAATTTTGTCACTTTATGTGAGATTTAGCAGAAGTTGGTGAAATTTTGAACTTAGAAAAAATTCAGGAATTCGATGCAATATGAACTAACTAATCTGAAAACATTTGAAATAGTTTGGACTAGCTGTTTGAAAGTTTTATTAATTTCTGTGAGATTCAGTCAAAATGTGTGAAATTTTCAAATTTTTCATAAAGATCGAGACACGCTAAATGATGTCATGTGTACATGCAATGCCACATCAGCACTGACTAGTGGGCCCCTGGCGTTAGATGTGTTGTTAATCCGCTTAAGTTGTGATTTAGACCTAGTTGCAAGCTATTACACGAATAGTTGGTGGTTTGTGCAAACAATAAGTAAAGTGAGTAGTTTGTGCAATGATAACAACAATAGTTGGTGGTTTATGCAATTTCCTTCATTTATTCATTTGTTTACCCATGGAAGGGAACTCCTCCATCTACTGAACTAGTCGCCAGAGTAGAGTGAGCGATGATGATGCTACTGAGATCTCTTGAGCACGCCTTGTCATACTGCGGCGTGTCTCATCAATTTACTTGCCCTTTCAAATCTCGCTGCCCTGTCAATTCTTATCCCGCTGCTATGCACAACTTGCTACCATGCATCAGTTGCTTGGGTTTTTCCAATGGCCACGAATCCTAACCCTAATGACATGTGGCCCCACGAAGGCCTAGAACACTATTGATAAGTGGGGCCCCAGATACACGTCAGACCAAACCTTACCCAGACAAGTGGGTCCCCACACGCTTCGGATGCTAAACCTGGACTAGTTTGCCTCACTCGTTTGGCTCATGGAGCAGGTGACCTCGATGAGAAGCATTTCAATGGTAAGATTTTATTCTCTATTCCTTCCGCGTGTCAGACGAGAGCGGATTTATTCCCCCTTGCACGCTATCTCCTTTTTCAGACTGTCGCTCTGCTGCCTGTAGTTAAACAACGAGGGGACCCAACAACGAGACTCTTTAATTGCTGCCTGGCGGTAAACGTACGTACATCCTTACCCACGATAGCAGCCTCTCACTTACAAGTGGGCTGGAGTACCAGGGCCCGCAGTGACACGTCGGTCTAGCGCTCTCTCAGAAACGAAACGAAGCGACTGGTTCAATTTCTAAAGCGCTAGACTAGCATTTACCGTGGCGTGCCTGCAAAACAATTAGATCCCCAACTTCCTCTTCTCTCATAAACGAAGCGACGGGGGCTCGCGTGGGGGGTTCAACTTCCAAAGTACTAGACTGCATTTACTTACGCGGCGTGCCAGCGACCCGTCGCGCACTATTTATCCCACGATCTTGCGCCTAGAAAACAATTGGATCCCCAACTTCCTCTTCTCCAGAGATAACCCCCTCCCCCCTCCACTCCCACTCCTTGCGCCGCGGCCGTCATGGAGATCAATGGCAATGTCTTCACCGACTACCACAAGGTCCCTGCTCATGGTGACACCGTCCTCATAGTGATGTACACAACCGACCCGAGAGAGGCGGCCAAGTTCATCGCCATGTTTGAGCGTTGGCTCGGCGAGCGGGACCAACAGCCGATCGTCGGCGTCGACCTTGAGTACACCGTCACCAAGCCTGCCCGTGCCGCCCTCCTGCAACTGTGCATGTGCGATCACTGCCTACTCTGGCACGAATCCGTGGCAACAAGGAACTGTCCTCAGCTCATACAGTTCCTCAACCGCCCCGATATTTCCTTCGCATCTATGCACAAGCGCCAAGACACCAGCAAGCTTGAAGCCCTGGGCGCCCGCATACCAAACCACGTGGACTTACAAGATCACTTCAACGTCCTAGGCCAATCCCGGACCGGCGCGGCCAAGATGGCGTCTCTAATCATCGAACGCACCTTCAAAGACTACAAGGAGGAGTTCCGCAAGAAGAAACTGCACGACACCTGGCATCTTTGGGAACTTCAGCCGGAGCAGATCCACTACGCAGCAAAGGATGTGTATGTATGCTACGACGTGTATTGTAGAATTAGTATCATGAGAAGATGCCTGCTTCCTTCCCCTCCAAACCTCATAATGCCATACTAGATTCATGTACTGTTCATTCCACCTATATATGTAAGTGTCCGAGGACCATCCTTATATATGATTTAGTAAGTGTATTTTCCCTATGTACTGAAGTGTATCTGTATAAGGGGCCGGAGATGCCCAGAGCGCGGCCATGCCTTCCGTTGATGTCCAGAGCGCGCTCTGTGCGCGCTCTGCCGGACATGCCCAGACATGCCGCATGAGTGTCGTTGATGTCCAGAGCGAGGCCCTGACTTGCCCACTCTAACTTGTCTCTGACTTGCCCTCACTGCACGCGGGCCCCATCACATGGGGGACCCATCTGTCAATGACTCTCTGCTGCGTGGTTGACGTGGGAGCAGATTGTCCTTGTGCGTGGTGAATAACCAGCCCATTGGGAACCCCAAGAGGAAGGTATGATGAGTATAGCAGCTAGTTTTGTTACCAAGGTTTATCGATCAGGAGAGGAAAGACAAACGACTGAAGGTGATGCGGAACCTGCACACACACAACCAAGTACTTTGTTCCCAACTTGCGATGAGGTTGTCAATCTCACCGGTTTGCTTGAAACAAAGATTATGAGCGTATCGAGTGGAAAACAATATAGTATGCGAGTAAAGTAAACAGTACGAGTAAAGTAAACAGTGCGAGTAAAGTAAACAGGTGATAGCAATATGATGGAAATAGGACCGGGGTCCACAGTTCACTAGTGGTGTCTCTCCATAGATAAAATAACACATGCTGGGTAAACAAATTACAGTTGGGCAATTGATAGAATAAAGATAAACGTGATATGTCAAGAAAATCACTATGAGATTTACTCTGGGCATTACAACAAAATACATAGACCGCCATCCAACTGCATCTATGACTAATAATCCACTTGTGGTGAATCAATCCGAGAACTCCACAAGTATTAAGTTGCGAACAGTAGATAATTGCATTAAGCAAAGTGTGTAATGTAAACAAAGCATATGCCCTTGAGCATATGAATGTTGTTTTCTCCCTAGTAGCAACAGCACATCTACCACCTTAGAGGTTTCTGTCACTCCCCCAGGTGAAATAGAGGCATGAACCCACTATCGAGCATAAATACCCCCTCTTGGAGTCACTAGCAACTACTCGGCCAAGATAGCTACTAACAACGGAGAGCATGCAAGATCATAAACAACATAGAGATAACAAAAGATATAATTCAGTACAGCAACTTAATCATAAACACCAATATTCATCGGATCCCAACAAACCAAACATGTAGAATTACATAAAGGTGATCTCAATCATGTAGGACAGCTCATGAGATCTAAACATGAAGCACATGGTGGAGAAGACAACCATCTAGCTACTGCTATGGACCCATAGTCCAAGGTAGACTACTCACTCATCGCTCCGGAGGCAAGCATGGCGATGAAGAAGACCTCCGGTGGCGATTCCCCTCTCCGGCAGGGTGCCGGGAAGAGCTTCTGGACCCTCCCGATCTTCGGGTCAACGGTGGCGGCGGATCGCGATGTGTTCTGGAAATCTGATCGGGTACTTAGGTTTTTTCCATCGGGGGGTCTTTATAGGCGAAGGGGCGTCGTCAGAGGAGGAGCCACGCGCCCTCACGCGGGGCCCACGCGGCCAGGGGCCTGGCCGCGCCACCCCTGCGTGTGGGGCCCTGGTGGCCCCCCTCCGACTCTCCTTCGGATCTCTGGAAGCTTCCGGGTAAAATAAGACTTCAGGAACTTGTTTCGTCCAATTCCGAGAATATTTCCTGTGTATCACTTCTGAAACACAAAAACAGCAGAAAACAGGAAACTGGCACTGTGGCAACTCGTTAATAGGTTAGTTCCGGAAAATGCATAAAAGTGCCACGAAGTGTAACGAAACAATAGGCAAATGGTGTAAAAACAAGCATGGAGCATCAAAAATTATAGATACGTTGGAGACGTATCAAGCATCCCCAAGCTTAACTCCTGCTCGTCCTCGAGTAGGTAAGTGATAACAAAAAATAATTTTTGAGGTGACATGCACCTACACAATCTTGATCATATATGTAAGCATTTGTGAGCTGGGATCATAAGAACTTAAAACATGGGCATGAAGATATAATCATGACAATAAGAACTTAGCAACCATGTTGTAAACATGCAAATGAACACAAACAAAAGATCATGAAAATGAAACAATGAAAGTCAAACGTGTGTTCAAATCATAAGGAAAACATACAATGGTTTTCAGCTTGTCCTTCAAAGAGAGCAAAACATAAATGCATAGGACACCTTCAAGTTTAAGAGGGCGACTAGATACAAATAATTTAAGAACAAGTGAAACCAACAATATGAATCAATCAATGAACTTTGGGACAATGCATATTACACTAAGAATGACAACTATGCTCTCTTAATGGTGCATAAAGAAAGAAGGTTGTGACTCAACATAAAAGTAAAAGAAAGGCCCTTCGCAGAGGGAAGCAGTGATTGCAAGTTTTATAACCTTCAAAAATTATGGTACTTACCGGCTTTGAGCTCTCATTGCCCCCATCATAAGCATCTTGAATGGTTAAAGTTAATGCGAGAACAATTATGATGCATATGCTTGACAAATCATAAGTTGAAAACCTCGTGCCCCGTGAATACGAGTACCCAAACCTCATGCTACTTTACTTAGAGTCCCAAGCAAGGCTCTTGTCATTGTAAGTATATGCATATCATTGAGAACCGCCAATGGGGTACCTCCGTGCCCGATGACATGGAACAAGCCCACACCAAAATGACAGGACAAGCAGACAATGAACACCTCGACATCTCTTTTATTTGCCTTTTGTTTAGCTTTTTATTGTGAGATGCGTCGTCGAATGTTCACCATGGGTATGCTGCAAATTTCCACCATGAATTATGCATGGCTTAGATTGGCGGCCCGGTGTTTCCCTAACACATATACAAACTCCATGATCCCCACAAGATTCCCAATTCATTTCACACCGCGGGCATCCATAAACAAAAGATCACGATATCAACTCAAATAAGAAGTGCAATGGTGAAAGCTTGCCCCATGACAGCATGGATGGGCTAGAATCCAACTTACAACTTGCAAGCATAACAACTCAACATAAGAGACCACAATGTCAAATTTTTAAGAACAGGAAAAAGTAAAGTGTGCCTTCCGGTTCGTGAGAGCTTTACTGACCGAATTTCGCATAACACTGGTAAGAGTTTAATTTGAAGAGAAAATAAAAGCAAGTCAAATTTACTTGGAATAGCAAATTGCTAGTAGGTATGTATGGTGGACACTTTGGAAAACTTTGGCTTTTAGGAGTTGGATGCACGAGTAGAGCTCATACTCAGTACAAGGCGAGGGCTAGCAAAAGACTGGGAGCGACCAACTAAGAGAGCAATAATGGCCATAATCATGCAAAGCGACAAAGCGACATTAAAAGAAGCATAAGATGGCATCAAAAGTCAAAAACTAAATGATCATGAAGGCTATTGGCGACTTTCTAAGAGTCTAACATGTGTGAGCATGCGCCAAGTCAACCCAAATAAAGCATCAAGGAGAAAACCAAAATAATGCTTCCATACAATAAAAACAACGCATGATTTTTTCAAAGGCTCATTAAGCAATCTCAGTTATTTGAGACAAGTCATGCTACAGAAAAACCACTAAGCATACTATCAAAAAGACATCAAGCATGACATGAAAAAGCCTAAGCCGCAGTCTACACAAGCTCCTTCTTGTACCACTATTTTGCACAAAGCTTTTTCTCTTTTCCAACACAATTTGAAATTTTTCAAGACACCTCTTTTGATGAAAACCAATAAAGATCAGAGGCAAAAATACACCTTGATGAAAAGATATGACAAGGTCTGAACGCAAATCAAGGCGAAAACAAAAACCAAAAGCAGTAGCAGAAAAAGAAGAACACATGATTTTTAATAAGAGTGAAAACTAGAGTGTTCTTTGCAAATGAAAACGAGTACATCTTCTCCAAAAGAAATTTGTTGGGGTCCAACCATTTATTGCAGAAAACAAACAAACTAAACCAACTAAGAAAACTAAAACAACTGACGCTCCAAGAAAAACACATAGTGCATGAAGCAATAAAAATATAGTGTTTTGAAAGGTGACCTGATTTTTGCCGATGAAGAAGGGGTGCCTCGGAGGCATCCCCAAGATTTGACGCTTGTACTTCTTGGATATTTCTTGGGGTGATGCATGGGCATCCCCAAGCTTGAGCTTTTGTCCATTCTTCAACTCATCTCATCATTCTCCAATCCCTACACTTGAAAACTTCCTTCATACAAAACTAAACACAATTCTATTAGCAACATTAGTGCAAGCATAACATATAATCAATCCTCTATTTGCTTCAGGTTTCAACTCAAAACTACCACATATATAGCAAATACTACTGTAGCAACTTATCTAAAAGTTCCATGATCAAAAGAACTCAAAAGAAAGCGATAAAGTGGCAAACACAAATATTGGCAGAAAATCTGTCAAAACTGAACAGCTGACAAATGTCGAATTTTTGAGGGATTTTCTGTTGCTCAAATAAAAAAGTGTTCAACTAACAAAAGTTTGGATATAACCTGGGTCATATGCACAAGAAATCGCAGGTCCAAAAGATAAACAGAGAAGTTTCACGAATTTTTACGGTGCAGCACCGAAAACAGTTTCAGGACAGCAATATCCCCAAATCTTTACCTCACTCGAATTAGAGGCTTCTCTTGGCACAAAAACGAAATAAACAAGATAAGGAGCGGTCATTACAGTAGTAATGACTTCCAAGACTCAAATAAAAGAAAAATTACTGAAAAGAAAACAATGGGTTATCTCCCAAGAGTGCTTTTTCTTTAACGCCTTTGAGCTAGGCGCAGAAAATTGAGAATCAAGTAATATCAAGTGATGAAGCATCAAGCTCATAATTTGCTCTAAGAATAGAGTCAAAAAGTAATTTCTTTATTTTCCTAGGGAAGTGTTCCATACCTTTCTTTAGTGGGAATTGATATTTGATAGTGCCTTCCCTCATATCAATGATGGCACCTACAGTTCGAAGAAAGGATCTTCCCAAAATAATAGGACATGAAGCATGGCATTCAACGTCCATAACAAGAAAATCAACGGGAACAAGGTTATTCTTAACCACAATAAGAACATCATTAATTCTTCCCAAAGGTTTCTTCTTAGCAACATCAGCAATAGGAACATCAAAATAACATTTTTCAAGCGGTGGTAAATCAAGCATGTCATAAATCTTTCTAGGCATGATAGAAATACTAGCACCTAGATCACATAAAGCATGACAATCATAACCATTAACATGCATATCAATGATGGGTTCCCAACCATCTTCTAACTTCTTGGGAACAGAGGCTTTTTGCTTCAACTTTTCATCCCTAATTTTCATGAGAGCATTGGTAATATGCTTAGTAAAAGCAATATTTAGAGAACTAGCATTGGGAGTCAAAGCAAGCTTTTGCAAGAACAAAATTACTTCAGATATATTGCAGCCATCAACATCAAAATCATTAAAAGAAGTAGAGCTATCATCTCCTACACTCCGAAAAATTTCAGCACTCTTTTGAGAAAAAGTTTTGGCAGTTTTAGGCTTTTTAACACAAGGAGTGGGAGTTTTCTCTACACCAATCAAAGTAAGAGGATTGCTAGCAGTAGGAGCAACAGCATTAGAGGTACTAATAGTACATACCTTCATATCTCTAGCCATCTCATCTTCTCTTTCCCACCTGGCATGCAATTTCGCTAACAATCTGATATTTTCATCAATTCCAACTTGAATAGCATTAGCGGTAGCAAAAACATTGTTCTCTTTCACATCATTAGGCAACACTTTTAATTTCAGAATTTCAACATCATGAGCAAGGCTATCAACTTTAGAAGCAAGAATATCAATTTTGCCTAACTTTTCCTCAACAGACTTGTTAAAAGCAGTTTGCTTACCGATGAAGTCCTTGAGCATTACCTCAAGCTCGGAGGGCGCGGCCCTAGTGTTGTTGTAGGAATTACCATAAGAGTTATCATAACCATTACCATTGGTAGAAGGATACGGCCTATAATTATTACTAGCAAAATTGTTCCTATAAGCATTGTTGTTAAAATTATTGTTTCTAATGAAATTCACATCAACATGCTCTTCTTGAGCAACCAGAGAGGCCAAAGGAACATTATTAGGATCAACATGAGTCCTATCATTAGCAAGCATAGCCATAATGGTATCAATCTTATCACTTAAGGAAGAGGTTTCCTCAATAGAATTTACCTTCTTACCTTGTGGAGCTCTCTCGGTGTGCCATTCAGAGTAATTTACCATCATGTTGTCAAGTAGCTTTGATGCGGCGCCCAAGGTAAGGGACATAAAAGTGCCTCCTGCAGCTGAATCAAGTAGGTTCCTTGAAGAAAAATTCAGTCCTGCATAAAAAGTTTGGATAATCATCCAAGTAGTCAGTCCATGAGTGGGGCAATTCTTTATCATAGATTTCATTCTTTCCCAAGCTTGAGCAACATGTTCATTATCAAACTGAGTAAACTTCATAATATTGCTGCGCAAGGATATAATCTTAACAGGAGGATAGTATCTACCAATAAAAGCATCCTTACACTTAGCCCGTGAATCAATACTATTCTTTGTCAAAGACAGCAACCAATCTTTAGCTTTTCCTCTCAAAGAAAAAGGAAACAACTTGAGCTTAATAATATCACTATCAACATCCTTATATTTCTGCATCTCACATAGCTCAACAAAATTGTTGAGATGAGCTGCAGCATCTTCAGTACTAGCACCAGAAAATTGCTCTTTCATAACAAGGTTCAATAAAGCAGGCTTAATCTCATAAAAGTTTGCAGCAGGAGCAGGTGGTGCAATAGGAGTGCAGATAAAATCACTATTGTTTGTGCTAGTAAAGTCACACAACTTGGTGTTTTCAGGATTGACCATTTCAGCAAAACGAAAGTAAACAAGTAAAAACAACTACCAAGGATTCTAATTTTTTTGGGTTTTTGATAAAAAGCAATGCAGGTAAAATAAATAAAGTAAAGCAAAACAATAAAACAAAGTAAAGGATGTGTGTGCGAAAAACTCCCCTCACAGAAGTCTTCTCTTCCTCCCCGGCAACGACGCCAGAAAAGAAGCTGATCCCTTTGATGGCGCCCAGTTGACGAGGGAGATTATTCTTCTTCGTTCCCCGGCAACGGCGCCAGAAAAGAAGCTGCTGTGTGGTTGACGTGGGAGCAGATTGTCCTTGTGCGTGGTGAATAACCAGCCCGTTGGGAACCCCAAGAGGAAGGTATGATGAGTATAGCAGCTAGTTTTCCCTCAGTTTAAGAAACCAAGGTTTATCGATCAGGAGAGGAGAGACAAACGACTGAAGGTAATGCGGAACCTGCACACACACAACCAAGTACTTTGTTCCCAACTTGCGATGAGGTTGTCAATCTCACCGGTTTGCTTGAAACAAAGATTATGAGCGTATCGAGTGGAAAACAATATAGCATGCGAGTAAAGTAAATAGTACGAGTAAAGTAAAAAGTGCGAGTAAAGTAAACAGGTGATAGCAATATGATGGAAATAGGACCGGGGTCCACAGTTCACTAGTGGTGTCTCTCCATAGATAAAATAACACATGCTGGGTAAACAAATTAGAGTTGGGCAATTGATAGAATAAAGATAAACGTGATATGTCAAGAAGATCACTATGAGATTTACTCTGGGCATTACAACAAAATACATAGACCGCCATCCAACTGCATCTATGACTAATAATCCACTTGTGGTGAATCAATCCGAGAACTCCACAAATATTAAGTTGCGAACAACAGATAATTGCATTAAGCAAAGTGTGTAATGTAAACAAAGCATATGCCCTTGAGCATATGAATGTTGTTTTCTCCCTAGTAGCAACAGCACATCTACCACCTTAGAGGTTTCTGTCACTCCCCCAGGTGAAATAGAGGCATGAACCCACTATCGAGCATAAATACCCCCTCTTGGAGTCACTAGCAACTACTCGGCCAAGATAGCTACTAACAACGGAGAGCATGCAAGATCATAAACAACATAGAGATAACAAAAGATATAATTCAGTACAGCAACTTAATCATAAACACCAATATTTATCGGATCCCAATAAACCAAACATGTAGAATTACATAACGGTGATCTCAATCATGTAGGGCAGCTCATGAGATCTAAACATGAAGCACATGGTGGAGAAGACAACCATCTAGCTACTGCTATAGACCCATAGTCCAAGGTAGACTACTCACTCATCGCTCCGGAGGCAAGCATGGCGATGAAGAAGACCTCCGGTGGCGATTCCCCTCTCCGGCAGGGTGCCGGGAAGAGCTTCTGGACCCTCCCGATCTTCGGGTCGACGGTGGCGGCGGATCGCGATGTGTTCTGGAAATCTGATCGGGTACTTAGGTTTTTTCCGTCGGGGGGTCTTTATTGGCGAAGGGGCGTCGTCAGAGGAGGAGCCAGGCGCCCTCACGCGGGGCCCGCGCGGCCAGGGGCCTGGCCGCGCCACCCCTGCGTGTGGGGCCCTGGTGGCCCCCCTCCGACTCTCCTTCGGATCTCTGGAAGCTTCCGGGTAAAATAAGACTTCAGGAACTTGTTTCGTCCAATTCCGAGAATATTTCCTGTGTATCACTTCTGAAACACAAAAACAGCAGAAAACAGGAAACTGGCACTGTGGCAACTCGTTAATAGGTTAGTTCCGGAAAATGCATAAAAGTGCCACGAAGTGTAACGAAACAATAGGCAAATGGTGTAAAAACAAGCATGGAGCATCAAAAATTATAGATACGTTGGAGACGTATCACTCTCAAGTCACGCTTCGCAAGTCAGAGAATCCGCACGCGCCCGTCGTGTGCACCTTGTAAAATAATATACTCCCAACACTATCAGAATTTTGAAAAGTTCATAAAAGCTGTATCATTGGATTCGACAAGGGATTTGGTGCAAATGGGCACCGATGCTCCATACACTTTCAGAATTTTTAAAAGTTCAAATTCTCAAACTTCTATGTATTCAAAAAAAATTGGCGTTAAATACATAGAAAGATATGTTGTATTTGGAAGATATAAGAAGATAAATTTGTGAATGTAAATAGTATTAAAATAGTAGTAAGAAAGTACATCTTTTTTTTAGGATTTTGTCTTTTTTTGTGATAGGCAATGTTGAATGCTACAAACCGATACTAATTTCAATATGAAATTCTTTATATTCTAGGCTACACAAAAATGGTAAAATCTAATAAAATTATATAGTGTTCAATCATGTACTATTCGATATATAATATGTCAGATTTTGTCTTTTTTGTGTAGAATAGAATATAAAGTATTTCATATTGAGATTTGTACCGGTTTATAGCATTCAACAATGCCTATCACAAGAATTTTGTTTCAAAATGTTTTGAAACTTTAAAATACAAATTTCATAGCATAATTTGTTGGAGAAAGATGGACGTCAAACTAATTTTTGAACTGCGTGTGCATGCCTTGTACGGGGTTGCACTGGCGGGCAGGAAGCCTGCTACAATGAGGGCCCACGGCGGAGATAAAATATTATTTCCACTCCTTGTAGAGTGAACCGCCGCCGCCCCCCTCCCCTTCCCAACGCCAACTTCCACTTATTACCCTGCGCTAGGCAGTTCATCGCCTCATTCCCCATCTTCTCCACAACACCGCTACGCCCTCTCATTTCCATTCCATCACATCGCCGCTTCTCTTTCCATCACGTCGCCGCCGCCCGCATTTGCCGGCATAGGTCATGTCTGGGTCTGGGTGGGACGAACCCCCGGGGGGGAAGCGTCAGCGTTCGACTCCAAAAGAGCCCATTGCTAATCGTTACCACAAATCCATGGGGTGGGGTAATCTCCACTACCCATCGGTTGAGAACATAGTCGAGCGGGTCGACATCTTAAGCGCTGCTCGCCTTGCTGTCGGCATGGTTGGCATGCGTCGTGCCATTCGAGGGACCCCGAATCTACCGCTTGATGCGCCGGGCCTGCTCCACACCGACGAATCCTCGTGGCCATATGATAGCGATGCACAAGTAAGAGTAACTAGATTCAGTATTATGTTATACATATATATATATTGATCTCCTGTCTGTTTATGTTCTTGCAATCCACCGATCTCTCTGTCGAACACCTTGCATGCATCAACTTTTTAGATACGATATTTCTGAAAAATGAAGTTACTCCGCCCATGATGCCTTTTAGGGTTTTGGTTTATGGACTTAGTTTCCATCTTGTACGTGTTTATGATATATTCAAGCATAGTTATCCTTCTGTCGAACATCTAGTAGGCACAACATTTTTTGGCATTTTTTTACCAAACAATGTTCTTGCAATCCAGTGAGCATTCTGTCGAATACCATGCAATGACTTTTTAAATACCAAAAATTGGAATAATGTTGTACAACTGTTACTCTGCCCACGACCGCCCTTTTTGTAACAGTTTACCTATATAGTTTTCCATCTATTCAAGCAAACTTTTCTTTCTGTGGAACACCTTAATTTTTACAAAGTTTCCAAACAAATTCAATTGCAGGGCATTGACGCCCTCTTTATGCCGTTAAACAAGAAGACGCTTAAAGCACACGTGCATTGCAATGACTCCGATGGAAGAGGACATTGGGTAGGAAGTCACGGTGACTGGATGGCATTACTCATGAATAACAGCCTCCTGAAGATCCGCCACATGTACAGAGAAGTGACTCTGCCTCTCCCATTACTGGCTCATATTAGAGTTTTCCCCAGGTTTCGAACATACATGTTTTCGTACAAGCAGTGTGAGTTACAGCATCTGAAGATACAGATTACCAAGACCCCTTACAAGGAAAAATGCAGTGATCAGTGGTATTATGAAGCAATCGTGATCTTTGACAAACTGATCGCCTATGTAGACAGTCACCAAGAAAACGGCTGGGTCATCCTAAAAAATTACCACCTTGCACCTCGCAGGTATGTCAACGCCTGTGCAATTCATCTATTCGGTGATCGGACAGATTTGTTCTGCGTGTACGCGGTTACAGAACCACGAGGAGATGTTCTGGTTTGGGAACCACATACTTGGGGTGAGTTATGCCCTCTTCCTATCTGAATTTACAGGTGATACGTCTCTAACGTATCTATAATTTTTGATGCTCCATGCTTGTTTTTACACCATTCGCCTATTGTTTCGTTACACTTCGTGGCACTTTTATGCATTTTCCGGAACTAACCTATTAACAAGTGCCACAGTGCCAGTTCCCAGTTTTCTGCTGTTTTTGTGTTTCAGAAGTGATACACAGGAAATATTCTCGGAATTGGACAAAACCACATCCTGAAGTCTTATTTTACCCGGAAGCTTCCAGAGATCCGAAGAGGAGTAGGAGGTGGGCCACAGGGGCCCCACAGACCATGGTGGCGCGGCCAGGCCCCTGGCCGCGCCAGCCATGTGTGAGGGCGCCTGGTCCCACCCCTGACATTGCCCCTTCGCCTATATAAAGCCTCGGGACGAAAACCCTAAAGGAGTCGGCAATTTTCCAGAAACAGTTCCGCAGCTCCGCCGCCGCCATCGACGAATTTCGGGGGACAGAAGTCTCTGTTCCGGCACCCTGCCGGGATGGAGAAGTGCCCCCGGAGCCATCTCCATCGGTCTCCATCGCCGTCTCCGCCGTCTCCATCGACCTCACCGCCATCTCCATCAACCTTGCTATCTCCTATGATGAGAAGGGAGTAGTTCATCCCCGGGGCTAAGGGCTCTACCGGTAGCTATGTGGTTCACCTCTCTCTCCCATGATGTGATCTTTATGTGATCATGAGCTTTGTATCATGTTGAACAAGTAGATGTTATTATTCAGATATTATGCTACTCCTATGCTTAATTATTATAGTGTACTCTAGTGATGTTATTAAAGTAATCTATTCCTCCTGCTATGGTGTAACGGTGACAGTGCGTGCATCATGGTGGTACTTGGTTTAGGCTATGATCGTGATCTCTTGTGGATTATGAGAGTAATTATTACTATGATAGTATTGAGTGATCTATTCCTCCTTTCATGGTGTAAAGTTGACAGTGTGTGCACCGTGTTAGTACTTGGTCTAAGTTGCAATGATTTCTATCTTGAGTTGTGATCTGATTTGGATGTCTCTATGAGTGGTGTTTGTCAAGTACTTGATGAACTTTAAGGGGTGCTTCCGTAGCCACTACACAATGATTAGTGTTATTCAATAGGAGAGTAATTCAGAGTACCATCGTGAAGAGAAGTTGTTTATTTGTTCAATCATGTTATATTGTTGGGAGTGTGTCCACTAGTGAAAGTATGATCCCTAGGCCTTGTTTCCAAGCATTGCACACCGTTTACTTCCTGTTTTGTTACTTGTTTGCTCGCAGCGATTTTTATTCCAGATTGCATTTACTACTTATAATCATCTATACCACTTGTATTTCACTATCTCTTCGCCGAACTAGTGCACCTATACATCTGACAAGTGTATTGGGTGTGTTGGGGACACAAGAGACTTTCTGTATCGTAATTGCAGGGTTGTTTGAGAGGGATAGCTTTGACCTCTTCCTCCCTGAGTTCGATAAACCTTGGGTGATCCACTTAAGGGAAACTTGCTGCTGTTCTACAAACCTCTGCACTTGGAGGCCCAACACTGTCTACAAGAACAGAAGCGTGTGTAGACATCAACAGGTAGTTCTACCTGCTTACTGCATTGTTGTATTGTGGCTTATCTTCTTCTGTACGCAGGCACAGATGAAGGCCTGCGTCTAATACTTGCCCCGAACATCGAGGATCCAGTTGCAGGGGATGAGGCTTAATGGAAAATAAAGAGTTCTGTAGTCTTTTTCCTGAGTTTAGATATGAAGTGTTTGAAGAGAAAATTGAAAATCCTTTGGAGCCTATTTCGCATAGCAATGTCATTAGTACGAATGCTTTGAATACCGTTATTGCTAATGCTATAGAAAAGTCTAAGCTTGGGGAAGCTGGTTTTGTTAAGCATGATATTTTTAGTTCCCCAGCTTTAGTGGAGAAAGTTTGCTCTGATGATATTTTATCTCCCATATGTGACGTTCCTTCTTATGATGATATGTTTGAAGAATATGCTTTGCGAAATAGCTGTTCTTTAGCTTGTGATGATACTAAACCTCTAGTTTATGATGGCTATGATGATGAGTATAATATTTTCAGTTCACCTACTTTTGAGGAGAAAAATAGTTATGATTATAATATGCCTCCTATTTTTGATGATTATGGAGATGAGAATAATTATTCTATTGAATTTGCTCCTACTACTATTGTTCATGTAGGGAGTATTAATCCTTTTATGCATGTGGCTTATGATAGGGATGCTTTATGTGATAGTTATATTGTTAGTTCTATTCATGATGCTACTGAAAGTTATTTTGAGAGAGGGAAACATGGTTTGATGGATCTTAACAATATTAAGTTTCCCCTCTTTATGTTGCAAATCTTGAAATGGCACTTGTTTTATCCATGCTTGCTACTATGTGCCTTGTTGATTTATTTTCTTACAAGATTCCTATGCATAGGAAGTGGTTCAGATATAAATGTCTTTCACATTTGTTTTTTGATGCTCTCTATTGCTTTAAGTTCCTATATGGCGCCTTTGCCTCAAGCTCTTATATGGCGCCCACAGGAGCATCTTCGCAATTTTCTGCGCCTAGCTCAAAGGCGTTAAAGAAAAGCACTCTTGGGAGATAACCCATTGTTTTATTTTCAGTAATTTTTCTTTTATTTGAGTCTTGGAAGTTATTACTACTGTAATAACCTCTCCTTATCCTTTTTATTTCGTTTTTGTGCCAAGAGAAGCCTCTAATTTGAGTGAGGTAAGATTTGGGGATGTTGCTGTCCTGAAACAGTTTTCGGTGCTGCACCGTAAAAATTCGTGAAAATTCTCTGTATATCTTTTGGACCTGCGATTTCTTGTGCATATGCCCCATGTTATATCCAAACTTTCATTAGTTGAACACTTTTTGATTTGAGCAAAATAAAATCCCTCAAAAATTCGACCTTTGTCAGCTGTTCTGTTTTGACAGATTTCTGCCAATATTTGTGTTTGCCGCTTTATCGCTTTCTTTTGAGTTCTTTTGATCACGGAACTTTTTGTGGAGTTGCTACAGTAGTATATACTTTATATGTGGTGGTTTTGTGTTGAATTCTGAAGCAAATAGGGTTGATTCAATGTTATGCTTACACTAATGTTGCTAATAGAATTGTGTTTAGTTTTGTATGAAGGAAGTTTTCAAGTGTAGGGATTGGAGAATGATGAGATGAGTTGAAGAATGGACAAAAGCTCAAGCTTGGGGATGCCCATGCATCACACCAAGAAATATCCAAGAAGTACAAGCGTCAAAGCTTGGGGATGCCCCCGAGGCACCCCTTCTTCATCGGCAAAAATCAGGTCACCTTTCAAGACACTATATTTTTATTGCTTCATGCACTATGTGTTTTTCTTGGAGCGTCAGTTGTTTTAGTTTTCTTTATTAGTTTTGTTTGTTTGCTGCAATAAATGGTTGATCACATCATGTTTGTTTTGGAGGAGATGAACTCGCTTTTCATTTGCCAAGAACACTCTAGTTTTCACTCTTATCGTTCAACGAGTATTCTCTTTTTCTGCTACTGCTTTTGGTTTTCGTTTTTCGCCTTGGTTTTTGTTCAGATCTTGTTATATCTTTTCATCAAGGTGTATTTTTGCCTCTGGTCTTTATTGGTTTTTATCAAAAGAGGTGTTTATAAAAATTTCAATTGGTGTTGGAAAAGAGAAAAAGCTTTATGCAAAAAAGTGGTACAAGAAGGAGCTTGTGTAGACTGCGGCCTAGGCTTTTGCATGTCATGCTTGATGTCTTTTTGATAGTATGCTTAGTGGTTTTGCTGTAGCATGACTTGTCTCAAATAACTGAGATTGCTTAATGAGCCTTTGAAAAAATAATGCGTTGTTTTTATTGTATGGAAGCATTATTTTGGTTTTCTCCTTGATGCTTTATTTGGGTTGACTTGGCGCATGCTCACACATGTTAGACTCTTACAAAGTCGCCAATAGCCTTCATGATCATTTAGTTTTTGACTTTTGATGCCATCTTATGCTTTTTGTAATGTTGCTTTGTCGCTTTGCATGATTATGGCCGTTATTGCTCTCTTAGTTGGTCGCTCCCAGTCTTTTGCTAGCCCTCATTTTGTACTGAGTATGAGCTCTACTCGTGCATCCAACTCCCAAAAACCAAGTTTGCCATTGTGTCCACTATAAATTCCTATGCATGGTATTTGTAAGCCATTCCAAGTAAATTTTCATGTGCTACCTTTCAAAACCTTCAAAATACTTCTCGTTTTGTGACACTGTTTTCAGCTCATGGGGACGTAGTGGTTGGATTTGCTATCTTCCATATTGCTTATTCCAAAAAGAAAAAAAAAGAAAAAAAAAGAAAGAAAAAAGGCACTCCTCCATGGAAAGTGAATGTTGGTGGGCACCCGATGGAATCGGTTAGCCATGGTTTGAGAAAGGAAAAAGGTGGGGAGGAGTGCCAAGTTTATAAAAAGAGCACAAAAGTGCCAATCTCTCTCTCTAAAAAACTTGCTTCATTTTTGTATGGAAGATAGTAAGAACCCCATTGCCAGTCGTTGACAAAGACAACCACCTCTCAAAACCAATTTTTATCTCTCTGTTTTACAAATGAAAAGCTCTAGCACATGTTTAATCACTGCTTCCCTCTGCGAAGGGCCTTTCTTTTACTTTCATGGTGAGTCACCACCTTCTATCTTTATGCACCATTAAGAGAGCATAGTTGTCATTCTTAGTGTAATGTGCATTGTCCCAAAGTTTTCATTGATTGATTCATGACTATGGTTTCACTTGTTCTCAAATTATTTGTATCTAGTCGCTCTCTTAAACTTGAAGGTGTCCTATGCATTTATGTTTTGCTACTCCATGAAGGACAAGCTAAAAACCATTTGTATGTTTTTCCTTATGATTTGAACACACGTTTGACTTTCATTGTTTCATTTTCATGATCTTTTGTTTGCGTTCATTTGCATGTTTACAACATGGTTGCTAAGTTCTTATTGTCAAGATTATATCTTTGATGCCCATGTTTTCAGTTCTTATGATCCCAGCTCACAAATGCTTACATATATGATCAAGATTGTGATGGTGCATGTCACCTCAAAAATTATTTCTTTTGTTATCACTTACCTACTCGAGGACGAGCAGGAGTTAAGCTTGGGGATGCTGATACGTCTCCAACGTATCTATAATTTTTGATGCTCCATGCTTGTTTTTACACCATTCGCCTATTGTTTTGTTACACTTCGTGGCACTTTTATGCATTTTCTGGAACTAACCTATTAACAAGTGCCACAGTGCCAGTTCCCTGTTTTTTGCTGTTTTTGTGTTTCAGAAGTGATACACAGGAAATATTCTCGGAATTGGACAAAACCACATCCTGAAGTCTTATTTTACCCGGAAGCTTCCAGAGATCCGAAGAGGAGTAGGAGGTGGGCCACAGGGGCCCCACACACCATGGTGGCGCCGCCAGGCCCCTGGCCGTGCTAGCCATGTGTGAGGGCGCCTGGTCCCACCCCTGACATTGCCCCTTCGCCTATATAAAGCCTCGGGACGGAAAACCCTAAAGGAGTCGGCAATTTTCCAGAAACAGTTCCGCAGCTCCGCCGCCGCCATCGATAAATTTCGGGGGACAGAAGTCTCTGTTCCGGCACCCTGCCGGGACGGGGAAGTGCCCCCGGAGCTATCTCCATCGGTCTCCATCACCGTCTCCACCGTCTCCATCAACCTCACCGCCATCTCCATCAACCTTGCTATCTCCTATGATGAGGAGGGAGTAGTTCATCCCCGGGGCTAAGGGCTCTACTGGTAGCTATGTGGTTCACCTCTCTCTCTCCCATGATGTGATCTTTATGTGATCGTGAGCTTTGTATCATGTTGAACAAGTAGATGTTATTATTCAGATATTATGCTACTCCTATGCTTAATTATTATAGTGTACTCTAGTAATGTTATTAAAGTAATCTATTCCTCCTGCCATGGTGTAACGGTGACAGTGCGTGCATCATGGTGGTACTTGGTTTAGGCTATGATCGTGATCTCTTGTGGATTATGAGAGTAATTATTACTATGATAGTATTGAGTGATCTATTCCTCCTTTCATGGTGTAAAGTTGACAGTGTGTGCACCGTGTTAGTACTTGGTCTAAGTTGCAATGATTTCTATCTTGAGTTGTGATCTGATTTGGATGTCTCTATGAGTGGTGTTTGTCAAGTACTTGATGAACTTTAAGGGGTGCTTCCGTAGCCACTACACAATGATTAGTGTTATTCAATAGGAGAGTAATTCAGAGTACCATCATGAAGAGAAGTTGTTTATTTGTTCAATCATGTTATATTGTTGGGAGTGTGTCCACTAGTGAAAGTATGATCCCTAGGCCTTGTTTCCAAGCATTGCACACCGTTTACTTCCTGTTTTGTTACTTGTTTGCTCGCAGCGATTTTTATTCCAGATTGCATTTACTACTTATAATCATCTATACCACTTGTATTTCACTATCTCTTCGCCGAACTAGTGCACCTATACATCTGACAAGTGTATTGGGTGTGTTGGGGACACAAGAGACTTTCTGTATCGTAATTGCAGGGTTGTTTGAGAGGGATAGCTTTGACCTCTTCCTCCCTGAGTTCGATAAACCTTGGGTGATCCACTTAAGGGAAACTTGCTGCTGTTCTACAAACCTCTGCACTTGGAGGCCCAACACTGTCTACAAGAACAGAAGCGTGTGTAGACATCAACAGGTAGTTCTACCTGCTTACTGCATTGTTGTATTGTGGCTTATCTTCTTCTGTACGCAGGCACAGATGAAGGCCCGCGTCTAATACTTGCCCCGAACATCGAGGATCCAGTTGCAGGGGATGCGGCTGAAGGCGCTGCAGTTGCTGGCGATGCGGCTCAAGCCGCTGCAGTTGCTGGCGATGCGGCTGAAGGAGATGCATTTCCTGCCGATCCGGATGAAGACGTTGAAGAAGTTGTAGTGGTTAATTCACAAACTACCTGGTTCTTAGCATCCAATACCTACCATTATGGCAATTTCGATCTACTTTGGATTCAGATAGATGGTGATAGAAACAGCAATGCTCCTGCATAGTTTGAAGATGGGATACGGTTGAGAACTTATCCTAGTCTACGGTGCCACGTTTTTGCAAGGCATCCCTTTAATCTTTGCCCGGAAGTAGAAGATCCTGTTGATGGTCCAGTGTGGATCAGGCAGGAGCATCTGCACGGGCTTTCAGTATTTCTTGGAATCAACAACCCAATCTTCCACCGAGAACCCTGTTATGATGTTGCAAAAGCTGGTCCATCTGCTGGACAAGGCATGTCCTTGTTACAAGAAGACTGTGTGTTTGTTGCATACCATCGAGCCCATCCCTACACCCAGAGGCCAGTGCCAGATTGGAGCCGTATACACATCAATGGAGGAGCTCCGGCAATAGGATCACAACTGATATACGGACCCACTTATTACAATGAGTGGGAGGTGCCAATGTGGATCTTCCCAACAATGCCTGGGGCTCCCCCAACTCATCGTTGGGAATAGCCAGAAGACTAGTTACCTTGAAGTGTTCTACTTTTAAACTTTAGTTAACGAACACTAGTATGATGATGTGTAATGCCTCTGTGATTGATTAACTGCTTGTAACAGACATATTTTGTTGTGTTATGTTTATCTGTATGACCAAGCAATGGAATAATCTTCTGTTGTTTGGATTTGCTAAATTGACATATTTTGTTGTGTTATGTTTATCTGTATTTTGCTGTTACTTAAAAGCTAGGTACTTCCAATTCCCCTCTAGCCTTCTCTGGAAGCTGTCATGTTCCCTCTGTTCTTTGCAAGATTCAGAAAATGCACCATTTTTGTTGATTTTTATGTGTTAGTTTTCGTGCAAAGCATTGATGTTCAGTTGGTGGATTTGCTAAATTGACATGATCTTGCAAGATTCGGAAAGTGCAAAGCATTGATGTTCAGTTGGTGGATTTGCAAGATTCAGAAAATGCACCATTTTTGTTGATTTTTATGTGTTAGTTTTCATGCAAAGCATTGCTGTTCAGTTGGTGGATTTGCTAAATTGACATGATCTAAGTACTCCAGCATCAGAAAATAGTAAATTAGTTAATGATACACACATAGTTGACATCGACTGATAGTTGACAGTACTAAACCTATATGCTGATCACACAAATTTTGTGCAATGTTTGAGAAGTGATTTGCTCAAGCATGGAAGGGCACATGAGCCAGCAGTCAGACTGACCATCTTCTTGGTAACATAATATCTACTGGATCACATCAAAGAAATGAGAGAAATGTTCAAGGAATTGGTGTCTAGTAATATTTCACAGAAATCATGGAACTACTCAAGAACCACAACCACCAGTAGATATTCATACAAGTCATAGAACAGGACAAGAAACACAACCGGAAGCAGAACAGTCTACTTGTCAAGATGGAGAAGCAGATGAGGATACTTGGCAAAAAGATGCCGCAGATAATCACATTTGTAATGCTACAGTTTACAGAAAGGTTGATGATCATAACTAAGTTCACGACATAGTAGAGCAAGAGGATGATGATGTCCTGGAACATGATAATCTGCAATTCACCAGAGAGCAAGAGCAACATAATAGAATCCAGCGTTATATGTGCATATTCAGAGAGTATTCATCATATATATTCAAATTCAAAGAGAATTCAGATTTTGCATACCTGTTACTTCTCCATTTCTCTTAGAGCTGCTGGAATTGATGGAAGACTGAGAACAGCCTCCATTTCTCTAGTACGAGAACAACCTCCGCATGATCACTGGCTTCCGCCCCAACTTCTCCAGCACGAGAACAGCCTCCTCCAGATCTTCCCAGTTCCCGATCCCGATCTTGCCAGATCCGCAGCGAGGAGAACCCGCTTTCAACCTCGAGGCCATGTCCCCTGCGCGGCGCTAGCAGCGCTGTGGTACTCTAAGATCTTGGTAGGCGAGCGGGACCAGGAGCTTGAAGAACAATGGGGGGAGAAGAGAAAGGTTACGTGGACGAGGTACGCCACTTGGCAGCCACGGTGGCAAAGCAATAACGGGGTATCCTGCCAAGTAGAGCGCCGAGTCATCACCGTAACGGAGATATTTGTGTTCAAACGATTTCAACCGGTATTATTTGGGCTATTCGAGTTTGACCCAGAAATGACCCTCTCAGTAATTGACCCCATGAACTTGCGGTACCGCGATGTGATTGCAGCAAAGAAAGGCACCTGCGAGCCTGTGCCAAACAACTTGGTGACCGCAAACTGAATAGCCCCATGAGGGATGGGAACCTCAGATTGGGTTTCTAGTCAGCCCCAGGTGAAATTGGGCCTCTATTGATGCTTTGGGGCGTTCCTTGCATGTTGGAAGTTCAAATCCGGCATGGAGCATCTGGTTTTCATCGATTTTTTTACTTTCTTTTGCCAATGTGATCTTTCTATATGTACCATCGGATATACAATTCGGTTGTGGAACTATGTGCTTATATTATTCATACTAGATTGTCTATTAGTTGCAATTCTCACATATAAGGAATGTTGTACAATTGTTGCAGACATTTTTGGTAGTTTCTGCAACTGCGGGTGGTCGGTCGTTGCTATATCGAGTGGCGTTTACCCTTGGGAGAAGCAGTATCACAAAGCGGAAGTTTCGACCTGTAGATTATGTGAACGGGTGATGACTCAAGGATAGGTGGAGGGATCTTTGATCATCACCATTCACTGCTACAGTGTTGTAGCTCGAGCGTGGTACAAAATGATGGTGGAGACCTAAGGACAACTAGAGAAATCTTTTTGTCCTTTCAAGGTACATCACCATGATGGAGAGGGTGACAGTAATCAAGAGTAGCTAAATAGTCGCTTTTATTTTATATCTTTCTCCTTTGTAACAGATATATGTAACACAATATGATGTACCAAAATGTACAATGATAATATATTTGAAGTTGCTAATATACTGTATTTTTGTGCAATGCTTATTAATGGTTTGCTTGTATGCAATAAAACACACGGAAACTGATCACCGTTTGTTATCTCAATATACTCCCGATGGTCCAATACAAATAACTGTGTACGATCTCTGACTAACAGTGACACGAAAACGTATTCATCGTCTGCGAAAGCTATCATATTCGCACACGTTTCTAAACTTATGCCGTGTGTGAACCTTTAGCTATTGCACACGGTTAAATAAACCGTGTGCGTTGTTAGGCCTCATCGCACACCTCTCCGTAGTGAAGGTTTAGTCAACCATATGCGATAACCCGATTCAACCGTGTGTGAAGGCCTAATCTGTACTAGTGTACTAATCCCTTCAACCCGAACCAGGGACCGTAATCGGTGATCTTCCAGTTCAAGCAGGGAGGTTGGCGTTCACACCTTTTCATATCTTCACACTAACATGTTCGTTACATATGTTCCATCTTAGTTAATGTCACCTCCATTCAACCCTTTATCAAAGAAATTATCATGGACTCTTGCTTTTCATGAAAGTCCGCGGAAGTGACAGCGCTGATAATAATGGCAAGCATGCAATCAGTAAGTGTTGCAACAATTCATTTTCTCTCTAGTTCACTATTCAACCATATTGTCATGTACTCCCTCAATACTGGATTATTAGGCAATTATTTATTTTAGGATAAACTTTAACTATTAATTTTAGTTAAGAAAAATATAAGATATTTGATACAAAAATTATATCATTGGAAAGTTCTTTTGAATATGAACCCAATGGTATAATGTTTATATAATGTATCTTATATTTTTTATTAAAATTAAAGATCAAAGTTTGCCTCGAAATACGTAATTGCCTTATAATCCGATATGGAAGGAGTAGTCTGCGAGAGCGGACGAATTACGGCCGAGCTTGGCTGCACGCGGTATGTGTGTGCCTGAGGTTAATCTAATGTGTAATTGAAGCTGCAATATTTCTATTGTGATAGGGTAGATGTAAATCGCTATCAGTGTACATTGTAGAGCCTAACGTACATAATTATATGCTTCTACTTGCATGCAGTACCCTATAAAATTTCACGACGGCTCAGGTCCTATACCAGTTCAATTCAGTCAATGGAGCATCATGTGCCTCGTCATTATCAATCGATCCTGTACCGAGTACTACCTCGGTCCTTGTTGGCGCTAGCCTAGCTAGCTATCTCTCACTCTCACGCAGACGGAGGAAGAAGAACTGGAAACAAGAGACACGAGAGTATTTTCTTGGCGACGAACGCTCGCTGCACATACAGCTATATTTTCAGCTCGAATTGATGAACTCAAACGTACACAGGGAGGAGTTTTATAGGCACACGACGCACTCACGTCTGCCCTCTCGCCCACGAGGCGCTCCGATGCGTCCACGATCCGCTAGCTCCGCGCAGCCCCGTACGACGCGCACAAACGCGTAGCTGCTCCAATGGATCACAACGGCCTCCTCCATGCAGCTAGCCTGCACGAACAGTTCTAGAAACACACACGCACGCACACCCGCCATGGCCATGTACAACCTCGACGCACGACTCGGCCAGCTCGGCATACGACTCCGACTCGAGCACAACTCGTCCACACACCAGCGTCCTACCTGAACCTAGACACGCACACTAGTCGACTCCAACAGCGTGGCTTATTCCTAACAGTCCTATGGAATAAGACGTTCTGGTTTTGCGTGTATTTTTTAATCAAGATTTAATTTAAGAGTAAATTTCAGTTTTTACCCTGTAAATTGACGTTTTAGACACAAATTACCCCATTTAGCAAGTTGTCATCCTGCAGATTACCCCATTTAGCAAAACTTGTGCCAATATTTACCCCTTATAAAGTTTGTAGAGCGTTCTATTTGAGAGTACGTGTGGTCAAACTTCCAAATACTTGATGTGAATCATTAAGTCTGCAAACACTAGTGGAAAAAGGGTCTTTGGTCCAGCACCCAAATGTCATCTGTCCCGGTTCGGCTCGCCAATGGGGACCAATGACAGGCATTGGTCCCGGTTCGTGCCGTTTGGGGGCCGGTCCCGGTTCATTTCGGGGAATCGGTCACGGTTTGTGGCATGAACCGGGACCAATGCCTCCCCAGCATGGCACGTGGCTCTCTGCGGAGCATTGGTCCCGGTTCATGGCATGAACCGGGATCAAAGACCCTCCCCTGGCTATAAATTGATACCCATCCCTTTGCCCTTTGCCACAAAAATTTGCTGGATTGTGTGTGAGGTGTGGGTGTTAGCTTTTTTTTTCTTTGATTGCACACAAGGTGTTCGACGAAATGTTCATGCCACGTTTAAGTTCGCACAACACGGTATCCTCCGTCGAGGTTAGCAACCTTATCTTCTTCATCTGTAACTGATACAAAAATCTTGCATATGTGTCCATGCGGGTGGTCATTTCACTATTCATGATGTTATTGTAATAGTTAATTATTATAACGCAGATCGATGCGTGGATGCGATGGATGTACGGCGACCGACGCGATTCTGATTTTATTGCAGGCCTGCATAAATTTATCGATGTGGCTAAGGCAAACAAAGTGGATAATTTTATGCCTTATCCCTGCGTCGACTGTCGGAATGTGACGGAGCACTCTGCCCCGAGAATCCTTCAAAGCCATCTGCTTTGGAGAGGTTTCATGCCCGGATATTATTGTTGGGCCATGCACGGAGAAAGAGGGGTTAGGCTGAAAGAAAATGAAGAAGAGGATGATGACAGCTATCCTATGTCGCCTGAAGAATACGGTGATACTGCAATGGAAGACAATGAAGAAGAGGGAGGCGGCAATGAAGAAGAACAACGGGCATCAGATGAGCCCGCTGATGGTCTTGGTCGGGTCATTTCTGATGCAAAGCAACAATGCGATACAGAAAGGGAGAAGCTGAAGTTGGAGGCCATGCAAAAGGATCACAAAAAGTTGTTGTACCCAAATTGCGAAGATGGCAGCACAAAGCTCGGTACCACACTTGAACTGCTGAAATGGAAGGCAGAGGCTGGTTTATCTGACAAGGGATTTGAGAAGTTACTGAAAATAATGAAGCCGAAGCTTCCAAAGGATAACGAGCTGCCCGAGACAACATACGAAGCAAAGAAGACTATCTGCCCTCTAGGATTAGATGTGGAGAAGATACATGCATGCATTAATGACTGCATCCTGTACCGCGGTGAGAAGTACGAGAATATGGATAAATATCCGGTATGCACTGCATGTCGGTACAAGATCAGACAAGATGACCCTGGTGATGTTGAGGGCGATGACGAGCCCCCCAGGAAGAAGGTTCATGCTAAGGTTATGTGGTATGCTCCTATAATACCACGGTTGAAACGTCTGTTCAGAAACAAAGAGCATGCCAGGTTGTTGCGATGGCACAAAGAAGAGCGTAAGAAAGACGGGAAACTGAGACACCCCGCCGATGGGTCGCAGTGGAGAAACATCGAGAGAAAGTACTCGAACTTTGCAGGTGACGCGAGGAACTTATGGTTTGGTCTAAGTACAGACGGCATGAATCCTTTTGGGGAGCAGAGCTGCAGTCACAGCACCTGGCCCGTGACTCTATGTATCTACAACCTTCCTCCTTGGTTGTGCATGAAGCGGAAGTTCATTATGATGTCAGTGCTCATCCAAGGACCGAAGCAACCCGGCAACGACATTGATGTGTCCCTAAGGCCATTAGTCGATGAACTATTGCAGCTGTGGGCAGAACCAGGTGTAAAGGTGTGGGATGAGCACAAACAGGAGCCATTTGACCTACGAGCGTTGCTGTTCGTAACCATCAATGATTGGCCTGCTCTTAGTAACATTTCAGGACAGTCAAACAAGGGATACAATGCATGCACGCACTGTTTAGATAAGACTAAAGGTACATATTTGGATAAATGTAAGAAGGTTGTGTACCTGGAGTGTCATAAATTTCTTCCGACCAATCATCAAGTAAGAAAAAAAGGCAAGCATTTCAACGGTGAGGCAGATCACCGGAAGAAGCCTAAGCTCCCTAAAGGTGCTGATGTATTTGGTATGGTGAAGGACCTAGAAGTAATATTTGGAAAGGGTTCTGGCGGTAAATCTGTTCCGAAAGACCCTGATGTCTACGCACGCGTCTGTTCCGAAAGACCCTGATGTCTACGCACGCGTCTGTTCTTGTAGACAGTGTTGGGCCTCCAAGTGCAGAGGTTTATAGAACAGCAGCAAGTTTCCCTTAAGTGGATCACCCAAGGTTTATCAAACTCAGGGAGCAAGAGGTCAAAGCTATCCCTCTCAAACAATCCTGCAATTACGATACAGAAAGTCTCTTGTGTCCCCAACACACCCAATACACTTGTCAGATGTATAGGTGCACTAGTTCGGCGAAGAGATAGTAAAATACAAGCGGTAGTGATGATAATAAGTAGTAACTGTGATATGAAATAAGTATCGCTACGAGCAAACATGTAACAAAACAGTAAGTAAACGGTGTGCAATGCTTGGAAACAAGGCCTAGGGATCATACTTTAACTAGTGGACACATCTCAACAAATATAACATAATTGAACAAATAAACAACTTCTCTTCACTATGGTACTCTGAATTACTCTCCTATTGAACAACACTAATCATTGCGTAGTGGCTACAGAAGCACCCCTTAAAGTTCATCAAGTACTTGACAAACACCACTCATAGAGATATCCAAATCAGATCACAACTCAAGATAGATATTATTGCAACTTAGACCAAGTACTAACACGGTGCACACACTGTCAACATTACACCATGAAAGGAGGAAAAGATCACTTCAATACTATCATAGTAATAATTATTCTCATAATCCATAAGAGATCACAATCGTAGCCTAGACCAAGTACCACCATGATGCACGCACTGTCACCGTTACACCATGGCAGGAGGAATAGATTACTTTAATAACATCACTAGAGTACACATAATATCTGAATAATAACATCTACTTGTTCAACATGATACAAAGCTCACGATCACATAAAGATCACATCATGGGAGAGAGAGGTGAACCACATAGCTACCGGTAGAGCCCTCAGCCCCGGGGATGAACTACTCCCTCCTCATCATAGGAGACAGCAAGGTTGGTGGAGATGGCGGTGAGGTCGATGGAGACGGCGGAGACGGCGATGGAAACCGATGGAGATGGCTCCGGGGGCACTTCCCTGTCCCGGCAGGGTGCCGGAACAGAGACTTCTATCCCCCGAAATTTGTCGACGGTGGCGGCGGAGCTGCGGAACTCTTTCTGGAAAATTGCCGACTCCTTTAGGGTTTTCTGTCCTGAGGCTTCTTATAGGCGAAGGGGCGTCGTCAGAGGGCAGCCAGGGGCTCCTCACACTAGGGTGGCGCGGCCAGGGACTGGGCCGCGCCACCTATGTGTGAGGGCGGCCTCTGGCCCCCCTCCGGCTCTCTTTCGGTCTTCGGGAAGCTTCCGGTAAAAATAAGACTTCTGGAACTTGTTTCGTCCAATTCCGAGAATATTTCCTGTGTAGCTTTTCTGAAACACAAAAATAGCAGAAAACAGGGAACTGGCACTGTGGCGACTTGTTAATAGGTTAGTTCCGGAAATCGCATAAAAACGCCACGAAGTGTAACGAAACACAAGGCAAATGGTGCAAAAACAAGCATGGAGCATCAAAAATTATAGATACGTTTGAGACGTCTCAGCATCCCCAAGCTTAACTCCTGCTCGTCCTCGAGTAGGTAAGTGATAACAAAAGAATAATTTTTGAGGTGACATGCACCTACACAAACTTGATCATATATGTAAAGCATTGAGTGCTGAGATCAAAGAACTTAAAACATGGGCATGAAAGACATAATCTTGACAATAGAAACTTAGCAACCATGTTATAACATGAAAAGAAACACAAACAAAAGATCATGAAAATGAAACAATGAAAGTCAAACGTGTGTTCAAATCATAAGGAAAAACATACAAATGGTTTTCAACTTGTCCTTCATGGAGAGCAAAACATAAATGCATAGGACACCTTCAAGTTTAAGAGGGCAACTAGATACAGATAATTTAAGAACAAGTGAAACCATGGTCATGAATCAATCAATGAAAACTTTGGGACAATGCACATTATACTCAGAATGACAACTATGCTCTCTTAATGGTGCATAAAGATAGAAGGTGGTGACTCAACATAAAAGTAGAAGAAAGGCCCTTCGCGGAGGGAAGCAGTGATTAAACATGTGCTAGAGCTTTTCATTTGTAAAACAGAGAGATAAAAATTGGTTTTGAGAGGTGGTTGTCTTTGTCAACGACTGGCAATGGGGTTCTTACTATCTTCCATACAAAAATGAAGCAAGTTTTTGAGAGAGAGATTGGCACTTTTGTGCTCTTTTATAAAACTTGGCACTCCTCCCCACCTTTTTTCCTTTCACAAACCATGGCTAACCGATTCCATCGGGTGCCCACCAACATTCACATTCCATGGAGGAGTGCCTTTTTCTTTTATTTTTTTCCTTTTTTTTGGAATAAGCAATATGGAAGATAGAAAATCCGACCACTACGTCCCCATGAGCTGAAAACAGTGTCACAAAATGAGAAGTATTTTGAAGGTTTTTTGAAAGGTAGCACATGAAAATTTACTTGGAATGGCTCGCAAATACCATGCATAGGAATTTATAGTGGACACAATGGCAAACTTGGTTTTTAGGAGTTGGATGCACGAGTAGAGCTCATACTCAGTACAAAATGAGGGCTAGCAAAAGACTGGGAGCGACCAACTAAGAGAGCAATAATGGCCATAATCATGCAAAGCGACAAAGCGACATTAAAAGAAGCATAAGATGGCATCAAAAGTCAAAAACTAAATGATCATAGAGGCTATTGGCGACTTTGTAAGAGTCTAACATGTGCGAGCATGCGCCAAGTCAACCCAAATAAAGCATCAAGGAGAAAACCAAAATAATGCTTCCAAATAATTAAAACAACGCATGATTTTTTCAAAGGCTCATTAAGCAATCTCAGTTATTTGAGACAAGTCATGCTACAGCAAAACCACTAAGCATACTATCAAAACGCAATCAAGCATGGCATGCGAAAGCCTAGGCCACAGTCTAAACAAGCTCCTTTTTGTACCACTTTTTTGTATAAAGCTTTTTCTCTTTTCCAACACCATTCAAACCTTTTTTAATCCAACTCTTTTGAGGAAAACCAACATGGTCCAGAGGCAAAAATACACCTTGATAAATAAATATAATAAGATCTGAACGCAAATCAAGGCAAAAACGAAAACCAAAAGTAGTAGCAGAAAAAGAAGAACACTCGGTGAACGATAAGAGTGAAAAACTGAGTGTTCTTGGCAAATGAAAACGAGTTCATCTCCTCCAAAAGAAACATGATGTGATCTAACCATTTATTGCAGCAAACTAAACTAAACTAATACTGAAAACAAAAACAACTGACGCTCCAAGAAAAATGCATAGTGCATGAAGCAATAAAAATATAGTGTTTTGAAAGGTGACCTGATTTTTGCCGATGAAGAAGGGGTGCCTCAGGGGCATCCCCAAGCTTTGACGCTTGTACTTCTTGGATATTTATTGGGGTGATGCATGGGCATCCCCAAGCTTGAGCTTTTGTCTATTCTTCAACTCATATCATCATTCTCCAATCCCTACACTTGAAAACTTCCTTCATACAAAACTAAACACAATTCTATTAGCAACATTAGTGTAGCATAACATATAATCAACCCTTTTTTGCTTCAGGTTTCAACCCAAAACTACCACATATATAGCATATACTACTGTATCAGCTTCCCCAAAAGTTCCGTGATCCAAAGAACTCAAAAGAAAGTGATAAAGCGGCAAACACAAATATTGGCAGAAATCTGTCAAAACAGAACAGCTGACAAAGGTCAAATTTTTGAGGTGTTTTTTGTTGCTCAAATAAAAAAGTGTTAAACTAATGAAAGTTTGGATATAACCTGGGGCATATGCACAAGAAATCGCAGGTCCAAAAGATATACAGAGAATTTTCACGAATTTTTACGGTGTAGCACCGAAAACAGTTTCAGGACAGCAACATCCCCAAATCTTTACCTCACTCGAATTAGAGGCTTCTCTTGGCACAAAAACGAAATAAAAAGGATAAGGAGCGGTCATTACAGTAGTAATAACTTCCAAGACTCAAATAAAAGAAAAAGTACTGAAAATAAACAATGGGTTATCTCCCAAGAGTGCTTTTCTTTAACGTCTTTGAGCTAGGCGCAGTAATTTGCAAAGATGCTCATGTAGGCGCCATATAAGAGCTTGAGGCAAAGGCACCATATAGGAACTTAAAGCAATAGAGAGCATCAAAAAGCAAGTATGGAACACATTTAAATCTAAACCACTTCCTATGAAAAATAGTCTTGTAAAGAGACAAGTCATAAAAGCGCAAAGCAAAAAGCATAGGAAGGCAAAACAAGTACAACTTCAAGAATTGCAACATAAAGAGGGGAAACTCAATATTGTTGAGATCCATCAAACCATGTTTCCCTCTCTCATAGTAACTTTCAGTAGCATCATGAATAGAATTAACAATAGAGCTATCACATAAAACATCCCTATCATGAGCCACAGGCATAAAAGGATTAATACTCCCCACATGAACAATAGTAGTAGGAACAAATTCAATAGAATAATTATTCTCATCACCATAATCATCAAAAATAGGATGCATATTGTAATCATAACTAATTTTCTCCTCAAAAGTAGGTGAACTGAAAATATTATACTCATCATCATAGCCATCATAAACTAGACGTTTAGTATCATCACAAGCTAGAGAACAGCTATTTCGCAAAGCATATTCTTCAAACATATCATCATAAGAAGGAACATCACATATGGGAGATAAAGTATATCAGAACAAACTTTCTCCACTAAAGCTGGGGAACTAAAAATATCATGCTTAACAAAACCAGCTTTCCCAAGCTTAAACTTTTCTATAGCATTAGCAACAATGGTGTTCAAAGCATTCATACTAACAACACTATTAGCATGCAAATTAAGCTCCAAAGGTTTTTCAAATTTCTCTTCAAACACTTCATATCTAAACTCAGGAAAAAGACTACAGAACTCTTTGTTTTCCATTAAGCCTAACTAGTGAAAATAAAAACAAGAAACAAAAAGATGTAATTGCAGAATCTAAAGGAAATAACTCCGAGCACTCACACAGGAGGATGCGAGTACCTTTTACCTTACCTCCTCGGCAACGGCGCCAGAAAATAGCTTGATGTCTACGCACGCGTCTGTTCTTGTAGATAGTGTTGGGCCTCCAAGTGCAGAGGTTTGTAGAACAGCAGCAAGTTTCCCTTAAGTGGATCACCCAAGGTTTATCGAACTCAGGGAGGAAGAGGTCAAAGCTATCCCTCTCAAACAACCCTGCAATTACGATACAGAAAGTCTCTTGTGTCCCCAACACACCCAATACACTTGTCAGATGTATAGGTGCACTAGTTCGGCGAAGAGATAGTAAAATACAAGCGGTAGTGATGATAATAAGTAGTAACTGTGATATGAAATAAGTATCGCTGCGAGCAAACATGTAACAAAATAGTAAGTAAACGGTGTGCAATGCTTGGAAACAAGGCCTAGGGATCATACTTTCACTAGTGGACACACTCTCAACAAATATAACATAATTGAACAAATAAACAACTTCTCTTCACTATGGTACTCTGAATTACTCTCCTATTGAACAACACTAATCATTGCGTAGTGGCTACAGAAGCACCCCTTAAAGTTCATCAAGTACTTGACAAACACCACTCATAGAGATATCCAAATCAGATCACAACTCAAGATAGATATTATTGCAATTTAGACCAAGTACTAACATGGTGCACACACTGTCAACATTACACCATGAAAGGAGGAAAAGATCACTTCAATACTATCATAGTAATAATTATTCTCATAATCCATAAGAGATCACAATCGTAGCCTAGACCAAGTACCACCATGATGCACGCACTGTCACCGTTACACCATGGCAGGAGGAATAGATTACTTTAATAACATCACTAGAGTACACATAATATCTGAATAATAACATCTACTTGTTCAACATGATACAAAGCTCACGATCACATAAAGATCACATCATGGGAGAGAGAGGTGAACCACATAGCTACCGGTAGAGCCCTCAGCCCCGGGGATGAACTACTCCCTCCTCATCATAGGAGACAGCAAGGTTGGTGGAGATGGCGGTGAGGTCGATGGAGATGGCGGAGACGGTGATGGAAACCGATGGAGATGGCTCCGGGGGCACTTCCCCGTCCCGGCAGGGTGCCGGAACAGAGACTTCTGTCCCCCGAAATTTGTCGACGGTGGCGGCGGAGCTGCGGAACTCTTTCTGGAAAATTGCCGACTCCTTTAGGGTTTTCCGTCCCGAGGCTTCTTATAGGCGAACAGGCGTCGTCAGAGGGCAGCCAGGGGCTCCTCACACTAGGGTGGCGCGGCCAGGGCCTGGGCCGCGCCACCTATGTGTGAGGGCGGCCTCTGGCCCCCCTCCGGCTCTCTTTCGGTCTTCGGGAAGCTTCCGGGAAAAATAAGACTTCTGGAACTTGTTTCGTCCAATTCCGAGAATATTTCCTGTGTAGCTTTTCTGAAACACAAAAACAGCAGAAAACAGGGAACTGACACTGTGGCGACTTGTTAATAGGTTAGTTCCGGAAATCGCATTAAAACGCCACGAAGTGTAACGAAACACAAGGCAAATGGTGCAAAAATAAGCATGGAGCATCAAAAATTATAGATACGTTTGAGACGTATCAGACCCCATTACCGGACACACGGCCATGTGGAAGAAGAAATCTATATTTTGGGAGCTTGAGTATTGGAAAGACCTAGAGGTCCGTTCTTCAATCGATGTGATGCACGTGACGAAGAATCTTTGCGTGAACCTGCTAGGCTTCCTAGGCGTGTATGGGAAGACAAAAGATACACCAGAAGCACGGGAGGACCAGCAACGTATCAAAGACCCATACAACAAGCATACTGATAAAGGCCGTCAATACATAAGCAGCTACGCTCTTACCAAAGCAGAGAAGGAAATCTTTTTTGAATGCCTGAACAGTATCAAGGTCCCGGCTGAGTTCTCGTCAAATATAAAGGGAATAATAAATATGGCAGAGAAAAAATTCCAGAACCTGAAGTCTCATGATTGTCACGTAATTATGACGCAGTTGCTTCCGGTTGCATTGAGGGGGCTTCTACTGGAAAATGTTTGAGTACCCATTGTGAAGCTATGTGCATTCCTCAATGCAATATCTCACAAGGTGATCGATCGAGAAAGTCTGGAAAGGCTACAAAAGGATGTGTGCTGGCGTGTAGCAGACGGTCCTTGTGCGTGGTGAATAACCAGCCCGTTGGGAACCCCAAGAGGAAGGTATGATGAGTATAGCAGCTAGTTTTCCCTCAGTTAAGAAACCAAGGTTTATCGTTCTTGGAGAGGAGAGACAAACGACTGAAGGTGATGCTTGCTAGCTTGCGACAGCTCCGGACAATTTATATATGGCGCCTCGTCCAAGCTTTGCTTGCTTGCTGCAACGCGGAACCTGCACACAACACAACCAAGTACTTTGTTCCCAACTTGCGATGAGGTTGTCAATCTCACCGGTTTGCTTGAAACAAAGGTTATGAGCGTATCGAGTGGAAAACAATAGAGTATGCGAGTAAAGTAAACAGTGCGAGTAAAGTAAACAGGTAATAGCAATATGATGGAAATAGGACCGGGGTCCACAGTTCACTAGTGGTGTCTCTCCATAAGATAAATAACACATGCTGGGTAAACAAATTACAGTTGGGCAATTGATAGAATAAAGATAAATGTGATATCTCAAGAAGATCACTATGAGATTTACTCTGGGCATTACAACAAAATACATAGACCGCCATCCAACTGCATCCATGACTAATAATCCACTTGTGGTGAATCAATCCGAGAACTCCACAAGTATTAAGTTGCGAACAACAGATAATTGCATTAAGCAAAGTGTGTAATGTAAACAAAGCATATGCCCTTGAGCATATGAATGTTGTTTTCTCCCTAGTAGCAACAGCACATCTACAACCTTAGAGGTTTCTGTCACTCCCCCAGATTAAATAGAGGCATGAACCCACTATCGAGCATAAATACCCCCTCTTGGAGTCACTAGCAACTACTCGGCCAAGATAGCTAGTAACAACGGAGAGCATGCAAGATCATAAACAACATAGAGATAACAAAAGAGATATTTCAGTACAACAACTTAATCATAAACACCAATATTCATCGGATCCCAACAAACCAAACATGTAGAATTACATAACGGTGATCTCAATCATGTAGGGCAGCTCATGAGATCAAAACATGAAGCACATAGTGGAGGAGACAACCATCTAGCTATTGCTATGGACCCATAGTCCAAGGTAGACTACTCACTCATCGCTCCGGAGGCAAGCATGGCGATGAAGAAGACCTCCGGTGGCGATTCCCCTCTCCGGCAGGGTGCCAGGAAGAGCTTCTGGACCCTCCGATCTTCGGGTCGACGGCGGCGGCGGATCGCGATGTGTTCTAGAAAATTGATCGGGTACTTAGGTTTTTTCCGTCGGGGGGTCTTTATAGGCGAAGGGGCGATGTCAGAGGAGGGACCAGGCGGCCTCACGCTAGGCTCGCGCGGCCAGGGGCCTGGCCGTGCCGCCCTGGCGTGTGGGCCCCTGGTGGCCCACCTCCTTCTCTCCTTCGGATCTCTGGAAGCTTCCGGGTAAAATAAGACTTCAGGAACTTGTTTCGTCCAATTCCGAGAATATTTCCTATGTATCACTTCTAAAACACAAAAACAGCAGAAAACAGGGAATTGGCACTGTGGCAACTCGTTAATAGGTTAGTTCCGGAAAATGCATAAAAGTGCCATGAAGTGTAACGAAACAATAGGCAAATGGTGTAAAAACAAGCATGGAGCATCAAAAATTATAGATACGTTGGAGACGTATCAATGTGGTCCAATGTCTTGTCAGTTTTGAGTTGGTGTTTCCCCCGTCCTTCTTCAATATTATGACGCATCTCTTAGTTCACCTAGTCGATGAGATTTCCATTCTTGGTCCTGTATTTCTGCACAATATGTTCCCCTTCGAGAGGTTCATGGGAGTCTTAAAGAAATATGTTCGTAATCGTGCAAGTCCAGAAGGAAGCATCTCCAAGGGCTATGGAACAGAGGAGGTCGTTGGGTTCTGTGTTGACTTTCTTCCTGACCTTAAGCCGATTGGTGTTCCTGAATCACGGTATGAGGGGAGACTGAGTGGAAAAGGCACGCTAGGAAAGAAAGCAATGATATTTAGGGACGGGCATTCTTTGAATCAAGCACACTACACAGTTCTACAAAGTTCTACCTTCGTGGCTCCGTATATCAAGGAACACATGAATGTTGTACGCTCCAAGTTCCCGGGGAAGGATGACTACTGGATTAAAGAAAATCACATGGAGACTTTTGGCACTTGGTTGCAATTACATCTCATGAATGACACCACTATTGGAGATCAGCTCTACTTGTTGGCCGCGACACCATCTGCGACTATATTGACTTTCCAAGGGTACGAGATAAATGGGAATACATTTTACACGATCTCCCAAGATAAAAAGAGCACTAACCAAAATAGTGGTGTCCGCTTTGATGCGACATGTGACAATGGGAAAAAGGACACATACTATGGTTACATAGAGGAGATATGGGAACTTGACTATGGACCTACTTTTAAGGTCCCTTTGTTTCGGTGCAGTTGGGTCAACATGAACGGAGAAGGGGTAAAGGTGGACCAGCTGTACGGAATGACAACAGTGGATCTCAAGAATCTTGGTTACAGAGACGAACCATTCGTCCTAGCCAATGATGTGGCTCAGGTTTTCTATGTGAAGGACATGTCCTCCACACCGAAAAAAGGAAAAATAAGGAAACGAATACATCAGACGATGAGCCCAGGCGTCACATAGTTCTTTCAGGGAAAAGAAACATCGCGGGAGTCGAGGACAAGACAGACATGTCAGCAGATTATGATAAGTTTGAAGAAATTCCGCCCTTCACCGTGAAAACTGACCCTTGCATTCCGTTAAATAATGAAGATGCTCCATGGTTACGGCCTAAGAAGCGATCATAGGCAAGGGATCGACATACGCGACGAAGGATTCTTACCCTAAACCCTAAACCCTATGTAAATCTATGTAATGTATGAAAACTATGGCACGTCATTTTGTGAAGGATTTTTTATGATGTTTGCAATTATCCAAGTTCAATATTTTTCCTTGCAGCTATGACACATAATATTGGAGTGATTCAGTCATAGTCGTGCCTAGCCCTATAAACGTCGCCACTGTAGTCGTCGTAGTCACCGACGTTGTCGTCGCTGGCATCGGAGTCACGGTAGTCAAACCTCGGCGGGTGAGCACGCGTGGGCTGAGACTGAGGGTAGCGCAGGCGGGGGCCACGGTAGGCCATGACGCTCTGGAGAGTCCGGCCACGCCACCACAGCCGACGGCCGGCCTCGGTGAAGTTTGAACAAGGTGGGCCGTCCTCCTCGTGCCTGGCAAGCGCACTCTCACGCCGATTGATGAAGAAGGCGTCCCAAGTCGGGCTGTAGTCGGGATGCCACTGGGGATTCCTCCGCTGCTCTGGCGTGAGCTCGAAGTAGTAGTGGTTCATGATGGCCATCTGACGCGCCACACCTAGAGGGACAGGAGGGACCGGTACGCCTCCGATGCTCAGCATCCAGCCGGTGGGGACGCGGTAGCCCGGCGGGCAGGGGTAGTTTGAGCTGCAAAGCGCCTCCGCCTCCTTGGGGGTTAGAGATACGATGGAGGCCATGGGAAAGAGTGATGAGGTTTGCAGATATGAGTCTAGATGTGATATGTAAATGGAGGCCAAGTCTACATATATATAGTGAAAAAATGGCGGGAAGACGGAGGCGGGAAAAGGTGGAAAGCGCGGGAAGAAAATAGGCGGGAACGTAGTGGCGCGGGAAACCATCTAACCTTTAGTCCCGGCTGGTGGGTACAACCGGGACTAAAGGTGGTTTTTGTGTCATCTAATAAAACTGTCGGTGGGATAAGGACGTGTGGGTAACCTTTAGTCCCGGTTGGTGGACACAACCGGGACTAAAGCTGTCGGCAGGATAAGGACGCATGGGTGGATGCACTGCTCGATGAGATAAAGCATGTAGCGCACGACGCCCCTGTCGGAGGAACAAGACAAAGTAGAAGCGGCGTCGTGCCTATAAAAGGAGCATCAATACGCCATGGCAAGCAGCTCAACAAGCCAACCTAGAAGGTAGGGAGAGTTTCATCCCCATGGATGGAGGACAGGGTTGGGAAATCTCCCGTGGCGGAGCTTCTCGAAGATGTTTAGGCTATTTCGTGCGTCTAAAAGGAAAACTTCCTCCTGCAACATCGTAAGCCATTCCAAGATGCACATGTGTGCACAATATGGGCACATTATCACAAACTATGCCTTGATTCTAGCCATAACATTGGTGGTTTGACCTAAATGCCATGAAACCTCGAACATGATAGGTCATTTTGTGAAGGATTTTTTATGACGTTTGCAATTTTCCAAGTTCAATATTTTTCCTTGCAACTATGACACATAATATGACACCACGCGAAGGTTTCACATTGTTTGGATCATTTTTGAATTTCTTATGCCCGTTTCAAACTATATTCAAAACGGCGGGCTTGAAGCTTCTTAGCACGGGGCTGAGCCTCGCTAAACTTGAATTAGATCGCTGGTGAAATAGCATGTTGTGAACCTATAAATGATTTTAAAAAAAATTCACAAGCATTATATCCTGTACTTGTAGTTCAAATCTGGGCACCCTCCTATCGAATCGGCAGGAATTTGTCTTTTTCATGAGGGATGGACGGTAAGGTTTCTGATACACCGGTTGGGAATTGGTCCATCTAAGGTGGTCTAGTATTTTTGAAAAATGGGTTGGTGCCAATACCAAACTTTAATTTGGTGGTTCCTTCATAGAACACCCCAATTTCGGCACCTCAAAAATGGAAATTGGCTATTTCGTGCGTCGAAAAGGAAAACTTTCTCCTGCAACATCGTAAGCCATCCCAAGATGCATATGTGTGCACAATATGGGCACATTATCACAAACTATGCCCTGATTCTAGCCATAACATTGGTGGTTTGACCTAAATGCCATGAAACCTCGAATATGATAGGTCATTTTGTGAAGGATTTTTTATGACGTTTGCAATTTTCAAAGTTCAATATTTTTCCTTGCAACTATGACACATAATATGACACCACGCGAAGGTTTCACATTGTTTGGATCATTTTTGAATTTCTTATGCCCGTTTTAAACGTGTTAGTGCATTTTTAATTAAAAATAGTAAAATTGTTTAGTTAGAATTAATAATTTTGAAAACAGAAAATGGTTTTGGATTAGTTATTTAAATTGAAACACTTTTCCCGTTGAAAGTTTTTTCAAATTTTAAATAAAAGAAAGTTTTTTCCTGTTAAAATGAAAACAGAAAGTTAAAACAGAAAAACAAAAAAGAAAAACATTGGTCCCGGTTCGTGGCATCAACTGGGACCAATGGATCAACGGTCCCGGTTGATGCCACGAACCGGGACCAATGATCATGGGCACGTGGCGGCCCAGCAGCGCCCCCCGCCCAGGTCATTGGTCCCGGTTCATGGCATCAACCGGGACCGTTGATCCATTGGTCCCAGTTGATGCCACGAACCGGGACCAATGACCCCGTAAAATATAATTGCCAGCTTCTTCTTCCCCACTTCCCCCTCAATCTCGCGAAAACGGCTAAGGAAATTGCGCGCGGAGCGATTTGACGCCGGCAGGCTGCCTGTCTCCGCCGCCGCTGTCCTCGGAGAGCGCCGCCGTCCTCGGTGAGCGCCGCCGCCGCCACGACCTCTCCCTTTTCCCCCCGCGCCGCCGCTCATCACCTTCTCTCTCTGCAGGTGCCCCCTGCGCCGCCGCCCCCCAGCGCCGCCGCGACGCCCAGCCCCGTGCGCCCGCCCCGCGCCCCCAGCGCCGCCCCGACGCCCCCCTACGGCCACCCCGCCCCCCAGCGCCGCCGCCCCCCTTCGACGGTGAGCTCCTCGGGAGCGAGCTTCCCGGCCCGGCCGGCCGGCCCTTTGGCCAATTTTTTTTGTTAATCTTATTGCATTTTGTAAAGTCATTTAAATTGACGTTCGCAAATTTTTTTTGATTTTTTTTCATTACTTATATATATAATACATAGAAAATTAAAAAAACATAGAAAATAAAAAAACATAGAAAACCCTAGCAAGGGCTTTGGGGGCACAGGGGGCGGCGGCATCGTCGTCCTCGCCGCAGCCTACTCGTCGTCCTCGTCGGGGAGGATGATGTAGGGCGACTGCGGCCACGGCCAGTTGGCCGCAGGCGGTGGAGGAGGACCAGGGGCAGCAGGTGGCGGTGGCGGAGGGCCTGGAGGAGGAGGCGGCGGTGGCGTCGCGGCACGCTGCGGTGGCGGCGACGGTGGCCGGCCGTGCTGCTGGTGCACTGAAATGGCCAGGGCAGTCTCGTAGCCGGCCCAGCGCCTCTTCTCCTCCTCCTCGGAGACAAGGAGGGCGACCCGGAGCTGCTCCTCCTCGGTCAGCGGTGGCGGGGACGGCGGCGCCTCGCCGCGCTCCATTGCGTCGAGGATGCCATAGGCGACGCACCTGCAGAAGTCCTCCGTGTCGTCCCTGGGCTCCTCGCCAGGGATGTCGTCGCCGCCCACCTCCTGCTTGACGTGGACCTCCGGCGGCGGCGCCTCCTCCTCGTCGTGGTCCTCCTCCATATCCTCGATGAAGGGCTCCCGCTGCGGCGGCTCTGGCCCCGGCTCCGGCATGTACACGCCGGCGAAGGGGTTGGGGTCGGCCTCCCCTAGGAAGGCCGCCCGCCGCACCGGGTCGCGCTCCCACGTCCCGAAGTTGTCCCACCATTGGCTATCGTAGCCAAAGGCGGGATCGGCGCGGAGGCGCGCTGGCATCAGCGCGCGGCGGTGGCGGATCTCGGTCACCCGGTCCGGGCCGAAGCGCGGCACCGGTGGGACCGGCACGCGCCGGCTGTTCAGGTGCCACCCGCCGGGGAGGCTGCAGTCCGGCCAGTCGATGCTCTGGCCGCAGCGGTACAGCGCCTGGCAGTGAGTCACCAGAATGTACCGGCGATCACGCTGGCGCGGTGGCTGCGGCGAGGCCGTCCTGGTGCGGCGCGGTGGAGACCGGCGTCGAGGTGGCTACTGATGCGTGGTGAATGACCAGCCCGTTGGGAACCCCAAGAGGAAGGTGTGATGAGTATAGCAGCTAGTTTTCCCTCAGTTAAGCAACCAAGGTTTATCGTTCTTGGAGAGGAGAGACAAACGACTGAAGGTGATGCTTGCTAGCTTGCGACAGCTTCGGACAATTTATATATGGCGCCTCGTCCAAGCTTTGCTTTGCTGGCTGCAACGCGGAACCTGCACACAACACAACCAAGTACTTTGTTCCCAACTTGCGATGAGGTTGTCAATCTCACCGGTTTGCTTGAAACAAAGGTTATGAGCGTATCGAGTGGAAAACAATAGAGTATGCGAATAAAGTAAACAGTGCGAGTAAAGTAAACAGGTGATAGCAATATGATGGAAATAGGACCGGGGTCCACAGTTCACTAGTGGTGTCTCTCCATAAGATAAATAACACATGTTGGGTAAACAAATTACAGTTGGGCAATTGATAGAATAGAGATAAACGTGATATGTCAAGAAGATCACTATGAGATTTACTCTGGGCATTACAACAAAATACATACACCGCCATCCAACTGCATCTATGACTAATAATCCACTTGTGGCGAATCAATCCGAGAACTCCACAAGTATTAAGTTGCGAACAACAGATAATTGCATTAAGCAAAGTGTGTAATGTAAACAAAGCATATGCCCTTGAGCATATGAATGTTGTTTTCTCCCTAGTAGCAACAGCACATCTACAACCTTAGAGGTTTTTGTCACTCCCCCAGGTTAAATAGAGGCATGAACCCACTATTGAGCATAAATACCCCCTCTTGGAGTCACTAGCAACTACTCGACCAAGATAGCTACTAACAACGGAGAGCATGCAAGATCATAAACAACATAGAGATAACAAAAGATAATATTCAGTACAGCAATTTAATCATAAACACCAATATTCATCGGATCCCAACAAACCAAACAGGTAGAATTACATAACGGTGATCTCAATCATGTAGGGCAGCTCATGAGATCTAAACATGAAGCACATGGTGGAGAAGACAACCATCTAGCTACTGCTATGGACCCATAGTCCAAGGTAGACTACTCACTCATCGCTCCGGAGGCAAGCATGGCGATGAAGAAGACCTCCGGTGGCGATTCCCCTCTCCGGCAGGGTGCCAGGAAGAGCTTCTGGACCCTCCCGATCTTCGGGTCGACGGCGGCGGCGGATCGCGATGTGTTCTGGAAAATTGATCGGGTACTTAGGTTTTTTCCATCGGGGGGTCTTTATAGGCGAAGGGGCAATGTCAGAGGTGGGGCCAGGGGCCCTCACCCTATGGCGGCACGGCCAGGGCCCTGGCCGCGCGAGCCTGGTGTGTGGGGCCCTGGTGGCCCCTCTCCTACTCTCCTTCGGATCTCTGGAAGCTTCCGGGTAAAATAAGACTTCAGGAACTTGTTTCGTCCAATTCCGAAAATATTTCCTGTGTATCACTTCTGAAACACAAAAACAGCAGAAAACAGGGAACTGGCACTGTGGCAACTCGTTAATAGGTTAGTTCCGGAAAATGCATAAAAGTACCACGAAGTGTAACGAAACAATAGGCAAATGGTGTAAAAACAAGCATGGAGCATCAAAAATTATAGATACGTTGGAGACGTATCAGCGACCGGCGCCGAGACCCGCTGGCCTCGTGGTCGTGCCTGCCCTTCTTCCAGAACCCCATGGCTGGGCTGTGGTGGCTGTGGCGGCTGCGGTGGCTATGGCGATGGAGGCTGGTGGCTGCGGCTCCGTTGTGGCCTCCTTTTAAAGGGGCCAGTGGCCGGGCGTCCAGCGGTTGCCATGAATGCCACCCAGCGGCAGCCCAATCGGCACGCCACGCTGGCGTTGATGCCGCAGCAGGCATTGAAGGTGATGGCGGGGCGCCCAAAGCGCACGCGCTCTGACTCGAGGCGACGGGACGCACTGACGCGGGCGGACGCGTCACGTTGGAGAAGACGTATCGACGCGGGTTGATGACAGGTGGACCAGGGGAGGACGCGTGCCCGGTCCGCGCGTGTCCGCGTAGACCCATCGCTGCCCCAAATTCGGGCCGCGGATGGGTGTGTCCTCCCCCCCCGGACACGTTTGGGTCGGCCCGCTGGGTGCTATTTTTTCGGCCTCTTTTGTCCGGTCGGACAAAAACAGACCCGCGGTGTCCGTTTGGGTCGGCCCTCTAGAGATGCCCTTAGTTAGTTAGTTAGGTTAGATTGTAGTTAGTATATTACTTAGTACTTAGTTAGAAGTTAGTGTTAGTTTGTTAGTTAGAATTAGAATTAGTTAAAATTAGTTTTAGCGTGCATTTTGAATATATAGCGTGCATTCTAACTAACAAATGTCGGTATATTGGAGAAACTATGGATCCAGCACATAGAAAAAGTCAAGATGATGAATACTTCCTCCAAGGAATGATCCGAGAAAATGCAGATATCGATGTCACCAGGACGTTTCTGAACGATTCCGGTGAGGGAGATGAATCTCTCAACCGAGGAGACGGCTCCGGTGAGGTAGAAGCCTGGGATGGGGGAGAAGCCGGTGAGGGAGAAGCCGATGAGGGAGAAGGCGATGAGGGAGAAGCCGACGAGGGAGAAGGCGATGAGGGAGAAGCCGACGAGGGAGAAGACGATGGCTCCGGCCGAACCTTAAATCTGGGAAACTCCGGCAAGGTGTATATATGTTTTTCTGTAATGCCCGACTGTCTATATATATACATGCATATATTAACACTCTTTCTTATTTTAGCCCTCCGGATCGAGCACTTCTTATGTCAGAACGAAACGAGGCCCAACAAAAAAGTTGGATAACACTGTGAGATATAGGATCGAAGTGGTCGGTGTAGACGGCGAACCGACAGCTCCTGAGGATGTCGCAAAAAAATTTGTCAAGCAATGCGGAGTTCTTGTGAGGGACTACATCCCGATCATCGTTCAAGAATGGAATCGGCCAAGCAGTGGTGGAGTCCCGTATGTCGGCGACGTTGCCAAAGATAAGCTTTTTGATAAGCTCATGATTAATTTCCTCCTGTCGAGGCCAGATGTGAATCCAGATGAGGAGGCGAGAGCAAATAAGGAGCTCATGAAAAGAGTCAAGAAGTTTGCTCTGATCAAGATGGCCGAGGCATTCAAGAACTGGAAGAAGAAACTGTACCTTAAGTTTGTCAAGTTAGACAAGACTCCAGATTTCAATCAAGCCGGCTGTGCTAAGTTAAGACACCAGTGGGATGATTTTGTGAAGTACAAGACATCGGAGAAAGCTTTGGAAAGGTCAAGAATAAATAAGGAGAACGCTGCTAAGAAAGTGTACCACCATAATATGGGGTCTGCTGGCTACGCCGGTTGCATGCCTAAGTGGGATGCATTTGAGGTCAAGTATATTGCTGCCGGGATCAGACCAGAGCCCACAACATGGACACCACGGGCGAGAAACTGGTTTTACGGCCATGGGGGCACGTTGGACGAAGAAGGGAGGGCAATATATACTCAGAAACACAAAGATCATCCCCTACTGCCCATCGAAGATATTAGAAGTGCAGTACAAGATGTTGAAGCGGGACGGTTCGTTCCCGATAGAGAGAACGACGAGCTCACACGCGCCCTTAAAAATGATGAACACACCGGACGAGCACGAGGCACACTAGGCTCCAAGCCGTGGAATGTTGCCTTCCCCGCGGAAATGAAGAGATATCCCGATAAAAGTCATCAGAGGAGAAAGGAAAGGGTGGCAGCTGAGAAAGCGGCAGCTGCAGACCGGCTGCGTAATGTAGAAGAAGCATTAAAGCGGCAGTAGGATCAACTCGACAGACTTAGCCAGCAAGGTATCAGCGGCCAATCTCAGCGGCACATGGTAGAAGCTGCATTCGATGGTACCGGTGCCCTATCGAATAAGAAAAGCAGCGTCGCTTCCACCCAGCTCCAGGATGGTGATGATGATGCACTGATGACGGCTCCTCCTAAACGCTACCCAGTGGATGATATTATGGAGAGCACAGTTTGTGAGCTAAAGGTGCAAGTTATGAACTTAAGGGTGACGGCGGCGGTCGGCATGGCCGTAACAACTGTGCCTAACGGAACTTGGCATTGCAGACCGGTTCCAAAAGGGTACGCTATCATCACGGTGGATGATGTCAAGCAAGATTTTGAGGAGCTGAAGCTGGACCACCCTGCAGGGGAAGATAGGGACCTGACTGAACTAGGAGAAGCCAAAGGGGGGACTGTTGTATGGCCAAAGGAGCACATCGTGCTTCCAAATTATGTCCCGCCAAGGCCACCCACTCCTCAGAGCAGTAGTCCACCTTCGCCGCCACCTCACCATTCTCCAGCGCAACCGTCGCCTTCACCGCCTCACCACTCAGCGCAGCCGTCTCCACCGCCGCCTCAGCCATCTCCGCCGCCGCGTCAGCCGTCTCCGTCCCCTGAGCCTCAGAGACTAAAGCGGAAGTATACTAAGAGGGGCAGCACCACCAGCAGCAGCAAGAGCACGTTCCGATCACCGAAACATAAGCTATCGCCCCTCCCAAGAGTACCTCATCAGAATATGAAGAAGCTTCCTTACGAGAAGACAGATGAGGAAATTGTTGCGGCCGCAGATGCCCATTATCAACAGTGGAAGACTGACATGGCTAACAAGAAAAAGCCAAAGCCGACGGAGCCATTGATCTTCCCGGTCACCGCAGAAGATAAAGCCAAAGCAGCCGCGCTTAAGATTCAGCTTCACCAACCCATAGCGCTCACACCTGACTGTAATCGCTCTATTACCAAGTCGGCTAAGGCAAAAGAGCGGAGAGTCGGGAAAGAAGTTGCCCAACTCGGACAACAGAAAAATCAATCGATCGAACCGCTCAAAGTGTACGATACCAATGAGTGGAGAGCCCAGGAGCGGCATGATCCGAACATTGATCCGGAGTTTATTCAACTCTACGGAGAAAAGGCCAAGTTATATGGACTGTCTATTGCTGAGTACATGAGCCGTCTGGATGAGTTCGAGGGGTACCAGCAAATAGCGTACAAATACTGGTACGGGAATCCTCTCGTCAAACCCGAGTTAGTCAAAGATCTACCAACAAAAATGCGGAGATTGCATAACTGGTACATACAAGCCTGTGCTGAATCCACAAACTGGATCTATGTTGGATACAAAAACCACCATTACGGTCATGGAGATGGCTTCTTACTGATTGAATTTCTAGAATTATTTCAGTTTGACCAGCAAGACGCCCTCGACCAAACTATCGTCAGTGCCTATTGTCTATAAGTATTATTAAGTCTTTCTAGCTCAGCTCATTCGTTGCTTATATAATCTTACTCATCATTATACTAATTATATATGCAGAATGAAGATTCTCGAATGCGACCGAGGAGGAATCTTTGACCTTGGGTTCGTTGACTGCAATTTCGTTCATGAAGATACTCTCAAAAAAAAAACCCAAAGAGACAGAGGATAACTTGGTACAATCGTTGAAGTATTTCAGCAACAGAAGGGAAATACTATTTCCTTATAACTTCGAGTGAGTGTTACTGTCTTGTACACATTCTGTTTTCGCTTTACTCGATGTTAAGCGTATATTTGACTCGTTATGTCTGTGCAGCTTCCACTTTATTCTGTTAATCATTAGTGTTGGCGAAGGAGTAGTCAAAGTCATGGACTCAAAACGCACACCTTTAGGAAACTGGGCGAACATGCAGGAATGCCTCCAGAAGGTTTGGAAATGGTTCACCGCCAACACTAGGGGTGTTTGGAAGCCAGAGCTTACATTTCAACCATTGAATGTAAGTACTACTTGCTAGATCCGCGCATCTATTTGATTCTAGTTTCAATACAATTATCATGCTTGATTCTTATTTTGATTGAACTCCGTTCTCGTAAAGTGCTTGAGGCAGGAAGCTGAGAATAACTTATGTGGATACTATGTCTGTGAGTTCATTCGCCAGACGACCAAAGAGAAGGGCGCATACCGAAACTTCAAAAAACTTGAAGTACGATAAACAATAATCTCAAATTTATTTTATTACCATCAACTATGTTTAGTTTCATTCATATATATTGATCCCCTTCTTTAAATTAGATCGAACGGATGCGGGACGGTCTTCTACCACAGGAACGCGTGCAAGCAATTCAAGAGGAAATTGCCGGATTCTTATTAGAACAAATCATAGATCCGAAAGGAGAATACTATTACCCGGTTCATTTAGAAGGAAGTGTAAAAAAGAAGATGTAAAATCAAATTTGTGTGAGTTACCGTTTGTAATAGCGACCAAGCACGACGGATGAGACGGTGAATATTAATAATATATTCGTGACCATGATGTGTAATATACATATATATAATGTGGTTCCTTCATTATTGCTGTATATATATAGCACCATTAAATTGAATACAATACACACCAAATAAAACCCTAATTCCTGAATGGAAAAAAAACAAAAAAAACCCTGAGATCAACGATCCCGGTTCGTGCTACGAACCAGGACCATTGACCCAGGGGGATCGCCCCTGTAGCGCGTCCACGTGGAGACCTATCGGTCCCGGTTCGTGCTGGAACCGGGACCGGCATTGGTCCCGAGTAATGGATCCCGGTTCAGCAACCGGGACCAATGGCCCAAATGAACCGGGACCATAGACCCTTTTTCCACCAGTGAAACAAACACCAATTACTTTGAATCTGTCATGAATGATTCATCTCATCGTGCTATTAGTATTCTCAGATTAGCATGAAAATACAAAAGGTAGCAACGATAAAGAAACTTCTGAATTGTGGCAGTAATTAAGTTTATTATGCTTTGATCCTCTTCTAGATTACGTAAGGCTCTTGCTCTCTTTTTTTTTGAACGGGGCTCTTGCTCTTTTTTTCGGGAGTTTACTGGTGGTTAACTTTGCATATACACGTCTGCTAAGCAACAGCCATGGTCCTTGATACAGCTCACTTGATTTACACAATTAGACGGGAAGATGGTCTGATCTGCACACAAACTTTATACGTATACGTACAATCTAAGAACAACCAGCGATGAAAAACTAGGAGAATCACTGAGTAGAAGCAACGCCATTTTTCATAGCTGCAAAATTATGTTGCTTAATTTGCCAAGAAGAATGCCGATCTGGCCGAACTACTTGTGTGATAAACCTTGTGTACGTGACTGTCGGGGCTCAGTAGTCATAATTCTCACAAAGATCTTAGAAGGGGTTAAAACTGGCAAAACTTTCTCTAAATGGGGTAATACGGAAGAAAAGTTGCTAAATGGAGTAATTTGTGTCAAAAATGATAAAACAGGGGGTAAAACCCAGAATTCACTCTTAATTTAAATATATAAAGAATGTTGGTATAAAATTAGCATTATTTAAAAGCATGTTTCAATACAAATTCAATGATATTAATTTACATAATATAATTAAGTTTTAGTTGCTCTATTTATTCAATCAAAATTTGGTTTGAAATGCGTGTGCGCCTTATTCCTTAAAACGAAGGTAGTAGTTGAATTCAGTCAATGGAGTATTAAGAACGGCTCATCATGTGCCAGGTGTGCGGATTAGAAATAGGCTACAGGATTCAAAAAGTATTCAGGAGGTTTGAAAATGTTTATGAATTTCGAAATTAGGTCAGCAGATTCGAAAAAATGTTCACAAGGTTTAAAATATGTTCATGGGTTCCAAAATCCAGTTAGCTGATTCTAAAAAAAGTATTCATGATTTTTAGAAAATATGTTCCTAGATTCCGAAAATATATCAAGGGATTCAAAAAATGTTTATGAGGTTAAAACAATATGTTCATGGATTCAAAAAAATGGTCATTCATATTATGAACGTTGCTCATGTTTAATAAAAAAATTAGGAGGCATCAAAATGTTCATGTATTCAGAAAAATATTCATGGTTTAAGAGATATTTGCAAAACCATGTCCATGTAGTTAACTAACTAGAAAGTAGAATGTGTGTGTCATCATTTGCAACCATAATAAACCAATGGATGTGTGAAAAAATTGGTTATTCAAATTAATGCAGTAGTTCTATGTTTCGCTGCAGATCTTGAGGTTTCCTAGTAACATGTATGAGAAGACATTTACCTTGATGTGTAACCTACACTTTTATCGATTTTTAAATCTCATGTATACCCTGACCCTGTGCTAAAATGCAGTGTCTCATCGTGTCAGTCGTTGGAATTTATTTGTGCCCAGTTTTGCTTTGTGAGAGCAAGAAGCTGTGGGGAAATATAGTTTTGCTAAAATATCTGTAGTTATAAGCCTTCAGCAGAGGGTGCTCTGCTAATTATGAACTTGCAGCAGGTTGTTAGCACAGTACCAGCTCTGACTAGGAACATGCCTGCTTCGCCCGAGGATCATACGAGCGAGGTAGTTGGCTAGGGCCCGGTCTGCATTTGAGCATCAGATTACACAAAACAATACTTCCTGGGATACGAGGAGGGTGGGAGGAATGAATGGACTGATGAGTGTTAAACGATGTATACATGTACGTGTAGGTTTTCTGTATTGGGCTGATCGGGCCTTGTCCATATCGTGTTGGTATTGGACTCTGTAATTCTATGTATGTCCCGATATTATAAATATACGAGCGAGCGATCCCATGAGGTATCGTATCATTTCTCAAACCACTTTTGAAATGGTATCAGTGCCTACACTGATTCCCGTCTAGACATCGATTGCTGAAAAGAAGTTCCGTCGCCTCGCTGAAAAGTTCTGTCGCCCTACATCGATCTCCGTCGCCCTATCGATTCAAGACACACCTGTCTTCGTTCGTTGCTAGGCTGCCGCGCTAGTCTCTTCTCTGGCGGGACAGGAACAGGTGACAACACAGATTGGAAACATTTTGACCTCAGGCGCTGGATCATCTTCCCTTTCTGGTAGCTCCTCCCTCGGCATCACCATCTCCGAGAAGCTCACCCGGGAGAATCATCTGTTGTGGCAGACCCAAGTTATGACTGAGATCTATGGTGTGCAACTGTATGGCTATTTTGATGGTTCCATTGAAGCACTAGAGAAGGAGATGACGGTCAAGGATAAAGATGGCGTGAAGACTACAATTCCAAACCCTGACTATGGAAGATGGGTGGCGCAAGATCAGTCTATTTTAGGGTTTCTGGTTCGGAACATGAGCAGAGAGGTTCTCACACAGATGGTGGGACTCCACACTTCTACAGCCGTATGGAAGGTTGTGACAGAGATGTTTGCTTCACAATCTCAGGCACGAGTGGTGCTGCTTCGCACCAGGCTCAACCAATGTCGTAAGGAGAATAAGATAGGTCAAGTGTATCTTGACGAAATCAAGGATCTCTCTGATGAGATGGCTACAGCTGGCAAGCCACTGGATAATTTGGATGTTATCTCCCACATCCTATCAGGCCTTGATGAAGAATATGATGGTTTTGTTGCTGCTATCACCGCTTTGATAAAGGCGGAAAAGAACGTGAGTCTTAGTGATGTCTATTCTCAGTTCATGTCTTATGAGGCTCGGATGGAGTCTAGAAAATCAATTGATGGTCCGTCCGTTAACACCGCAACTCGTGGCGGCCGTGGAGGTGGTCGTGGACGTGGAGATCATCCGGATCAGTACCTTGATCATCGCTACGAATATGAGCTGGCCAACAACTATGGCCATGGTGGATATCACCGCAAGTATGATCAACGCAATGGTGGCCGTGGTGGATATGGAGGGGGCCGTGGCAATGGCGATCGAAATCCTCAAGGAAATCGCCCTAATTATAGGCCTCGTACTGGTGAAACTTGTCAAATTTTTGGCAAGGTGGGTCATATAATAGTAAACTATTGGAAACGTCATCAGAAAAATTATAGGGGTCCAGAAAAATCTGCCGGCACCGCCTATGGATCTTATGGAGTAGACACAAACTGGTACACCGACTCTGGAGCTACTGATCATATCACTGGAGAATTTGAGAAGCTTCATGTGAGAGACCACTACAATGGCAACGAACAGATCCACACTGCTAGTGGCTCAGGTATGGATATACATCACACTGGTAATTCTGTAATTCATACCCCGACTCATGATTTGCATCTTAATAATATTCTTCTTATTCCTCAAGCCACGAAAAATCTTATTTCTACTAGTCGCCTCGCTCATGATAATCATGCCTTTGTTGAGTATTGGCCTAAAAAAATTTTTGTTAAGGATCAGGACACGAAGGAGGTTCTGATTCAAGGTAGATGTGTGGATGGAATTTATCCTCTACCTTCATCATCTCATCTTCTCCTAGCCGACATGTTCATGGTGCGGCCAAGTCATCCTCATCCTTGTGGCACATGCGTCTAGGTCATCCGTCTTCTGTTGTGGTTCATCAAGTTCTTCTTGATAATAGTATTCCGTTTAGTGAGTCCAACAAAGAGTCAATTTGTGATGCGTGTCAAATGGACAAGAGTCATCAACTATCCTATCCAAAGTCTACCAGTGTGTCCACTTCTCCCCTTGAACTTGTGTTTTCTGATGTGTGGGGTCCATCCTCAGAATCTTTTGGTCGTTTTAAATATTATGTGAGCTTTATTGATGATTATAGCAAGTTCACTTGGATCTATCTCTTGAAAAAGAAATCTGATGTGTTTCAAAAATTCCGTGATTTCCAACAACATGTTGAGCGACTCTTTGATAAGAAAATTCTTGCTATGCAAACTGACTGGGAAGGCGAGTATAAAAAACTTAACTCATTTTTCCAGCGTGTGGGTATCTCCCATCTTGTTTCTTGTCCTCATGCGCACTAGCAAAACGGTCTTGCTGAGCGCAAGCATCGCCACATTGTCGAGGTTGGTTTATCTCTTCTTGACTATGCGTCTATGCCTCTTAAGTATTGGGATGAAGCTTTTCTCACCGCTGTCTATTTAACCAATCGCCTTCCTAGCAAGGTTATTCAGTCTCAAACTCCCATGGAACGTCTCTTTGGTAACTCCGGTGACTATTCCCTTCTACGCACATTTGGGTGTGCTTGTTGGCCAAATCTTCAACCCTATAATAGACACAAGTTAGCTTTCCGCTCTAAACAATGTGAATTCATTGGATACAACAACCTTCATAAAGGGTACAAGTGTCTTGATATTTCCATGGGTCGTCTGTATATTTCTCGTGACAATGTTTTTGATGAGACCGTGTTTCCTTTTGCTGCTTTGCATTCTAATGCCGGTGCACGGTTGCGTGCTGAAATTGAGTTGCTTCCTTTATCTTGGCATCCTATTAATTTGCATCATCGTGACGGGCATGAATTGCACGAAGCACCAGTTGATGTTGATCCTACTAATGCTACTAACACTATTGCTGAGTCTTTTTTATAGGATGTTGATCACATTTATACATCTGATGATGATTCCTCTCATTTTTCTGCTCCTGGCACGGATCCCAAAGTTGCTTCTGGTGACGAAACTGGCAGCCAATTATCTGGAGCTGATTCGCGCTCCTCGGGATCGAGACCATCTGCACACCTGGACCACGATGGCGTGTCTTCTTCCAGTTCGCGTGGGCCCGATCATCTGCATGCAGATCTCCCAGCTTCCCGCACTGTGCATGCAGATTCCCACGTCATGGCCCATGGCGGGGTCCAAGCTGACGGGATTCCTGGCTCGCTCTCGACCACTCTAGAAGGGACCCCGGGATCTTCTGCGTTGACTTCTCCAGCCACAGGCGAGCCTACAGGATCCCGTGTGTCGGCTGCATCGGGATTTTCAGAGGACGTAGCATCTTTTTTGGAATCATTAGTGGGATCGGGTGTGGCAGCTCCTCGTGTGGTCGTTCTTGTTTCGCTGGATAGACCACGTACACGCCTGCAAAGTGGCGTGTCTAAACTCAAGAAGTTCACTGACGGCATAATTCGGTATGCTTATTTTTGCTCTACTAGTGAACCTTCTAGTATTGCTGAGGCTTTTTCAGATTCTCGCTGGAAAGCAGCGATGGCTGAGGAGTATGATGCCATGATTAAAAATAGTACATGGCATCTTATTCCTTCTGCTCCTGGTCAAAATGTGATTGATTGCAAGTGGGTTTATCAGGTAAAACGCAAGGCAGATGGTATTGTTGATCGTTACAAAGCGCGTCTGGTCGCTAAAGGTTTTAAACAACAGTATGGGATTGGCTATGAAGAGACTTTTAGTACTGTTGTCAAAGCTGCTACTATACGTATTGTCCTGTCACTTGCTGTTTCTCGTGGTTGGACTCTTCGACAGCTAGACGTCAAGAACACATTTTTGCATGGTGTCCTAGAAGAGGTCTATATGCGTCAACCTCCAGGGTATGAGACTCGTTTGGGTCATGTGTGCAAACATGATAAGGCTCTCCTCGTGCTTGGTACTTTCGCCTCAGTTCTAAGCTTCAATCTCTTGGTTTCTGTGCATCTAAGGTTGATACTTGTCTGTTCTTCTACAACAAAGGGGGAGTAACTATCTTTATGCTTATCTATGTGCATGACATTGTTGTTGCTAGTTCGTCAGAGAAGGTTGTCAATGCTATTCTTCATGATCTTGGACTTGAGTTTGCTCTGAAAGATCTGGGAGATCTGCATTATTTCCTTGGCATTGAGGTTAAAAAGGTTGTATCTTAGGAGAATTATGTCAATGATCTACTTCATCGTGTTAATATGCTGAGTTGCAAAACTGTTGACATGCCATTGTCCGTGTCAGATAAACTATCACTGACTGATGGTGAAGTGCTAAGTGGTGATGATTCCACTAACTATAGCAGTATTGTTAGTGGTCTACAGTATATTACATTGACTAGACCTGATATTGCATTCTCTATCAACAAGGGTTTGTCAGTTCTTACATGCACCCATGATAGTTCACTAGACGGTAGTTAAACGCATATTGCGATATTTGCGAGGAACTATTTCTCTTGGATTACGATTTAGTCTTCCTCTACTATTGTCAGTGCCTATTCTGATGCATACTGGGCAGGTTGTCCAGATGATAGGAGGTCTACAGGTGGCTTTGTTGTATATGTGGGATCAAATCTTGTCTCATGGGATGCTAAAAAGCAAGCTACAGTATCAAGGTCTAGTACAGAAGCTGGGTACAAATCTTTGGCTAATGCTGCAGCTGAAGTAATATTCAAGAAATTCTTTATCGTTAACTTCTTGGTCGGCCTAAGATTTAAGATTAATCGCTTATCGACCGATTAATTTATTTTATCGGTCGACTTTTTATCGGCCAGTTTTTCCATCAATCCCAAATTTTGGCACCAAAAGTTCAAAAATATGCTATGTAAAAAACAACATTTGAGTATTGGACAAAAGTGTTACCTTGATTCAATGCATGTACATAGACAAAAAAATGAAAAAATTTGAGCTATTGTATACTTCTACTCCCTACGTTTGGTTTTAATCGATACCACCAAACTAGATGGGCAGCGGTAGAAGTACAAGACTAATGGCCCAAAAATCGTCTCTCGGACAGATGAATCGTCTACCAAATCGTCGTAAGTGGCAAAATTGGGATATTTTGGTCAAAATATCGGCAATAAGATTGGTATATCAGCCAAGGCGATAAATCAGACCGATAATTTGTAATCATATCACTCACCCAACGATTCACGATTAATCTGGAGATTAATCGCATATCGGCCGATTTTTTGAACATTGAGCTGAAGTAATGTGGGTACAAACTCTACTTGCTGAGTTGGGAGTGTCGCGGTCTAAAGCGGCGGTACTATGGTGCGATAATATTGGAGCAACATATCTTTCAGCTAATCCTGTGTTTAATGCTAGGACTAAGCATATTGAAGTGATTACCATTTTATTCGAGAAAGAGTTGCTCAGAAATTGTTGGACATACGGTTCATATCTTCAGGAGATCAGATTGCTGATGGTTTCACAAAGTCACTATCTACACGACAGCTAGAAGCATTTCGACGCAATCTTAACTTAGATAAGTTATGACTGAGGGGGAGTGTTATAGATGTATACATGTACGTGTAGGTTTCCTATATTGGGCTGATCGGGTCCTATCCATACCGTGTTGGTATTGGACTCTGTAATTCTATGTATGTCCCGATATTATAAATATACGAGCGAGTGATCCCACGCGAGGTATCGTTTCGTTTCTCAAACCACTTTTGATAATGAGGACTAGATAAACAGAGCAACCTAGCTTGGGCTTACTTTGGAGTTTTCACTTTGTTCGCCCAAAGTAGCCTCTATATAAGGCTCCAAAAAATTCACAATCGTCTACATGTAAGTTCTTTCTTTGTTATATTGAGCAGCTTTAGAACTCTAACCCTTTTTAATTATTAATTGTGCTGAATATTCTCTTGTATTCACATGTTAACATTTTGATCAAGAATCAAGGCAATAAAGGTTCAATGCATTGGAAGAATGTCATGGAAATTAAAATATTAATGTACCTTTGTTTCCACATTCATGGTTATCGACTTGAGTGATTCACTGTTTTGCACAAATCTACAGCAAAAACGATCGTGACCAGAGGAGGTAACAGTGAATTGAGGTTCAACTCATATCAGCTAATTCCCAGCCTGCAGCTATAACAAAACATAACATGGTCGATTCCTACTAGCTTTTTTTCTTCAAAACTGAAGTTACCCCCTTTATGCATTTGATCAACGTCTGATAGTACATTAATCTTGGCTCAAATCTGAAGGTCAGCCAATATATAAACCAGGTAACTGTAGGTAGAAATGATAGGCTTTTCACAACTTTTATCATCAGGGAGTAACATTTACATGCAGGTTTCAGAGATACACTCACAACACTCAAGATAGCTTAGTTTACACACAAACACATAAACAAATACAGAGCATCCTTAAGGCACACACTAAATATTTTCCAGCGAGCTGATATACGTAGGAGCAAACACACGATGGATATATAACCGAGTAAAGAAATACTCCGTATATCAGGTGAGTCTTTAACTTTATTAGGTTTACCCGTCGGTGGAGTTAAGTGGCTATATTTCCAGATTCTTGTGCCTTGAAGTATGTGTCGACACTTTCCTTAGCTTCCTTCACGAGGGAATCGAGACTCCTGACAGGCTTCATTGTGGTTACTGCGCCATCTTCCCTGGCAAAAACCATGGAGACGTCAAGAAGAGACATCCTTTCAGAAGCACTGGATAGTGCTTCCGTCAAGCTTTCCAGGTCTTCTTTTAGGTAGCAGCCCCTGTGTTTCATCATTGATATGACCATCTTACAGGTAAGCTTCATCAGTCTCAGGGCATGTACCGTCGGGGCGCTGTTTTCTGGTACCTTGTCCTTGAGCTTCTTTGGTACCGTCAGAATGCTGTAGTCTGCTACAATTTTCTCGAGCTTCTTTGGAAGGCTCATTGCATTACCAAACTGACTAGACAAATCTTCATCAGCACTAATGAATATGTCGCATACCGTCACAAAGAGGGATAACAGTGGTGCGTGGATTTCCTCGTCCTCTTCATTGTCCAATTCATCCACATCCATGTCCATCTCCACCTCTGCCTTCACCGCCACCGCCACCTCCGCCTTCACATTACCTTCATCCCCATTGTTTTGAGAATGAGTGGAAGATGAGGTTTTGCTCCCGGCATTGTTTTGTGGATTATCACATTGGTTTTCTATGTCAATTTCTTTTTCTGGGAATTCGGCCTGGTCTGCTTCTGCTGGTCCATGTGCTTCATATTTCGTCAATCCACAACGAAGCATCTGTGCAAGCACCTGAAGAACTAGGAAGAGTTTGAGCTTCAAGAGGTAATAATAATCAAAGGTACGATAGTCAGCACATATAAGCCTTCTATGGTCAGAACAAACATAGGTCATGTATATACCTTGGGCATTGTATCTGTCATGTCTTTCTTAAGTTTACCTAGAGACTCATCATCTTGAGTGTGATGAACGCATATTTGCTCCAGGATTTCTGCTGCTCTTATCCTGCATGTCTTGTTCTCAGCATCATCTTGAAGTATTATCTTGGTGAGGGTACCAACAATATCTCCGTCCACCTGCAAGATAATATTTGTATTGCTTCCGCCTTGGATTGATAACTTGGATAGTGCTTTACCTGCCAAGTTTCTGATGGACCTGTCCTTGTTATCATCAGCGAAGATGTGTACCAGCATCTTTTTTTTTTTTTTTTTTGCGAAAATGTGTACCAGCATCTTAATGTAAGTGTCCCTGCTCATTGTATCCATGTATATTTTAATGAGAATCCCACTGGCTCGTTTCTGAAGCTTTGAAGAGCAGCATTCACAGTTGAGAATCCTCTCCATGGTGCCGATTGCCTCATTGTTGCTTGAGATTTCTTGACGCAGCTTGGCCCCGGTCTTTCCAGGCGCAGCCACGAGCTGGAACATGACCTTCAGGGACTCCTCTACTACACTGATAGACCATGCATCGCCATTAAATTGGTGGATTATGTCAGAGGTGAGAGGCGCCATGATCCTCAGGAGCAGACCTTGGGTGTGGCTCATGATTGTGCAGTTATTCTCGTGGGTTGCCAGCTTCCAGAGGATGCGAAATCCTGTCAGGAGCAGCTTCTGGTAATCCTCCACAACTTCATTCGCACGTTTAAGGTATGGATCCATTAGACGGCTGGCTTGTCGATCCCAATCTTGGACATACTTGTTTAGTAGCCGGTGTCTATGGTATGGCTCTATTAGACGGTATTCTTCGAAACTGCCGATCAGCGTACATATGTTCTGAATTGCCCCCGGGAATTGCTCCAAATGGATGTCCAGAGCAAGGTGCGACACTATCGTCGCACACTCGTTCCGGGTGTCTCTGTCAAATGCGCCCAGGGGATCCAGCGTCTGCAGCAGTTTCTGGAGTACAGGTGAAGAGGATGCGGGTGTGATCAGATATTTCAGCATCATGTTCTGCATAATGATCTTTTGCCATCGCCCAGTACAGCTGTATTTACTGCCGGCTCTTGCCTTCTTCAGTCTCCTCTCCCCCATGCATATGGCTGTGTACAACATATTTACCCCGGAAAGGAAGTCATCGTGTGACTTGGAACCCATCAAGTCAACAGCGTGTGTGATAAAGTTCCTTCCGCTCGCGAACGATGGATCCTTGTCGCAACCGATCCTTGTTTCATGCAAGTATCTTGAAACCACTGCACGTTCCTTGTTACCATCACAATCTGCGACCACTTGATTAGCCAACCCCTTCTTCGTGAGAGAAAAGAAGAACCTATAGCAGAAGAGCAGCCCCTGGAGCAGAGCAAGGGAGTACAAGGTGTCCATCGCCGGCTTCAGATTTGCCTCTCCATCTGTGTTACCACCGTAATCATGTTGTACCAGACGCCAAATTGATATCCCTGTGGAGAACAACAACCCACACACGTAGATAGCTGCCAGAGGGCATACTAGTATGGCCAACACCAGCATCTGAACCACCAGGAAGACTGACGCTAGCAACTGACGTGACAGACGCTCGAGCATCTGATCTTCATGCCTGCGTTCGTAATCGCCCACGAGGCCGACCATAACACCCTGCACCAAGCCGACGGCTGAATACACAAGATAGCTTAACTTCTCGTTCTGATACACATCAAATATCCTGTTCAAGATATGAACAAGACATAAGTGACACAAACTAGTATGATACTAGTCATCAACCCGTGCACCTTGCACGGGCTAGGTAGTAATAGTAATAAGATATTTATCATAGAAACATTAAACTTATAAAACACATTCCCTCAAAAAAAAACTTGTGAAAACACATGAAGATAATAATTTTATAATGTGTTGGTATTAAAATAGATAGAAGTTTTAGCTTGTTATATGATCATATGCATTTAATCAGTCATGATTAAATGGTTTTACATGTATAGGATTTCACATTCTGGCAACCTCGTATGCTTCACATAATTTTTGCTTCAAATGACTAACTTTTATAATTAGAATTTGTTCAATGTTTATTTTGTCACATATTGATATATATCTATGGCCGTTAATATGGCATACTCCATCGTTAAGAAGATGTTTCGTGCATGGAGACAGTCTCTACTCTCTAGTATATTCAACTTTGGCTATCAGTTTTCATCTGAATATTTGATGGAAAATTATAGCATAATTTTTATATTTGTGAAATATTTTTACGGACGAAGGTAATACGACAATTCGACAAATGCATAACTCGGACTGATGCTTGTATGTTCTGTCTAGGAACATGTTATCAGTAGCTCACAATTTATATTGTGAATCGGTGTGCCTACGCACTATGAATAAAAGTAGTCAAGGTTGCGGCGCCATACGTCGAGCACACACTGAATGTATCTTTGTTGATGTATGTATCGTTAGTAAGATATACTTCCTATTACATGATAAGAAAAACTTGTAGGTCATTGGCAAGATATGATTCACGGAGGCTTAGTACAATCCAATGGATAGAGGGAGGGAGATGTTTGTACAGTAGAGCGATGCACATATAGTGACATTCTTTTCTATAGCCACTCCACGATGCTGTTTCTTCCAGCAGCATGTGCTTCCCTGTAGAGCCTGCTTTCAACTGTCTCTAGTCAAGCTTGCAGTCCATGCCCAACCACCGCCAGCGTGTACACATCCATGCTCTGGAACTCCTCGATTCGTCAAAATAAGAAAGGAAGGTCAACTTCAGCTCATGATTCATACCAGCCGTATGGAAATAGCACTTTCCATGAGTAGATAATATTGGTGCACCCTTGATCCATGCTTGATGTGTATTACTGAGGCGACGAACAACCCATCACGAAATTTTATGAACTCAAAATTCAATCGCAGCCCTCGCGCCGGTCAAATGTCGTGCTGCCTGGAGGTTGCACGCATTACATGGGAACTCGAAATTTAATCACAACCCTCATGGCAATCATACGTATTGCCGCATCAAGCTTCTGTCGCCACGACTTCAAATATATGTATGAATTAGTTGCGATCCTGTATATTTGGGCGTCCTATGAGATGTATTGTGGCAACGATTGGATAAGCTTATGCCTCTATGAATTGTTTGGTATTTTAATTGTAGGTGCCGTATTGGACCCAAACAAAGTGGGTAGGATTTTCCACGGCTGAAGAGATTAGTATGCTCCCGGGACTCCCGATTCAACTCCACAATTTTTTGTGTGATCCTGGACGTAGAAATCAGATCCAAAGGTTATCATTATGTATTTTCTAGAATTAACGTGGAGGCTTCTACGGTGCCTCCAATTAGTAAATATAAGATTGTTTTGTTTAGGTTGCTTACCACGCAGTGTCATGTAAGCAAAAGAATAAGGTGACATCGCAATTAAGAAAGTGTCCCTCCTAATCCTAGCTGTGAATAAGGTGCACTTCCATTCTAAGATTTGTCTTTAACCAAAAATTAGCTTAGATATGTGAACTACTACCTTTGTTCCAAAATATAAGACTTTTTAGTTAGCTCTCTAATTTATGAAATTTGCTCCGATAGTCATGATTTTGTGAAATTTGTTGTGTTTTTTGTGGAACCCTAGCCCCGATAGTCATGATTTTGTGAAATTTGCTCAAAATGGAAATTATGACAGCACCTTTTCTATAAAAAACATAACAAATCAAGGATTAAAAAAGAAAGGATCAAATGAGAAAAGATTTACCCGGCTGTCTGTACAAAGGTAATGAATGTGAGACACCAAAAGTCTTTCTTCTGGAGCATGGAGACGAAGCCACCAAGGAGTACGACGGTGGTCCAAGTAAGTATAAGGAAACCTAGATAGACATTGCTAGGTAGCCCATGAACAAGGCGTAGCTGTTGATATACATCGCCTCCTCCCATATGATCTCATGAAGTGGCAGGATGGACGCCATTCAACCTCCCTGGAGAGTTGAGACCAATCTGATATGATTAGAACATCATGCTTTATCAGTTCTCCAATTCGTGCCGTAAATAATAATCACTACAGGAAAACAAGCCACTGCCGTGTCCAGATGCTCTGCCGTGTGCCAGGATGGACAGGGACACGGCAGAGGCTATGTCTGCCGTGATCCGGGCCAGCGTGGCACACGGTAGACCATCTGGCCACGGGGGAAGACATCTCGGACACACGGCAGACAATTGGCCACGGGGAAAGGGAAAACGGACACACGGCAAACTGAGCGAGCACGGCAGAGACCATAGTGGCACACGGCAAACAATTGGCCACGGCACACTTTTGAGAACTTTGGCGCCACACCGTCCGGTTCCCGCCAGAACGTTGGCGCCAAAATACTACCGTGGGGCCAAGGTTTTGCCGTGTGTATAAACACGGTAGTGTTATATCACATGCTATTTTACCCCTTTTTGTGAACAATATGTCCCCGGAAAATTCCTGAATATATAATAATTTACTTTTTTCCTTCTAAACTGCATGCATTACTTTCCGTGGGAGGAAACGGGCAGGAAGAAGAGGGCGAAAGAAAAGGGCGGGAAGAAATGGGCGGGAAGAAATGGGCGGGAAGAAATGGGCGGGAGGAAAAGGGCGGGAAAACAAGACACTCTGCCTATAAAAGGAGCATCGATACGCCGTGGCAAGCAGCTCAACAAGTCAAAGGACCACAGTAGCCCCCCGGAAGAACGCCGTCCGGAGAAATCTAGG